>CM077030.1:181591396-182191396 GCA_039090855.1 Macrothele yani | reverse complement strand
CCATCAGCAGGTTCTGCTCAGACTCTTCTATTTCTGTGAAAACTAGTTTCCAAAATTCTGGCAGCGATTCGCGATCCACTAATGTTATTTTCTCAATTGTTAATGTATGTTTCTACAGCACCTTCAGGTTCAATCACCCCCCCTTCCCTTTATATATTCTAGAGCACACCTAGAGGCTAGAGGATTAGATGCCTTCCCCAATTCAAAGTTCAAGTTTAAACCTGAGTCAACTGTGACATCTACAGCATTCCCCCAAGGCCATAAACATTAGTTTTCCATTGATGTTCAAAGCGTTGTTGGTGTGAACAATTTCCTTGATGTTATGATTTTCTGAGCAACAAAAGCGGCTAACTTTCTTTTTCCTAAAACTTTTCCCCTGATTTTAGCATTTTTGTTACAGCATTTTTTGAGCCAGCTTAAACTCTGCCAGTGACGTACAATTTCTTCAGCAATATTCTTTGTCTCCCTATCTTATCATTCTCACTGATGTACCAAAGGAACTGCATAAAATTCTAAGGGACATGGTGTCCATTAGATCTCCTTTGGTATTGTGTTACAGAGATTTTATACGGGGTTTTAGGATTTCATATAAAATCTCAAAATGAAACTTTTATTCCATTTCGTGCTCCACTTCCTTTGTTTCCCCAAAGCGTGAGAGAAATTCCCCATTAAACACTGGATGCACGGTTATTTGCTAAGACGGCAATGTGTCTGAACTTAGTATATGCACATTATTTGTTGAATGGAGATTAACTCTATCGCGCCTCTTTTGGTGCTTTTCAGGTTTCAATTTCAATGAGGCCGACAAATGACTAGCCCCTCACATTTTACTTTGAGGCTTAAGATTTACCGGAAACAGTGTGGGTCTTTCTCTCGGGGAACATTAGAATATGCTTAAGGGCATTTTTTTTTTTTGAGACAAGAGAGGGAGGCGAGAGGACAGCTGTCCCTAGGTTTAGGAAGCGAGCGGTCACGAAAAGAAATGACGAGGTAATTGCCCAAGGGTAGGTCTGAGGTGAACCGGCAGGTTAGGGGAATTCATGGACAGCGTGAGAGATTATCGAAAGCAGGAGAGTGAGAAAATAAAGCACAGCTAACGGGCAACCTTTGCAGGCAATTAAATGAAGAAAAGAATAAAAGTTTCTTAGACATATTTACGAATCGCAAGAATTATTTGCATACAATTTTACTATCATCTTCAACTATACAAGACTTAGCAACTCAACCACGCAATATTTATGAAGTTAACAACAAGAATTAAAAGATAACAACAAACTTGTTAACACACCACTTTCGGTAAATCTTAAGCCTCAAAGTAAAATGTGAGGGGCTAGTCATTCGTCGGCCTCATTGAAATTGAAACCTGAAAAGCATCAAAAGAGGCGCGATAGAGTTAATCTCCATTCAACAAAAAATGTGCATATACTAAGTTCAGACACATTGCCGTCTTAGCAAATAACCGTGCATCCGGTGTCTAATGGGGAACTGACTCTGAGAAATTTCTCTCACGCTTTTGGGGAAACAAAGGAAGTGGAGCACAAAATGGAATAAAAGTTGCATTTTGAGATTTTATATGAAATGCTAAATACATCATACATATCACTAAGCTGTTCTCTGAGATTCAGAGGTTAGCTCCAAAAAGAAATACAAACTACCAGATATTTTTACTTACTGTTGTCGTATCAAACTTCTCCATTTACAGCGATCTTGACATACAACTCGTGCTTCACTGATATCCATTACACGCCGTACACAAGATCTTTTATACTTCATACTCATAATCTTTTTCTCATGCAGACACTCCTGAATCTGATCCACTCATGTTTTCCTTGGCCTTCCTCTGCCTTTCCTTCCTGCCACTTGGGCTATGAAGATTTTCTTAGTAAGCAACTCATCACTCATTCTTTCAACATGGCCAAACCACCGAAGCATATTGGTCTCCACCTTGCTAACAACATTTTGCTTCATATCACACAACTACAACACATCTTCATTCCTCACACAATCGGACCGTGTCTTGCCACAAACCCCACGTAAGTAATGCATTTCTACAGCACACAAACGACTCCTACGTTTCTTCTGCAGTACCCAGATTTCACTGCCATACATCAGAGTAGGAACAATTACAGTTTCATACACAGCCATGCGGGACTCTCTAGAGAACCCATCATTCCTGTGAAAACCTCCCAGAGCAGCTATGACTTTCAAAGAAGAACTCACTCACCTACTGATTTCACCATCCAATTTGTTCTCTCTGTCAAACATGCTTTCTAAATACAAACTCACTGACCTGGTCAATCTCAGTGCTATTTATACTTACATTACATTCAGTGCTACCCGTTCCTCTCTCAAACACCATAACTTTGGTCTTTCCCTTATTTATACTCAATTTGAATTTCATGCAAACTTCGTGCATCTGAGTCAACATACTCTGCAACTCACTTTTACTCTCTGCCAACAGGACAGTGTCATCAGCATACTGCAATCTGCACACACGGATATCACCAAGACATAAACCACTATTATCCATTTTGGCATCACGCATGCATGTGTCCATAAATATATTAAACAGCCATGGTGACAATACACAACCTTGTCTAACTCCGGCACCAATAGAAAACCATTTTGATAAAACACCATTCACTCATACACAAGCTCTACTACCCGCATACATGGCTTTTACACTATTAAGTAGATTCCCAGTAGCACCATATTCATTCAATACCTTCCACAAAAGTGTCCTATTCACTCGGTCGTAAGCTTTCTCTAAATCTATGAAGGCAGTTAAAACTTTCTTCCCAACAGCCAAATACTTTTCAATCATCGTGTGGAATGCAAAAATTTGGTTAGTGCAGCCTTTAACAGGCATAAAACCACTCTGAACATCCCACACTTTCTCTGACGTAAGACCCCGTACTTTTTCAATAACAACCTTACCAAACACTTTCCTTGGCACACTTAGTAGGCTAATACCATGATAGTTCTTGCATTCAGTCTGATCACCTTTTCCCTTATACAAGGGAACAATAATAGCATCCTTCCAATCTCAAGGGACCATTCCTAACTCCCAGCACAACTGGCAAATTTCAGTTAACCAATCAATTACAGAGTCACCACCATATTTCAACATCTCTGCAGTTATGCCATCAACTCCCGGATGCTTACCAATCTGAAGAGATTTTAGAGCTTTACACACTTCTTCTCTTGAGATCCCTCCTGTGCTTCCATCTCTCATTGTGACATCATCTGCGTTTGTCTCAGAATCATCTTTGCTTTCCTGATCTAATAACTCACAGAAGTATTCACCCCATCTTTTTCTTAACTCATTGGGCTCCCATATCATTTCCCCGATCTCATTCTTCACACAACTTACAACTTTGTTTTCCCTATTTTTCCTGAGTCACATGTACTTCCAGAAGGCCTTCCTATCTTTCCAAAAAGCCAGTTCATGCCTTTCCACTTTCTCCTTCCTATCTTTTGCCTTACTGTGGCAAACCAGCTTAGCAGCTTCACACTTCTTACAGTGATATTCATCCAAAGAGACTCTACCTTGCAACATCCCCAAATGGGCTTCCTTTTTTCTCTTTACTGCCTTTTCAATCTCACTATTCCACCAAGCATCACCTCTATTGTTACCCATTATTGTGGTGCCACAGACATCTTTAGCAGCAGTGACAACACAGTTCTTAAAACATTCCCACTTCTTTTCTTCATCCCTTTCACCAGACTTCAGCTCCTTCAGTCGTTCTCTGAGTAAGTCAGAATAATGCTGATGATCTTCAAGTAGCCTATCAACCTTTATTCTTTCTATCCTGGGTCTCTTCCTATTCATTTTCCTCCAACCAACATTAAGTTTCGCTCGTGACACTACCAAGTAATGATCACAGCCAACATCCACAACTCTCATCACATGGGTGTCAACAACTAAGTGTTTCAGACGGTGATCGTAGACAACAAAATCTATCACACTCTTTTGACCAAGAGTACGATTTTCCCAAGTATATGTGTGGATATACTTGTGGTTGAAAAATGTATTAGATACACACAAACCATTCTCAATGCAGAGCTCAATTAATCTTTCACCATTATCATTCACACAAGGATCATTAAACTTACCCAGAACATTGTCAGAAATTGCATTCTGCACACCTACTCTAGCAATGAAATCCCCTGCTATTATAACTTTTTCTTTAGCACCAAACTGGCTCAAAATAGCTTTTAGCTCATTCCAGAAATCTTTCTTCTTATCAGAAGGTTCCGAGTCACAAGGAGCATACACTACAACAATTACAATTCTCTGAAGTTTCACTTTCAAATGAATCCAGAGAATTCTCTCACTTACGCAACTATAGTGAATCAAGTTGTTCATCTTTTTACTTAAAATCACACCTAAGCCAGCCTGTCCTCTCACATTATCCAATACTCCGGACCACACACACTCACCGTGCCATTCACTTTTTCTACCCCAATTTCCTTCTTTTTGGTTTCACTTACACACAGCACATCCAGTCTATACTTATTCATCTCCTCAATCACCTCACTCATCTTGCCATTTATACCTCTAGTATTCTATACACCAATCTTACATTCACTCAGCCGAGATCTCTTTCTCATACGCCGTTTAGAAAGTCCAGGTCGATTCCGTAGTGGACAGTCCTTCTCAAGTGTGGTAGGTCCACCATAATCCCACACTAGTCATTCTTAATATTTCTTTTTGTCTTTTTAATCAGGTAAGTACATCAGTGTGGGGGATTAGCCCACAGCTGACGGTTCCAGTTGATCAGTCTACCTAAAGATTCTGAAACAAAACCCAGTGAGTTGGAGTCTTTTCGCCAATGTCACACAGAACTAGCTGGCATCTATCCAAGATTCACAGAGACCCTAGTTGCTGTTGTGTGTGCCATTGTTACCACGGAGCGCCCCAAGGACGCAAATCTCTAACAATTGAATGAAATGTCCATTGACCACTGTTAAGAGGTTTTGTTATTCAGAGGTAATTGTTGATGTTAATCATATGGCAGCTGTTCTGTACCAATCAAACCTTGACATTTGTCAGGGGTTACCGTTGTTTGGAGGGGTTCATTAATGGAGGTTTCACTGTACTTTCCATAGTATCAACACGTGTCTGGTAAAACATATTTCCAGCCTTAAGAAAGGTAGTTTTAGCTACTTCTCACTATCGCTATTAACCATCAATGATATTTTTGTTTTGTTCCTGATTGGAAAACAAAAAATGCATTGCTCCATTCATTAACAGAAAATCTCTTATGAAAGTATATAAATTAGCCTTGCCCTTAAATACCTGTAATACTGACTCACCTCATACAAATTCCTATTATTTGGAAATCAACTTAAATATCTGGAAATATCTGATTCACCACTGTAGGTTCAGCATCTGTACCCTGTCTTTATTCCTATAAAAACACTGAGGGGTGGTTCCATATCAATTCAGGTGGAGCATGTCAAGTCATACTTTTAAAACTTTTCAAAAAATTACAAGTACTTTGTCACCAAAGTGGAAATCTACAGTTGTTTTCTTTTTACCCCAAATTTTAACTGAGTTATGAAACTTTGAAATGTCTGTGTTCTGGAAACAAAATTCTCAAGATTAAAAATTCTTTTATTTTCAAAATCAATGTTATCTGACCATAACGCGCTGCAGTTTTTTCTACTGGATAAACTTTCACAAGTATTTATTAAAACATATAATTCAGATTGTCTTCAAGTGAACAACATTAAGCCCTCCCCTCTCCCAAATGATTGCCCAAATTATGAGGAATTCTTTTCTGCAACCACTCAGCATATTTAAAAACAAAAAGGTATCGAATTGTTTGGCACTTTGAATGCTTTAATAGATATATTTTCCCACTGACGTAAGTATTTTAGGTTTAGTATAACATATACAAATTTGCATTTTTTTTAAAAAGAAAGGCTAACTTTGAGATATTTCTTTTTGAAAACCCCATTTTTCTTAATCCTGAATTTTTTGCTGAATTATTTTTTGAGGTTATTCTCTTTACTGAAGCAAAGATATTTTGGCACATTGTTTTTTTCTAATTTTAATTAACTTAAAAAAAAACAGTACAGTTTGGATGAACATGGAATTAAATATATATATATCATCATCCTCGGGATGTAAGGTCAGGTGATGCGTAACATCACAGCCTCTCCTTGACAAATGTCAACCCCGCCTTCTCGTGGTACATCCTGTTCCCACTAAAGGGGCTCTGACGACCGCCAATAACGGTATAACTATACCATCGGGATTAGAGGAAATGCTATCCCACACTCACCAACCCGCTTGGCCAGCGTGGTGAGTTATGGCCAAACCCCTCCAAAATGACTCCACAACTTAAATCTTGGCCCTCAGTCTCCGGCAGCTGGAATGTACCTGGCCAAGGCAGCGGCCAGTGCGATGTGAAGGCAGAGGGTGCTAAGAATCCCCGGAGGACCGGACTAGGCTGCCATCTGATGCTGACCTTGGCTACATATAAAGAACGCTCCCTATCTTCTGATTCAAGGCTTCTTGAATTAAAAGAGGAACTACAAAGGATCAAGTGGGACATCGTCGGGCTAAGTGAGGTAAGGAGAAAAGGAGAAGATCTCATTGAACTGAAAAGTGGACATCTCTTCTACTATCGTGGGACAGATACTGGCAGAACTAGTAGTGTTGGATTTATAATAAACAAGAAACTGAAGAATAAAGTTGCAGAAGTTGAAAGTTCCTCTGACAGAGCTGCACGACTCGTTATCCAACTCTTGAGAAGATACCAGGCTCAGATTATTCAAACTTATGCACCCACCACAAGTCATGCTGAAGAAGAAATTGAAGAATTCTATGAGGAAATTCGTGATCTAAATAATAAAGGTAAGCAGCACTTGAAGATAATTATGGGAGATTTCAATGCAAAAATAGGGCAACGGCAACAGAATGAAACTTCAGTAGGTAAATTCGGTCACGACAACAGAAACCAGCGTGGAAATACTCTCGTAGAGTTTGCAGAGACAGAAGGGTTTTTCATCTTGAACTCCTTTTTCAAGAAAAAGCCACACAAGAAATGGACATGGAGACATCCAAATGGGACAACAAGTGAAATTGAATTTATTATGTGTAACAAAAAATTCGTCATAGAAGACTGCAGTGTGCTAAAAAAGTTCAACACAGGCAGTGACCATAGATTGGTGAGATGTAAGATGCACCTCAACACTAAACTCGAACGTAGCAAGCTCATAAGACAAACAAAATGTATTGACATAACCAACCTTTAAAAACACCATAATACCTTCAAATTGGAACTGAAGAACAGGTTCTCTGCTTTAGAAGGCCTAACATCGGAAGAAGTGGATATTTCTGAAGTTAACAGAAAAGTAACCAAAGCTCTTATGGAAACAGCAACAAAATTAGCTGGGTCTAAGAACAAATCGCATGTGAACAAATTATCAGGAAAAACCAAAATGTTGATGCAAAAAAGAAGAGTGATGAGGACAACTAAAGAAGATGTGACTTCCAAAGTGGAATATATAGACTTATGCGAGACAGTACGAAAAAGTATCTCTCAAGACGTAAGGAAATTCAACTGTGAAATAGTAAGGGAAGCAATGTAAAACAACCAAAGCCTAAAGATAGCAAAGGAACATCTCAGTAAGGGAAAAAAACAGATTATGGCACTGAGAAAAGAAGATGGTTCTGTAACAAGAAATAGAGGCGAAATTTTGACAAGAGTGAAAGATTTCTACTCCAAATTATATGAAAGGGATGATACATGTACTCCAGGCATCATGAAAGGTACCAGAGTTCTTCCAGTCCTTCCAGCAGAAGTTGCACATGCAATCAAGAACATGAAGCGGGGAAAAGCTCCAGGAGAGGATGGAATAACTGTAGACATCATACAAGAAGCAAGTGGAGAAATCGAAACAGTACTCGCCCAAATTTTCACTCGATGCCTTAATGAAGGGAAAATTCCTGAGGATTGGAACAACGCTACAATGATCTTGCTACATAAAAAAGGTGACATTGAGGATCTCAGGAACTACAGACCTATCAGTGGTTTATAAAATCTTCACTAAAGTTCTTTCACACCGCTTGAAGGTGACACTGGACATGGCTCAACCGAGAGAACAAGCTGGATTCAGGAGTGGCTACAGCACAATAGATCATATCCACGTACTGAGAGAACTAATTGAAAGAGCGAGGGAATATGAACTTCCATTGTGCATGGCTTTTATCGATTATGAAAAAGCCTTTGATTCGGTGAAACCATCAGCAGTTGCAATGGCTCTGAAATACTGAGGTATTGAAGATGCATACATTAATATTATTAATAACATCTATGAAAATGCAAGTGCAAAGATTCGGCTGTTTGAAAATACAACACACATAAAAATTGGAAAAGGAGTGCGACAAGGTGACACCATATCTCCGAAGCTCTTTAATGCTACATTGGAAAATGTCTTTCAATCACTGAACTGGGAAAACAAAGGAATGAAGATTAATGGAGATTATCTAACCCACCTTCGTTTTGCTGATGACATAGTCATTTTTGCAACTACCCTATCAGAGCTACAGAGTATGATCCAGGAACTTGCTGACAAGAGTAAAGAAGTGGGATTAAAAATGAACTCTCAGAAGACAAAAGTGATGTACAATGCTTTTACAAGAAATGAAGATTTATCGATTGATGGAGAAAAGCTGGAAATAACAGACACGTACGTTTATCTTGGACAGCAGATATCAAGTGAGGGTCGCATTGATGAAGAAATTAATCGGCGTACAAAACTTGCCTGGAGAGCTTTTGGAAGAAACAGCATAATTTTCAAGATCAATATGCCATTATGTCTTAAAAGAAAAGTGTTTGATCAATGCATCCTTCCAGTGCTTACGTATGGTGCAGAGACGTGGACCTTAGCTAAAAGAGACATACCAAGGCTGCAGACAACTCAAAGCAACATGGAGAGGTGCATGCTTGGTGTAACCAGGAGAGATAAGAAGAGGAACACGTGGATCCAAAAAATGACAAGAGTGGAAGACATCATGATCAGAGTTAAATCCCTGAAATGGCAATGGGCTGGACAAACAGCCAGAAGGACAGACTATCGATGGACAGCCGAAATTTTAGATTGGATTCCAAGGGACAGGAAAAGACCCAGAAGAAGACCACATGGGAGATGGGTGGATGAAATTCGAAAGTATACGGGAGTGACATGAAGGAGACTGGCACAAGACAGACCGTTGTGGAGGAAACTTGGGGAGACCTTCGTCCAGCAGTGGATTGATAATGGTTGACAATGATGATGATGAGGATGATGTCATTGTCAACCATTATCAATCCACTGCTGGACGAAGGTCTCCCCAAGTTTCCTCCACAACGGTCTGTCTTGTGCCAGTCTCCTTCATGTCACTCCCGTATACTTTCGAATTTCATCCACCCATCTCCCATGTAGTCTGTCTTCTTCTGAGTCTTTTCCTGTCCCTTGGAATCCAATCTAAAATTTGGCTGTCCATCGATGGTCTGTCCTTCTGGCAGTATGCCCAGCCCATTGCCGTTTCAGGGATTTAACTCTGATCATGATGTCTTCCACTCTTGTCATTTTACAGATCCATGAGTTCCTCTTCTTATCTCTCCTGGTTACACCAAGCATGCACCTCTCCACGCTGCTTTGAGTTGTCTCTTTTAGTTAAGGTCCACGTCTCTGCACCATACGTAAGCACTGGAAGGATGCATTGATCAAACACTTTTCTTTTAAGACATAATGGCATATTGCTCTTGAAAATTATGCTGTTTCTTCCAAAAGCTCTCCAGGAAAGTTTTGTACGCCGATTAATTTCTTCATCAATGTGACCCTCACTTGATATCTGTTGTCCAAGATAAACGTACGTGTCTGTTATCTCCAGCTTTTCTCCATCAATCGATAAATCTTCATTTCTTGTAAAAGCATTGAACGTCACTTTTGTCTTCTGAAAGTTCATTTTTAAATCCCACTTCTTTACTCTTGTCAGCAAGTTCCTGGATCATACTCCTCAGCTCTGATGGGGTGGTTGCAAAAATGACTACCTCATCAGCAAAACGAAGGTGGGTTAGATAATCTCCATTAATCTTTATACCTTTGTTTTCCCAGTTCAGTGATTGAAAGACATTTTCCAATGTGGCATTAAAGAGCTTCGAAGATATGGTGTCACCTTGTCTCACTCCCTTTCCAATTTTTATGTGTGTTGTATTTTCAAACAGCCAAATCTTTGCACTTGCATTTTCATAGATGTTATTAATAATATTAGTGTATGGATCTTCAATACCGCAGGATTTCAGAGCCATTGTAACTGCTGATGGTTTCACCGAATCAAAGGCTTTTTCATAATCGATAAAAGCCATGCACAATGGAAGTTCATATTCCCTCGCTCTTTCAATTAGTTCTCTCAGTACGTGGATATGATCTATTGTGCTGTAGCCACTCCTGAATCCAGCTTGTTCTCTCGGTTGAGCCATGTCCAGTGTTACCTTCAAGCGGTGTGAAAGAACTTTAGTGAAGATTTTATAAACCACTGAGAGAAGGCTGATAGGTCTGTAGTTCTTGAGATCCTCAATGTCACCTTTTTTATGTAGCAAGATCATTGTAGCATTGTTCCAATCCTCAGGAATCTTCCCTTCATTAAGGCATCTAGTGAAAATTTGGGCGAGTACTGTTTCGATTTCTCCACTTGCTTCTTGTATGATGTCTACAGTAATTCCATCTTCTCCTGGAGCTTTCCCCCACTTCATGTTCTTGATTGCATGAGCAACTTCTGTTGGGAGGACTGGAAGAACTCTAGTACCTTTCATGATGTCTGGAGTACACGTATCATCCCTTTCATATAATTTGGAGTAGAAATCTTTCACTCTTGTCAAAATTTCGCCTCTATTTCTTGTTACAGAACCATCTTCTTTTCTCAGAGCCATAATCTGTTTTCTTCCCTTACTGAGATGTCCCTTTGCTATCTTTAGGCTTTGGTTGTTTTCAATTGCTTTCCTCACTAGCTCACAGTTGAATTTCCTTAAGTCTTCAGTGATACTTTTTCGTACTGTCTTGCATAGCTGTATGTATTCCACTTTGGAAGTCACATCTTCTTTAGTTGTCCTCATCTCTCTTCTTTTTTGCATCAACATTTTGGTTTTTCCTGATAATTTGTTCACATGCAACTTGTTCTTAGACCCAGCTAATTTTGTTGCTGTTTCCTTAAGAGCTTTAGTTACTTTTCTGTTAACTTCCGAAATATCCACTTCTTCCGATGTTAGGCCTTCTAAAGCAGAGAATCTGTTCTTCAGTTCCAACTTGAAAGTATTATGGTGTTTTTTAAGGTTGGTTATGTCAAAACATTTTGTTTGTCTTATGAGCTTCCCACGTTCGAGTTTAATGTTGAGGTGCATCTTACATCTCACCAACCTAGGGTCACTACGTGTGTTGAACTTGTTTAGCACACTGCAGTCTTCTATGACGAATTTTTTGTTACACATAATAAAATCAATTTCACTTGTCGTCCCAATTGGATGTCTCCATGTATATTTCCTGTGTGGCTTTTTCTTGAAAAAGGAGTTCAAGATGAAAATCCTTCTGAATTTAGTGAAATTAATAAAATCAATTTCACTTGTCGTCCCAATTGGATGTCTCCATGTCCATTTCCTGTGTGGCTTTTTCTTGAAAAAGGAGTTCAAGATGAAAAATCCTTCTGTCTCTGCAAACTCAACGAGAGTATTTCCACGCTGGTTTCTGTTGCCGTGACCGAATTTACCTACTGAAGTTTCATTCTGTTGCCGTTGCCCTATTTTTGCATTGAAATCTCCCATAATTATCTTCAAGTGCTGCTTACCTTTATTATTTAGATGACGAATTTCCTATAAAATTCTTCAATTTCTTCTTCAGGATGACTTGTGGTGGGTGCACAAGTTTGAATAATCTCAGCCTGGTATCTTCTCCAGAGTTGGATAACGAGTCGTGCAGCTCTGTCAGAGGAACTTTCAACTTCTACCACTTTATTCTTCAGTTTCTTGTTTATTATAAATCCAACACCACTAGTTCTGCCAGTATCTGTCCCATGATAATAGAAGAGATGTCCACTTTTCAGTTCAATGAGATCTTCTCCTTTTCTCCTTACCTCACTTAGCCAGACGATGTCCCACTTGATCCTTTGTAGTTCCTCTTCCAATTCAAGAAGCCTTGAATCAGAAGATAGGGAGCGTCCATTATACGTAGCCAAGGTCAGCATCAAATGGCAGCCTAGTCCGATCCTCCGGGGATTCTTACCACCCTCTGACTTCATGTCGCACTGGCCGCTGCCTTGGCCAGGCACATTTCAGCTGCCGGAGACTGAGGGCCAAGATTTAAGTTGTAGAGTCATTTTGGAGGTGTTTGGCCATTACTCACCACGCTGGCCAAGCGGGTTGGTGAGTGTGGGATAGCATTTCCTCTGATCCTGATGGTATAGTTATACCGCTATTGGCAGTCGTCAAAGCCCCTTTAGTGGGAACAGGATGCACCACGAGAAGGCAGGGTTGACATTTGTCAAGGAGAGGCTGTGATGTTACGCATCACCTGACCTTACATCCCATATATATATATATATATATCTCATCATCATTGTCGACCATTATCAATCTACTGCTGGACGAAGGTCTCTCCAAGTTTCCTTCACAACGGTGTGTCTTGTCCCAGTCTCTTCCATGTCACTCCTGCATACTTTCGAATTTCATCCACCCATCTCCCATGTGGTCTTCTTCTGGGTCTTTTCCTGTCCCTTAGAATCCAATTTAAAATTTAGGCTGTCCATCGATGGTCTTTCCATCTGGCAGTATGCCCAGCCCATTGCCATTTCCGGGATTTAACTCTGATCATGATGTCTTCCACTCTTGTCATTTTTCGGATCCACGAGTTCCTCTTCTTATCTCTCATGGTTACACCAAGCATGCACCTCTCCATGTTGCTTTGAGTTGTCTGCAGCCTTTGTATGTCTCTTTTAGTTAAGGTCCACGTCTTTGCACCATACGTAAGCACTGGAAGGATGCATTGATTATGTCACTGAGAAAAGAAGATGGTTCTGTAACAAGAAATAGAGGCGAAATTTTGACAAATGTGAAAGATTTCTACTCCAAATTATACGAAAGGGATGATACATGTAATCCAGACACCATGAAAGGTACCAGTACCAGAGTTCTTCCAGTCCTTCCAGCAGAAGTTGCACATGCAATCAAGAACATGAAGCGGGGAAAAGCTCCAGGAGAAGATGGAATTACTGTAGACATCATACAAGAAGCAAGTGGAGAAATCGAAACAGTACTCGCCCAAATTTTCACTCGATGCCATAATGAAGGGAAAATTCCTGAGGATTGGAACAACGCTACAATGATCTTGCTACATAAAAAAGGTGACATTGAGGATCTCAGGAACTACAGACCTATCAGCCTCCTATCAGTGGTTTATAAAATCTTCACTAAAGTTCTTTCACACTGCATGAAGGTAACACTGGACATGGCTCAACCGAGAGAACAAGCTGGATTCAGGAGTGGCTACAGCACAATAGATCATATCCACGTACTGAGAGAACTAATTGAAAGAGCGAGGGAATATGAACTTCTATTGTGCATGGCTTTTATCGATTATGAAAAAGCCTTTGATTCGGTGAAACCATCAGCAGTTGCAATTGCTCTGAAATCCTGCGGTATTGAAGATGCATACATTAATATTATTAGTAACATCTATGAAAATGCAAGTGCAAAGATTCGGATGTTTGAAAATACAACACACATAAAAATTGGAAAAGGAGTGAGACAAGGTGACACCATATCTCCGAAGCTCTTTAATGCTACATTGGAAAATGTCTTTCAATCACTGAACTGGGAAAACAAAGGGATAACGATTAATGGAGATTATCTAACCCACCTTCGTTTTTCTGATGACATAGTCATTTTTGCAACTACCCTATCAGAGCTACAGAGTATGATCCAGGAACTTGCTGACAAGAGTAAAGAAGTGGGATTAAAAATGAACTTTCAGAAGACAAAAGTGATGTTCAATGCTTTTACAAGAAATGAAGATTTATCGATTGATGTAGAAAAGGTGGAGATAACAGACACGTACGTTTATCTTGGACAGCAGATATCAAGTGAGGGTCACATTGGTGAAGAAATTAATCGGCGTACAAAACTTGCCTGGAGAGCTTTTGGAAGAAACAGCATAATTTTCAAGAGCAATATGCCATTATGTCTTAAAAGAAAAGTGTTTGATCAATGCATCCTTCCAGTGCTTACGTATGGTGCAGAGACGTGGACCTTAGCTAAAAGAGACATACAAAGGCTGCAGACAACTGAAAGCAACATGGAGAGGTGCATGTTTGGTGTAACCAGGAGAGATAAGAAGAGGAACACGTGGATCCGAAAAATGACAAGAGTGGAAGACATCATGATCAGAGTTAAATCCCTGAAATGGCAATGGGCTGGACATACTGCCAGAAGAACAGACCATCGATGGACAGCCGAAATTTTAGATTGGATTCCGAGGGACAGGAAAAGACCCAGAAGAAGACCACATGGGAGATGGGTGGATGAAATTCGAAAGTATGCGGGAGTGACATGGAGGAGACTGGCACAAGACAGACCGTTGTGGAGGAAACTTGGGGAGACCTTTGTCCAGCAGTGGATTGATAATGGTTGACAATGATGATGATGATGATGATATATATATTACGCTATTAGAGTAAATATTTTTATATTTTTTATCAGTATTTCACTACATTTTTGAAAAACAAGTTTTTTTTATTGATGTCTCACCACATTTTTTTTATTTTATGAAGTGTTCCAAAACTTCTGATTGGTGTACGTTCTTGTAAAAACAAAATTAGATTACTGATTGGAAGAGTAACACTATTATTTTTATGAAGCCACTTTATTCTTGCTGCTGGATCATGTACAGTAGCAAACAAAAGTATTTGGCGAAACAATTTTTCGACCATAATTTTTTTTTCTGCTGGACCAAATCAGGTCATTTTGGGATATGATATGTGCTGATTTGTGGGTTACAATGCCACGTAGTTTGTATTCCGCTCAGAGCGAATTTGTCATTTGAAATGGGCCATATTCAGGAGTCGCTAATTATTACCCATTTGTTTGCTGCACGTATTAATGTTTTTCTTGTGATTTTTGTGGGTTTTGTGATGTGTAGTGTGATAATAAGTCAATCTTGGGTTTTCAGAAATGGGTAAAAAGGCAGAGATCCCTGTTGGAGCTCGCCAGCCGGCCGTGAACATGATGGAATCCGGAATGCGCGTCATCGACATTGCGAGGGACCTGAAATTCCGTCACCAGTCCATTTCAACTATCCTGCAACGTTATAAGAAGACTGGGACCGTCGAGAACAGTCCGCGATGTGGCAGGCCTCTTTTCACTACGTTGCATCAGGATAGACGCATCCTCCGTCGATCTGTTGCTGATCCCACCTTGACTGCTGTGGACATCGCCACCGAATTCCGTGACAGCAACGACCTGAACGTCAGCCGAATGGCCATCTCCCGTCATCTCATTGCTGGTGGATTGAATGGAAGGCGCCCCGCCAAGAAACCACTCATCGGAGTCAAAAATCGACGAGCCAGAGTCGTGTTCGCGCGCCGTCATCGACACTGGACCACGGCGGACTGGAGTAAGGTGCTTTTTACCAAAGAGAGCAAGTTCAACTTGTTCGGAAGTGATGGCATCCAATACGTACGAAGTCCGTGTGGCCATAGATTCAACCCCCAGTTCATTCAGCCGACTGTCAAGCATGGAGGAGGATCACTCATGGTTTACGGCGCCTTCGCTCGCAATGGAATGGACCCCATCATCAAGATTGACGGAATAATGACCGGCCAGAGCTACATAAACATGCTCATGAACGATGTCTTCCCATGGGCAAACCAGAACATGCAGCAAGACAACGACCGGAACCACACCTCCAGAGTAGCAAAGGCAGCCTTCCAGCACCAATAGGTCACACTTCTAGACTGGGCCAATCTCCAGACCTCAACCCCATCGAACACATATGGGAGGAGCTGGGGAGACGATGTGAGAAGAAAACCTGCCAGAATAGGGCCCAGAAGTTCGACCAGCTGTCTGCAGAATGGGCGCGAATTCTGCAGGTCACCGTCGAGAAGCTAGTGGACTCTATGCCTGCCCGTTGTGCAGCTGTTATTAAGTCTCGTGGTTATCCCACTAAGTATTAGTTATTGTTTTGTCGTTTTCTCGTACTTGTTTTCTGTTATCGTTGCATTAAATGAATGTGATACACACCTACTTTGTTGGTCAATTTGTATGATCTTTGCGATTAAGCTCGGTACCTGTCCTGATCTGTGTTAAGGTTTCCGATCCATCTGCATATGAGTCATGTTTACAACTGAATAACGCATATCATATCTGAAAATAACCTGATTTGGTCCAGCAGAAAAAATATTATGGTCAAAAAAGTGTTTCACTGAATACTTTTGTTCGCTACTGTAGATGCATAAATGATAGTCACTTTATTATGTTCTTCAAACAACTGAGCTGTTTGTGTAATGCACCATTGATTGTCCTAAATACAGCAGACAAAATTATTCACTCATGCACCACTGATTGTCCTAAATACAGCAGACAAAATTATTCACTCATGCACCATTGATTGTCCTAAATACAGCAGACAAAATTATTCACTCATGCACCATTGATTGTCCTAAATACAGCAGACAAAATTATTCACTCATGCACCATTGATTGTCCTAAATACAGCAGACAAAATTATTCACTCTCACTTCATTCATCCTGTCATGTAACTTCTTGCTGTTTTTCACATTGATAAGTTACTTGTCTTAACACTGAGAGTCTGACATTTTATTATTCATAGTTGGTTTTTTATATACCTGGTTTTTTTTTTCAATTTTTTGCTTTATTTATCTTTGTAATGGCACTGCTGTCATGTGAACAAACATGAATGTAAGTCAAGTGAGCAATAATGTCTTAATGTTGCTACCATGCACTAAGGCAGTCTGCGATATAGATACGCCAGAGTTAGAACATCTGCAAAATTGCCTCCATAACAGTTATCTTAAAAATAATACTGAATACCCTAAATAAATATAATATAAATAAGTAAGTGGTAATAAGCATTATATAAAATAATTGTTTATTAAATATTATAACATTTAAATATTTTTATAAAAAATTTATTAAATATTTAATTTATTAAGTGGTAAATAATTATTTCCTTAAATGATTATAATAATTTAATTGTGTGTTTGATTTTAATTTCCTGTAAATGATCCATTACCTATCAACCACGTGACATAATTGTTGAGCCAGATGAGATTCTAATAATCAAATGTTCTATTCAGAGCAGCTAATTTGCTTAAACTGATTCGTCTTCCGTATTCAGGATGGGTACCATGGAGTCTAATAACGATTTTGTCTCAAGGACTACACTCCAATGTCCCCTGTTCTGGAAGGCAAATATGGGATTATGATTCGCTCAGGTTGAATCTCAAATTACAGCAGTTGGAATAACTATAGACTAGACGAAACCAGTTTTTTTTTAAGGAATAAACTCATATTAAGCAACAAATGTAAACTTTATTTGATTGACAAAAAATGTTACAAATTCATTCAAACACTTCAGTAAAGACAATATTTTGTGTCCATCCGTTTGAGACAGGTAATCCAGGTGCATCTTTGCGAGTGATCTTTAATGCAACAGAATCCTTTGATCTTGCTCGAGATAGGGCAATGTAGAGCACACCATGTGAGAAGACTGGTTCTGGCAAGTATATTCCGATTTTAGCAAGTGTCTGTCCTTTGACTGTTATTGTCATCGCAAAGAACAATATGATCGAAAATTGAATCCGCTTGATCGTAAATGGGAAAGTGCTGTCGCTTGGAGTCAGCGGAATGTGTAGCAAGGTGAGAAATGACCCCCTTGTGTTCGCACAAAATTTCCACAGAAAATGTATTTTGGAAGAGCGACTTTACGATCATACGTGCACCATCGACTAAACATTTCATTGTGTCCAGTTTCTTTCGTGATTTTTTTTTTTTTTTTGACTGAAGATTTAACGACCACCATGAGCAACTCA
Organism: Macrothele yani; assembly: GCA_039090855.1. NCBI lineage: Eukaryota > Metazoa > Arthropoda > Arachnida > Araneae > Macrothelidae > Macrothele > Macrothele yani. The sequence continues at coordinate 182,173,302 of CM077030.1, read as the reverse complement.
ATGGGCTATAAGCAGTCCCCCGTCCCTAATTTAGGGTCACTGGTTCCAGGGAAGGGAGAGAGTCAGTGCCGTAAGACAAACACAACATCCATGCCTCACCAGGATTCGAATCCGGTCCCTTCATAAACGAATGATCATAAGTCAGTGCTTAGATCACTGTGCCACTAGGGTGGCCAGGTTCGTGATGAGCATCACGACTGCACCCTTTTTCAGTTGTAGAATGTGAGGCGGAAGTCCACTCATCTTGATCGTGTGCAAAAATTCAACTGGATAGCACACTCTTTCACTCTCATCTTTAGTCACAACTGTGTTTGTGAATATTGTTGGAATGAGGTTCGCATTGCGAATACTTTTCATTCTCTCTTGTCTGAGACATATAGTTGTGACCCATTGATCGCTCATGCCTTCCAGTAAGGCTCTTACGTTTTGGTTTTGGTTTTTATTCTGCGAGAAAGACATTCTGTTAAGGGTAAGTATGCAATAAAGTATTTACTTACTTTAGGATGATCATAGAACACCATGCACACACCAAGTCTGACACTGAACTGAGCTCCTGATGTAGATAAGGGCCGCATGCTTCTCCCATATACTTTACATGGGAACTTTGCCACTCCGCCAAGCCCGAACCGTTGCTCCAATCTCAGTTTTCTCTTCGACTGGCACATCTACATGGTAAGACCTTCATTTTGATACCTCAACCATATTTTTACATTCAGCCGTTCTCTCAAAATAGGTCTCACAGTAAAAAAACTTATAGAATGAATATATAGATGGTGCAACTCAATATGCACATTCTAAATATTTTCACTAACAATGGTCAATGAAATGTTTATTTACATCTTTACATAATGGGAAACATCTTACCTACATGAATAAACTCTACTGAATGAATATTAAATTGTATATATACATCACACAGTCCAATAGCCATAACACAAGCAGGTCTTAAAGAGTCTTTGCTGTTCTGATGCGAAGAACTTTGATACGATCACCTGCTAGTGTTTCCAAGACAACATGAATCAGCGTATCGAGGTGAATGGACCATTGCTTTGCACAACGGTTCACTCAGCAAAGAGAAGACTTCAGACTTTGGACTATCTCAGTCACTCCATGCTTCTGCCTTTAATAGCGTGTGTTTTGAAAGAGTTGTTTCAGCCAACCGCATTCTCCTCCCATAGACTTTACAAGGGAACTTTGCCACCCTACAGCGCCTGAACCATTGCCCCAATTTCATTTTTCTCTTCGACTGGCACATCTACATGGTAAGACCTTTATTTTGATACCTCAACCATATTTTTACGTTCAGCCATTCTCTGAAAATAGGTCTTACAGTAAAAAACCTTATAGAATTAACATATCTAGGTGAAACCAATTTTCATTGCATATAGTTTCCGCCAATAAAAGCAAAATCTTATCACAGGTAAGTGACATTGGTGTTTGTCTGAATCTGGCAGATGTAAAGACAAACTGTTGAAGAAAGTACCACAGATCAACATACTAAATTCTGAAAATACAGCAATCATATTCCTTACATTTAACCTGAAATTCAATAAATAGTTCACCTGTATACAATATTAAGAAACAAAAATAAATATATTAACAGTAAAGAATACTGCTGTTTGTGGAGAAAATCACAATAAAAAGATAAAAATTATCTTAATCTTCTTTTCTGTATATAGCTTCAATAAAAAATTAAGAATGCTGGAAGTGCATTACACTGCAATTTCAAAATGTGTACAATATTTGCATAATTAGTTTTTGTATCGTGATTGTGGTAGTTTATAACAGAAAAGTAGGGAAAATATTAGCATAAAAAAAAACCTTAGCTGAATGAAATGTTCAGAGGTATTTTCATTTTCAGAAATATATAAAAACTGGCAGAAAAAAGAAGAAAAAACAGCACTGATTCAATACTGTCTGGATAACCAAAAATATCCAAAATTCGAAAATATAAAAATCATTAAAAGCTGTAAATCCGAAAAACACCTCAGAATAGCAGAGTCGGTAATGATTGAAAAAAATAGGACAAAAGTTTGCAACCACAATGACCCTAATAATTTGAGAAACAGCTGGAGAAATTTAATTAAAATTGAGCATAAAAAAGAAAAAGTTCGAAAAAGGAGATCACTGACCAACAAGAGATGGCGCCACAACGCCCAAGAAGAAGCGATAGCAGATGACAGAAGCAGCCCGCGAGAACCACCGAAATGCCCAGCTGACACGGTCCGTGCTAGTTGGAGCAAAATGTCCCCTCGAAGACGGTATAGTAGTAGTACCGAAAGTACTCGGGTATGAATAAATATTGAAGTAAATGAGGATGCAGCAAAGGAAAAACTCATTTGGTGATGAGACAAAATAAATTCCAACGGAGAAAAAAAAAAAAAAAAAAAAAAGAAGAAGCAGACCCGTGGCCAAATGAAAAAATCCCGTGCCGCATCCACGTAACGGAAATATGGATTGAAAGCCAAGCCCCACGTGCGGTAAGTGTTCATCGAACTTTACCAACTAAAAGTGAAGTTCAAAAATGCAAATGCATTAATGCACGTTAAATAATTAACCTCCAATATCGGAAGTAAATTGAAACTTTGAAGCACACGAATTATTCTTTCAAGTGGTTAGATCAAAGGCAGTTTAGGCCTCACGATGCACTATCGCAATCTCTTTTCGAACCGTGAATTAACAACAATCACCAAATTCAAACGTCTTAAAATCAAATGTATGAAATTTGAAGTTCAAGAACGTTTTCTTGTAACTTGCAGAGATTTTGGATTTATCCCCAAATTTTTGAGACTTAAGAACAAGCCAACAAGTAAGAAGGATTATTACATCCTGCTTCGATGTCAACAAAAACGACTTAGTAACGAAATTATAGCTAAAAGAAAACAAATATTCAGACTTAATGCTCAAGTTTATGAATTATGGAAGCTGATAAGGAACTCAAAATATGCACAATTTGATGGCACTTGGAAAGATCGCATTTTGGATACTACGTTCATCGAAATTAACGAAATTGCTAACAAAGAAGCCAACTCCAATAGCGTTACGGTAGATAAAAAATTAAATGCACTATTTGATGAACAAAAATTAAATAAAGAACCCATAAATGAATTTAATGTATATGAAAATCGGTCTGATAAGAATTTAAGCTTTACACAAAAAGCAATTTTACAAAAAGGGAAAAAATTTGCCTTTCCACAAGGCCTCCCTAAAACTGAAGAAATCATCCCTTGCCTCGAAGATATTCTCAAAAATATACCAGGCGCAGAGAATAAAACTGAAGTAGAGAACAAATTATATAGAGTTATTCTAAAAGAATATAATGCCAAAAACAACAAAAACTTCTATATAGAGAAAAAATTAAAATATGAAAAAAAACAACTATTGGAATTGAAAAATGACCCATATATCAAATTTTGTGAAGCAGATAAATCCGGCCAAATCATTATTCTCAACACTGATGAATTTGAACAAAAAATGACAGAAGCAATTGATGGATTAAATTGTACTGAAATTAAGAAAGACCCAACTGATAATCAAATTAAATTCTTAGCGGATATAAGAAATCATAGCACATTACCTGATGAAATCAAACGCTCGTTTCCACCAATGGGAGCAGGCATACCACGTATCGTTGCAAAGATAAAAACGCACAAAGATGGTGCTCCAATGAGACTGATAGTTTCAAAAAAAAACTCACCTTTGATAACATTAGAGAAAAACATTTACAAATTCCTAGCACCATTTTTCATGAACAACAAGTTCACCATCAAGAACACATATGAGTTTATAGAGAAAATTAAAAATGTAAAAACTGGCCTAATGGACTTAAACATGGCAAGCATGGATGTTAAAGCATTATATCCAAGCACTCCAGTTCCAGAAGCTATTGAAATCATCATTAAGAAGTTGCAAAATCTTAAAATTTTAAATAACACACAAATTCAAGAATTCAAAAAAGTTTTAGTTTATTTATATGAAAATAATATTTTTACATACAAGAACAAAATATTCAAACAAAATTCAGGAGGCCCAATGGGCTCACCATTATCAACTCTATATGCTGAGGTTGTGATGAACGAAATTGAAGAAAATGTCCTACATCATATGGAAGAAAAACCAGAAGTGTACTGTCGATACGTAGATGACATTTTCATTCTATCAAAACTGAACGAAGAAGAATTAAAAAATTAACAAAACGTTACAGCGCATTATATCCAACTATAGAACTCACGGTTGAAATGGAAAAAAATAATGCAATAGCCTTTTTGGATGTACATGTTATCAAATCCACAGATAAGTTACTATACAGAGTTTATCGGAAAAGTTCATTTGTTCCGGTCCTAATCCCATACAATTCAGCACATCCATATCCTCAAAAATGCAATAGTATAAAAACCTTAATTAAAAGAGCATATACGCATTCTGAAAATAGTCAGTTCATCAATGAAGAAATCAAATTCATAAAAAAAATTGCATGCAGCTTTGGTTATCCTAACCATTTAATAAAAAAATGGGAGACAGAAGTAATAAAGAAAATAAAAAAAAATAATGCTGTAGTAATTAAAAAAGAAATCAAATATTTAAATGGTTTTCCTTACATTAAAGGCACTACCAATGAAATTAATAATATTTGTAAAAAGCATAACATTCAAATTGGAGGAAAAGTAAATACCATCAAAAATATAGTAACAAAAAATAATGATAAAATAAGAATGTTAGAAAAAGCAGGTATTTATTCAATTCCTATTACTGAAAATCCTCCAATGGCTTATATAGGAAGTACCAAAAATAAGCTTAAACACAGATTAAAACAACACATAAAAAACTGGCAGAAAAAAGAAGAAAAAACAGCACTGATTCAATACTGTCTGGATAACCAAAAATATCCAAAATTCGAAAATATAAAAATCATTAAAAGCTGTAAATCCGAAAAACACCTCAGAATAGCAGAGTCGGTAATGATTGAAAAAAATAGGACAAAAGTTTGCAACCACAATGACCCTAATAATTTGAGAAACAGCTGGAGAAATTTAATTAAAATTGAGCATAAAAAAGAAAAAGTTCGAAAAAGGAGATCACTGACCAACAAGAGATGGCGCCACAACGCCCAAGAAGAAGCGATAGCAGATGACAGAAGCAGCCCGCGAGAACCACCGAAATGCCCAGCTGACACGGTCCGTGCTAGTTGGAGCAAAATGTCCCCTCGAAGACGGTATAGTAGTAGTACCGAAAGTACTCGGGTAAGAATAAATATTGAAGTAAATGAGGATGCAGCAAAGGAAAAACTCATTTGGTGATGAGACAAAATAAATTCCAACGGAGAAAAAAAAAAAAAAAAAAAAAGAAGAAGCAGACCCGTGGCCAAATGAAAAAATCCCGTGCCGCATCCACGTAACGGAAATATGGATTGAAAGCCAAGCCCCACGTGCGGTAAGTGTTCATCGAACTTTACCAACTAAAAGTGAAGTTCAAAAATGCAAAAAAAAAAAGTTGTTACATTTGAGATTAAACTAAACCAAATTAATTTCAAATGAATAACACATCACAAGTGCAAAAGACCTAATATTCCATGTCAAAATTGCATAGTGAATTTTTTTCCTCCAGCCCATTTTTTTCTTGATTTCAAACCATTGTATCATTGAATATTACATGCACATACAGTGGCAGAGAATGTAACTAAGCTGCTGCAATGTTACCATTTTCTTGAATGATGACACACAGTCTATTTGTTAATAGAATGAGGAAGACTTGAAGAGTTGCTCACTCTGGCAACAAATAGTCATACAAAATGTAGGACTTCTTATAACTTGGAAAAGAAATTCATTTTTCCTCCTCTTCATATGTCAGGCAACCTTCTGATATCAGAAAACTGTAATTCTTACAACTGCTTTAAATTTCATTGTATTTTATTTTTATTCTAAATGCACGTAACGTTAATATTAGTTTCATGGAGCAAAAATCGAAATGTAAGATAACTAGCAATAAATGCAAGAAAATTCAAATACAGTAAATTAAAAAAAATTATCATTTCACTCCACACATATAAACATAGAGTAATTCATACATTTTTATCTATTAGAGATAAAGAAACTTGTACAAAAAACTAGTGGATAATGCTTACCTTGGCATTCCTTTCTAGCGACGGGAACATTCACGCACGTGTTTTCCGGTCTTTGTTGATGTTATTGTCCTAAAGTCCGTTGTATGCGATGACTGGCTTTACTTCTTCACACTTTTCGCTGGGTATACTCATTGGATCTTTGCCTTAGGATTCAAACATCAATTTTTACCGTTCTTTATACTCGAAATTTTCGCCCATACTCTGGGCATCTTCAGGAGCGTGGCGACTTTACCACCGATGTTCGTGGTTAACTTCGCGCTAATGGAGTCCGATACTCCTTGTTGCCATTCGTCGGAAAAACTTTCCTGGATATATTTCGTTATCAAGCCCGGCTGGCGCCATCTATGTTTCGTTAAGAACACTTATTTTTTTTTCCCGTATTTTTTTTTATTTATTTTTTTTTTTTAATTTTCTTCTCCTATCCTGGTTTTCTTGTCTTTTTTTGCCTGTTTTTCTTTTGTTGTTGTTTTTCTTGTCTTATTAGTTCTTTCCACAGGCCCGATAATGTGCTAGGGTCGTTCTGGTTACATACCCTTGCTTTATTTTTGTAGATTAATATTGCTTCTTCCCTCCTCATTTGCCTTTCCGATTTTTTATTCTTTTTTAGCATTTTAATTTCATCGAACTTTGGGAATGTCCGGTTTTCCAAGCAGAATTGCACTAAAGCCGTTTTGGCTTCTTTTTTTTGCCAGTTAGATATGTGTTGTTTAAGTCTTTTTTTTAATCTGTTTTTCGTACTTCCAATGTACGATATTGGGGGTATGTGTGCTATTGGAATTTCGTAGGTTCCCGATTCTTCTAGCATTTTTTCCTCTGTTTTTTTTGTTGACAGTCATACTTTTCACGGTGTGCACTGAACTTCCTAGTTGTAAGTCATATTTAGCACAGTGCCTATTGATTTCTTTACTCACTCCTTCCAGGCATGGGAAAGCTCCAATGTATTTCAATTTTTTATTTCTCATCTTCCTTTGGTTGTGCACTTCTTGGCCTTCTTTACTCTGAGTCATATGCTTTTTACTCTCATGTATCCATTTATTAATTAGCTTGCTCGGGTACCCATACTCTTGTGATATTTTCGAGATAAACTCTAGCTCTTGATTTTTTAGCCTGTTGTTAGATGTGTGTGTGTACGCTCACCGTATCAAGTTTACTATGCTGTTTTTTTTATGTATCACTGGATGGTGCGACGAGTATGGTATCAGTACAGGTATGTAAGTTGCTTTTCTGAACACAGAGTATTCAAAACTATTTTTGTTTGTCTTTAGTTGAATGTCCAGGAAGGATAGGCAATTATCCTCTTCAAACTCAATAGTTAGCTCTATGGTGTTACAGATTTGTACTGATACCATACTCGTCGCACCATCCAGTGATACATAAAAAAACAAAAGAAAAACAGGCAAAAAAAGACAAGAAAACCAGGATAGGAGAAGAAAATTAAAAAAAAATAAATAAAAAAAAAAATAAAAAAAAAATACGGGGGAAAAAAAGTGTTCCTAACGAAACATAGATGGCGCCAGCCGGGCTTGATAACGAAATATATCCAGGAAAGTTTTTCCGACGAATGGCAACAAGGAGTATCGGACTCTATTAGCGCGAAGTTAACCACGAACATCGGTGGTAAAGTCGCCACGCTCCTGAAGATGCCCAGAGTATGGGCGAAAATTTCGAGTATAGAGAACGGTAAAAATTGATGTTTGAATCCTAAGGCAAAGATCCAATGAGTATACCCAGCGAAAAGTGTGAGAAGTAAAGCCAGTCATCGCATACAGCGGACTTTAGGACAATAACATCAACAAAGACCGGAAAACACGTGCGTGAAATGTTCCCGTCGCTAGAAAGGAATGCCAAGGTAAGCATTATCCGCTAGTTTTTTGTACAAGTTACTTTGAAATATCGCACGTAAAAGAGAATAGTACAATAATTAGAGCTATATAATAGTCAGAATTAGAACTACTAAGTGGAATAGAGATAAAGAGTTAACCATTTTTACATACTTGACCAGGATGGCTGCCAAGATTCAGGATGATGACCAGAAATGCTTAAACATATTTTTTTGTTTATTTCAAATCTCCCATTTGGCTGTAAAAAAAATATATGTAAATCATGTTGAAAGCAAAAAATATTAAGAACAAACATAATTGCTATACAAACAGTTGAAATTAAATATTTTGATAACTGTGATACTTCACTGTCTGATCAAATTACTTACAAGATAATGTCCCACCTGTGATACTTCACAGTATACATTCATTCTTTCAAGCACTGGCATTTGAAAAATTCTTTTAAACTAAAATCACTATTAAAATAATAACATTTTCCATACAATTTCCATGTTATCTTGCATTTTCATGAGCTGTATTATGTGTATTATTTGTAAAGTATATTTACATAACTTTGTCATTCTGGAGAAACATTTTTAAGTTTAGAAGGCTTTGATGGCTTGTTTTATTATTATTATTTTTTTTTTTTTTTTTTGGTTGGAAATTTAACAACCACCAGGAGCAACACAATAGGCTATTAGCAGTTACCCACCTCTAATTTAGAGTCACTGGTTCCATGGAAGGGAGGGGTCAGTGCTGTACGACAAACACAAAATAATGCCTCACCGGGATTCAAACCTGGACCCATTTCAGACGAATGGTCACAAGCCAGCGCTTAGCCCACTGGTGGCACTTTGATCACTTGAGATAGTATGGTCAAAGTGTTATGTGGGGTAGATGCTGATTATAGACTTTATACGGTTTACATACATGAAAATATGAATAAAAAGACAAGCCATGGGCCTAAGTGGTCATGAAAACACTAAGTAAAAATTGCTTTACTTACCTCATAATCACTTCTTGTATCACATATATTATTTTGGCATGTATTTACCCCAAACTTCATTCCTTCAGCCTTATGTTACAAATTATGCTAATTATTATTATTATTATATAAATTAAATATTTTTTTCTGATAAATCTTATTTCATTTTTTTATTATACCAGGAATATGATAAATACTATAAATTTTAAAATAACATCTGTTACATCCACATGGGCACAAGGTATACACAGGCTTGTTATATCACTAAGCTGTTCTCTGAGATTCACAGATTAGCTCCAAAAAGAAATACAGACTACCAGATAATTTTTACTTACTGTTGCCATATCAAACTTCTCCATTTACAGCGATCTTGACATACAACTCAGGCTTCACTGATATCCATCACACACAGTACACAAGATCTTCTATACTTCATACTCATAATCTTTTTCTCGTGCACACTCTTGAATCTAATCCTCCCATTACTTCCTTGGCCTTCCTCTGCTTTTCCTTCCTGCCACTTGGGCTAAAAAGATTTTCTTAGTAAGCATCTCATCACATTCTTTCAGTATGGCCAAACCACTGAAGCGTATTAGTCTCCACCTTGCTAACAACATTTTGCTTCACATCACACAACTGCAACACATCTTCATTCCTCACACAATCAGAACTTGTCTTGCCACAAACTCCCCGTAAGTAACGCATTTCTCCAGCACACAAACCACTTCTATGCCTCTTCTGTAGTACCCAGGTTTCACTGCCATACATCAGAATAGAAACAATTAACACTTTCATACACAGCCATGCAGGACTCTCTTGAGAACCCATCATTCTTGTGAAAACCTTCCAGAGCAGCCATGACTTTCACAGGGTTCCCACTCAAAAGTAGAAAAAAAATTCCCTGACTTTTCCAGGTTTTCCAGGTGGTTCTGAGAGTTTTTCCAGAGCGGCAAATCAAATAACATTGCGACAAATTGTTGCATTTCCTTACATTCTTGCGTTCCTTACGAAAGCATACATTTGTTAATTCTTTAAATAACTGTTCTTTATACAATTACCTGCTTTTTATGAATAACAATTAAATGCATGAGGCATATTATTTTTGGTATTATAATTCCATGATCTTTTCTGAACCTAAGTGGTATACTGCCCATGTACAATTTGTTAATACATTCCCGTAGAAACAGTTCATATGTAAGAAAAAATCTGTATGTTGAATAGTTTGTTTTCCTTTCTTCTATAGCACAGTGTAGATAAGCTTAATGACCGAATGGGCTCCTGCTCAGAGAAATGTCGAAAGAGAATCAACCAACAAAGGGCTTTGATCCATTGTTTAAGTGGTTCTCTTGTGATGTGTTTCTCCAAGCAAGAGTGTATAAGGCCACTGTGCCTAATTGTTCCATGTTACAAAATATGAAGCAAACTATCTGCAGAAATCGAATAAAACCGTAATGTCTACAGGCAATTTTTTAAATTCAGTTTTGATAATTTTTAGAGAACTAAGGAATAATGTAATGTATTGAAAGCAAGATTTATCAAATTCTAGACAGGCTGTAATTGCAAATAATTGCTTACCTGAAATTAATACTGATAATGTTATGTTCATCTCACACGAGGGAGAATTAAAAAGACGCCACATAGTGAACGTCCCGATTATACAGTCCATAAAGATAAACAGAAAATGTGGAATATAAAGGATAAATAACTTTCATTTTCCCTAATTACTTTATAGTTACAAAAATTAGTGTATTTAACATAAATTTTACATAATATTTAACAAAATCATGTCTTATTTTTTTGTTTCAGGTTTAACGACCACCATAAGCAACTTGTTGGGCTATATCAGTCCATCCCTAATTTAGGACCTTTGGCTTCACGAAGAAGGAGAGCCAGTGCCGTAAGATAAACACACCACCCATACCTCATCTGGGACTTGAATCCAGGCTCACTTGGACGAATAGTCAGAAACCAGAGCTTAGACCACTGGACCACCGAGGTGGCAAACCATGTATTTACATGTTTTAAAGAATATTTGAACTAAGACTTAATTTAAATTCTACATATAATGAAATATTTCAATCGATTAGGTGAAATTATGTAACTGATTTATCTGTATTTTAAGTGCACACAAGTATATAAATAATATTTTAAACGACTCACAACATTTAGAGTTCCAGTTAGGTTTAAAAATGCAAGCTGGGAGAATGAGACTGAAGAGAATAAATTGCCGTTAAATGATACAATGCTGAAGCTTTAAATCCTTTAAGTGCTTATTTTACATAAGTATAAAAGAACACGGAAACTTTTGCTGAAATTGAAGTCTAATGGGAATGATAAAATGGAGAGTGTCTGACAGAGTCTCTTAACATTTTGTTAGAGCGGTTATATCAAATCGATCTAACAATTTGTATTTTCTATTGGAATTCACTTAGAATCTTTAAAGACAAAGCAAACTAAAACAGCTATTAAAAAATAAAAAAAAAAAGAAGAGAGAGAGAACGGAAATCATGACAGCATTTCTGCGTCTGAGGAAAAACGTGTGCCAGTACCATCCCAACAATTCTAGCAATCAGGGAAAATACTGCTGACATTTAAAAATCAAAATTGTAATTATTTTAGCTAAAGTTAGTTCTTGCACTTGGCAATGAGAACATCGAATCTATGCTATTTCAAAGGTGCCAACCTCTAGCAGAACATATCAGTAATCAATAGGGGAATTTTCAGTAATGTTTCAATAATGTAACACAAACTTTCAGTAATGTAACACACCATTTTTTTTTTTAAAGTTAAGGACAATATTATAGTATTACTGTGTAACCTGTAATACTTGTATGAGGTGCCTATCGGTAATCACCATACGTCGTTAACGCGTGGAATGGGTATTTCATGAGAAATTAATGCATGAAATATGTAATAACTTTGCATGTTTACACTATCCTCACAAAAAAATATGAAATTAAATTATCAATATTGTACTTACCTCATGTCATTGCTGACATAAAAACTCCCTTGTTGCTTGTTTTGCAGTGGTATATTCTTTTTCAGAAAACTTTTTATAACACAGCTCACCTGAGGAAAATGCTTTACTTTTCTGTACAAGAAGGGCACTTAATGTTTTGGTGCTCATTGTTGGGCAAAAGTACGTGAGGTATTTCTTTACTATACTAAATATTCTATACGTAGAGGAACTGCTGTGAGGGATAGTCAATATTACCAACATTAGTTTAGGCAATGTGGAATACTTGGGAAGGCCAGATGAATCCTTTGTCTTAGATATTTCATTCCATGCCACATATGCTCAAGGATATCCAGTTTCATCAATATCAGTCTGGGAACATAGCATGAAAGAAGCGACCAGCATGATCACAGCTTGCTATAGGTAGGTTATGCTCCACAACGATTGTAGTAAACAGCAATTCAGCGTTTATCACGCTATTTTCATTCTTTTTTGCAAAAAAATTATCCAAAGGCTTTGATCGAGTCTTTAATTTTACACAATCCTGGTATTTGTTTTGACTGGATATGCCTTCGGCAATCATCTCGTCCTACATGGGCTACTGATTACTCTCATATTAGAAGGCACGCAAGGAAACCTTTATTTCAGCATTTGTAACATTTTCCATTTCCTTGCTCAAGATTTGGGAGAAAGATTTGGATGTTCCTGGAGAAACCTCTTTGCATATTTATTTGTTTCAGAAACGACAATTCCAAGGATGAAATTGGTAAAAAACAAGTAAAAAATATGCAATAGGTGCCACATCAGTTGCTGGAGCATGTTTGGGCCAATGCATTTCATGTTAATAAAAAAAGATGCTGAGGTTGTTCATCACTTCTCTCTATTAACATCCTCCCATTCACTTTCAGAACTTTCATGATCTGAAGATTCACTATAAAGATCTTCACCTTCTGAAGAAGATATGGTGTGCGTGGCACGGTGGCTAGTTTTTGGCTTGATGTTGCTAGGCCAATATCACTCTCAGATGATTCAAAATCCTCACCATCACTTGGCAAACTTTCACTCTCACTACAAGCCACTTCAAATAACCTTAGAAAACAATTTCACGCAGTGGGAAAAAGCACGTCTCCTAGTCTGAGGAACAAGCTGTCAATAAAATCATCCTGTGCTAACACGAGTTTGGAAAAAGATGGGGATTCGTAATTCACGGAGTTTTGCGATTGTGTCTGTTTGTTTGGGAAAAAGAAATGAATAATGTGAAGAGCTTCTAGTAATAAAACACTGCACTTCGTTCTCCCGCGCGGCGAAAGTCCGCAAGAAATATAAACATCCGTCATCACGGGACCACGCGTTGCGACGAATTGATCGTTATTGCACTTCGAACGGGGCTCGAAAAAGTGATTTCCGACAGTACGACGTCTTATAATTCACCAACAATTGCAAAGCGAACAGCACTGCCTCAACTGCAGCAGGAAAAGTTTTGGCTAAAGTAACCTTTCTCCTGTCACACGGAAAAGTGCGTGGGGAACCGATACGATAGCAAGCGCAAACTCTTTTACGATGACACTTGCGGCATATTACCTGTAATTTTAGTCGTATTATCCGCAGACCACGAAATTCATAATGTTTACAACGCAAGAAAAAGAATTTACGATTACAAGAAAATTTCTACCCCGTCTAACTTTTGTTCTCGCAAATTTTTTTCCCTATGTATAAGCTGAAACCTTAGGAAAAATTACGAGAGAATGATGAATTTTATATTTCTTATTCTAAATAACGGAGATATTTGCGTTTTTACGGAAAACGGTTCCACTATGCACAAAAATTCAAAAAATAATATCTTCTAATCTATCAGAAACAAAAAAAGGTGAAACTTTTAGGGGTTTTTTATAACTTGGAGGCAGCTACCCGTAAGAATCGGAGATGTGTTGGTGGAAAATTATTTCAATATCAGACGATTTTGCGTGGAATGACCCAGATATGAAAATCTATGGTTCCGGGCGTCGGACTACCCTATTTTTCGCAACCAGCCAGCTCTTGCAGTAATCGGAATATCACCAAAATAGCTATAAATTAATTTCTTCATGCATTGTGAAATAGAAATAAGACAGAATCAAGAAAAATCTCTTTCCGGCCGTAAAACAACGAATCTAGAAAACGGCCGTGAAATCTGGGAAATTTGGTAGGTATGCAATAGTACCGGCTTCATTGCATGGTATTTTTCATACAAAATACTCGTAAGTACTATGAAAAAATTAATCTTTCCCCCTCTTTGAAGAATCTTCCTATTTCATATCTTCCCATTTCAAACATTTGAAGGTACATACTTTTCCAACTATACCAACTCTGCTACAGAATTACGAAAGTGAAGCTTTAGTTCGTAAGTGATACGAACTTTTTTCAAAAAATAAATTGTGCCCTCAATTTGCAACATTCATCCACACTGCTCTTGAAGGGGGAAGGGGGGACGAATTTATTAGGATAACCAACATCCGGCAAAATAAAATGTTTTTGTACGGTTTGATAAAAGACAAGTGAAACATGCAAAAAGAAAGGGGGGAAAAAGCGCAACTTCTAAAGTTTCCGATGAATTTCGGCGAAATTTAAAATGGAACGTTATTTTCATATATCTTGCCCACTGTAAAAATTTCAGTCGGTTATTTAAAAAATTGAGGAAATAGCTTTTTCATAATTTTTTTCCCAGTCTACACAGAGAACCAGGGCGCCTACTTAGGAACAAGTGACTGCTCTGCGCGAACGCAGCAGATAAGAGCCTGCGAAGTGGGGGTGTGATTAATGGCTTTCTCTCACGCTTTGACGTGTCCGTTTGTTCGGTTGAAGTTTAGAGCATCTGGAGATGGGGGAAACCGCGAAGAGACGCACTCCCCAGCACAGCTGCACTTTAATCGGTGGGTGGGTTGCCTCGAAGGATAAAACAACTCGGAATTATTTTAAAACTTAGCAATACAGAAATATATTCTACAAAAGTCTTAAAGAAAATATCTTTTTGGCAAAATAAAAAATTCCCTGACTTTTCAGTTCCCTGATAAGAAATTCCCTGATTTTTACGGAAAAACACGATTTTCCCTGAGTTTTCCCTGATTTTTTGAACAATTTTCAAATTCCCTGAGAATTCCCGGTTTTCCCGGTTTTCCAGGTGGCGTGGGAACCCTGTTTCAATGAAGAATTCACTCGCCTACTAATTTCACCATCCAATTTTTATTCTCAGTCAAACATGCTTCATAAATACACAAACTCACTCACCTGGTTAATCACTGTGCCATTTAGACTTACATTACATTCAGTGCTACCAGTTCCTCTCTCAAAAACCATAACTATGTTGTTTTTTTCTTATTTATACTCAGTTTTAATTTCATGCAAACTTCGAACATCCGGGACAACATACTCTGCAACTCACTTTTGCTCTCTGCCAACAGGACAGTGTCATCAGCATACAGCAATCTGCACACACGGATATCCCCAAGACACAATCCAGTATTATCGTTTTGGCATCATGCATGCACGCATCCATAAATACAGGGTGTCCGAGAATTATTGGACACATTACAAAATTATGTACTAAAAAAACTATGTACATTGTCTGTTTATCTATGTCACATATTACTAACACGGTTTCTATATTTTTGTTTTGCAGAGTTGTTATTCCCAGAATCTGATAGATGGCGCTAGGTATGGCCTGGTGAGGAATGTATGAGAAATGCGCACTCAGTAGTCATGTCATCCGTACAGCAGAAGGAGATGTGTGTGTTATGGCTTGCTGAATTAAAGTCCGTCATTAAAGTTAAAAGACGGTACTGTTTAGAGTATGGTTGTAATCCTCCGTCAACGAATTCACTTAAGCGGTGGATGAAACAGTTTAAAGAAACTGGCAATGTGAAACATCGTGGAGGAGCCGGTAGGCCTAGCATCAGCGGTGAGACGGTTGACCAAGTTAATGAAAGTTTCCGACGAAGCCCCAGGAAATCCGTTCGTAAAGCAAGCAGAGAACTGTGCATTCCGAAATCGACAGTTCACGATATCTTGCACAAGAAATTAAAGTGTCATGCTTATAAAATTCAAATAGTGCAAAAGGTGCATGTAAATGATCGCACTCTGTGATACGATTTCGCTGTGCATATGCTGAATTGAGTGGAAAATGACGAAAACTTTCTCAGTACTGCAATTTTTAGTGATGAATCCACATTTTGTGTATCAGGTATTGTGAATTGTCACAACTGTAGGATATGGGGCAGTGAACCGCCTCACGCTGCTATTGAACTGAAACGTGATTCTCCAAAAGTTAATGTGTGGTGCACCCTATTAAAAAGAGAAGTGATTGGCCCTTTCTTCTTCTGCGAAAAAACCATAAATGGTCACATTTACTTGGATATGCTAGAAAATTTTGCTATACCCCAGATCAAAAGATATGACAATGTTGTTTTCCAACAAGAGAGCGTACCTCCACATTGGTCAACGTGTGTACGTAAATGCCTAAATGAGCATTTCCCCAACAGATGGATTGGGCGTGGTAATCCCATTCCGTGGCCTCCTCTCACCAGATCTAACTCTATTGGATTATTTCAGGTATGTGGGATTATGTGAAGGATCGTGTCTATCAGACGCTTTGTACTGATTTGCAAGAACTGAAGCAGTGTATCGCAGCTGCTATTAATTCCATAACTCCTCAGATGCTTGTCAATACATGGCATGAAATCGAGTATCGCTTGGACATACTACGAGCAACCAATTGATCTGGCATCGAAATTTATTAACTTGTGTAGTTACATTGTAAGTTAGTACAGTCAGTTTCTTTCTATCTGTTTAATGCTTTGCTTCATATAATTTTGTAATATGTCCAATAATTCTTGGATACCCTCTATATTAAACAGCCATGGTGACATTACACAATTTTGTCTGGCTCCAGCACTAATAGAAAACCATTTTGATAAAACACCATTCACTTGTACATAAGCTCTACTGCCAGCATACCTGGCTTTTACACTGTTAAGTAGATTCCCAGTAACACCATATTCATTCAAAACCTACCACAAAAGTGTCCTATTTACTTGGTCTTAAACTTTCTCTAAATCTATGAAGGCAGCAAAAACTTTTTTACCAACAGCCAGATACTTTTCAATCATCATGCGTAATGCAAAAATTTGGTTAGTGCAGCCTTTAACAGGCATAAAACCACTCTGAACATCCCACACTTTCTCTGATCTAACACCCACACTTTTTCGATAACGACCTTACCAAACACTTTCCCTGGCACACTTAATAGGCTAATACCACAATAGTTCTTGCAGTCAGTCTGATCCCCTTTTCCCTTATACAAAGAAACAATAATAGCATCCTTCCAATCTCGAGGGACCATTCCTAACTCCCAGCACAACTGCCAAATTTCAATTAACCAGTCAATTACAGAGTCACCACCATATTTCAACATCTTGGCAGTTAAGCCATCAACTCCAGGAGCCTTACCTTCTGAAGAGATTTTAGAGCTTTACACACCTCTTCTCTTGAAATCCCTCCTGTGCTTCCATCCTTTACTGTGACATCTGCTTCTGCCTCAGAATCATCTTTGCTTTCTTGATATAATAACTCACAGAAGTATTCACCTCATCTTTCACTTAACTCATTGGGCTCCCATATTATCTCCCCAACCCTATTCTTCACACAACTTACAACTTTGTTTCCCCTATTTCTCCCAGAGTCTCATGTACTTCCAGAAAGTCTTCCTATCTTTCCAAAACGCCAATTCATGCCTTTCCACCTTCTCTTTACTATCTATTGCCTTACTCTGGTGAACCAGCTTAGTGGCTTCACACTTCTTACAGAAATATTCATCCACAGAAACTCTACCTTGCAACATCCCCAAATAGGTTTCCTTTTTTCTTTTTACTGCCTCTTCAATCTCACTATTTCACCAAGCATCACCCCTATTGTTACCCACTATTGTGGTGCCACAGATCTCTACAGCAGCAGTGACAACACAGTTCTTAAAACATTCCCACTTCTTTTCTACATCCCTCTCACAAGACTTCACCTCCTTCAATCGTTCTCTGAGTATGTCAGAGTAACGCTAATGATCTTCAGGCAGCCTTTCGATCTTTATTCTTTCCATTCTCAGCCTCTTCCTATTCCTTTTCTTCCAACCAACATTCAGCTTCACTCGAGGCACTACCAAGTAATGATCAGAACCAACATCCGCACCTCTCATCACACAAGTATCAACAACCGATTGTTTCAGACGCTGATCATAGACAACAAAATCTATCACATTCTTTTGACCAAGAGTACGATTTTCCCAAGTATATGTGCTGACGGTTCCAGTTGATTAGTCTACCTAAAGATTCTGGAACAAAACCCAGTGAGTTGGGGTCTTTCTGCCAATGTCACACAGAACTAGCTGGCACCTCTCCAAGATTCACAGAGGCCCTTGTTGCTGTTCTGTGTGTCATTGTTTCCACGGAGCACCCCGAGAAGGCAAACCCATCTCTCACTAAGATCGCCCATAGTCTTATTATATTCTCATACATTATGTTTAGAATTTATTAAAAATCTTTATACCTGAAAATTAAAACAACATATTTACATTCATGCCTTTAAAAAAAATAAGGCTAAAATATTACATTTAGCCTCTTCCAAGCGTAATCTATGAAATGTAATCTTTCGTGCGCACTTTTGTGAAGTTCAATTCACATCATTGGGTCTTAAATGTGCCTAGATGCCAAGTAGTATGGATTTTTCGTAATTTTATGGTTTTTTGGTTGTCGTTAAGGAAGTATAGACAAGTCGATGAAAATACAGAAAATCCGTATTTTATTTTTCTGATACAGAAAGCAATTTTCTCATCAACTTAAATTTTTTTGTTCGTTCTTCAAGTTTACCTGGGGGGGGGGGGGGTTGAAGCTGTGTTCTGCTTGAAATAGATTACTGCATCTTAATTGGTAATCCCATGAGCCATCTATCTATGAAAGGATATCCAGTGACAGGAAATAATAGCAGCCGCTTGATGCTGGCTTAGCATTTTGCCCCCATTCCACCCCTCCCACGATGCTCTACATACCACCAACAATTTTTTTTTTGGTTGGAGGTTTAATGACCACCATAAGCAACTCAGTGGGCTATAAGAAGTTGCCTGTCCTCAATTTAGGGCCACTGGTTCTAGGGAAGGGCGAGATCCAGCTCCGTAAGACAAACACAACAATCATGCCTCACTGAGATTTGAACCCGGACCCATCTAGCATGAATGATCAGGAGCCATCACTTAGACCACTGCACCACCGGGGCAGCCTCCACAACTATGCAGAAAGCATATGTTGCATGGATGCTGCTATAGCATTTCTTTCGCCTTTTATGCCTCCATTGATACCACCTGCAGCTAACAGAACACGTGTTGTATGGACTTGAATAGCCTTTTCTTTATGCTCTCTGGTCTCTGCAGCACATGCTACTGACAGATAGAAAAGTGTGGCAGTCAGCTGTGCAATAGTGAAGGAGTTTTATTATTGTTTATTTAAAATGAAGCATTCTTCAGGACAACCTTCATCTAAAAAGGGAGTGTTTCCTAGATATGTACCACAAAGACTGGCCTTGTTTTTAAAAGTCACAGGTTTCTGTGAACCATGTGTTTTGCAGCATTGGTAGATGCGATTTTAGTATCGCTTGCAGTGAGCGGCAGTGGAGCATTCAGTGTGGGTGGCCCAAGGGGCCTGAACCCTCATCAAGTATCACTTTGCCCTCCGTTCTTTGTTATTGGTGGTCATTTTTAATTATACTTGTATATGTTTTTAAATATATAATTTAAGAATAATTGGAACCACATTTTAACATGGAGATATTATTATCGCTTCTCAATATTTTGAGAAGCGATAATAATTATCTGGCCATCATATTTGGGAGATGTTCACTCTGGGGTATTTTCATTTGCATCTTCAAAATTTTGGGCCACACCCATAAAAGAAATCCTGGGTATGCCACTGGTGCACAGGATGATTGCCAAAGGCACAATGAATCAAAGAAGCATCAACATTCCAAGGAAGGATTTTTGTTCATGTCTGGAGATAATCTTTTATAATTTTTCCAGTAGACAGTATTTTTAATTTTTCCACTAGCAAAAAATTGTTTACTATATTAATTCCTTTTTTTTTCTTAAATTGTTGTGACAAACTGGAATTTGTCACCATTTTAAATACCCAAATTTGTGGTTGTGAACTGGATTACGGAAAATAAGAGATTTTTTTTGTTGTTGTTACTGAAAATTACTTTTAGAGTTTGGCATCATCTATGCACCTTGTACTAAAAAGCACAGTCTGTAATGCCATGCCTCCCTCCAAGAACACCACATACAAAAAGAAATGGAATGAAGTTCAGGGCAAATAATACATGCCCAAATAATACACATATATGATACAAGAAGTGATTATGAGGTAAGCAATGTAATTTTTGCTTAGTATTTTCACGATTGCTTTGGCCTATATGCCTTGTCTTTTTATTTACTGAGGGTAAGGTACCTAGTACATGCGCAGCAATGACTTTTTTGTTATTGACCTTGTACATTTTTTTATGTGAAAATATGAAGTTTTCCTGGTTTTTTTAAGCACTTTTCAGGGCATCACATCAAAGCTCATTCTAAGAAGACATCTTCCATTGTCATTTGGTGGGTATTGACAAGTTTGTTGGAAGGATTGTTTGGCTTGGTGTTTTGTTTGTCAGTGTGATTGGTTGCTGCCTCCAATGCATTATAAGTGTGAGAGCACCAGCTTTTGTTGATTTGTCACAATTATGTGTTTTCTGGAAGGTTCTTTTATTTACTTTTTCAAGTTTTGGGTTGAAACGCTTGATTTAAATGAATTCCTAATGAATAACACCCAAAGAAAATTACTTCACGAAATAACTCTGAAATTAGTATTTTTTAAATGTTTTCAAAATTCTAAAACTGGATTTCAACTGGTTGTTGCATTATCAAATTATAATTTTTTGAAATGAATAACTGAAATCAAGCTTGATCTAAACCAAACTTTCATGAACATTAGCCACAGATAAATGTGAATGATAAGTTTAATTCACAATCCTTTACACGCTGTTTCACTAAAGTTGACTGAAACATAAGCTCAGCTAGTTAAGCTAGTTATATTAAAAAGAAATGCCTTTTATCTCCCAGATGTGCTTAAAACAATGTTACATTCACAGAATCTTCATAATAAATGACATTGCCATACTTTTAGTTCAAAACAAGAAATAAGCCTATTCATTCAAGAGTAATCTTGATTTGTTCATGGGCTCATAATATAAGTTTGTTATTTATCTCCTGAGGGTCCTTTTCCAAGTAATCTCTATTCTCTGTGATGTCCTGCATTCATGCCAGTTTTCAACATACTGAGGAAGGAGCCGTCATTATCTGGCATAACTTTTTTAGTATCCCCTATGAAGCCTTCACGGCTTGCTGCAGTGATTAAAAATGGTTTCCCCATAGGTGCCTCTATAAAGCTGCAGAAAACAGGGTTCGTGCACTTTTGGGGGGAAAAAATTCAAGGACTTTCCAGGCCTTTTCCAGGACATATACAAAAAATTCCAAGATGATTATTACGCTTTGCAGTATCATGTTCAAATTATTTTTTTAAAGTAATTTCAGTTTTAAGTAATAAAAATGATGAAAGATGCAAATGGATGAATGTGCTTTATGCAAATGGTCAAGTTTATCAAGCACAAGATCGTAAAGAACGAATTCTGTTCTTATGCCCTGACCTTTGAATTCAAGTTGGACCATTTTCTACAAGGGTAAGTTTCTCCTCCCTGATAACATACCAAAACTTTGTTGCAATCAAACAGATTTTATGTGAGTTAACATTCCTAAGCTTGGAGAACGAATACTGCTTTTATGTCTTGGCCTTTAAATTTAGTTTCGACCTTTTTCAATAGGGTAGGTTTCCAGGTTGTACCCAACAGCATTTTAAAATTTCGTCGAAATTCAACCGCTTTCATGCGAATTATCGTACAGACCAACCCAAATCATAAAAGTTTCTGCAACCATAGTTCGAAAGGGTTAGTAATTTTGAAAATAAAAACATAACGAACAGCGCAAAAACTAGCTCATAAATAGAATATTTGAAACTACAGTATGCACTTTCAATTATTAGGGATGGTAGAGGGGAAGGGAATAGAACTGTCCAAAATTAGCATGTTTTCATTGCGCTAGGCGCTTAAGCACGGCTGAATTCCTTCAGACCCCACCTACCCCCAATGTTCAAATGATTGAAATGTGCTGATGTTCATGGGAATGAAATGGTTGATCAGCTATAATGACCGCATAAAAGTTCGGGGGAAGGCAAGTTTTTTTTTTTTTTGTTTTTTTTTTAGTTTATGCAACATTTTACATCACTCCAGTATTTATCTTGTCTTCATCAACAATCGCAATGCAACTACCACTTACGATCGCGGATATCGGCAACCGAAACTCTGCCATATCACTAAGTGATACAACACACAGTATCCTGTTACAATGTATTGTAATTGAAAAAAAAAAAAAAGGATGTGGAAAAAAGAAACTTTCAGAAATTAAGATCATCAAGTCATGCGTTTCAAAAATCTGTTTTCCTTTATAATGTTTAAAAACATGTCTTTGCTTTTTTACCTGTAACAGTGTATAATAAAAAAACTATGTTGATTTTTTTTTTTATGGAATCAGACGTCTGTATGTCTGATTGTCTTCATCTGAGTTCACACGTTAGCTACTGTGTACAAGTAGACCTATTTTTTCAGCTCAAAAATATGTAGTTTTGTATATATTCACAGTATAGGTCATTCCTTATTCTCACAGAACTGAATTCAGCAGATACAAAATGAAGAGCATCAAGACCTGCCCAACACCATGTTTCTGATTGTCTGCTGTTTATATTCAAGAAATGCAAATATGGATCAATGGTAAATGCAGCAACTATGATTTTTATTTATTACCAAGAAAAAAAGGAGCTGTGAAAGCTGTACAACTGAAACGGACATTTCTCTCACCCCCCCCCCACCCCTGCACAAAAACATTCCGATTAAGATCAAACAGCAGGAGGACGCGACCCTTTGGAATGTCCTGATGGAACGGCTTCTTTTCAGTTGGCACATCGCCATAAATCACCACCTGCAGCTCACTGAACGTCAAGTTGCACCCTTCCTCCTTCACCCTACGTAAAATGTAAAAAAAAAAAAAATGCTACCCAATTTTTGACAAAATTACCAAATTTACGTCATGATGTTGCAATTTACTAAAATACGTTTATCTGCTGAATTTCGCTTAAATCCATTGAAATCTTTTTAATTATAGATGATTTTTTTATTAAAACAAAACAGTAACTAAGACGTCTGAATAAAAATGTATGTTTGCAATTCAAATAGAGTCCATATCATCACAGAAAACAAATTTAAGGATCACTCTGTCTGTTTAAATAAACCATGGCATCTAAAAAAAATAATTCACTTGCTTTTCCCGTAATTTATAATTACTGTTTCTTTTTTCAATCCGATTATGCAACAGAAGATTTTTTTTTTTTTTTGCATCTACTAAAGTTCCTAACGGAATTTGGCGAAATTTGCAGTAGAACTTTATTGTGATTTATCTTAACCACTGTAAAAATTTTACTGTGTTATTTTCAAAATTCAGAAAAATGGATTTCTGAAAATTTTCTCCTAGTCCTTTTGAGCTGTGAAAGTGATAAACAGGTGTTTGCTCCCAGCTGTCAATCAACCATTGCTATGGTAACACCCTTTCTACTCCAGGCTCACTCTGTCCAAAGAGGCACACATACTTGTCCATAATAAAAATTACTAATGCTAACTTTTTAAGTTTTAAACCGATTCAATTGGAATTTTGGAAGTGAGCTTCTGTAATCCAATTATAGTGAATGTAAAAATTCCAGCCACTTTCAGGAAAAATTCACAAAGATAGTTTTCTTATTTTTTATAATAAGTAGCGGAAGTCTCTTGAGGGGAGGGAGGGCCTGGCATGCTCATAAACAAGAAGAAGATGAATGTGTTGTTCAGGCATACTCCTCATTGGTGGATGCCAGCTGACTTGATACATACGCGACCACTCTGCAAATGCTAAATGCTTCTTCTTTCCCCTTCCGTTCTCAGCAGTTGACGGGGACGGACATCAAGCTCCCCTTCCTAACAGACCTACTAGTAATCATCCAATTTTATTGTACTGGAAGTAGTGCTTTTTTTTTTCTCCCAGCCAAATCAGGATTTGGTGCACATCCATCCGAAACACCACCCTTGCCGGTGGTTTCTTTGAGAGGAGAGGAGAGGAACTTAAAAAAATGAAGAGGTAACAGTCAGTAACATGATTTCCTAAAAGGGCATTTTTTTAAGCACTAATTTCAAATTTCATGGCTTTTCAAGACAGCATTAAAAAAACACCGTTTTTCCAGGATATTCCAGGACACCACCCCACCCCCACCCCCCCACACACACACAGACAGACACTCCAGAGTATTCCATAAAGGGTGCTCTGAATTTAGGCTTCAGTGCTCTAAATTTAGTAAAAGTCTGAGTTAGGAGCAAGCTTTCATTCTCCAATGTAAATAACTTATTAATGATCAACACTGAAGTGCCAGAAATAGGAGAGTTTGATTTAAAACTGGCATTTCAGAGGTAGATCAACAAGAAAAACAGAGAAATTTCTGGGGACAAACCATTCAAGAAATTATAGGAAGATTAAAAAGTTTGTAACCTCTAGGTGGCAATAAATTGTAAAAATTTGTTGTTTTGTGATTACATTTCTCGCTGATTCAATTTCTGCTGGTCATTAACTGAATCATTTATGCAAACAACATTGTAGCCCACAAAATTAAATTTCAGGAGATTTGGATTTTATGCTTATTTAATCACGATTTTAGAAAATATCCTTATCCTTTACTTACCTGTTAGCTGTGCATATAACTTTCTTTCAAGTGTGTTAGTATCTTCCAAAATAATTTGTTTTCCACTGATATCCAAAGCGTTGTTGGTGTGAAAAATTCAGTTGACATTACAATTTTCTGAGGGACAAAAGCGACTAACTTTTCCGAGCATTTTGCAACAACTTCTTTTCCCATTTTAGCATTTTTTGAACCAGATTAAACTCTGGCATCCAGTTCATTAGCAAAGGAAGTTAACTTTGTATTTTTTTTTTTTTTAACTTCTTGTTATACTACCGCATTCTTTCGTTAGGTCAGATCTATTGCCAGAGAAAAAGTTACAAAACCCTGTCCCAAATGCATTTTTAATTTCAAAAATTTCAGTTTAATTTAGTCGATTTGGGCTCAGAAATTCTGCAGTTTTAAAATTAATTTGAATTTCTTTTCTACGATAACTACGTTCCAAGATACTATTTCGAAGTGGGAGCAATAAAAGACAGGTGCTCCAAAGCTGACACACTACGCCGGCAAACTGACATGGTGCAACTTTGGATGAGGGGGGAGTAAATATGGCAAGAGATGGACAGGCCCAGCTGGGGTATATCAGTTTGGGCATGGCACAAGCTTTAGTGTTTGGAATAGCACAAAACAATAAACCTAAAGCATGTCAGAAAACTTACATTGGTGCATTATTTTACATGTTATTAAGTTACCTAGAAAAGTTCTAATGGTGGGTGCAAAATCAACAGAAAAAAAATATGGGAGAATCATTGAATCCGTAAAATTAACATTTCCCCCGTAAAACAAGTCGCATTTCCGTAAATTTTATGGGTAAGTCGTAAAACCTGGCAGGTCTGTATATGTAAAAACTAATATTTTAATATTTACTTAGTCATAAGAATTTTATTACAGTCATTTGCGAAACTTTAAAACCACTTGTTGGTATTAGGAGATTTCTGCTGATCGTGTCAGCTACAGTCTGTATTACTCAACTTCCTTTCAGTGCTGCATCATCCTACAGCAGCAGCTGGTGCGAGCATCAGTTTGCTTCTGGTTTCACGCCGAGAGGTTTTGCATTCTTTTTCTATATAGCAAAAAATGGGCAAAAAAGTGTCAAACGTTACTCAGAGGGCACAAATACTGACTTAACAGTATAACATGAAGGATACTCCGAATGTGACATAAGCAGAAAGGTGAATGTGAGCAAGACTGCTATTTGTAATATGATCACGTAATATCGAAATACAGGTTAATTTAGCGACTGAAAGAGAAGTGGACGTCCAAGGAAAACCACCCCACGTGATGACAATCCATAAGGCAAATAGTTATGCGTTCTACGAGGAGTTCGTGCAACAAAATCAAGGCCTTTCTACATTCAAAAGGGTCTGCCATTAGTATCAGCACTGTTTCCCGATGTCTTAGCAAAAATTTTGGATTAGTCTTATAAACCTGCACATAAACCTAGACTAACCTGTCATGAAAAAGAAGAGACTGCAGTTTGCAAAGTGTCATCAATCGTGGACTGCTGAAAATTGGAGCCAAGTTCTTTTCCGACGAACTGACTGTGCGTCAATTTGAATCACATGTTCAATGACCAAAAGGCAAAAGGTTTGATGAAAAATACACCGTTAGCACCTTAAGACATCCGTCTAGTCAGATGATATGTGGTGCTATGTCAGCATCTGGTAATGCTTTATTGTACTTTTTGCCAACAGACACTACCATGACTGGTACTTTTTATGTGGAAATGTTATGGAGAAGCTGTTAACTCATATGCAAGTGCACAAATGCACAATCTTTATGCATGTTGGTGTTCCATGCTACAGATCAAAGACAGTAAAGGACTGCCTGCAGAGGAAAAACATAACTGTGCTTGACTGGCCTAATAATAGTCCCAACCTTAACCCAATTGAAAATTTGTAGACCATTTTAAAAGACAAGGTAGCAGAAAAACAGCCATCAAATTCCCGAGCTTTGATTGACGCGATAAAGTACGTGTGGTGCAAAGACATTACTACTGCAAATCCCACATTCAGAGTATGCCACATCGTATTCTGTCCCTTAAAAGAAACAAAGGTGGCCACACAAAGTCCTGTTTGTGGTGTCATTTTTTCAAATATCTCTGACTAGTAATTAGTTGTTTCTTTGAAAATCTTAATTTCAATAAATTGGCAGGTGGTCTTAAACTTTGCAAATGACTGTACAATGGCACATTATCACATGATAAATACACACAAAAACAATAACAGCAGGAGAAAACAAAAACATAGAGCTAAATATTGGTTACAAGGACTGAAGAAAAGATTGGAAAACTTTTTATCTACATAAATGCCATACACTAATGAACATATGCACAAATTCAATTTCACTTATAATATAGTACAATGCATAAGAACTCTGTACTTACTGTTAATAAAATAATACTAGGTGGTTTCATAGGGTATTCAGGAGGTAATGTGATTCTTCCATGATAGACTCCACCATCAAAATCGGTATTTGGAGGCCCTCTTACAGTAAAGTGCCACTCAAAAAGATTTTCCTGCATGTACAGAAGTAGTAAAACTTGAGTTCTCTGCATTTAGAACAGCAGCACAGCATGAAATATGACTTATATGTCTCTATACTTATAAGGCTCATAAAATTCACATCCCCAATCGTGAAATGAATCAAGGATGCTCATGCAGAACCCAAATTGCATTCATACTTATACAGCACTTGATCAAGAACAACGACAGTTTTTACAGTGTCAACATAAACTATCCTATCATAAACACTTAAGCACCTCTTCTTAAGAGTAGAATAAACTACTCTATTTCTGACACATAACTTGAACTTAAGTGGGTGCAATCGAATATATTAGCTGCAACTGGCCTGTCTCATAGCCAAAAGTTAAGACATTTCCAAATAAAACTGAATGTTGGATGCAATTGAAGCAGTTTTTCACTGCATCATACTACAACCAATTACCATAAGTGACTGGTACAGTACAAAGATTGCAGAATGAGAGTCCACCACAATTAACACTGATCTGGAAGACCTCGTTCTAGGCAAGGGAGAGAGCCAGTGCTGTAAGACAAACACAACATCCATGCCTCACCGGAATTTGAACCTGGACCCTTCAATGATGAATGGTCACAACAAGCCAGTGCTTTTCTTAAAGACCTTGTTTATTTCAAAGCTTCAGATGGTCAATGTGGGTGATGAAAGCTAACTAAAACTTCTAATTTTTGATTATCTGTTTGAAAATCTTAACCACAGTGAGCTACATATAATAAAAACCCTCATATTTTTTTCTTGATAAGGCCATCTGTAATTGGTACTTCCTCAACCTAGGATTGAATTAAAAAAAAAAATATGAGAGCGAGAGAGAGAGAGAGAGAGAAATTGTCTTATCAATGGAATTACTTATGATATATTTTTTCTTGTATGTGTTCCAGGAATGTTCAAAGCAAAAAAAAAGTCTTCATTCATGATATGTTAAAGCTGAACAACACATGTTGTTAATCTAAAACATTATCTATACTTAATACAAAACCAGCATCTCAGCAGCTACATTTCATTGTCATTTTTGTGTATTTCCCCTCCCCCTAATTCAAATTAGCATACACCATGTTTCAATTACCACATAAAACTAAAACCATTTGTCAACTACATGGTTGAACTGTTTTCTTATACAACTTTTTCTTTGTCACGAATTTTGCTCAGTCATTAACTTTTTTGTTCTCTGCTTTTCTTTAGTTTTTTAATTCTTTAGGTATACAAGTTCTTTCTTCTTCTATTCTTTTTTTAATTTGTCCATTCCTTATTTATTTTTTCTTTCATTTATTCACTCTTAAGTTCATTTTTCCCTTATGCTCTTTCTTTGCCAAACCTTTTGCATTGTGTTCCTCTTAAGTTTCTCTTTTGTTCTTTCATTAGCAGCCCAGTAGCAGAGTAGACTCATATCAGCTACTGTGAATGGAAAGTACCAGGGTCACTGGAGCCAAACTAGGGTAAGTCAGAGTATGTTATTGCTCCCACACTCTGACTTACACAAGCCTTTTTCAGAGTTTCAGGATCCATTAATAGAAAGAGGATTCTTCCTTTAATGAGCAAGCTACACAGGTATCACTTTCCTCCCTCATGCCTAATGGGAACTTTGGCCTAAGGCATTTCTGGATCTCAGATATAAAAATTTGTCTGTGGAAAATGCCAAAACTGTGAACTACATTTCTCTTATTCTGCATGAACCTGATACACATCAGCATCGCCATTTTAGTCTTAGTGTTCTGAAAAAGAAAACAAAACTATCACAAACCATCTGTTTCCAAAAACAAATGATTGTCTATGTTCTTCAGCAAATCTGACAGACTCCTAAATTTTGCTCCTTCTACCTCCCAAAAATCTGAATTAATCACTGATGGAAAGAAGTATCAAGTTTATAAGTTAGTTTCAAGAAAAACACCATAATGTATGTTCTTTCTTTATCCAGTAAACTTGGACTTCAGATTTATTCTTTTAATACGGCTCACCATACATTCCATAAAAATTTGCCGGAAACATATCGCGTTGTCATAACAATGGGGTTAAGGTATTTTAATACAACATGACACAGTTATAGAAGAATTAGCTTTATATGTGTCAATTTATACCATTGAATAAAACCTTTTGCAAGTTCACTGGACTCTTTGACAATTAAATGGGCAACATGCAGTAACAAAACATTCAGCAGCCTATAAACATAGAAATTGAGCAAAAACACACAGAGGCAAGTATGGTAAAAGGTTCTTTAGTGGTAGTTTTCGGCATCCTACAACCTTTGTCACCCGCGATTGACTGGATGAGCTGGCTGCCAGAACTACAATTTGAAATTGGGGTGCTGGAACTGTTGCCAGATTTTAGCAGAGAGATCCAAATAAATGGGATTTGGTGAGGAGTCTCTGAATTGCAGTTTTTGGTGAATTTCAAAGAAACAAGAAAAAAGTTGTCCCATTCATCAAAAAAGCATCTCTGCATTTTCATGAAAGAATTAAAATTTTTGTTCACCAAACACTGCAATAAGAGTCCCCTCACTAAATCCCATTTATTTGGATCTCTCTACTAAAATCTGGCAACAGTTCCAGCACCCCAATTTCAAATTGTAGTTCTGGCAACCAGCCCATCCAAACGATCACGGGCGATTAAGGTCGTAGATGACCGAAAGCTACTGCTAAACAAACCTTTTACCATACGCGAATCTGTGTGTTTTCACTCAATTTCTGTGTTTATGTGTTATTGTCACATGAAGCCTGAGTTTTAATCCATTTAGCAACACCCCTGACTATCATCTGTCTGTCGCATTTCAACCAAGATTTCCATAAATGCCAGGTTGTTGGCTGTTGAGGTTGATGGTCTGACACAGCTTTGTGCATCTCTATCAGCTCACTTAATTTACTAAATCCCCTTCTTGCCCATTGGCACATAAGGACATCAGTCACCTTTCTTCTGTGTCATTCTTCATTGAGTAATCTTTCTTTCTCCTCCCTCTGATGACAAAGTCACTGGAACTTGGGATTTTCTGTTATGTTGCATGTGCAATCCAATCACTTTGCAGCTTAATTTCATTTTCAGTGCTTGCTTGGGGCTGCTCACTTGTAACATACTTTACTTAGGAATTTTACCCTCACCAATGCATACACTATGCACTTTTCATTCACTGGACTTTACAGAGGATAGCAATAACTAATGTTATTCACTATCTACCATGAACAGAACATATTTTGCAACTTCCCTTTATGAAACAAAAAAATGGTATAGCTTTTTTTTTTTCTTAACGGAAAAGAGCGACTGTTTTTGGAAGGTGGCCATTGTTTGAAGTTAAGCCTACATTAATATTGTATGTCAGTTGTGTTTGAGCTGAGTAAATCCTGAAAGACACAGATGTGAAAATCAACTGTAGCAGTATGAAGATCAGAATGCAGACTGCATAATGTTAGTGTACAGAAAACTGTTCCAGAGTGAAGATGTCCTGATTAAAAACAGTTAATGAAACTAATTGTTTGCAGATCAAATTTTGAACCAGTAATAGTTTAAATGCAAGTTTCTCTCATTACTTCCACCTATTGTTCACTAGAATTGGGTGACCTACAGTTAAAATTTAACAATTAATCATGGTGTAGAGTATTTTGAGAAGCAGTGTATGAACTCTGGTCTTAAGAGCCCTTAGAAATAGCAAGATCGAAGATTAGGATACAAAAGAAAAAGAGGACAATTTTGGAGACAGTGAGGTGTAACATCACAGTTAAGAGACAGCATGCTGGAAAGCAGGAATGAAACCAAGAGACACCACCAGCTAATAATGCAAGCACCTGATCTCAACCAAGACTATCTCAGTGGGGTATTGAGACACATGGGAGCTGGGACTCGCCTAAAGCTATTACCATTGCACAATTAACTAAACTTTAAATACTTTCTTGTCACTTAAGTATACCATTGTATCTGTGATAATGTAACCCACCACATTCCCAATGCACAGTCCTTTTAGCAACATTCTTTGTCCTCTTCCTACTCACCCATCAAAGTACCAAAGGAGCTAAGTAAAATCCTAAGGAATAAGGTGTCATTCAGACTGCTTCTGGACTGACTAGGGTGTCCACTGATTCAATTTTTTTTTTTTTTTTTTATTACGTCCACTGTTAAGAGGTTCTATTGTTCAGCAGTTACCTTAATGTTAATCTTACCACACATGTTCTATACTAACCAAAACTTTTTGCTGTTTGGAGGTTACCATTGCTCGGAGATGTCTGTTATTGTGTACAAGGCCACTGTAAACATGTATACACCGAAGGACCAAAACATTTTGACCAGTATGTCTTTATACAAACCAAAGCAACTGCAGGTAAACCAATGGCACATACGAAGGTCATGAAATGGTATAAATAAAACCTAATACTGTGCACTGTTCATCAGTATTATTCTTATTCTTCATATGAGAAAGGCAGCAGGCTTTGGCAAGTTTAACAAAAGCTAAATTGTAATGGCCAGACAACTGGATCAAAACATTGGTAGATCATGGTCAGCCATGGTTAATATCTTCAAAAAGTGGTCCAAAGAGGGGAAAACCACAAAACCTGGCAATGGTATGGGCCAACCATAGTTTATCAATGCTGAAAGTGAGCAAAAGGCTATCCTGTATGATACAAGCCAACAAAAGGGGATAATGTGGCATAACTCGCCAGTAATATTAATGCTGGTGATGATGGTAATGTGTGTCACAAACAAAGGTTGCAATAAGTTTTTGGACAGGGAGTAAAATGCTTCTCACATGATTTTAAAGAAGTATTTTCTGATTTCTAGCAGTAGCACCCCCCCACACACACACACACACAAAATAGTAAGATTTTTATTCCCCCCCCCTTAGAAGTGAGAATTTTTATGGCAGTTGATTACATATGACTGCCATAAAAATTCTCATTTCTAAAAAACTGTTTTTTTTTTAAATTCTACTAAAATTATATGCATTAAAATAAAAACAATCTGTTCTTTGGACATACAGTTATTTTAATTATTTTAATGTGTAGAAACATTTAAAATAGAGTAATAATTCCTAAGGTTAAAAATATGCTTCCTTACCTCTGCAGCAAAGATGAAAATTCTGTGATATATGTATGTAAAATTCTTCCTACACATGCACTTCAGTATTGCAGCAGGTCGTAACTGAGAATGATCTCTCATATTTTTAACAAAAAATAGTCTAATCTAATAAAAAATGCATTCTAATAAGAATACAGTCTTTTAATGGATATAACCAGGGGCTGTTCATCATTAGGGGCCAGAGGGGCCGGGCCCCACCTAAAAATTTATATTTTTAAAAATAATTTTTTTTTGCCCTGATTCTTATTCTCTCAACTACATGGTGATAAACCTTTCCCTTCAAAAACCATTACCTAAGGGAAAAGTTTCCTTCAAAAACGAAAAACTATTCCCTGAGGAAAGAGATCACGTTCAGATTGTGAGGTTATTGGGGCCAGCTCCAACAGGCCCCAGTAACATCACTACGCAAGCGAAGAGGAGACTATTTCCTCCCAGTCTCATTCAGTATGATGACCTACATACAACACTGCCTTAACGCGTGTGCAAAAAAAGCTGTGGGGCCAGATAGCACGCTAATTTGATTGGCCAGGAGAGTATCCATTTCCTTAACACCGTGGGTTGACAGAGAAGCTTGCCCCGACCAAGCTCAAAAATCACTTAGTTGTTTTTTCTGTGTGTCTCTCTCTCGGTGATCTGTTGTTCCTTTGTGTCGTGACTTTTTTGCTTGTCGATTACAATGAATGGAGTGGATATTTTGTTAAAATCTCCACTCTTTGCTTTAAATCTGGAAGAAAAGCTTCACTTAAAAAAACTCAGTGCTTATCACCCCAAGAATTTTTAGTTTGAGCTTCACTTAAAAAAACACAGTGCTCATCAGCCCAAGAATTTTTAGTTTGAGCTTCACTTAAAAAAACACAGTGCTCATCAGCCCAAGAATTTGAGTCGAAAAGCTTCACTTAAAAAAACTCGGTGCTTATCAGCCCAAGAATTTGAGTTTCCAAGAGTATGAAGTTTACAAAACACTTTGCAGAACTAATTTCAGTTTTAACTGAGAGGATTTTCTATGTTAAAAATAAATAAATAAATGAGAAAACCTGTAAGTATAATTTGCACATGAGTACATATATGTTTTTAGGTTTCACAAGTTCTTTAAAAAAAGGGTTAAAACTTTCAAATAATGCAAATGGTAGTATTGTACTCATTCTATATGGGACGAAATTCATGAAACATTCCCTCCCTGCATATATTTGGAGTTATTATTTTTTCACTACATTTTTTTATCCTGTGATTATTCCTCAGTTGAGAAATCTGAAGAAACAAAAAGCACAACTAACATAAATTAATGCTCATATGTTTTAAGGAAAAAAATTTATTTAAGGAGTTTTAACATTTTTCTGTTAATAATTATGCATTCTATTCTGAGGAAATTTTTTTCGTGTGCAATACAATAGTTGACACATTCCTGCCTGATTTTGGGCATTATTGTGAGTCAAGGGGGTAAACAGAGGTAAAGGAATCTTGGGGGTAGGGTGGGGGTCTGAATAGTTGGCCTAATAATGACATTTTTTTTTCATTTCATTGCTTGACTATGGCTACTGGCCCCACCTGTTTCAGTTGCCACGAGCTGCCACTGGATATAACAAGAGTGTTGTTAGAAGGTTTTATCTTGATTTAGTGTTGCAATTATTATTTATAAATGTAGCCTTTTCTTGCTGCTTTTCCAGTGAGTAACAACAGTGGAAAAGTCTAGATTACATACAACCTCTTCATCTTTATGTAATTAAGAATAGAGGTCCTATCTCTCATACTAGTGGGAATGGAATTTCCTCAATATTTTTTCTCAGTACTTAAAAAATCAATGCTATTGATTTATTTTTAGTTTCCTTAGACATATTTGCTAGTCAAAAAATGACCACTTATAAACAAACAAACAAAAAACTGAAGCACATTTTTTTAAAAGATCGAATAAAGTGCAGATTACAGAACTGGAAGACTGGTGCAAACACAACAATTAAACAAAAGAATGTGTGTTCCTCTCTCTTCTCTCCCAGAAGAGAGAGGAAGAAAAAAGGGAAGGGTGAGAATGACATAGATGAAGATAAAGTTGATATGACCTGACACTAGATGACATTGGCAATAGGTTAAATGAGGAACATGCGCACTGTGGACACAAGACTTTCAGATAACAGACTTCGACAAAAGGTGTGAAGTCTCCATTGCCAGGGTAGAACCTAGGTGAAACGCGCGTCCGATGATTGAGACCGTGGACGGTATGAGGTGGTGTAGTAACGATTTTAACTAGAATCTTTTAAAGCTTTTAAAGTTTTTATGAACCTGACCAAACTTGAAGACTTCCTCAGCAATTCCAAGAGAGTGCAACATTGACAAGATAGCCCTAAAAGGCCAAGTATGATGTGAAACTTCAAGTGGTATGTAAATAGTAACTTTTAACTCAAGAATCTTTAATTATTATCTGGAAACCTTTACCCATTCAATATGATGTCGATAGAGCCAGAACGGAGCTAACCCTAACAACTGGACATATCCGAAGTAGGGTAAAACTTATGACGAAATGGTTCTCAAACTAACTCTAACGGCTGACCATGTTGAAGCAGGATGCAATTTTGGACAAAGAAACTCAATAACTACTGACGTTGGGCTGAACACGCACTTCCGTGAGTAATTTTCTTAGGACTTTTAACCGATTTATATTTTAATTGAATAAGTTAACCACCACAGACTGTATTCACTTTACAGAACGTGTAAAACAGAACTTACAGACATCAAATCGTCTTCCTGAAGAACCTTGTGGTCACGTAATTATATGTGAACTTTACGATAGAATCACATGAGATATAATGGTAAGTAAGGTGTTTTCAAGTTTCTGCGAATGAAATAGGTAAAAAAATAAATGGAAGGGGGTGGAGAGATTAAAAAAACCAAGAAAATATGGTGTCAATCAAATGGGTACTGTAATATCAAGCAATGTTAGATGCTCATTTAACAGTGAAACAGAAAAAGATCAAAGCGAATCTATTGTTTGTCCATTTGTGATATTTTCAGATGTTTTAGTTTGAGAGGAAAATATACATGTGTTTTTTTCCTGTCTGTAATATTTTTTTAACATATGCAAACACCCCACTTATATTTTGAGGTTTCCCCAAAACATCAAAGTATGATAAAAAAACATTTAAGTTGTAAATAGCAGGAATCTTCCTCCTTTCCCCCACATACATACTTCTTTTGGATGCACAGCGGCAACTTCTTTTTCAACAATGCTGTCTACAAACTTTCGCAACTCTCGGGAAAATGGTTGCCCCCCCCCCCCCCGCCCCTATTTTGTTCAGGCTTGCACACATATGAACCAACAGCCCTTTTGCAGTTTTGTCATTTGCCGGGCACAGCAGCTGAGCTCAAGGTCATTGGAATTTCTTCTCCCAAGTTGTGAGATAGATAACGCATTTTTTCCACACATGCCTTGGATGTTTGGGGTCATGTTTTCCTGCAGCCCAAGATATACGAAACTGAGAAGCGAGGCAGAGCAGGGGGTGGGGAACGAGGGAGTGTTATGTTATAGACAACACAACTGCTGTGTTGAACAGTCGAGGGGAAAAAAATAACAGTATTAATAATAATAATTTAAAAAAAAAACCTAGGGGTCAGTTTTTAAATCAGCATGGATAATTTTTGGAGCAGTAAAAATATGTCCTGATTTTTTAGGAAGCAACATTCGTTTTTGATGCATGAAATACACCTGTCCAGATGTCAATGCCAACTCTGGTCACAAGATGCAGTACATTGAACCCTGCTGAAGATGGGGCTGCACAGTCTCAGGCCATCCAAGTGCCCACAATAACCTTGATTCACCATTGAAAGTGCCTACAATGGGCACCAGAGCATTAAAACTGGATCTTGAATGACTAGAAGCAGGTTGTCTGGTCCAATGAATCTCGTTTCCCATTGCACCATGTGGATGACCAGGTATGTGTGCATCGTTTACCTGGGGAAGTGTTGGCACCAGGATGTATAATAGGACGAAAACAAGCCAGTGCAGGAAGGGTAATGCTTTGGGCAATGTTCTGCTGGGAACAGTATCCAGATTGGTTGCATAAGTTCAGAATTGCAAGGCAATTCCGAACTTATTCGAACTGTTATGCAACCAATCTGCGCAGGTTGACCTTGGAACATATCACACATGTGACGTGAGTCACGTCTTCTCTGCTCAACTAGTTTTATTACAGTAGTGCTTTGTTCTTACATGTGTGAAGGTGTTCATTGCATTTGTAATGCCAGAAAAAAATTGGTCAACAAATCTGCCTCAGATTTTGCCAAAAACTTGGCAAAACTTGCAAAGATGCATACTTAAAAATACAAAAAGTCCGTGGGGAGGATTGTACAAGCCATGAGCAAGTTTGCGAGTGGTATACATGTTTTAAAGGCAGTCGTGAAAGTGTTGAGAGTGATGAACCGTCTGGGAGGTCCACAACCAGCAAATGTGAAAACCATGTTGAAGAGTGCACAACTGTGCGGGAAAATCACCAAATCACAAGTTATCTGGAGACTTCAACATTAGTTTCAGTTCAGTCGATTATTATGGACAATTTGGGTAAGAGGAACATCTCAGCCAAATTTGTGACAAAACTGCTCTCAGCTGAGCAAAAACAGACCCATTTTTCAACTGCTAGTGACCTGCTCGAGTGCAATGAACATTTTAAAACTATCACAACTGGTGACAAATCATGGGTTTATGGGCATGACCCTGAAACTAAGGTACAATCTTTACAGTGGAAGACCCCAAACTTTCTCATACCCCCCCTCCCCAAACAGAGCTGCAGCAATGTCAAGACGATGCTGACTGTCATGAATATGCATGAACAGCACGTTATGAATATGCCTCATCAG
Source organism: Macrothele yani (assembly GCA_039090855.1). NCBI lineage: Eukaryota > Metazoa > Arthropoda > Arachnida > Araneae > Macrothelidae > Macrothele > Macrothele yani. The sequence continues at coordinate 182,136,077 of CM077030.1, read as the reverse complement.
GTTAGACAATCAACAAGAAGTGCTACTGTCAAGTTTTGTGGCATTCGAGGGAAGCAGTTTGTTGCAGAAGGCCGGCATTGCACGAGAGTGGCAACTTCACCATGACAATGTTCTTGCCCATATGTCGCAACTTGTGCAGCAGTTTCTTGCTAAGCACAGCACTGCATAGGTTTGACAGCCATTCTATTCACCAATCTGGCTCTCTGCCATTTTTTCTCTTCCCTAAAAGAAATACCACTTGAAAGGAAAAAGATTTCAAGATATTGAGGAGATACAACAGAATGTGACGAAGCAGCTGTTAGCTATTTCAGAAGATAACTTCAAAAATGCTTCAAGCAGTGGAAACAGCACTGGGCTAAGTGTGTGACTTTGGAAGGGGACTACTTCAAATGTGATTAAGTTTCAAATCTGTAAGTCTTGCATTTTTTTTACTAAATCTGATCTGCATATTTATTTTTTTTAATACGCTTTGTATCTCAATTGTGAGTTTACAATACCTCTTTATAAAGCTCTACCTGCACACCTATGAATTTCTTCTTTCAAAAGGAATGTAATGAAAATGGCTTTGACAAACACACCCTGTATCTTTAAGAAAAACAGAAAACCAAGGTAAAATAATTTGCCCAAATCAAGACTGAAAGCAAAGTATTGCATGTCAGGAGAGGGACACAGATTTGTTCTCACCACATTACAATCACTGCTGCAAAACCAATGCCCAAATATGGGACATTGTTTTGGTTCTCATGATGCATACAGGACATACGCATTTGCAGCTGTTTTGTTCAAAAAAACCCTTCATAGTTCACATTAATTTAGAAATAGCATGGTATTTTTTTTTCTTTCTAGCAAGCCCCTCTTCCCCCTAGGATTTTGACTTTTGAGAATCCCCCCTTTCACTAGAACTTTGACTTGTTTTTCATTGTCTGAGTGGCCACAGCTACTTAAACAATAAGTCCAATTTTGAAGTGTCTACCTCAACTTTCTGACAAGTTAAGTTTAACATGCACACATATTTTTGGTATTATAGATATATACACAGATATATTTCATAGTCAGCATTTATGCATTTATCTGTGTTGAATATCCACACACATAAATTAACTTTAATACCCACTGACTTTTTTTATTTTTTGGTTTACATGTGTGATATAATAATGAATAAATGTCTACATATTGCAAAAATACCTCTAATGGCTGAGCATAGTATTCCTCAGTAGGATTTCTAAGTTCTTCAGCTTCTCTCATTAACCTTTTCACAGCTATATACGAAGAAAAGAGAACATTCTAATATGAGCTGAAATCTTCAACAGCATGATACTACCACACTTACTACCAGAAAAATAAATTCACTGTGACTTTCAAAAAACAAAAGTGAAGAACAGGCACAATGACAAGAATCAGCAAAGTTTCAAACAAAATATTACAGTTCATTTTTTTTTTTTCCAGTGAGAACTTCTTTCAGGTATTATTATGCAAACATTCTGAAACCATTTCATTATGTTTGCATTACACTTTTTAGGGAACTTGGCTTTGAAGCATTATAAATGTGTGTGTGTGTGTGTGTGAGAGAGAGAGAGAGAGAGAGAGAGAGACAGAGACAGAGACAGAGAGAGAGAGAGAGAGAGAGAATGTCTCCTATCCTAAATTTTATATGAATGGTTTCAGAAAAGAGATACGGTGAAGCCTGAAGAACAAACATCCCCATCTTAGGAATGAATCCAACCTAAGCCACCAGCGTCAGAAGCTACCATAATCAGCATTTTGTGATGGGGTAAAATTATGAAGTTTACAACTCAAAAGTTAAATTTGTGCAGCAATGCTCCAATTAGTGAAAAGCATGATGATTTGGAATAAAACTGCAATTTTTTTATTTACACATGAAAAAAAACAAACCATTCTAAAACTAGGCGCACACACTTTCTTGTGTGCTAAAGATGACATTCACAATCCTTCACATCATTATGACAGTCTCAAATGTTCTGCACTAAAACTTCTCCTGCATGTTCATACAAAAGCTCTTGTCCATGCTTTAATAACTACCACCAATAAATCAGCTATTGTGTAGTATTTCTCTGCTAATAAGACCTTACCTTAGATTTCTCAGTGTGAATTTTATTCTCATTAACACATATTACTAAAACTCAGAAACATTAATTTGCCCCTTGCCATACTAAGGATTTGTAAGACTGGGGAACAATTTAATTTTCTGGCCCTACAATTACTATTTTGATAGCCTTTCTACAGGGAAGTAAACAACACACCTCCTAAAGGGAGAATATGTAGAGCTACACAACAAAACACACAAGACTCATTTTATTCCTTGGCAAAGTCCAGATTATATTTTAAAGTAAAAAAAAAATTGAAAATGATACATCTTGAACTGGGTGGGCAGCAGAGTGGGCAAGAAAAATTTTACAGTGGGCAAGAAAAATTTTATAGTGGGCCTCAAGCCTTCAACCCTCCCTTGCACCTCACTGGCGATATCCCTGCACAGACGACACAATTATTTGACCTTTTTTCACTGCCCTATATCCATTCACACAAAAAGTGGGATAAACTGGTCCTTATGAAGTTGTCTAACCAGGGTCGAGCCTGGTATGACCTACTACCCCCAGCTGTTCTAATCCCCTAGGAGAGGGGAGGATAAAAGCATTTTAAGATTCTCTGTTGCTAGCTGTTCATTCAGCACCAAAATTCATCTGGCATTCAATGAAACATTCCATCATCATAAGAAAATTAAAATGGAGTCACTACTGGTCATTCAGACAAGAGATACCCTAGACAGATAAGATACATTTCTTCAGTGTATAAACTTTATATTATACTTATGTTTAGGAGAATATGCTTGCATATTTTTATTATTATTCCTAATAAAATTTATTTCATTTTTTATTATAAACTACTTTAATTTCTGTGCTTTAATCTGCTCAATGATGTAATACTTATTTTGATGGTTAAAAATCCAATCATACTAATTGCAGGGTGAGGAGCTGAGGTGAACTTTGAAAAAGGTGAGAAAGGTGACAATTTTTTTTTGAAAAGGTGACTAAAAGGTGATTAAAAGAGACTTCTTGCCAATAGCCCAAAACAACAAATATAGTTACAAAAAAAGAATTTTTTATTTTATTTTTTATATGTTCCTTACCAAAAAAGGCCAGGTAAGATCATAATAAATTTCTTTATTATGGTTCTGGATGGGATATGGCCATTTTATTGTCCTTATATAATTTTACAGTAAAAAATAATACACAAATTTCTGAAAATCTAATGACGTACAATTCTCTTTAATGTTCCAGAAAAACAATTCTGAAGAAAAGCTGTTTGGCTTTCTGTTATCTAGGATTCTTAGCAAAAAATGATGTAACCATACTTGATTTTCTTTTCTCAAGGTTCTTTTGAATGATTTCCACTTCCTTCTTCTCTCACTTTTTCTTCGTTTGCATACAGTTTACTCCCTCGAGCATGCCTTCAGCTAATTTTGCTCCCTTTAAATCATTTTTTTCTAGTGCTTTCTTCAGTTTAGCCAAAGCTTCCAAAAATAATTCTTTTCTTGCCTCCTAAGTTTGTAGGTGTTCTTTTTTCTTGTCATTCAGAGCAGCAGTCTCACATTCGATTGACTTTTTTATCTTTTCCATCTTTTTCATATCTTCTTCATAATCTGCTCTTTTTTATTCTTTTTGCTTTTTTTCTAATTCGATTTTCTTTTTCCTCTTACATTCTTCCATAAAGACAGTATACTTTGAATGTGCTTGTTTGTCTATACTTAAATGAGTTTTAGATTAATGGGTACAAAAAGAAAATTAGGATACTGTTCCAAGGCATCCCCACAGTCAGTACACTGTTTAAAAATCTTTCAATCATTGCTGATTTATCTTCTCCTAATATATGCTTGGAAATGGAAAATCATCTCTCTATGTCAGCATTTCCATGTGACAAAGTAAGAGTTGCCTTTATTTTATGTCTTTTACAATGTTTGAAAACTTTATATCTTTTGATAATGAGCCCCTTTTTGAGATCTGTTGTTGCCAGTAATCACCAATAGTTTTGTTTTCAAATGCTGTATCATCTTTTCCAGTTGCAAAATTTTCCACTCATCTAACAAATAATACAGCTGAACATGAAATGGCATAATTTTTGCAACTTTCAATATGTCTCTGCAGCTTTTATCATTCATCATTCTATCTTTCGGGTCTAAAAATCTTAAATTTTTAAGTGATCCATTTGATAAGCAAGTCTTTTCCATCCCATGCTTACAGGCAGTAATATAGTGATTTTGAGCTTCCTTCAGAAACAACAACTTATCACTTTCTTTCAGTTTAGAAAGCTTGTCTGTGACCTTTTCATTAATGACAAGTTCTTTAAGAGGAAGCAGATTGACAACTGTAAACAGTTCATCAAGATCAACTTTATAAAAATTAGTGTTTTTAATGACAGCAGTCTTCAAAACAAAACAAAGTTCTGAAGAATGTTCCCTATTTCTTCATGCAATTTGTGGATCATGGGTGCTTGGCACTGAAAACAATGTGTGAACTTCCTGAATAGTTCTGCTGATGAAATAATGAAGTGAAGTTCAGCTTTTATTGAAGGTTTCTTTAAGGCAGTCACAACAGCCTTGTAGCATCTAGTTTGAAGAGCAGCAGAATTTTTTCTCAGAGGCATGTGCTTAAGGAAATAGAACTGAATAATGGCCCACTGCTCCAAACTCCTGTTGGCTGAAGGCCCCAAGGTAAGCCACCTTGTTGTTGCATGTTTCAAAAATTTGTGGTGTGGAAAGTTATATTTAGATTGGATTTCTTCAAACTCTTCCCAACAGGCAGGCCAACTGTCAAAATAATGGTAAATGTTAATCAGCAGCTCAGAAGCTTTTTCACCTAAACACTCCAATGATTTTTCCATATGCATTATGCATTGTGTGGATGTTGCAGGTACCTATGTTTATAAGACTTGTCCCTCGTGTCTCCTGGACAATTACTATTGAAAAGCCTAAAAACTTTTTTATTAACATTAGGTCCATCTGATCCAAGCATTAGACATATGTTTTGTGATAAAAAAATTGGCCTCAGAAAGTGCTTCACATAGTGTTTTATGCAATGTTTCACCATCCATTTAACCTAAAAAGAAAGTTCTGAGGTGCTGTGTCATTATGCCACATTTGCTTTCTGACCAAAATGTGATGGTGTTTGCAGCTCCTTTTTATCATTAACATTAATTGTTTCATCATAACTCAATGTGTAGTATGATGAACATGCTTCCTCTAACATAAGTTCCCAGAAATAAGGAGCCAGTTGTTCATCAGTGATTAAGTATCGCATTTTCTTAGAGGAAAGAGAAAATGCTCAGGGACACTGTCAGGAAACTTTTTAAAAACACTATAAATATCTTGTGATGAATCCATTGAATAATTACTACACACTGATTTGATCTTCACTTAGCAGGTCATTTTTTATGTCTTCAGGGAATGTTTTTTTTTTTTTTTTTGATTGGAGGTTTAACAACCACCGTGAGCAACTCAATGGGCTATAAGCAGTCGCCCGTCCCTAATTTAGGGTCACTGGTTCCAGGGAAGGGAGACAGCCAGTGCCGTAAGACAAACACAACATCCATGCCTGACCGGGATTCGAACCCGGACCCCTTATGGACGAATGCTCAGAGGCCAGCGCCTTAGACCACTGCGTCAGGGAATGTTCCTAGTAGGTTGTTGGTGGTATTGTTATCTTCAGTTTCATCATTCATCTCTGCGCTTTATGGAAATCCAGCTTTCTGAAAACATTTAACTATTGTCGAAATCTGTAAATTTTGCCAAGAAGCACGCACCCAACAAATACAATCAAAAACAGTGACTGCTTTCACAAATTCTATCACACGAAGGAAAATATTATGACAGTCAGTAAGATTTCACTTTTAAATGGAGGCTCAGAGGATAAAAGGATAAAATGTTCTTGGCTCTATATAAAATGTTATTGGCTTAGATGCCCCTCAGCTCATCTTCATTCGTCACTGGGGCTTAACACATTTGCGGACAGTAATAAAAGTACAGAAACATTTATGGAAAATTCATGTTTTCAGTAGGACAGTAAACTTAAAGTAACTGGAACCCCCATACAATTTTGTCGGCATTTGCCGCTTTGCACTTACAGCGTGAAGTAAAGTTGGACGACATATAACGTCATGTCACTGGATATGCAGTGGCATATGCTGCCTTGCCCATGAACATGTTAATTATGAGGCCTTCCTACCATTATAAGGGGAGGTATAGGAGTACAGAAACAACTACATTCACATAGTTGTACTATGTAACTACAATCACATAGTTGTAGGCATACTCACAATAACAATCTTTCAACTTCCAGCATCTTCTTTTGAAACTATATTGTTAAATTGTACATTTTCCCCCAATATGGTCAAAAAAGGTTTGAAAAGGTGACAAAAGATGAAAAAGGTGACAAAAAGTGACTAATTTTTAAAAAATGTGACCAGCTCTTTACCCTGTAAATGATGCAAACATTTCTTTCCCCCAAAGATATCAATAGTACATGCAAATTACTGGCATACTGTTATATAGCTTTCATTGATATCCCAACTCCCCCAGAAAAAATTTCTAGCTGTGTACCTGCTATATAAGTAACAGGCTATTAACAGACACTGTCAAATTAAACAAGCATTTAGTATGTGCCTATTCGTCAGGTCAATTATAAAATAAAGGACAACTGCTGTGCGTTTTCTCTCATAATGAAATCAAATCAACCTGACTGCTAATTAAAAACAATTACTTGTTTAACATGTTTTTTACATTGATAGCTCATTACATTGATCCTCCTGAAATTTATACAATTCACTACATCATTTAGGTAAGGAAGCTTGTGAAGGTCTCTAACAATACTTCAATAGTACTTTTCAGGTTTATGTGGGGTCCTCTACTGAATTATGGTTTTGAGTTTGCAAATTTTCAAAGATTTCTCTTCTTCGACAGGCTTTGATAACTGTAATTTCAAATGTAATGATAAATACCTGAAAAAAAAGAAAAGAAAATCTTCAAAAATTTGCAAGCTATAAAACTATGATGTACTGGAAAATCAACACATTTGAAACCATCATTCATCCTCACTTCTTAAACAAACAAATTTGAGTTCCTGTTAATGCATTTGCAAGCCATCATATCTCACATGGTGGAGAGTGCCCAGTCGAAACAAAAAGTTCAAAATTCCTGGTCTGCATAATCTACTTTAAAAGGGAGAGAAGACTCTTAGCTGAAATTTCCATAAATTAAGAATGGTTTGGGGGGCACTAAGAAAAGACCTTCGCAAAATGGAAATATAATGTAATTAACAGCTTCTCTAATAAGTTGGCAGGTCTTGATTTATGTTTTGACAGAAATCTTTTTTCTCTGGAGATGCCAAAAAGGTCACTCTCTAAACTACAAGATCAATATATTTTTACTACTACAGATAAAGCTAGCAATAATTTTGCAATTATCTGCAAGAAATTCTATTTTGAATTGTTAAATCTAGAACTCAACAATAGAGTAACCTACGAGCTGGTAAGTTATTGTACCAAACAGCTAGAAAATCGTTATAAGGCCTTCTTCAAGAAGCTTAAAATTCCACAAATGAGGAGATATGAGCCTGAATTTCCCTTTCATTTTGCAACTGTCAAGTTTCATAAAGATCCGGTAAGGTTTAGATTCATAGCTAGTGGAGTTAGAAGTCATAAAAAGAAAATTGATCAAGCTTTTGAAGCAATCTTGAAGAGGGTCTTGAAACATATAAGTAACTGTACTAATCTGAAAGACTTTTTGGATAATAAATAATAATTCAGAAGTAATTTCCACTATTCTCAACATAAATCTCATATTAATAGTTATGATTTCGAGAACCTATATACTAATCTGCCTCTTTCAGATATCATCACCACCTTTAAAGAGCTGTATGTAGAATTTAAGCTTAACCAATTTGTTAATGTAGGTGCTTGGAACTCTTATCTCAATTGTTGTATAAACAATAACCATATTTTATATAATAATACTCTCTATAAGCAAGTTAATGGGATCCCTATGGGAGTAGCTCACTCCACAAATATAGCTAATTTATTCCTATTCTTTAAAGAATATAAGTTCATTAAAAAAAGCTCCTCATGCTCAGATAACTACCTATACGCTTATAGATATATTGACAATTTGCTTTGTATAAATAATTTGGAAGTTATAGAAAGTGTTTTTCCAAATATCTATTCTAGCTCTCTTAACTTGTGTAAAACCAACCACAGTAATCAGGAACTAGATTTCCTAGACTTAAGCATTACACTTAACTGTGGTAACCCAACCATCAGCCTTTTGATAAAAAGAGTTAATTTTCCTTTCAAAGTAATAAAATATCTGCACTGGAACAATAACAACTCTACCAAAGTAATTGAGAATGTACTAATTTCTCAGGTACTTAGAATTTCAAGAATTTGCAGCAACAATTTGGATTTCAATAACCACATTAAATCTTATTAAACTGTTTTCTAGGAAACAAAATTCCAATTATTTTCATCAAAAGAACTTTATAAGAAAAATTGTTCTGAATAACAGAGTTAGGTTAGCAGATCTGTTTTAATTTCTACACAGTTAATTCTGGCCAATGAAAGCCTTTTGGAAGTTGGTCTGGAGGATGCATATTAACTACAAAAAGGAACCTTTAGTGCTATGGACAGGACAGTCCTATTAAAAATAAAAAATGCAAATAAAATCACACAAAAAAAAAATTTATAATTTGATTAAAAAGTAAAATAAAAATAAATAAAAAGTAAACTAGGTATTCACTCACTAGAATAACTATCCCAAAAATAGAAAACTTACGTTAAAATAAATAGGAACTTGAAGTGTCTGTAGAAGTACACTAAGGTAATTAAATACATATAAAGGTTATTAAATACACTACAAGTGTATTTGATAATATTTTTCATATATTTCTGGAGAGTTATTATACTCTTATCTGGACAAGCAGGACTTCATTCTTAGTTGTATAATTCTCCTGGTAGAAACTTAACGGGCAGGGTCTTTTATGCGGAGAAAAGTTGGGAACCTCCCCCACCACCTGCCTGCTTCTGGGAGCGGCCTAGAAGAGAGTTCGGCCATGTTTTTAACACTTGAGCAGAAAGTGTGGCTTAGAAGGTAAGCTCTCATCTTTGTTCTTGTACTTACTTCGTTCTAAGTTTAATCAATGAACATTCTTGGCGGAAATTTTAGTTTTTTAGCATCAAGAATTAGAAGCAAGCATTTTTACTAACTTTTTGAGTTTTTTTCTCTTTCACTTAACTTGGAATTTTAGCGTGATTTTGAGCACTTTGTTTGAGTAGTTAGCCGTTTTATTGTTCTTGTTGTCAACGATGTTTTTTCATTGTTGGTAGGAACATAATATCTACATGATTATACTCTTAAAGCACTCCTGGAATATTTGTAAATATTGCAACTAATTGTTAACTTCATATAATTTTTTCCAAAGCATCTTTTTATTTTTATTATTTTTTTCTTGTGATGTCAGTTGTTGAGAAAGTTGTGGGTACCAAAATCCTGTTTACTTTTAGGAATCTCAAAAAAAAAATTTATTCTTTTGTTTTTTATTTTATGACATTTTGGATAAAACATTTTTCACCACAAAGCATAAGACTTTGTAGTACTTTGGTACTGTTATTCATGTTTAAAATCTCTCTTAGGCGGCTAGGTTGCTTGGCAACGTGTTTTTTAGCTGAATAATTCTGATGGCTTATACAGACACTCTCACAACTTGAGGTTTTTGTAATCGTTTTTCTGTTTTTTGTGGCAGATGACGAGCGTGGGTTGGGCCAGGAAAATTATAGATGCATGCAAAAACTTTAACTAAATTATTCCTCATGCAACTCTGAGGAAGTTATGTTAATTATAAAAATATTTTTGTGGGCTTTAAACTTGCATCTATGGCTTTGCAGAAACCCATTATCAACTAGGTCTTTGTGGAAGTGAGAAAATGCAGAGTTTTGCTGGTCCTTGATAAAGCCAAGGCTCGGCATTCTTGAAACTTTTACATTCAGGTTGCTATTACTTTATCTCCTTTTTACTCATACCTGTTGGTTTTTAAGTATTTCTTAGTTGTTTTAGTACCAGGTAAAGATTTTTTTGCATCTGTCTCTTCTTAATAGTATGTGAATTCTGAATATTCATAACTGCTGCGTCGCACGTCATGATCGTCCAGTTTTTTAGCAAATTTAGTTATAAATTCTTAGGTAAAAATTTTGTCTTTGACTCTGCTCTTATATATATATATATATATATATATATATATCATCATGGGGATGTAAGGTCAGGTGATGCGTAACATCACAGCCTCTCCTTGACAAATGTCAACCCCGCCTTCTTGTGGTGCATCCTGTTCCCACTAAAGGGGCTCTGACGACCGCAAATAGCGGTATAACTATACCATCGGGATCAGAGGAAATGCTATCCCACACTCACCAACCCGCTTGGCCAGCGTGGTGAGTTATGGCCAAACACCTCCAAAATGACTCTACAACTTAAATCTTGGCCCTCAGTCTCCGGCAGCTGGAATGTACCTGGCCAAGGCAGCGGCCAGTGCGACATGAAGGCAGAGGGTGCTAAGAATCCCCGGAGGACCGGACTAGGCTGCCATTTGATGCTGACCTTGGCTACCTACAACGGACGCTCCCTATCTTCTGATTCAAGGCTTCTTGAATTGGAAGAGGAACTACAAAGGATCAAGTGGGACATCGTGGGGCTAAGTGAGGTAAGGAGAAAAGGAGAAGATCTCATTGAACTGAAAAGTGGACATCTCTTCTATTATCGTGGGACAGATACTGGCAGAACTAGTGGTGTTGGATTTATAATAAACAAGAAACTGAAGGATAAAGTTGTAGAAGTTGAAAGTTCCTCTGACAGAGCTGCACGACTTGTTATCCAACTCTCGAAAAGATACCAGGCTCAGATTATTCAAACTTATGCACCCACCACAAGTCATCCTGAAGAAGAAATTGAAGAATTTTATGAGGAAATTCGTCATCTAAATAATAAAGGTAAGCAGCACTTGAAGATAATTATGGGAGATTTCAATGCAAAAATAGGGCACCGGCAACAGAATGAAACTTCAGTAGGTAAATTCGGTCACGGCAACAGAAACCAGCGTGGAAATACTCTCGTTGAGTTTGCAGAGGCAGAAGGATTTTTCATCTTGAATTCCTTTTTCAAGAAAAAGCCACACAGGAAATGGACATGGAGACATCCAATTGGGACGACAAGTGAAATTGATTTTATTATGTGTAACAAAAAATTTGTCATCGAAGACTGCAGTGTGCTAAACAAGTTCAACACAGGTAGTGACCATAGATTGGTGAGATGTAAGATGCACCTCAACACTAAACTGGAACGTGGCAAGCTCATAAGACAAACAAAATGTATTGACATAACCAACCTTAAAAAACACCATAATACTTTCAAGTTGGAACTGAAGAACAGATTCTCTGCTTTAGAAGGCCTAACATCGGAAGAAGTGGATATTTCGGAAGTTAACAGAAAAGTAACCAAAGCTCTTATGGAAACAGCAACAAAATTAGCTGGGTCTAAGAACAAGTTGCATGTAAACAAATTATCAGGAAAAACCAAAATGTTGATGCAAAAAGAAGAGAGATGAGGACAACTAAAGAAGATGTGACTTCCAAAGTGGAATATATAGAGCTATGCAAGACAGTACGAAAAAGTATCACTGAAGACGTAAGAAAATTCAACTGTGAACTAGTGAGGAAAGCAATTGAAAACAACCAAAGCCTAAAGATAGCAAAGGGACATCTCAGTAAGGGAAGAAAACAGATTATGGCTCTGAGAAAAGAAGATGGTTCTATAACAAGAAATAGAGGCGAAATTTTGACAAGAGTGAAAGATTTCTACTCCAAATTATATGAAAGGGATGATACATGTACTCCAGACATCATGAAAGGTACCAGAGTTCTTCCAGTCCTCCCAGCAGAAGTTGCACATGCAATCAAGAACATGAAGCGGGGAAAGCTCCAGGAGAAGATGGAATTACTATAGACATCATACAAGAAGCAAGTGGAGAAATCGAAACAGTACTCCCCAAATTTTCACTCGATGCCTTAATGAAGGGAAGATTCCTGAGGATTGGAACAATGCTACAATGATCCTGCTACATAAAAAAGGTGACATTGAGGATCTCAGGAACTACAGACCTATCAGGCTCCTATCAGTGGTTTATAAAATCTTCACTAAAGTTCTTTCACACCGCTTGAAGGTAACACTGGACATGGCTCAACCGAGAGAACAAGCTGGATTCAGGAGTGGCTACAGCACAATAGATCATATCCATGTGCTGAGAGAACTAATTGAAAGAGCGAGGGAATATGAACTTCCATTGTGCATGGCTTTTATCGATTATGAAAAAGCCTTTGATTCGGTGAAACCATCAGCAGTTACCACGGCTCTGAAATCCTGCGGTATTGAAGATGCATACATTAATATTATTAATAACATCTATGAAAATGCAAGTGCAAAGATTCGGCTGTTTGAAAATACAACACACATAAAAATTGGAAAGGGAGTGAGACAAGGTGACACCATATCTCCGAAGCTCTTTAATGCCACATTGGAAAATGTCTTTCAATCACTGAACTGGGAAAACAAAGGGATAAAGATTAATGGAGATTATCTAATCCACCTTCGTTTTGCTGATGACGTAGTCATTTTTGCAACTACCCCATCAGAGCTGCAGAGTATGATCCAGGAACTTGCTGACAAGAGTAAAGAAGTGGGATTAAAAATGAACTTTTAGAAGACAAAAGTGATGTTCAATGCTTTTACAAGAAATGAAGATTTATCGATTGATGGAGAAAAACTGGAGATAACAGATACGTATGTTTATCTTGGACAGCAGATATCAAGTGAGGGTCACATTGATGAAGAAATTAATCGGCGTACAAAACTTGCCTGGAGAGCTTTTGGAAGAAACAGCATAATTTTCAAGAGCAATATGCCATTATGTCTTAAAAGAAAAGTGTTTGATCAATGCATCCTTCCAGTGCTTACGTATGGTGCAGAGACGTGGACCTTAACTAAAAGAGACATACAAAGGCTGCAGACAACTCAAAGAAGCATGGAGAGGTGCATGCTTGGTATAACCAGGAGAGATAAGAAGAGGAACTCGTGGATCCGAAAAATGACGAGAGTGGAAGACATCATGATCAGAGTTAAATTCCTGAAATGGCAATGGGCTGGACATACTGCCAGAAGGACAGACCATAGATGGACAGCCGAAATTTTAGATTGGATTCCAAGGGACAGGAAAAGACCCAGAAAAAGACCACATGGGAGATGGGTGGATGAAATTCGTAAATATGCGGGAGTGACATGGAGGAGACTGGCACAAGACAGACCGTTGTGGAGGAAACTTGGGGAGACCTTCGTCCAGCAGTGGATTGATAATGGTTGACAATGATGATCATCATTGTCAAATGATGATCATCATTGTCAATTTGGAGTAGAAATCTATGATCATCAATGATGATCATCATTGTCAACCATTATCAATCCACTGCTGGACGAAGGTCTCCCCAAGTTTCCTCCACAACGGTCTGTCTTGTGCCAGTCTCCTCCATGTCACCCCTACATACTTTCGAATTTCATCCACCCATCTCCCATGTGGTCTTCTTCTGGGTCTTTTCCTGTCCCTTGGAATCCAATCTAAAATTTCAGCTGTCCATCGATGATCTGTCCTTCTGGCAGTATGTCCAGCCCATTGCCATTTCAGGGATTTAACTCTGATCATGATGTCTTCCACTCTTGTCATTTTTCGAATCCACGAGTTCCTCTTCTTATCTCTCCTGGTTACACCAAGCATGCACCTCTCCATGCTTCTTTGAGTTGTCTGCAGCCTTTGTATGCCTCTTTTAGTTAAGGTCCACGTCTCTGCACCATACGTAAGCACTGGAAGGATGCATTGATCAAACACTTTTCTTTTAAGACATAATGGCATATTGCTCTTGAAAATTATGCTGTTTCTTCCAAAAGCTCTCCAGGCAAGTTTTGTACGCCGATTAATTTCTTCATCAATGTGACCCTCACTTGATATCTGCTGTCCAAGATAAACGTACGTGTCTGTTATCTCCAGCTTTTCTCCATCAATCGATAAATCTTCATTTCTTGTAAAAGCATTGAACATCACTTTGTCTTCTGAAAGTTCATTTTTAATCCCACTTCTTTACTCTTGTCAGCAAGTTCCTGGATCATACTCTGCAGCTCTGATGGGGTAGTTGCAAAAATGACTACGTCATCAGCAAAACGAAGGTGGGTTAGATAATCTCCATTAATCTTTATCCCTCTGTTTTCCCAGCTCAGCGACCGAAAAACACCCTCCAATGTGGCATTAAAGAGCTTCGGAGATATGGTGTCACCTTGTCTCACTCCCTTTCCAATTTTTATGTGTGCTGTATTTTCAAACAGCCGAATCTTTGCACTTGCACTTCCACAGATGTTATTAACAATATTAATGTATGCATCTTCAATACCGCAGGTCTTCAGAGCCATTGTAACTGCTGATGGTTTCACCGAATCAAAGGCTTTTTCATAATCGATAAAAGCCATGCACAATGGAAGTTCATATTCCCTCGCTCTTTCAATTAGTTCTCTCAGTACGTGGATATGATCTATTGTGCTGTAGCCACTCCTGAATCCAGCTTGTTCTCTCGGTTGAGCCATGTCCAGTGTTACCTTCAAGCGGTGTGAAAGAACTTTAGTGAAGATTTTATAAACTACTGATAGGAGGCTGATAGGTCTGTAGTTTCCGAGATCCTCAATGTCACCTTTCTTATGTAGCAGGATCATTGTAGCGGTGTTCCAATCCTCAGGAATCTTTCCTTCAGTAAGGCATCGAGTGAAAATTTGGGCGAGTACTGTTTCGATTTCTCCACTTGCTTCTTGTATGATATCTACAGTAATTCCATTTTCTCCTGGAGCTTTTCCCCGCTTCATGTTCTTGATTGCATGTGCAACTTCTGCTGGAAGGACTGGAGGAACTCTGGTACTGGTATCTTTCATGATGTCTGGAGTGCATGTATCATCCCTTTCATATAATTTGGAGTAGAAATCTTTCACTCTTGTCAAAATTTTGCCTCTATTTCTTGTTACAGAACCATCTTCTTTTCTCAGTGCCATAATCTGTTTTCTTCCCTTACTGAGATGTCCCTTTGCTATCTTTAGGCTTTGGTTGTTTTCAATTGCTTTCCTCACTAGTTCGCAGTTGAATTTTCTTACGTCTTCAGTGATACTTTTTCTTACTGTCTTGCATAGCTCTATATATTCCACTTTGGAAGTCACATCTTCTTTAGGTGTCCTCATCTCTCTTCTTTTGCATCAACATTTTCGTTTTTCCTGATAATTTGTTTACATGCAACTTGTTCTTAGACCCAGCTAATTTTGTTGCTGTTTCCATAAGAGCTTTGGTTACTTTTCTGTTAACTTCAGAGATGTCCACTTCTTCCGATGTTAGGCCTTCCAAAGCAGAGAACCTGTTCTTCAGTTCCAACTTGAAGGTATTATGGTGTTTTTTAAGGTTGGTTATGTCAATAGGTTTTGTTTGTCTTATGAGCTTGCCACGTTCAAGTTTAGTGTTGAGGTGCATCTTACATCTCACCAATCTATGGTCACTACCTGTGTTGAACTTGTTTAGCACACTGCAGTCTTCTATGACGAATTTTTTGTTACACATAATAAAATCAATTTCACTTGTCGTCCCATTTGGATGTCTCCATGTCCATTTCCTGTGTGGCTTTTTCTTGAAGAAGGAGTTCAAGATGAAAAACCCTTCTGCCTCTGCAAACTCAACGAGAGTATTTCCACGCTGGTTTCTGTTGCCGTGACCGAATTTACCTACTGAAGTTTCATTCTGTTGCTGTTGCCCTATTTTTGCATTGAAATCTCCCATAATTATTTTCAAGTGCTGCTTACCTTTATTATTTAGAAGACAAATTTCCTCATAAAATTCTTCAATTTCTTCTTCAGGATGACTTGTGGTGGGTGCATAAGTTTGAATAATCTGAGCCTGGTATCTTTTCGAGAGTTGGATAACAAGTCGTGCAGCTCTGTCAGAGGAACTTTCAACTTCTACAACTTTATCCTTCAGTTTCTTGTTTATTATAAATCCAACACCACTAGTTCTGCCAGTATCTGTCCCACGATAGTAGAAGAGATGTCCACTTTTCAGTTCGATGAGATCTTCTCCTATTCTCCTTACCTCACTTAGCCCCACGATGTCCCACTTGATCCTTTGTAATTCCTCTTCCAATTCAAGAAGCCTTGAATCAGAAGATAGGGAGCGTCCATTGTAAGTAGCCAAGGTCAGCATCAGATGGCAGCCTAGTCCGGTCCTCCGGGGATTCTTAGCACCCTCTGCCTTCATGTCGCACTGGCCGCTGCCTTGGCCAGGTACATTCCAGCTGCCGGAGACTGAGGGCCAAGATTTAAGTTGTGGAATCATTTTGGAGGGGTTTGGCCATAACTCACCACGCTGGCCAAGCGGGTTGGTGAGTGTGGGATAGAATTTCCTCTAATCCCGATGGTATAGTTATACCGCTATTGGCGGTCGTCAGAGCCCCTTTAGTGGGAACAGGATGCACCACGAGAAGGCGGGGTTGACATTTGTCAAGGAGAGGCTGTGATGTTACGCATCACCTGACCTTACATCCCATATATATATAAATAGGAACTTGAAGTGTATATATATCATCATCATCATCATTGTCAACCATTATCAATCCACTGCTGGACGAAGGCCTCCCCAAGTTTCCTCCACAACGGTCTGTCTTGTGCCAGTCTCCTCCATGTCACCCCCGCATACTTTAGAATTTCATCCACCCATCTCCCATGTGGTCTTCTTCTGGGTCTTTTCCTGTCCCTTGGAATCCAATCTAAAATTTCGGCTGTCCATCGATGGTCTGTCCTTCTGGCAGTATGTCCAGCCCATTGCCATTTCAGGGATTTAACTCTGATCATGATGTCTTCCACTCTTGTCATTTTTCAGATCCACGAGTTCCTCTTCTTATCTCTCCTGGTTACTCCAAGCATGCACCTCTCCATGTTGCTTTGAGTTGTCTGCAGCCTTTGTATATCTCTTTTAGTTAAGGTCCACGTCTCTGCACCATACGTAAGCACTGGAAGGATACATTGATCAAACACTTTTCTTTTTTAAGACATAATGGCATATTGCTCTTGAAAATTATGCTGTTTCTTCCAAAAGCTCTCCAGGCAAGTTTTGTATGCCGATTAATTTCTTCATCAATGTGACCTTCACTTGATATCTGCTGTCCAAGATAAAAGTACTTGTCTGTTATCTCCAGCTTTTCTCCATCAATCGATAAATCTTCATTTTTTGTAAAAGCATTGAACATCAGTTTTGTCTTCTGAAAGTTCATTTTTAATCCCACTTCTTTACTCTTGTCAGCAAGTTCCTGGATCATACTCTACTCTGCAGCTCTGATGGGGTAGTTGCAAAAATGACTACGTCATCAGCAAAACAAAGGTGGGTTTTTTCACAAAAAAACTTAAAATTCTGTTTATAAAAGAAAATAAAAATAAATATAAAAGAAAACTAGTTATTCACTCACTAGAATAGCTATACTAAAAATAGTAAAACTAACATTAAAATTAATAGGATTCTGAATAGTCTATAGAAGCTCACCAAGGTGACTAAATACATGAAAAGGTTATTAAATACACTACTTGTGTATTTCATAATATTTCTCATGTATTCTGGAGACACATTCTTAATTATATTTTTCTCTAGTTAAAATCTCGGCGAGCAGGATTTTTTTTTTCAGTGTGTGGAGGCTTTCAGCCCCACCCACACTGCTTTCAGCCCCACCCACACTGCCCCCCAGCGACTAGGGAGTGGCAAGGGTGATGAAAGTTTGGGGTAAAAGGTCGGCCATGTTTCTTCAAGAGGGGAAGAAGTAAAGTTGCATAAGAGGTAAGCTCTCTTCTTTGTCTTTAGGTTTTTGGGTTTTCCAAGTTCGATGTTTGAACTTTTTAAACATTTTTTCTAATTTTTGCTTTAAGCATTTAGGCACTAGCAAGTATTTTAACTTTTTTTGCGGATTTTAACTCTCTTTTCTTGGTAACTTTGCGCGTTTTTTAGGGCACTTTGGCTAAGCAGCTGGTCGTTTTTGTTCTTGTAGTCAACGATATGTTTTCAATGTCGTTAAGATCCTAATAACTACTTAATTATGCACTTAAAGCACTTCTGAAATACTTTGTACATATTGCAACTAACTGTTTATGTCATATAACCTTCACAAAGCATTTCTTTAGTTTATTATTGTCTTTATTTTATTCTCGTTTTTGAGTTGTCAGAAGTTGTGGAGTAGGGGTTTTGTAATCCAGTTTTCTTTCAGGAATCTGTGCTTTAGAAAAAAATTTATATTTCCTTTTTTATTGCAAAGTTTAAGAATTTGTAGCACTTTAGTATTGCTATTCAGGTTTAAATTCTCTCTTAGGCGACTAGGTAACTTGGCAATGTGTTATTGCTGAACATTAATTCTGATTCATTAAGTCACTCTCACAACTTGAGTTTTCTATAATTATCTTCTTTCTGTTTATTAGTAACAGATGAAGAGCATGGGTTGGGCCAGGAAAGTTATAGATGCATACTAAAATGTTAACTAAAGCTTCGTCATACAACTCTGTGGAGGTTATGACATATATATATATTTTTTTTAATTTTTTGGTGGGTTTATTACTTGCATCTATGGCTTTGCAGAAACCCATTTCCAAATAGGTCTTTGTGGAAGTGAGAAAATTCAGTTTTGCTGGTCCTTGATAAAGCCAAGGCTCGGTATTCTCAACACTTTCTACATTCTGTTTTTCTATTATTTTTTTCTCTTTTTACTCACACCGGTCAATATATAACCTTTTCTATGTTGCACTTGGTGTGAGTCAAAAAAAATTTTTTTTTGGTTCAGTCTCTTCTTAATAGAATGTGAATTCTGAATTTGCATAACTGCTGCGTTGCGTGTTTTGATCTTCGGGTTTTTTTGCAACTTTTGTTTTAAATTCTTGAGTGTTATTCTTATGTTTTCGGCTCTGATCTTAAGTATATATATATATATATATATATACTATAAAGATACCTAAGCAAAAAAATACATATATAATTTTGACTCACACCTAGTACAACATAGAAAAGGTTATGTATCTACCTGCGTGAGTAAAAGGAGAAAAGAAAAAAAAGAAAATAAAACAACTGAATGTAGAAGGTGTCGAGAATACTGAGCCTTGGCTTTATCAAGGACCAGCAAAAACTCTGCATTTTCTCACTTCCACAAAGACCTAGTTGGAAATGGGTTTCTGCAAGGCCATAGATGCAAGTAACATTCCCACCTAAAATAGTTTAAAAAATATATATATAAGTCATGTCCTCCGTAGAGTAGCATGACCTAGCACTAGTTAACAATTTCGCTTGCATCCATTAACCTTCATGGCCCGACCCATGCTCTTCATCTGTTACTATTAAACAGAGAGAAGAAGATTAAAGAGAACTCAAGCTGTGAGAGTGACATAATAAATAGAAATGATTTTCAGCTATAACGAAATTCCAAGTTCGTTTGAGAGAGAATTTAAACCTGAAAAACAAATTTTACATTGCAATTAAAAAAGGAAATGTTAATTTATAACGAACAGATTTTTGAAAGAAAACTTGAGTCTAAAACCCCCTACTCTACAACTTATGACAGCACGAAAACGAGAATAAGTTAAAGATAATAATTAACTAAAGAAAACTTTGTGAAAGTTATATACCTTAAAAACTACAAACTTAACTCTTCGAGCTACATTCCTGTAATTACTACTTGTTCTTGTGATGAACATAAAGAAACAGTTCACTATGATAAGAATTACAACCATATTATCACCGGAAACTTGAGTTTTGTTGAAAATGAAAAGCTTAGGAATTTATTAGAGTATGGCTCTAATTTCAGACCTTCCTTCACAATTTCCAAAGAAAGGATTCTTGAGAGCTTCACTCAAGATGTAAATAAGTACATCGTAAAAACCAGTTTAACGTACAATCAGCCTATTGAGGCCTTCGCAGAATGGAAATATAATATAATCAATAGCTTCACCGGTGAGTTGGCAGGTCTGGACTTTTGTTTCGACAGAAATCTCTTTTTCTCTGGAGAAGCTAAAAGGTCACTCTCCAAACTACAAGACCAATTTATTTTTACCACTACGGATAAAGCTAGCAATAATTTTGCAATTATCTGTAAGAAGTTCTATTTTGAATTGTTAACTATGGAACTCAATAATAGAGTAACATACGAGCCCGTAAGTTATTCTACCAAGCAGTTAGAAAATCGGTTTAAGGCATTCTTCAAGAAACTTAAAATTCCGCAAACTAGAAGATATGGGCCTGAATTTCCATTTCTTTTTGCAACGGTTAAGTTTCATAAGGATCCTGTGAAGTTCAGGTTCATAGCTAGTGGAGTAAGGAGTCATAAAAAGAAAATAGATCTTGCTTTTGAAGATGTCTTAAAGAAGGTTTTGAAACACATTAGAAACTGTTCTAACTTGATGTACAGAGATTTTTGGATAATTAATAATAATGCAGAAGTAATTTCTACTATACTCAAAGTGTGTCCCCTAGATATTAATAGTTATGATTTTGAAAACCTATATACTAATCTGCCTCTATCAGATATAATCACTACCTTTAAAGAGCTGTATGCAGAATTTAAACTTAACCAATTTGTTGATGTAGGAACTTGGAACTCTTATCTCAATTGCTGCATAAAAAATAACCATATCTTATATAATAATACTCTCTATAAGCAAGTGAACGGTATTCCAATGGGAACATCAACGTCCACGAATATCGCTAATCTATTCCTGTTCTTTAAGGAATATAAATTCATTAAAAATCACCCCACCTGCTCAGATAACTACCTTTACACTTTTAGATATATTGATGATCTGCTGTGTATCAATAATTCCGAAGTTATAGAGAGTGATTTTGATAATATCTATCCTAGCTCTCTTAACTTATGTAAAACCAACCACAGTAATCAGGAACTTGAGTTCCTAGACTTAAGCATTAAGCTCAACAGAGGTAACCCATCTATTAGCCTCTTTGATAAAAGAGTTAATTTTCCTTTCAAAGTAATTAAATATCTACACTGGAATAATAACATTTCAACCAAAGTAATTGAGAATGTACTAATTTCTCAGGTCCTAAGAATTTCAAGAATTTGCAGCAACAATTTGGACTTCAATTACCACATTAATATACTATTAGAAAGTTTTCTAGAGAACGAAATTCCTTCTTCTTTCATCAAAAGAACTTTAAGAAAAATTATTCTGAATAATAGAGTAAGGTTGGCAGATCTGCTTTAATTTTCTACACAGTTAATAATATGATTCTGACCAATCAAAGCCGTAAGGAAGTTGGCTAGAGGATGCCTATTAACTACCTAAAGGAACCTTAGTGCTATGGATAATGACGGTCCTATTAAAACAAAAAAAATTAAATAATATAAACAAAATCACAAAAAAAGCTTAAAAATCTGTTTATAAAAGAAAATAAAAACAAATAAAAAAGAAAACCAGTTATTCATCACTAGGATAGCTATACTAAAAATAGTAAAACCAACATTAAAATTAATAAGATTCTGATTAATCTATAGAAGCTCACTAAGGTGATTTAATACATGCAAAGATTATTAAATAAACTGCTCGTGTATTTTATAATATTTCTCATGTATTCTGGAGAGTTAATTCTGCTCATTCTGATCATACAGATCCACAGTCTTAAGTTTATATATTTTTTTCTCTGGTTAAAATCTCCGCGCGTTGGTTTCTTGCTGTATGAGGAGGCCATCAGCCCCACCCTCACTGCCCCCAGCGTCTAGGGAGTGGCGGAAGAGGTCAGCCATGTTCTCCTCTTGTGAGGAGAAAAGTTTTTGTAACTCAAGAGGTAAGCTCTCTTCCTTGTTTTTGGGTTCTAGGTTTTATAAGTTCAATGTTTGTACTTCATGTACCTTTCTCTGTCGTTTTTTAGCTTTTCAGCTTTTAAGCATTGGTTTGTCTGTTAACATTTATGCGGGTTTTAACTCTTACTTTTCTTTGTAACTTTGAGCGTCTTTTGTGGTACCTAGGAACAGAAGATGGCTAAGCTTGTTCCTTTTCTATGCGCTGTCTATGCGCTGTTTTTTCAAAGTAGTTAAGTTCTTAATAACTAATTAATTATGCACTTAAAGCACTGCTGAAATACTTTGTACATATTGCAACTAACTGTTTAAGGTATATAACTTTCACAAAGTTTTCTTTAGTTAATTATTATCTTTAACTTATTCTCGTTTTCGTGCTGTCATAAGTTGTAGAGTAGGGGGTTTTAGACTCAAGTTTTCTTTCAAAAATCTGTTCGTTATAAATTAACATTTCCTTTTTTAATTGCAATGTAAAATTTGTTTTTCAGGTTTAAATTCTCTCTCAAACGAACTTGGAATTTCGTTATAGCTGAAAATCATTTCTATTTATTATGTCACTCTCACAGCTTGAGTTCTCTTTAATCTTCTTCTCTCTGTTTAATAGTAACAGATGAAGAGCATGGGTCGGGCCATGAAGGTTAATGGATGCAAGCGAAATTGTTAACTAGTGCTAGGTCATGCTACTCTACGGAGGACATGACTTATATATATATTTTTTAAACTATTTTAGGTGGGAATGTTACTTGCATCTATGGCCTTGCAGAAACCCATTTCCAACTAGGTCTTTGTGGAAGTGAGAAAATGCAGAGTTTTTGCTGGTCCTTGATAAAGCCAAGGCTCAGTATTCTCGACACCTTCTACATTCAGTTGTTTTATTTTCTTTTTTTTTCTTTTCTCCTTTTACTCACGCAGGTAGATACATAACCTTTTCTATGTTGTACTAGGTGTGAGTCAAAATTATATATGTATTTTTTTGGCTTAGGTATCTTTATAGTATGTGAATTCTGAATTTTCAAAACTGCTGCGTTGCGCGTTTTGATTTTCAGGTTATTTTGCACCCTTCGTTTTAAATTCTAAAATTTTTTCCTTAGTCTTCAGTTTTGCTCTTAAGTATATATATATATATGTATACAACTGTGTGATTATGTTCCAGCTTTATGTTCCAGCTGAGATCTCAGAAGACAATACTATTATTACTACTACTAATAAAAATAATAATAATAATCTAGGTTGTATTAATTCAGAAAACTCATCAAAGGTCAAATTTTTAAGTGCTGGAGAAAAAGACAAATAAAATAACAAAAATTTTATTCACTCATATGTCACAACCCCATAACCCCATAAAGCAAATGGTCAGCACCTTCCCATCATGCTCCTTTTCTGATAATTGTAAAAATGTTTCCCAGGATACCGGCTGGTACAACAAAGATTAATAGGAGTAGGGATGAGCAAGAAATATCAATGTTTTTGCAAGTGATAATCGATGTTTGAAATTGCAAAAGAATATTTTCAACATGAAGTAAATGAATTTCTCTTTGGTGAATTCTTTTAAAGAGGAAGATAATACCAATCTTTTTGTGTGTGTTTTTTTTTTCAATGCTTCATTGCCAAAAATAGAGTTCTTCTCTTCGATGTTACAGCAACTGATATGCTGGGAAAAAAAACATCCGAGGTTTCATGACCAATGTTTGAAAGAGCAAAAGTGTAATCCACTTGAAATTTTTCTGCAATAAGTAAATGAATTTCTGTTTGTTGTATTTTTATAAAGAGAAAGGTAATATCCTTTTTCTATGTTGCGAATTGGCAATTTTTTCCCCATTTTCTTCGAAGTTTTGTCACTGAAAATCGAGTTTTTATCTTCAATGTTACAGGAGCTGATACACTGAAGAAACATTGAAGTTTCCACCGATACATCAAGCGTTTTAACAAATATCATTAGTCACTTGATGTTGACTTGGTGAGCTATCGCCAATATATTGAACAGTGATTTTATTCATCAATGTGCCCACAACTGCTGCAGATGGGAGAGATGTGAATTCTTCAGCTCTTTAGCAAAACATCAAGGTTTTCAATGATACATAAAAAATTCCCACTGATACTACCGAATACCGATGCATGAATGTTTTGGGAATGAGTATCCACTAATGTGCCTATCCCTACTTCTACGTCAGCCCTGGAAAACGCATGCGGGAGAAAATGCTTTGGGTTCCTTTACGGAAAGTTTGCTTCAGTTGCCACTAGTGACGACACAGCGATTGATAGGCATTCGTCAGAGACAGTTTTATATAAAACAGTTATTACGAAAAAAAAAAAAAAAGGGAAAGAAAGAAAAGCACAGTTAAACACAATTATCAAGATGCCTCTTACACTTTTTTTTAAGATAAAATTTTACTGAAAGTGAAGACACCATCACAATTCAAAATATTTTTGTGAAGATACCATTTGAGCTAAAAAATATTTGTGAAGATACCATTTGAGCTAAAAAATATTTGTGAAGATACCACCTAAAGGTATCAAAATGCAGCCTGGATCAACCCCTGAAAGGTCAACTGAAGAATCACAATCAGCAAATTGGAAAACAGTGAGGTGTGACCATCGGAACTGTCAATACAATTTTGAATTTGCACCTTGAATATCGTAAGGTCTGCGCCACATGGATACTGAAACATCTGTCTGACAGATGAGTCAACAAATGAGACTATCATTACAGCATCTGTTCCACTACCACGAAAAGGGTAAAGATTTCCTGGTATGCATTATTGCTGGGGACGAAAACTGGTGTCATCATTTCGAGCCGGGGTCGAAACGCCACATCATGCAGTGGAAACATGCATCACCACCACCGCTGAGGAAATCACGATCCACCATTTCCGTAGGCAAGGTGATGCTAACCCTGTTCTCTGATCATCAAGGGTCATTGCTTCTTTAGTGGCTACCAAAAGGGTCAATCATCAATGCCAAACGATATTATCAAACTTTAATGAAGCTTTGACAAGCCTTCAAAAACAAGAAACCTCGCAATCTCACATAGGGTATTGAGCTTCTGCATGATAAAGCCCAGTCACGTACGGCAGTTGCCACACAAAAGACATTGCAGCACTTTCGCTGAAAAGTCTTTCAACATCTAGTGTATAGTCCTGACCTATCACCTTGCGATTTTCACATCTTTGACCTATGAAAAAATTTCTCAAAGGCAAATGTTTCACGTCAGGTGATCAGATGAGTGAAGCTGTAGATAACTGGTTGCAGCAGCAGCCTGCCTCCTTCTATGCCACAGGAATGCAAGGACTTGTGCAGTAATAGGAACACAGTCTAATAAATGCTGGTGGCATTTTTTTTTAGGTATGTCATGTTTTGACTCTTTCACGCAGAAAGTCTCACTACTTCTTGAACAACCCTTATAATTCTTTAACTGCTCAAAAATTTTAACCTGTCTTTTCCAGCTATCAAGGAATTATATAGATTGTGGATTGAGGGTGTAAAACGAGTTGTCAACAAAACAAAAAGTCAGCAATCTTCCTGTGTGCAGGACTGACTGGTCAATGTTCAAGGGCAACAAGGTAACAGACAAATTCCACTGCATCAAGTAACCATGGAGTACAACAGTGGTGTTGAGAGAAGAATTTCAGCATACACACAGTTTGGAGAACATTAGCACCAGACATTCCCTTTGTATACCACTTATCTCTGCTAAAAACCAGACAAATTCATCTGAAGTTGCCGCTGGAAAACTAAAACTGGATCCCTGAGTGTGGGTGAAAAGGTAGTCTAGTGTGATGAATCATCATCCACTCATCTTTGCCAAAAACCACTCATCTTGGCTAAAAACTACTCATCTCTGCTAAAAACTAGACAAATTCATCTGTAGTTGCCAATGGAGAACTAAAACTGAACCTCTGAAGTGGGGGGAAAAAAGGTGGTCTAGTGTGATGAATCATCATCCTCATTTCTGCTAAAAAACCACTCATCTCTGCTAAAAACCAGTAAAATTCATCTGCAGTGACCATTGGAGAACTAAAGCTTGATCTCCGAGTGCAAAGGAAAAGGTAGTCTGGTGTGGTGAATCCTGTTTTTAGTTAATACACGGTGATGAACAGGCCCAAACATGACATCAAAAACACAAATCAATGGATCCCAGGTACATAGTGCTAGCTGGTAGACACACCATAATAGTCTGAGGTCTTTTTCAGGACTTGAAAAATACCATGCCCAAGATGCTTAGGCTATGTAAAATATTGGCCTGGGTAGATTAAAAAAAAATACCTGTTCCAGTAACTAAATTTAAAAATAAATTTTGGAATGGAATTTCCTGCTACAAGAAAAAGACAGCCATTTCACTTTCAAGAAAAGACAGCCATTTCACACTTCATTTCACTGCTAATCATCGGAAGTTGTGCGATTGTTATGGAGAGCCAAGGACAGAAGAATATCACTTCTTTAATTATATTATAATGTATTATATTAACTGCTGGCAGTCATCAATAGATCACAACAGAAGTACTTGGAAGGTGACCACACTATCCATCCCAATAAGATACATACTAGAATATGTTGGGCAAGTTTCCAAACTAAATTGTCAGATCCATATGTAATCGTTGCTTGATAACTTCCTCTTCCTAAGAAACTGGCACTTCTTTCATTATACATCTAGCCTCACAACTTCAAGAAGGAAAAATCTGGCAAAGGGATTATCTCCCTCACTGTTGGCCCAACAATATGTCCACAGGCTACCATAATACTACACAAGACAGAGCCATCTACTTCCACATGCCAGCTGCAATGCAGTCTTCAAACTTCCCGTGTGGGAATAATTTCAACACATTAGACATGAACAGCAATTGGTTAATGAACCTTCTACGAATAGTCTAAGTTAATCCCATTTTTACACTGGCCAAACAGAAAGGTATGAAGTCCATACACTATGTCACTAATAACTTTTAATACAACTTTACCAGTTAGTGTACCTCAGTGCCGGATATGAACAGATCTTCGCTTACTTTTTGCTTGGGGGCTTAACGACTACCCAGAACAACTCGATGGGATGTAAGCAGTTACCTGTCCCCAATTTAGGGCCACAGGTTTCAGGGAAGGGAAAGAGCCTGTGCCTTAAGACGAGCACAACATCCATACGTCACCAGGATTCAAACCCAGACCCATCTCGGACAAATTATTATATGCCAGCGCTTTGAGAACTGCATCACCAGGGTGGCCTTAGTAGCTTATTCACAATAACTGCACTTTGGGATGGCAAGAGATTTTTTTATTTTTTATTATTGGAGGTTTAACGACTACCGTGAGCAACTCAATGGGCTATAAGCAGTCGCCTGTTCCTAATTTAGGGCCGCTGGTTCCAGGGAAGAGAGAGAACCAGCATCATAAGACAAACACAACATCCATGCCTCCCCGGGATTCAAACCCGGACCCTTTCCAGACGAATGATCAGAAGCCATCGCTTAGACCACTGCACAACCGGGGCAGCTGATAAGAGATAACAATACATTTTACCACTAGCTATCCATGTGAACTCTTAAGCAACAATTCTACACCATAAAATTTTTGGTTTTTACGTACATGATACACACATGGCTTTGGCAGAACATCACTTGCAAATTGCAGAAATTTTAGACCATTACACCTGGGCAAGCTGTCCAAACATCATGTCTTGTCTTTGCTGCCCATTTAATCACACACTGGACAATAGTATGTTTTGATTACAGAAAAAAAAAACCTCCTTCCTTTCTGGTAGTTGCAATTTGACATATCTGCATAATTTAATAAGCTGAATAATTACGGTCACGCTAACTTTGCTAAAATGAGTGTTTAGTTGATCCATCACTTCAGTGACAGTTTTCAACACTTCGACATGTGCCAACTCATTCCACACATGCCCCAGATTTATTGTAATCTAATGGTGGCACCTTGGTAAAAGGATCTAACAAAAGATTACGAAAACAAGACAATGTTGACAGTGAAACATTTAAATTAAGTTTTTTCGAACTTCGCTATCACTTTTTTAAAGTTCCGAATTTTTGTACCACCGAGATAGGAACGTACAATCACTATCATTCTAAAAAAAACCGCCGTAACCTACCTGCCTGAATTATATTTCCCGAAGGAAAAACAGATATATACATTTTTTTAATTGAATACGTTGCAAGAGAAAGTTCTACCTATGGAAAAAGAAAATATAAATACAGAGAAAGGGACATCCGGCTTACCTGGGTTCCTTAAATTATAGGAACGCTCCATTATCAAATGCTCGGACAGTTCTTATTTAAATAACCAACAATGACTAGATAGAGTTTTCTTGGTTTTACTCGAGTTAACCAATAAACGACCACAAATTGCGCAGAACCAGCCCCCATGGGGTACCACAAATTTAACTCCAATAAGGATTATGCCATTTTATTCCTTTTTAAAGATCTAAGCGCTGCAGTCAGTCAGCATTACGTCAAATCGTCACTTAGAATCATGCTTAGAAATTAGAATGATAAGCATCTGATCATTTATTGTCTTTGAGTAGACTGCGTAAAGCAGCGTAAAGGCTACTATGAGAGTAAGGGCGGAGTCAGAGGGGCACCCCCTCAGGAAGCAAAGAAAAGCTTCGATTTGTTAGGTTTTAATAAAAAATTGAACATGTTCATAATTTTTTAATAACAAATTCAATTTTTTCGTTTTATCCCATGATGAACTTGATGATTTGTTTGAAATATGATAAATTTATAGACGTACTAAGAACACTTTTTCATTTTCCGGGAAAATATCCAAACACCTTGGAGAGAATAGACTGGCATGAAATACCTAGGCCGCCCCGGTGGCGCAGTGGTCTAAGCGATGGCCTCTGATGATTCGTCCGAACGCGGTGCGGGTTCAAATCCCGGTCAGGCATGGATGTTGTGTTTGTCTTACGGCACTGGCTCTCTCCCTTCCCTGGAACCAGTGACCCTAAATTAGGGACGGGCGACTGTTTATATTTGGAACCAGTGACCCTAAATTAGGGACGGGCGACTGTTTATAGCCCACTGAGTTGCTCACGGTGGTCGTTAAACCTCCAATCAAAAAAAACAAAAAAAAAACCTAGCTACGAGGATGTAGCACGTGACGTCATCTAGAAGTTTCAGTGAAGTGGCAGCAGTCCCTGCAAGTTCCTGAAGGACAAGCACAGCTGGCTGTCCTGCAATTAGTGTGTAAAGTGCAATCATTAGTGGTCGGTGCTTATAAAAATTGGAAGCCAAAATACCTAAATTTTTTTGGCATTATGAAGACAGTAAGTCTTTTTCAGGCTACTAGCTGCTGTCTCTAAAGGCAGTACCGAAAAAATTCGCTTATATGCCAAACGAAGGGAGATCGCTTCCCAGAGCTAAGAAAACACATTTTTTTGAAGAGTTAGACTCTTCAAAGGCAGAGAACCTTTTAAATGTTAATTTTATCTAGAAATCAGTGATTTCTGGTAAAGCAGAGAATCCATCTTTTACTTGTTCAGACGCTATTGGAGTGCAATGCCTGCATTTATTCGACCAGGCGTTTCATTCGTTATTGAATTTAAAAGGTATTGACTTTTTTTTTTTTTTTTTGTGCGTAGGTTTTATTACTACTGACTATTTTCTTACAGAACATCTTTTATAGTTTGTCTCTTAGTCAAAATATTTCTTAAATAAACGCTTCGGTTCCCAAATCGGAACTTCTGTGCACGTGGTTTTTTTTTTTTTTTTTCTCTCACCCGGCACTTCTTTTCAGAAGGTTCCTGGTTGATCTAGGGAGTGTTGAAACTTTTTATAGGGCTAAAAGTTAATTTGTTAGCAAACCTTTAAAAATTTAAGTATGTGATTTACACCGAAATTGTTGAATATATAAAAATATTGTAGTATGCCACAAAATAAAATTTATTTTGCTATTTTACGAAACGGTTCAGATTGGAACAAAAATCGGGACATCAGGTCACGCTATATTTGAGTCCTAGTCGACATTCAAAATATTAATTACATCTACGTAAAGTAGCAGTCAGTCAGTTGCTGCATTTAAATCTTCTAGATTAAAGCATTACCTTATTTAGTAGAAATACTCGATACCAAGGAAAATTATAATTATATAGTACAAAGTAATAATATTTTATATTTTAAAACCACCCAAATAAACCCTCTTTGATGTTTACCACCGACCTGAACAGCAGCAAGTTAGATGAAAAACGTCACGGTTTAGTAGCCAATCAGCCAACATCTTAGAACCTCCGAAGAATTTCTTTGCAGGTTTTGTGAACATGCCTACAGCATCGGAATGGTGTAATAGAGTGACTCATGCCGAAAGCGCGCTATACGTCCCATGCTAAAAGATGTCACGGTTTTTAGAATGGTTGATCTTTCTCATTTTATATTGATTGTATTTATAACAATGTTTTCGAAACGTCATTTATTTATTTTACTTTATGGTCTTTTAATAGTTTTTTTTTTTTCTAAGTATATATAAGGTCCACCATACGTAGATTCGAGTTCTTGCAAAATTACAAACCGCCCCGCCCCGGTGGCGCAGTAGTCTAAGCGATGGCCTATGATCATTCGTCCGAAAGGAGTCCGGGTTCGAATCCCGATGAGGCATGGAAGTTGTGTTTGTCTTACGGCACTGGCTCTCTCCCTTCCCTGGAACCAGTGACCCTAAATTAGGGACGGGCGACTGTTTATAGCCCATTGAGTTGCTCAGGGTGGTCGTTAAACCTGCAATAAAAAAATTACAAAAGAACTATTAATAATGACAAAAGTGTGAAAAATAATGCTTTACGTAAATAAAAGATAATATTCTGAAAACGAGATTTTTGGCAACCATCTTTAATTAAAAAATAAATAAAACTTGAAGACTGAAAACACCAGTGCTCAGTACATTTCTGTATCAGAAGTAGGGGACTTTTGCTTTAAGGCACCATCTGGCGGCAGAATCATGAGAGCTAGGCACAGAAATCCGTCGCTTTCGGCCTAGTCATTCTAGTCCACCATAGCATCGGTTTCAAGCTTATCGATGGGAACGCATATTAGTTTCCTCAGTTTTTCTTCTGCCCGTACCCGCATTGATGCATTTAACTCTTGCAGTGCGACCGAAATTTTGATATAGGTTTTGATTTATCAGTGAGTTATGGTAATTGTATGAGTACATTGATTTTACTGGGCGTTAATAATATCTCATCTATATATACATATATGTGTTATTTAGTTAATTACAGTTTTTTTGAGCTGGTTAGGTATGAACGTTTTATTTACGTGATAAACGAATTTTGGAGGACAGGAGTGCAGTTGAGTTTTTCTTGTGTTCTGATGTGCATTTCTTTTTCCTATTTTTTTTCGCAGTTGTAGGCTGCGTCTCAACGGGCCTTCAAGCCGAATGAGGTTGGATGCTCGGCTTTGTTATTTAAGGCAATTCTACATGTAAATGATTCACATTCAGGGCCTGCCGCCCCGGTGGCGCAGTGGTCTAAGGCGCTGGCCTCTGATCATTCGTCCGTAAGGGGTCCGGGTTCGAATCCCGGTCAGGCATGGATGTTGTGTTTGTCTTACGGCACTGGCTCTCTCCCTTCCCTGGAACCAGTGACCCTAAATTAGGGACGGGCGACTGCTTATAGCCCATTGAGTTGCTCACGGTGGTCGTTAAACCTCCAATAAAAAAAAAAAAAAAAAAAAAAACATTCAGGGCCTACAGAAGTTAAACCTCCAATCAAAAAAAAAAAAAAAACATTCAGGGCCTACAGAATTATGTCAAAGTAAGGACCATTCTAATGAAATATCTGGCATTTAGCTTTGAGCGAACACAAGTCTGAACAGAGCTCTATTTCCGTGATAGAAAGACTGTAAGGCATTCCTTAGAACTTTTTCTTACAGTACAGGATTTGCCTTTCAAACCCAAAGATTTATTCTGCAGTTTGCCCCCCTCCCCCCAGAAAAAGAAATTCATCACCATAACAACGTTTCCAGGGTCATAGCCTTCAAGGAGTGTTGATCACAATAAGGACATTTTTTTTCCTTGTGCTGATGAATTCAGAAGAAACGTATCGTTAAAAATTGTCTTAGCACAATTTAAATTAAACGCCCTTAACTGAATCAGACTGCAATATTAAAACACAACATTTATTTGCAATCCTAAAACAGTAAAAGAGATTTAAAATGAGCTAGATCTTTTACGACTACACTAGTTGCATCTTCAGGCCCAAGCAAGTGACAATATTGGAGCAAGTGGTAAAAATTTTATAGTTCCAAAACCTGCCCAGAAGGCATTAGTGAACAGTCCCCTGTTGCCCGTGACCAAAGTTGTACTTACCGGGATATAACATTTTCAATTAGCATTTCCACATCTAGGTGGTGATAAACCTTGGACAAGTTGTTTCCAAAGTAAATGTAACCAAACAGGTAGTTCATCATTACAACATATTTCATCAAAATATGTTATGTACAAAATATCTACAAAGACTGTTATTTGCAGAGGTTACTATAGTCACTTTATCCCAATTCGGATAATAATTTCCTGACAAGACCAATTTAGTTAAGGACGACGAGGAGTGTTGATCATTTTTTAATACAATCCGAAACTGCTTCCTTGATGTTGTCTTCCACTTCATTACACATTTTCATGAACAAAACATTGTGCCTCTTTAAAAAATTAACTATCCGTTAGAGGCATTGAACTCTTTTCCAATTTTTTTTTTGGCTACATCTCGTTTTGTTTTTCCAGCATTGAACAAGTCTGCCAAATGCGTGACACACACACGCACACACACTTTCTCTTTCATGCATTTAAATAATTCTTAACTTTTGTATTTAAATCAAGAACATTCTTCTTTGACACCATGGCAAGAGATAAACAAATGAATTTAACTCATAACAAGAAAAGACTGAGTGTTCATCTCAATCAATAAATGTTAGAGAATTGGTTATTGGAGTTTCTCATTGAAATCCATACAAAATAGCCAGCTGTGAAGACTTTGGACTCTGCATTCAGCAAAGAGCCACTCTGGTCTCATGACCTATATCAGTTGCACTAAGTGTTTTGGGTGAAGCCAAACAATGGGTGTGCTGTAGTGCCCTGAAGCAGAATCTTTTTCAGGAGTCTACTATGCAGAAAGGAAAAGCTAAAAACTGTCTGCAAGATAAAGAGAAGCCTAAATATTAATTTTTCTAGAAAATTTATTCTTCACTGCAAAAAAGCAAAATTTTAGCAAATTTGTGATTTTGATAACTGTACAAATTAGTATTTAGTCGCAATAATCAGACTAGCTTTTTCCTGATAAGAAAAAAAGAAAAGTTTTATTTTCAATATGTAGGTACTGTACACTAAATTATACTCAAAATAGTATAACTATACTAAAAATCCAAAATTTCTTGGCGTAGAATGCAAATAAACTTTCTCTAAGCTTTCACACATCAACCAGATGGCTTTTTCAAGGAAAGTAGACAGCAAACTGGACAATAGAACGTTTCAACAATTTGAACGCGGTGACTTGACGTCAATCATTTATTATCTAACAGATTTTGGGCAACTTACCATTCTCTGGTTTTTGCTCCATATTTCACATTTCCAGCACGTGTAGTATTTAGTCGCAATAATTTCATTTATAATTTTGTTATAAATGAAGAAATATATGCGGATTACTACATGAAGCCTCTAGAATGACCAAGAATAGAAAAAAAAAGTGAATGACTTAAGCTGAAAAAGTTAAACAGCCCCCATGATACCTCTACGAAACATGCGACCTTATGACCACGGCTGTCTCACGTGCTGGAAATGTGAAATATGGAACAAAAACCAGAGAATGGTAAGTTGCCCAAAATCTGTTATTACAGTATTGCACGTTAATTTAAACCTTGGGTATTGGACAGGTGTCCAATATATGAGGTAATCTGAATTTATTGTCTATTCAAGTCACCATGTTCAAATTGTTGAAACGTTCTATTGTCCAGTTTGCAGTTAGCTGTCTACCTTCCTTAAAAAAGCCATCTGGTTGATGTGCGAAAGCTTGGAAACTTTATTTGTATTCTATGCTAAGAAATTTTGGATTTTTAGTATAGTTATACTATTTTAAGTTTTATTTTATTCAGAATTTAGACATCATTCCTTAAATGCTTTTGAATTAAAAAAAAATA
The DNA here is from genome assembly GCA_039090855.1 of Macrothele yani. Taxonomy (NCBI): domain Eukaryota; kingdom Metazoa; phylum Arthropoda; class Arachnida; order Araneae; family Macrothelidae; genus Macrothele; species Macrothele yani. Next base: position 182,101,956 of record CM077030.1, on the reverse strand, counting down.
ATCAGGAAGTATAAACAACAGTAAATAATTTGTAAAATGAATTTCTTTTTTATTTTGCATTTAGTTAATCGATTAAACTTTCAACTCCATCCTTTAAAGGATGAACATTCCACCTGATACAATTGTGCTCTTATAATTTCCTGCAGCAGTTCTGTTGTAGAGGAGGCCTCATCAGCTGATGATTCAGATAGCTGTGTAAGGGTAATGATAATATCAAGTGTGGAAATGATAGCAATCATATATATTGTTTGAAATCTCTTTTGTGAATTGACTGCAGTTTTTGAGAAAAATTTAGTGAATTTGTTAAAATGTGGTGGGATCATTTTCATTGGTATAATTAAACCCCGAAAAATAATAAAATTAATGTGAGAAATAAGGCAAGAGTTCTTGTAAAGAAAAAAACAACAACTTCCCCTCATCAATCTCAAATGAAATTATATGAAAGTAAATAAAAAAGAAAAAAAATTGTGACCATCAGCTACTGGAATGCTGCATAATACGATCGTGGAAATGCAACAAGATACATTAAATATACGATTTTAAAAGGTAGAAATACGATTTTAGTAAAAAACAAAAAGAAACAAAAAAAAAAAAAAACCTTTCACCTCAATCTAACTAAGATAAAGCTATCTTGAAGAATAAAAAGAAAGTAAAAAAAAAAAAATCTGCGACTGTCAACTTTTGGAATGCCACGGAAACAGAACGAAATGTTGCAAACGCTAAAAAAATATTGCTCTTCAAAAAAATGCCCACACACCTCTTTAATCTAACTGAAACAAAGCTATCTGGAAGCTAAAAACAGAAAATTTTATGATCATCAGCTCCTGGAATGCTGCCTAATATGCCCATGGAAACAGAGGAGTGATGATAAAAAATGCGTAAAAATATGAATTTTGAAAAAAGATTTAGACTTCAAGTTCCGGAACATCGATGGCCGCGAAACGAAGAAGAGAACGTTAAAAATGCTTTGAAAATATTGGTCTTGTAAAATTTTTTTTTAAAATAACATAAATCTAACACATGAGATTATACGGACGCCAAAAAAAGGAAAATTGTGGCCATCAGCTTCCGGAATGCAGCGCAAGACGGAAGCTGTGAAAACGGAAAAGCTGTTAAAAGTGCGCAGAAGCATCACTTCCTAGCTTTATTATTGATTGAAAGCAATATGTCTCGTCAACTCGAAGTTATCTGTTTTGTAAAATAAGGAAGAAAGAAAATTAAAATGAAATAAAATAACTGCCTACATGATCTGTCGATATAACTTCACATCTGGAAGCGGGATACAACGTTAAAATCGTGCCAAAATTTCCCTTCCTTTGCTTTAAAATTGAAAGGAAGGCTACAAACAATGAATGTTAAAAGAAATAGTAAAAAAAAAAAAAAAAAACAGTCGGCGCACCTTTCCAAAAATGTGAGACAGACATCGCCGTGTTGTGCAGTTTCTGCTTCCGTGATGAGTTCAGCAAAGTGTAAAGAATTTTTTTTTTAATATATGAAATAAATAATATAAACTTTTGAAACTTTTCTAAAAGCAATCTGCAAGGATCAAAGTAATGTGAGGTGCTGTTTCTGCTACTGGGCTGCAGTGTGTGTAAACAATGCCAAAGCAGTCTCTCCATCTCTGTTTAATTGTTCTTCAACCTCAAGCAAATTTGTTCCATGTGAATTCATCATTGCACTTTATCATGTAATATTTTGTATTCAATTGAAATACTTGACAGCACAAGAACATCATTTACTCTTCTGCCATTTTTGTCTTTATATTAGGCAGGTTCTGTTTTGGACAGGTTAAATAGCATGAAATTTTCTGTCTTTCAGTTTGGGACCTAACAAAACATCTGTTTTGGGCTGGTTTCCATTTTATGCAGGTTCTGTCTCAAAAAAGATTCTACTCTATTAAGGAAAAAGAAGCTTCTAACTTACAGCATTTCAACATCAATGCTTAATGTAATGCTAAAAGTTCATTTTAAATTGTAGATTTAATTATTTCACTGTTTTTTGTTTTGTTTTTTCTCATTGGAATAATGTGTTATAAGTTACTGAATCCTACCTGGAAGGAGAGCCATGTCTTTGAGGATTTTGTGTGCTTGCCAGAGCAACTACATAATGTTCTATCTTTTCCTGTCCAAATTGTTGTGTAGTATTATTATTCTAAATGTAGAGACATTGAAACAAAAGGGTACTTTCTTTCTCTATGGTAAATAAATTTTCTGTCACCTTGTGTAATCCCACCATCTCTGTGTATGAAAAACATGAAACAATATATCCTTCCTTAAATTTTCTGCTAAGGTTTCTAGATTGCTTGCTAATTGTGCATCCTGCAAGGTACTCTTGCCTTTATTTGCATGCTTGAGTTCTCTTGTTGTTTATGTGCAATATTAAAATAGTTCTACAGTCCAGCCACCAGGTAGTTAAGTGCTTCAAACCTGATAACTTTCCCTTGTATACAGGCAGATTCATTGTATTTTACACTATACAATTTTCTCATGGCGTATGGTATACTTGACAAATTCGATCTTTTATGAACTCTTCAGTTTATCCCAAGTGTCTTTGGCACTAGTATTGTTTAACACATGCTACAACTGGGCATAAAGACGAATTAAGTCTCTGTCATGTGAATCTCTCTATAACCATGCCTCATCATCATGGCTGGAATACATACATATGATGAATTTTCTCTTACCAATGACATTTTAATTCGAATTAAATCACTTACTCAAAAGCTTTACCCAGATATATTTATTTAATTCTAATTCCACTTGAAGAATCTTTAGTTAATCTTACTTTCCTCTGAGTTCCTTTGGTTTTTTACAGACGTTTCTGGCCTCTGGATTTTAGTCAAGGCGTGTTCTCAATGTGAAGTAGGATTATCAAAAGTTTTTTTACTCCTGAAGAATTTAAATTTTGTTGCCAGTTACAAAACTGAAATGTTTTCATTGTATATTTTGTAATTTTATTGTTGTTGTACCGTAACTTTGGTCGTATTATCCACACCGGCGTATAGTCCGCAGACCACGAAATTCACATAAATTTTTTTTCCTTCGTATAATCCGCAGTTTGTGACATTCAGGAAAAAAAAATCGCCGTATAATCCGCACATCATAGATGTTGAACCGGAAGTGGAATTTCCGACAGAAAAGTCGGTCACATAATGATGACCCATGGAGTCCGAAGAAGTAAGAGAGAAAAAAAAAACGATTTTATTAAATGAAGATATTCATTTTTAAAGGTTAATTTTTTCATATTTTTATCTCTGGACAGATAAAGGGTGTGGCATCCATAGATCACGCCGATGCAGCTCCAGAGTATAGCATTACACCTTGCCAATGCCAAAAGGCTGATACAGAACAAGTCATAGAAATACTATGTGTACTCGCGTATAAGTCGAAAGTGTTTTGGGGAAATCTTGCTTTCAGAGTCGGAGGATCGGCTTATACGTGGGCCAATAAAAAAACTTCCGTGAATTGTCCGGCAGAATTTACCTACGGATTTGTTTACGTTTTAAACCGCAGCACAGAGGCTTTCCGCCTGTTACTGCGCAATTGTTCTCTGACCTCAAAACTATCGCTCAGTGACATGATCAGATCATGTCACTGCACGACAGTTCACAATTGTGTACACCACTTCAAGTTTAAATTCGGCAGTGTAACTGAAACGTTTCCTTTTCAAAGACATCATGAATAGCAATGAAGAAAAATAGCAGCAACGACAATGGTCAAAACGGCGAAAGACGAACTAAAACACTAGGCAGCGCACATGAGATCCGAAAGGAGAAACACATAAGTTCTTGTAGCAAGTGCTGTGTGTACTTCTTTGGCTTTTTGCCAAAAACAGAGACGGCGCGATCTTCTCAACGATACAAAATGACCTTGCCGTTTCTCTCCACAACTTTCCCAATCTTTCGTTACGACATTCCTCCCCCCTGCTCCCCAACCTCCCCATTCCGTATAAACTCCTGACCTGAGGAAAATTCTTCCGAGGAAGTTCCTTTTCCAATTATACCCCTTCCCTGCACAATTACGCTGCAGATTTAAAAAAAAATCGAAGGGTCGTAATTTTTTTGTTTCTTTCTTAAATTTGTGTATTATTTGCGTCGGCGTATATTACGCACAACATTTTTTAAAAACTTTTTTAGCAGATAATCCGTGGATTAACGACGAAAATGACGGTAATTAAGTTGTTTAAAAGACCACTTATTAGTTTTGAAGGCTCATTGATGACGGCACTGCTTTTTTGGATATAATAACTTTCTTTAGTCTCTTGTTTTTATGACATTCATAGTCTAATATTTTAATTTCTTCCCATAAAGGTTCACATTTGCATAACTACATATGATCTGCTAATACGCTATTTTGATCTTTGTTATTAATAGCCATTTGATGTTCATTAATTCTGATTTCCAATTTTCAAGACGTCTGTCCAATATAATTACTGTTACAATTTAGTGGAATTTGATGCACAACATTTTTTCTTTCCATCTTGTCTAGTGTATTTCTATATGTTTCTTTATTAGCTAAATATGCTACTTTGTTTTCTGCTGTAGTGGCTACTTTTATGTTATTGTTTATTAAATGTTTATTAATTTTTGTTTTCAGCTATAGTATGAAAAATGTAATTCACGTGTAACAAACAAATGTAGGTAATTAAAGAAAGTTTTTACATCCAAAAAAACCTCAACCTGGTGGTGAGTGGCAGTGATTTTAATGTTTTTGTATTTAAGCGCAAGAGATGTTGCGCTGTTGAAGATGATATTGGCATGAGAAATAAAAAAGAAGTGAGTGCACAAAACTTGTAGGCATCAAAAGTGTGCAAAGCATGATTCGTATGCATCGTGCAATTCCTGGAAATATCCTAAAATTCTGTTACATGTCCTGGAAAAGTCCTGGAAATGTCCTAAAATTCTGTTACATGTCCTGGAATTTTATCCATTCCTGCCTTTTTGTTTCTGCACGATGTTTTGTAGTTGAGGATTTTTCTACTGATATAACTTATATCTGACAAATTTCCCTCCCCACCCCACCCCCTGCAAAATGCGGGCGGCTGTTGGTTTTCTTGTCAGCAGTACTAAAGCTGTGTTATTAGCACCTCTTTTGTAGAAAAAAGGCCGTGTGTATCTTATCACTTTGTCATTCCAGCCGGGACACCATATCTCTGCAACTATTAGTTCAATTTGTAAAATTGTTTTTGTATTGGGAAGCGTGAAATGTGAGAATGATGATCTTTTATTTCTGTTTTTTTTTCGATGCCCAGCTTTGCCGCTAGAGGGAGTAAACACGGATCCTATCGAATTGGAAATACATTTAATTTCATACATTTGCTTCTGAATATCCGATTGAAAAAATTATTTTTCGTTTCGATGCCATTTATATCTAAGGCTTGTATTAGTTACTGTCTCATTTTTAAGTAATTCATAGATTTTCCACTAGGGGGCATAAAGGTAAATAGCGGTTTTCCCTATATCTCTGCTTCTAAATGTGCGACTTGAAAAATTCTTCCTGTGTCGGATACAGCTCTTGATGGGAAATGTTTTGCACATAATATCTCATGTTTGGTAAAAAATGGTTTGACCACCAAGGGGCATAAGTGTTTTTTTCGGCTTCTGGCATATTTGCAACAAAATCTGAATTTCTGAAAACTTGAGTGAAAAAATTCCTTTGTGAACCGTTACCGCTCACCTCATATAAACTTATGAGAATACCTCCTGTTTTAAATAGTGCATACTTTCTACTGTAGATGCACATGTTATTCTTGTCAATATCTCTGTTTCTGTGAGTCCGATTTGAAAAATGCGTTTTTTTTGTTCAAGAGCATTTTCGGTGCAAAATGTTTTTCATATAATTTCAAATTTTTCGTAATGCATAAGTGTGCCACTAGAGGGCATAAGTTTATGTTTTTGTTTACTGCAATATCTGCGGGACTAAAAACCCAATTGAAAAAGTAATTTCAATCAGATACTATTAACATGAAAACTTCTATGTATTTTCTTCCAAATATAATGCACAATTTTGCCACTAGGGGTGCAAATATTTAATCTATTTTTCTCAATATCTGTACTTCTATATGTCTGATTAAAAAAAATTTAGCACCAGATACCATTTACCTTATGGAACATTTTAGGTTTGTATTTGAGGAGGTTTGTAGTTCACAGTTTTGCCGCTAGGTAGTGTTTGTGTACTTCCATTTGCAGTTGTATCTCTGCTTCTAAAAACCCTATTGAGAAATTTCAATAACTGAACTGAAGCCAAAGTAGAAAAATAATTTTTTCTCAAAATATTTATAGTATAATGTATATAAAAGTTTTGTAGAAAGTAAACCTCGTTACATTTTCAGTGACAGTTTTGGTATTTCAGTATTTATCTGTGATTTTGAGTTGGTTACTAGCTGCAGAAGACATCATTTTCAGCATTATGTATTAAGTTTGCTTGAGCATGTAGGGAGTTGTTTGCTGTAGGTTACAGGTTAAACAGACCTAAGGTTTTACTATATTTTAAGTAGGAGCGTTTGGATCGTATGTCTTGGAAATGTCCTGGAAAAGTCCTAGAATTCTGTTTTCAAAACAAGACTTGGTGAACACAAAAAAAGATGTTTCCAATGGTCTTCCAAAGACAGCTTTATGCCGCCCCGGTGGCGCAGTGGTCTAAACGATAGCCTCTGATCATTCGTCCGAACGGGGTCCGGGTTCGAATCCCGGTGAGGCATGGATGTTGTGTTTGTCTTACGGCACTGGTTCTCTCCCTTCCCTGGAACCAGTGACCCTAAATTAGGGACGGGCGACTGCTTATAGCCCATTGAGTTGCTCACGGTGGTCGTTAAACCTCCAATCAAAAAAAAAAAAAAAAAAAAGACAGCTTTATCTGCACTAACCCTTAAAGATACCTCTGCAGTTCCCTTTTGGAAAGAAACCAAAAAAGTTGCCCCATTCATCAACAAGGCCTCTCTGCATTTCCAAGAGAGCATTGAAATTTTGTTCACCAAAAACTGCAATTCCGAGACCCCTCACCAAATCCCATTTATTTGGATCTCTTTTCTAAAATCTGGCAACATTTCCAACACCCCAACTTCAAATTGTAGATCTGGCAAACAGCCCATCCAGTTGATCGCAGGTGATCAAGGTCGTAGGATGACCGAAAGCTACCGCTAAACAAACCATTTACCATATGTGACTCTGTGTGTTTTGCTCGTTTTATATGTTTATGTCTTTCAATCACTGAACTGGGAAAACAAAGGGATAACGATTAATGGAGATTATCTAACTCACCTTCGTTTTGCTGATGACGTCATTTTTGCAACTACCCCATCAGAGCTGCAGAGTATGATCCAGGAACTTGCTGACAAGAGTAAAGAAGTACTTTCAGAAGACAAAAGTGATGTACAATGCTTTTACAAGAAATGAAGATTTATCGATTGATGGAGAAAAGCTGGAGATAACAGATGCTTACGTTTATCTTGGGCAGCAGATAACAAGTGAGGGTCACATTGATGAAGAAATTAATCGGCATATAAAACTTGCTTAGAGAGCTTTTGGAAGAAACAGCATAATTTTAAAGAGCAATATGCCATTATGTCTTAAAAGAAAAGTGTTTGATCAGTGCATCCTTCCAGTGCTTATGTATGGTGCAGAGACGTGGACCTTAACTAAAAGAGACATACAAAGGCTGCAGACAACTAAAAGAAGCATGGAGAGGTGCATGCTCGGTGTAACCAGGAGAGATAAGAAGAGGAACTCATGGATCAGAAAAATGACAAGAATGGAAGACATCATGATCAGAGTAAAATCCCTGAAATGGCAATAGGCTGGACATACTGCCAGAAGAACCGACCATCGATGGACAGTCAGAATTTTAGATTGGATTCCAAGGGACAGGAAAAAAACCAAAAGAAGACCACATGGGAGATGGGTGGATGAAATTCAAAAGTATGCGGGAGTAACATGGAGGAGACTGGCACAAGGCAGATCGTTGTGGAAGAGGCTTGGAGAGACCTTCGTCCAGCAGTGGATAGATAATAGTTGACGATGATGATGATTTGTATGATCCAACTATAATGAGAATTCCGTTATAACGATAGTTTTTCCGACTTTTGTCAGGTCTCGTAATATTGGACTTATACTGTAATTTCATGCTAAAAGAAAACTGTATACACAACATCAATATTATATTACTATATACATTGTTAAAACACATGCTGAAAACTCCCTTGAAAAACATTTGGCGCTTTAAGCTTTTTGTACGTTCTGTATACATCATCAGAAGTTTTAAAATTGCTGCACGCTGTCGCTGTCTACAGCAATATCAGCACAAAACAACTTAGTACTGCTTAGTTCATCATGTCACAGAAAAATATCTCACCATATGTCAATGTGCTGCCCTCTATGAAACAGGTAGGTATCTAAAGTTGTTTTCTTTTTCTTGCATTTTTATATACTGCTTCCTTTTTTTATTAATGCTTTCTAAGCTTCCAAAATACTATGTGGCTCCTGGATGTTGCAAGCTACATTTTATCTAATGTGAAATTATCAGAAGTACAAAAATGTGCTTTTCAAAGAGGGGCCAGAGGGGGGGGGGTATGCATACCCCCAAAATCATCCCAATACTGAAGTTTATATTTCAAAATTGGAAAAATCAGTAACAAATATCCTGTTGTATCATATAATGTTAGATGAATATAATAAATAAACAAACAAACAAAAAAAAAAACCCCCACTAAGTTACATACAAAATAGAAAAATTGAAGTTTGTAAAAGAACAACTCCTGGACATTAAAAATAATCCTGATTTGAAAATGTGTGAAGCTGACAAAAATAAGCAGATTGTTATCCTGAATTATGTGGATTATAAGGAAAAAAATGGAAAAAAACAATTGAAGAATTAAATTGCAAGATAGTTGAGTATGACCCTACAGATAGACAAATATCCTGTCTGACCAAGGTAAGAAATTATAGTTCTTTACCAGAAAGTATTAAGAACACAAAGCCCCAAATGGGTGCAACCATACCAGGTGTTCTGACAAAAATAAAAACTCATGAAAATGATAATCCTTTTTCCCGGATTGCAACAAAATTAAAGGCTTCATTAATTAATTGGAAAAAGAATTTGTACAGGTATTTATCAGTAAAATGCATCAATAATAAATATAACATCAAGGACAGTATAGCTTTTGTTGATCATATTAAAAATATTCAGAATGATGTTGAAGAAATGTTTATGACAAGTATGAATGTTGTATCTTTATATCTCAACACTCCAGTACCAGAGGCTATTGAAATTATAATGAAAAAAAAAAAAAAAGGAATGAATTGCAATTGAGTCAGATTGAAGAAATTAAAAAATCTTAACCTATATTTCTAAAAATAATTTTTTCAGATATGATGGAAAAATATATAGACCAAAAAACTGGAGGCCCAATAAGCTCTCCTTTCTCATCATTATTTTCTAAAATAGTTTTAGCAGATATAGAAGAGTTATTGAAAAGTAGTGAGAAGAATTGGCAGGGAAACACGTGACACACTAAACATTAGAAGAATTCTTGAAATAGTCATATCATGCAAAAGTTACATTGAAAATGATAAGCGGGATGTTTCGGTAGTAACTTCAGCCATGGAATGAGACATGTGGTAAAAGCCTCAGTTGTTAGATTTCAAAATCGCTTTCCAAATAATAGGGATGTTGAAAGGTGCATCAATATTGCAGGTGTTAGGGGTAAGGTAGATTTCAATGCTTTTGCGGTACCTGAGGGCTTGCCGATTGCTGAACAGGGCGATCTGCTTAACATTTTGCCAATCGGGAATCGCGGACATATCGCTGATGGTTAAAATTGAAAGGGAGGTGGAAGGGCTACCTTTCTGAACATCAGCAACATGTTCCACCAATTGCTAGTTTATACTGCGGTAAGTACTACCAATATAGTGGGTAACGCCTGTGGAAGTGTTGATAGGGATAGAGTAGACACCTTGTAATTCTAGGGGTTTATTGGGATCTCTGTCTTTAAGGATGAGGTTGAGAAGATGTGGAGGTGGTTTGACTACAATCCTGTAGCCAAAAGATTTGAAAATAGAGCAAACTTTATGAGTGAAGGACAGGCTAAAGGGCAAAGTGCCAACAAACTGATGAATGGTGGAAGTTTCAGGCAGTAAACTGGTAGATCTATTCTGTGATTCAAATATCTTAATTAGTCTATGTACTAAGAGGGTGGAAAGCCATGCAATTTGCCAATGTTGATGATGTTCTGATATTCTTTTTGAAGATCGGAATGGCTGTTGCAAATAAGGTTGGCTCTGTGAATGTACGACTTTAGAGCAGCCAATTTGTATTTTTCAAAGGTACAAGAATGGTAAGGGATGATATTATCGGTGGCAGAAGGTTTCCTGTGAACAGGGAGACCAAGTGAGAAGTCTGGGTTAATGTTAACATCCAGAAAACTAATATTGTTGTCGACCTGTTCTTGAGAAGAAAATTTTATATGCAGGAACTTCAAAATTCCCACATATAAAATTTGATGGAATGATTGATGAAACATATTGCTGATGTTAAGAAAGGCAGCCCTTCCACCTCCCTTTCAATTTTAACTATCAGCGATACGTCTGCTATTCCCGATTGGCAAAATGTTAAGCGGATCGCCCCGTTCAGTAATCGGCAAGCCCTCAGGCACCGTGAAAGCATTGAAATCTACCTTACCCATAACACCTGCAATACTGACGCACCTTTTAACATCCCTCTTATTTGGAAAGCAATTTTGAAATCTGGCAACAACTGATGCTTTTACCACGTGTCTTATTCCATGGCTGATGAAGGTAGAAGTCACTACCGAAACGTCCCGCTTATAATTTTCAACGTAACTTATGCGTGATATGATGATTTCAAGAATTCTTCTAATGGTTATTGAAAAATTGTGAAAAACTTGATATGTAGATTATATATTTATTATATCTAAGATGCATATACATGATGTAAAGGTTTTAGCTGAGAAATATACTGCAATATACCCATCCACTAAATTGACATGGGAGAGTGAGCATAATAATTCTATTCCTTTTTTTATGTCTAAGTAATAAAAGTAGACAGGCAACTGAATTACAAAGTATATAGAAAGCCATCTTATGTTCCCATCATGATTCCATGTGACTGGTACCATCCAAAAGTACATAAAGTTAATAAATAGTGTATTTAATATGATGAAAAGAGCTTTCACTCATTCCAGTTGTAAAAAGTTTTGTGAAGTAGAAATCCAATGGATAAAAAAGGTAACGAGAACATACGGTTACTCCAATAGATTAATTAATGGCCTTATTCAAAAGTGTAAATAAGATCTATCCATGGAAAGTGTAGTAAGCAAGCTACAAAAGAGGTGCAATATGTTGGTTCCTCCCCTTTTCTAGAAAGTATTAATAAAAAAATAAATAATTTGGTTAGCAAATCTAAAGAAGGATTAGGACAATCTGTGACAATTATGGCTAGTTGGATTATTAATACGAAACAAAAAAAGAACTTGCCTATGTTGGATCAAGCAGACATGTACAAAATTCCTGTTGGCCCTTCTCATGACACTTCTCAGGAAAGATACAGTATATACGTATATTGGTAGCACAAAAAGAGACTAAAGAAGCGCTTAAATCAACACCTAAGTAATTGGTGGGAAAAAGAAAAAAAGAAAAAAAAAACTACTTTGCTACTTTGGTACAGACCAAAAAAAAAAAAATAATAATAATAATTGGGGGAAAAAAAAGACTTTGATCAAGTACAGTATTGTCTAGAACAAAAAAAAAAAATCACAATTTGAAGATATCAGCACAAAGAATGGGAATTGGGATATTCTGAAGCTGTTACATTGAAAAACAAAAACATGTAGCTTGCAACATCAAGGAGCCACATAGTATTCTGGAAGCTTGGAAAATATTAATCAAAAAGGAAGCAGTATATAAAATTGCAAGAAAAATACTTTAGACACCTACCTGTTTCATAGAGGGCAGCACATTGACGAATGGTGAGATATCTTTCTGTGACATATTAAACCACATGCTGCACAAAAGAACCTCGTAGTAGTAAATTGTTCAGTGCTGATGTTGCTGTAGACAGTGATAACATGCAATTTCAAAACTTCTGATGGTGTACATAGAATGTATGAAAAGCTTAAAGTGCCAGATATTTTTCAAGGGAGTTTTCATCATGTTTTTAGCAATGTATATAGTAGTATAATATTGAGGTTATGCATATAGTTTTCTTTTAGCATGTAATTTGTTGGTATTTTAAACATATTTTAATTTGTAAATGAAGTAGTTTTTACAGTGACATCCCTTTTAGTTTTGAGTTTCTGTGTTAAATGATCAAAATTAGTGTTTCCAGTAATAAATTATAAGGATAGTAAAATAGTGAACAGTACATTATGTTTGCTGAAACTTCCCCTTAGACGAGTCACACCTTCACATAATTTGCATGTCACCAACACTAATGAGGTATGTGAACTTATTTTTGTTCTCTAATATCCTTATGGCAGACATGATGATGCTTTTTCTCTGACTATCTAGGGAGCTCATCTCTTCTTGAAAAGAGAAAGTAAATCTTTTGCATGTTGTTAACACTTAACACAGAGAGTAAAAAATAAAAGCACACACATATGCATCCAGGGCCAATTTTAGGGATTTATCTATGCATTTGGGGCACATTTGCTGAAACTCTAAAAACCACAAAGTGGATAGTGACCAGTAGGATTAGAACATACCACCATTGCCACACAGATATGAGGCTGACAATTAGCCCACTGCATTGTCTCAGTGGTAGTTGAAGATTTATTCTATTAATCTATTTTAATTCCACAAAAAAAGACATATTTAATTAAAGAATAGCTAAAAGTGATAATTTAATTGCAATTTTACTCTCATTTTGATGAAAGTGCTGCATCTCACAAGGAGGTCAGTCTTATTATGAGGTTACTACCCAAACAACTTTGCATTGATTTATTTTGTACTATAAAGGTGGTAAAGTTAGATATAAAACTGTCTTTATTTTTGATTGCTTGAAAATAACACTGTAATTGTTAATCATTATCAAAAGCAATTAATTGAAGCTTTGTAACAAGATTTAAATAAAATATTTTTTTTTAAATTTGCAAAGGAAACCTTATGTATGTAAAGTTTTTCAAATGCATGAGTAACAAACATTGTAAAACAACAGTCAACTGAGTGCAAGATTTAACACGGTGGAAGTTGTCTCTTGCACATAGAAATTAGTTACTCTTTCCTCTTAAACTTAAATGTGGAGGTAACAGCAAAAGTGTTTTCTCATGAAAAATCTTACTTTATTGTCAAGTGAAGTTTTCCAGATATTCCATTCATTGGAAATTTTGGCTGTGTTACTCTGGCATGTGATAAACCATGTAGCTTTCTTCTGTGGTCCAGCAACAAGATAATTCGAGGTTAATTTTGTACATCACAAAGAGCCATCTCCATGGTTTTACTACCCATCAATATGTAACATTCTTGTTTCACCTGCTACATCAGCTGACATAAGAATCACCCATTTACTGCAGTTAGCTGTGCGTTAATCCTCTTAAGTGTAGAACTTCTGGGACCTAATGTTGTTTCAGAAAATGACAATTTCTTTTATTCTATCATTTTTTCTGAAGTACTATTAAGTATTGGAATACATCATTACTTTTTAAATGCACTAATTAAAAATGTTATTACACATACACACATTATAACTTTTCTTGAAACTACATACTTAAATATGTTACAAATTATGCTTACCCAAAATTTACAGCCTACGTCTGAAAAGTTCCAAGACTGACCACATAACTGATGTAACAGTAGTGGGGTAAAAATATCACATGTATGCCAGATGACAACAGTTTTTGGCCAGTCATCAAACAGCTGGAAACCGAGTTATACTTGTACCAACAGGTGGCAGATGGGCATTAAGAGTGTCATAGCGAGTGTTTTCATCCCATTTCATTTTAGCCATGGAAAAGCAGAGCGTAAACATCCATTTTTCTTGGAAGCTTGGTAAATTAGCTATTGAAACTTACAGAATGTTAAAAGAAGCATATGAAGACAGCATTATCCTACAGCAGAATTTTCTAATGGCGTGCACAGTTTCGTGATGGGCAGGAATCCTGTGATGATGATCTGAGATCTGGCCTTCCCTCCAGTGTGTGAACAGTGGAAAAAATCGAAGAGATGCAGAATCAGTTAAAGAAAGATAGCCGAATTACAGTGGAACTTTTGGCTGAGTCTATCTGTCATGAGATTCTACGCGAGGACCTAGAAAAATGAAAACTTAATGCCAGATTGATACCTCACACACCAGAGGGATGCCCAGATCTTGGACCATCATCAAAGAATTCCCGCATGTCATGAAACCGTGCATACCATTTGAAAACTCGGCTGCAGGATAATGCTGTGTTTCCATGTACTTCTTTTAACATTCTGTAAATTTCAATAGCTGATTTACCAAGTTTGCAATAGAAATAATGTCTGTCTTCATAAATACGTGCAACAAATAATCTCTTCCAACTGTCTGGTACATTAAAAAATTTGTAAGAATTGATGCATAGTGTTCAAAAGTACTCATCCTCTCAAAGTTACATTATTTATCTAAAACAGGGAAAGCTTTTATATCATGCATTCATTGTCCTCAGGCTGAAAGTTTTTTCTGTATGATCCATGAAGTTATTGTCTTCCAGGTTGAAAACATCTGACTTCATGCAACAGTACCATCATAACATCAAACAGAAGCAATCACTCTTTTTTTTTAGTGTGTCACGAAAAAATTCTCATTGGCTGCCACCGGGAATCGAACCCAGGGTCTCCCAGTTACACGCCGGACATGCTTCCGCTGCACCACAGCCGCCTCAAATTCCCCCAGACTCTCATATGACTAACTGCCAAGCTTACAATGACAAGCTTGGCAGTTAGTCGTATTCTGGGGGAATTCAAGGCCGCAGTGGAAGCATGTCCCGCACGTAACCCTGGGTTTGATTCCCGGTGGCTGCCAACGATAATTTTTCTGTGACTCACTTAAAAACGTGGAAAGAGCGACAACTTCTGTTTGATGTTCCTAATCCACATCAATTCTCTGTATTAAGTACCATCATAAAACATAGAAGTGAAGGGAAAAAACATGCAGTCATGTGTCATAATGAAGTCCGTTAAGCATAAGCTTTTGGCTGTTCTATAACCTTGATTGCCCGTGAACAACTGAATCCGAGGACTGGTTGCCAGAACTATAATGTGAATTGGTGGTGCAGGGACTGTTGCCAGATTGCAATATAGAGATCCAAATAAATGGGATTTGGTGAGAGGTCTCTGAATGACAGATTTATCTTTTGCTATTGCAGCATTAAATCCTAAAACTCTTGCATTTCTAAATATTTTACTCGTTTGGAGTGGTCATTGTAAGCATTTATTTTATAGTAAGTATTATTCTTAATACCTGAAAGGTATAGAAAAGGAAAATAAAGGACTGTTTGAATAATTTCATTTTGCAGTTTGTTTCATTAAATGAAAAAAGTAGTTTTCAGTTTGTTTGTTTCTTTTTTTATTTTTTATTTTTATTTTTTTTTTTATCAGGAAGAAATTTTTGGCATGAAAGTAAGCAGAACTGTGGTTTGGAAAAGTGATTGTAGTGCACTGGTACTTTTTCATATAAACTCTTAGCAACTGATTTTTTGTTTTTGTAAAAAACATGTCATTTAACACAGTATAACGCATGATGACTGCTAGAACTTTTCCTTTGGCATCTGCTTCAGGTCATTTTTATATTGTGTAGGACAGTAACTAGTCCTAGCAAGTATTAAGGGAAGAGAAAAAGATTATGATTCATAATTGTATGTGAATGTCTATACATTATATGATAAAAGGTATTTGGACACCCCTTTTGAGTTGTGGATTCATCATATATGCCATGGCACAAACAGGTATAAACAGATGCATGTACCCCAGCAAGCATCATAAACAAGCATGACCAGTAGAAAGGGCTGTACAGCAGAGCTCAGTGACTTTAAATGTTGCATAGTCATAGCATGTCATCTTAGCAACCAGTCGGTTCAGGAAATTTCTGCCTTGCTGCAGCTGCCCTGATCAACTGTAAGTGATGTTACCATGAAGTGAAATCTCCTAAAAGTGGTAACAGTGCAATCACAACCTGGTAGGCCACATAAAAAGACAGAGTGGGACAGCTGAGTGCTGAAGTGGATTGTGTGACAAAATCATCTGTCCTTGGTTGCAAAACTCCTTCCAAGTCCCAAAATGCCTCTGCAAGCAATGCCAGTACCATAATGGTTTGTTGAGAGCTGAAGGGAATGAGTTTTTATGGCCAAACAGCCATACACAAGCCTAATATCATCAAGGTTAACACCAAGTGTTGGTTGGACTGGTGTAAATCTCGGTGCCAGTGGACTCTGGGGCAGTGGAAACACCTTTTTTGGAGTGTTGAATAATGCTTCACCATGTGGGAGTGTGACAGACAAGTCTGGGAATGGAGGATGCTAGGTGAACTCTACTGCCCAACTGTGTTGTGACAACTGTGAAGTTTGATGGAGCAGGCATCTTGCTGCAGGGTGCTGTTTTTAATGGTTTGGGCTGAGCCCCATAGTTCCAGTACCTGGGAATTTTAACACTGCTGCCTATGAAGACATTCTTTACAGTTCTGTGCTCCCAACATTATGGCAACTGGTCAGTGATTTTCTTTTGCTTTAGCAATTAAATAATGCTCCCATCCACAAAGCGAGGTCCTTGCAGGAATGGCTTGATGAGATAGTTGTGTAAGAACTTGATTGGCATGTGCAGAGCCCTGATCTCAACTCCATAGAACACCTTTGGGATGAATTGAATGCTGACTGTGAGCCAGGCTGAACCATCCAACATCAGTGACCAAGCTGATTAATGCTCTTATGTCCAAATAGAAGGCAATTTCTGTAGCAACACACCAAAATCTAGTGAAAACCTTCCCAGCAGAGTGGAGGCTGTGATAGTAGCAAAGGGGGTAGCAGCTCAATGTTAATTCCTTTTCTATTACAGGAAGTTAGCAGATAGGTGTCTGGATACTTTTGATCAAATAGTGTATATTTGACTCATGCTGATTCTTTGATTTGAATCATCCATTTGTTATTGTGCCTGTATTTTGGCTTTTAGTTACAATATATATATTTTTTTTTTTCATTTTGTGAAAGAGAGAATGATACACCGAATTTAATTGCAAATTTTCCCCTTCTTTATATGAAAAACAATCTTTAGAAATAAAGAGTGGAAGAAATATTCTTCTCATAATACATGGCAAATACGTCATGATAATTAACACAGCAATCGGACATCGCTGAATGGACTGTAATAACTGTTAATGATTTGATTCGCGTGTGTAACAGTAATTACAGTCAATTCAGCAATGTCTGATTGCTGTGTTAATTATCTTAATCTTTAGAAAACTTTGAGAATGCCACAAATATCAATATAAAGCAATGAATGAAATGAGTGAAAGCAATAAAATGAATGACAGAAATGGACTTTCATGAATGGGAAAGCTACACTACTAATGAACATGTACAAGCAGCTAAATAGTTAAATTGTCTTAGTGAAAAGTAGTTTATTTCCATTATAAATAGTTAAGTGCATGACAGCTATAGTGATATTGTAATTAATAAAAAAACAGTTCAAAAGTGAAGTTACAACATAAAAGTTTTAAGTTTGTAACGTTGCCCTCATAGATTATAATGGATATTATAGAGATTTTTCTTGTAGTGTAATAGCATATACTGGCATGCAAAAATTAAGGACGAGACGGTTTTTCGAATGTAACGTCATGCAGAAGTGCTCCACATCGACTCAAATCATACCATAAGATCCCCAAGATGTAAGAATATGGGACAAGTGAGCAAAACCGTCCAAACAAGGAATCCAAAGGATATAAAGGCACTTTATTGAAAAGGTAGCTTCGAGCACAACTGGACAGAAGACAGAAACGTCCATGTGACAGGCAGCTGCCAAGAAAAATCCAGTCTTTAGTAGGGAATATGATCACCCCTGACTGCTTTGCAGGATTTACAACGTCTGTCCATGCTGAGGACGAGGTTGTCAAAGAGCTGTTGGGGCATCGTGGCCCATTCCTCTTGTAGTGCCAATCGCAGCTGCGGAATTGTTGCTGGCGGCTGGTGACGTGCTGCCAAGCGTCTCCCGAGAAGGTCCCACAAGTGTTCGATTGGATTTAGGTCCGGGGACCTTGCGGGCCAATCCATGCATTGAATATCTTCCCTCTCCAACAGCTCTGCAACAGCCACTGTACGATGAGGTGTAGTGTTGTCGTCCATGAAGAGGAACTCGGGACCCGCAGCCCCTCTAAACAGACGCACGTGAGGCAGGAGAACCTCGGTACAATAGCAGACACCAGTGACTGAACCTTGGAAGATGTGGAGGTCAGTATGTCTACCAAGCATGACACCGCCCCAAACGAGAACTCCGCCGCCTCCAAACCGGTCCCTTTCAATGATGTTGGAGGTGTGATTGCGTGTTCCCTGCTCTCTCCAGATGTGTATACGTTCAGAATAGCTCGTCAGACTAAATCGGCTCTCATCCATAAAGAGAACTCGACCCCATTGCTGATGTGTCCAGTTCTTGTGTTCCTGGCACCACAGAAACCGCTGTCTCCGATGAACAGGCGTTAATGGCACACACCGTACTGGTCATCATGCAAATAGACCACCTTTGTGCAGCCTCCTGGCCACGATAAAATGCGACAATGGACGTCCAGTTGTCTGTTGCATGTGCCTTACGATTTCTCCGCTGTCTGTCGTCTGTCTCTTCTCACCTGTAGGACAATATACTGGTCATCCGCCGCCGTGGTTGCTCGTGGACGACCACTGCTAAACTCTCGGACAACTGTTCCTGTAGTTTGAAATGCTCTCCAAGCTCGTGAAACGATGCTGTGAGCGATCCCGAACTCCTCGACTATACTAGTGTAGTCACACTTCGACCTTCTTCCAACTTCCCAATGACGCGACCTCGGGTAAAGTCATCCAGATGTCATCTACTGGATTGCCTGTTGGCCATATCACATGGTGGCAGCAAGTCGACGTCGTTCAAACCGATGTACACCGAATTGCTGAGCGTACGCCGCCCGTGTGTTTTAAACCCTTCCGGCACTCTCCCCCTACGTCATGCTGCATATATGTGCATGCCCTATCATACCGGATCCTAGTCTATCTCCTGAGTGGTCTTTTGGTCCGTTCTGCCTGCTTGTTCCGCTGTTATGCTAATTTCTCCTCTTCGTCCTTAATTTTTGCACACCAGTGTATCTGTATAGGAATTAAGACTGTAGGATGAAATAAGTATTAATTAAACATTGCATGTATTGTATTAAAGAATTTTGAAATTCATATGGTATTAGAAACCAGATAAAGAAATAGCTCTCAGATCACTTGGTACAATGGTGAATTTTTTTCTGGCAATAGTGTTTCTAGGATTAACTGTCCTTTGCCTCTGAAAACAAAAATTGCATCATCCCAGAGTTGCGCCTGCACCCCCTGATTTCCATTTGAGCATTCAGCTGTTTAACCACCCAAGGTACTGCAGTTCTGAGCACCTGAAGCTATTGATCAGAAGACACTGGTTTGTCTTCTGGGATGATGCAGTTTTTCAGTTTCATGAGGAATCGTTACATAGATTACAGTTAATCTGACCTGTTTTATTTTAGAAAATAGGTACTCTTGTAACAACTCAGTTTGCTTTAAAGGGAAGAGATGTCGACAAAAGTGTCAAAATATGCAAAAGAGAGCCCCAATCACCTTTGAAATAGGCATTTGTGATTTTATGTTGATCTAATCAAATTGGTGTGCTGTTCTCACAAATTGGTGTGTTCATTGCTTTGAAGGATGTTGCCATTAAATGTTTGATGTAGAGAATGCTATATTTATTGTGGTATAAATATTAGCTTGTTTTTCCCTTCTCTTTTTAAAATTTTTGTTTCAGGGTTTAACAACCAACGTGAGCTTCTAAGGCAGTAAGTAGTCTCTCATTCCAAATTTAAAGGTACTGGTTCTAGGGAGGAGACAGAGCCAGGCTTAACTCAAACAATTAGTGAGAAGCTCACATCTCTGGCCATTAGGCTTGCATTGTATGTAATTTTACTGAAATGTGCTTTTATTTTTTGAGCTGTTTAGATTGTACGAGACAATTTTAAGAATTTTTTTTTTGTTTGAACTAAGAACATAGAAACATCAATTTTGGTAAACTTCTGGTTTTCTTTTGCAGTGCCAAGCATTAGCTACAGTGCCGTAATGTCCCTCTTGTGTGCATGTGTGAATGTACTGGTGGAAGACTTCTTTGGGCTCTAAAAAGCTACCGTACTGTGCAGCATGAAAATAATTAGGTATCAGCGTAAACGTCTCCTAGTCATATCAGTGTGTGCTTTGCTTGTAATGATCACTGTACACTCACTTTGGAACAGTGGCTCATCAACTCCAGAATGTTCAGTTCCTTCTGATGTTCACACAAAAATGAATGAACTGATTGACAGGATAAAAGATGCATTGGAAGCTTTAAGCATATCATACTTTTTATGCTACAATAGCCTGTGGGGTGCCTTAAAAGTTCAAGGTCCTCTTCCCTGGCAGAGTAACATTGACTTGTGTGTTTCTAACAAAGAAGTATCAAACACTGAAGAAGGGTTTCTAGTCAGGACCTTCAAACGCTATGGATTGTCGGTGAGATACAACTCTGCAAATGGAGTGTATTCTGTGGTTAGATTTGGGGAAAAGGCACCGACGGCTACATTAACTGTGTTTGAGCTGGACTCCCTAACTCGGCAGATGAGGCGTGTTGGTTGGGCTCACCGCATGCTTCCACCGGACTCGTGTGAAAAACTTCATTGCTTCCCCCAGACTTAATATCTGCGCCACTGTCCAGCATTTCATTTTTACACCATCAGTTGCCTGTTCCTAGAGAGGAAATAGAAATACAGAAATATTTGTTTCCTGATTCATGGTGGAAAGATATTGTTCCTGCTGATTGCACTAAGTCATCTAGCACATAAATTATTTTCTGCAAATTATATAAAAATTGTGTTTATTTATTAACATTTATTTAGAGTAACAAACTTCGTTCTAACTTGTATAATGATGTAAGTATTTGTATATTTATAGGCTTACATATAAGATATCAAGAAGTGTATAAGTCATATCTGTATGTAGCATGTCTGTGTTTCTTGAAATTTCTGTGATTTGAATAAGTAGCTGTGTTTCCCCTCTACACGTTAGGCATTTTGATTTGTTTCTGTTCTTATATTAATAGTGATATATGACACATTTGAATATGCTCTTGGATGACTGTTTTTTAGCCCTGTTACACAAAAATATAACATGCAGTAATAACATGCTGAATAAAGTTTTATTGTTACTGATTACTGCTATCTAGTTGCAGTTTGGTTGCTCTTTCAAGCTGACCTACAGAATATATATTTTTTCTCTTTTTACTAAGTCACCAAAAGTTGTGCAATTTGCAAAATCTACATGTTGAAAGTTTTGTTTTTGATAATGTCATCATTGAGTAGGTCTGAAGATGAAGGGCAACACACACACACACACACACACACACACACACACACACACACACACACTCTCTCACTCACTCTATATCTTGTGCAATTATTTGCACTTAGTAGTATTGAAAATCTAAGACAAAATTGGTTGTCTATTGTTATTTAGATGTACCTTGTGGGCAGTGTAGATTCTTCTTGAAAGCTGTAACATAAAATTTTAAATGTGTGGCTTTAAGTTTTGAAAAATGAATCTTAAATTTAAGGTAGAGGAAGTTGCTGAGGCCATTAAATTCTTTAAATGATTATTGATATCTTTGATTTGTAGTGTGATAGTCATGATTTCGTAATACTGTTACTGAGAATATTTGGTGCACTCATAAAATGTTTAGTGCAGCAACAGGTTCCATACCCCTAAATCAAGAACCTGTTAATTTTTTTTTTTTTTTTTTTATTAAGTGTGTTGGAAATATTAGGAAATCTGCCCAAATGGCTTCTCTATATCTTGGAAGAATGTGCAAGTTATCTGCAGTCCTATCATGGCATGTAAATTATCATATAATGATTGTTAGTCTTCTTTCCTGTTAGAAAAAAAATGTATCAGTAGAACCATAACATTTTCAGTATGTTTTATGTTATTAATATAAAAGCTAACATAACCATAGTATCTAAATTATGTTGATTCCTTCATTTAGGCCTATGTAAAATATGTGCATATTGTGGAATGTGCAGAGTGCTGGAACTATAGCAAAGTACATGTTACCAAACTGAATGTGATAAAACCATTGCACACTGCAGTTTGTCTTTTAAAACATCCATTTTCTGCATTGATTTGTCTGTTAGGTTTGAAATTTTTTTCGATGTTATAAAACTTGCTGCCTTTTTGACAGATTAAAAACTAGAACTATGGTAAGGTGTACTGTTTAATTGTTTTGATTTTATTCCATTTATATATATTTTTTTATTTATCACAAAATAAGCATTTTCCTGCAAAAACCTGTTTCATTTCTTTTTAATTCAATTTTTGTGTTGTGCTTGGTGTTATTTTTCATAATTTGTTTCCTATCATTTACACTATACAACAATTTTAGTTATGCAAATCCATTCTGTGGCTTCTCCGATGGCACAGTGATTTAATCTTGGCTTCTGACCACCTTTGTCCGAGATGAGTCTGGGTTCAAATCCTGGGTGAGGCATAGATGGTGTGTTTGTCACACTTTTGGCTCTTTCCCTTTCCTGAAACTAGTGGTGGGACATTCCTTGTCAGATCAACAGTTCGGAATTAAATTCTCCCTTGACCTCTCAGATTTTGATGAAATTTGGTGTATCAAGTGTCCTTACAAAGTTATGAATATAAATTTAAAAAAATGTTTGCCTTCTGTTCAAAAGTTATTGGTTAATTATTTTAATTTTTATTGAAAATTGCTGTGTCCTGAAATAGTTAACTGCCGTTTTCTCAGAAACCAGATGAGAAACAGACCTGGGCAATGTCTCATTTTAAAGCTCTTTTGATGGGTTTTAATTTGATATGTAACATGATAGTTTACAGTAATCTTAAAACCAAATTTAATTTAAAAAATTTTAAAAATGTCAATTTTAATATTTTTTTAATTCACAAAATTACTTTGTACGATCCTCTTACACCTCCCAGAGTTTCATTTGGGGATCACAATTGGATCAGGTGATACAGGGAATACAAGTTCCACATGTGTGGAACAAATGTCAATGTAATTTTTAAAATACAATGGTAAATTTATGATAAAAAAATATCTAAATTTTAAATGCTTTGGATTGTAAACAGCAGAAACCAGAAGAAATGTTATTGATTTGCCCCTCCTCTACTTAGCTTGAGGACCATTGAAGAAGCTTGTGCCTATTGGAACACACAAGAACATGCTTGTAAACATGTTCTTCAGTCAGTCCACTATTAGAGCACCTTCTAGTAGGTTCACCTTAGTTATGCTGTGCCATTTTTCTTCCCTTAAAATGCAGAACCGTGAGTGTTCATCATACTACTTGCACATTATTATTATTATTCCATTAATAATAATATCTATCATGAATCCCAGTGGAAAGACAGTGGGTGATTTAAATTGTTTTAACCCTTTAAAAAAGCCTCTTCACTCCCTTATAAGAAATGGATTAAGATCTGTTATGCCATGGATGTGTTCATTGATACCAGGAATGCCTGAAAATTCCAAGCCGCCCCGGTGGCGCAGTGGTCTAAGGCGTTGGCCTCTGATCATTCGTCCGAAAGGGGTCCGGGTTCGAATCCCGGTGAGGCATGGATGTTGTGTTTGTCTTACGGCACTGGCTCTCTCCCTTCCCTGGAACCAGTGACCCTAAAATTAGGGACGGGCGACTGCTTATAGCCCATTGAGTTGCTCACGGTGGTCGTTAAACCTCCAATCAAAAAAAAAAAAAAAATTCCAAAGTCTGTGATAGCTGTAGAAAGGAGCTTTCAAAGCTGAAGAATGGCAGTAGGCCTACCACAGAGGATCTCCCCAGCTCCAGCCAGTGTGACACTCAACTTGAAAATGATGGAAGATCCTGGTGGCTGAGCTATGTTTTTGGAAAAGAATGGAGATGAAAATGAAGTGAAAGCTACATTTCTCCACCCATCAGGACTTTCTTCTTTTTTTTTTTACCCCTCAACACCTGATGTGCTCTAGATTCCTTCTGCTGTTGTAATTTGCAAAGTAAATTTCGTCACACCAACTGGTCAGGCTTACACTCTACCAGAAGGTGAAACAAACATTTCAGAGGTCATTAAACACTTCCTAGGTTTAAGAAAACCGATAGACTTGAGTTAGCAGCAGCCACCCCTTACTTCCAGTATATTGACAAACACTATGTTGATTTTGATCAGTACTATGACTGTACACATGTGTATGGCAAATACTATGTTAATTTTTGTGTTAAGCTGCTGAAACCAATGTTTCTCCTTATAAATTAAATGCAATTTTTTTAGTTGTCATATGCTTAGAAAATGTAAGAAAAAATTTGTAATTAGTATTATCATAATTCCTTTGCAAAGTGAATCTCGTCACGTATTAGAGATGGGTGACTAAATTAGGGATGAATGACTGCTTATAGCCCATAGTTACTCACGGTAGTCGTTAAACCTTCAACCAAAAAAAAATGAATTACATTTATTAACACTACATTTCTACTCTTTTGGATTAACACTGGGGATTTCTACTCACTTTGCTGTTGTAATTTATTGTATGGTTACTGATTTGCTAAATAATACTAAAGAAAGGCAATGTGCAAAAGTTTTTTTCATTCTACTAGTACTGATACTATGCGCTTTAGCGATGCGTTGAATTCCACTTAAGCTTAAGTAAACTCACTCATACACTTGGGGGGGTTGGAGGTTTAACGACCACCGTGAGCAACTCAATGGGCTATAAGCAGTCGCCCGTCCCTAATTTAGGGTCACTGGTTCCAGGGAAGGGAGAGAGCTAGTGCCGTAAGACAAACACAACATCCATGCCGCACCGGGATTCGAACCCGTGCACCTTTCGGACGAATGATCACAGGTCATCGCTTAGACCACTGCGCCACCGGGGTGGCCACTGATACACTTAATAGGTTACCCAGACTTATCACAGATGTGGTTCAGTTGCCAGATCTCCAGCATCGTGTAAGTGGGGTGACGGTTGCGGGTTCTAATCTCGTTGCCAAACATCCAGTCCGTGGCTTTTCCATGGATGTAATAGAAATGAGTTTGATGGAAACAGAAAATCGACACTGAACTTGTTCGTTGTTTACTGCAGTTGCCCTTGATAAGTTATTCGCGTCCATCCCTAGCATTGGATTAGCATTCCAATGGGGTGTATTTTGTAGCATAGGAATCTCATGGCGCCGCCCCGGTGGCGCAGTGGTCTAAGGCGTTGACCTCTGATCATTCGTCCGTAAGGGGTCCGGGTTCGAATCCCGGTCAGGCATGGATGTTGTGTTTGTCTTACGGCACTGGCTCTCTCCCTTCCCTGGAACCAGTGACCCTAAATTAGGGACGGGCGACTGCTTATAGCCCATTGAGTTGCTCACGGTGGTCGTTAAACCTCCAATCAAAAAAAAAAAAAAGAATCTCATGTGCTGACGGGCGGGTGTAGCATCCACAGCGTGAGGCCATAAACTCTTCGTGCGAGGTCCGCACGGATAAGGACTTCCATCCTTATGAGGCCATAGACCCGTCGGCAAGGACATCCGTCCAGCATAAGGCCATAGACCGCCGCCCCGGTGGTGCAGTGGTCTAAGGCGTTGGCCTCTGATCATTCGTCCGAAAGGGTCCGGGTTCGAATCCCGGTGAGGCATGGATGTTGTGTTTGTCTTACGGCACTGGCTCTCTCCCTTCCCTGGAACCAGTGACCCTAAATTAGGGACGGGCGACTCCTTATAGCCCATTGAGTTGCTCACGGTGGTCGTTAAAATTCCAACAAAAAAAAAAAAAAAAAAAAAGGCCATAGACCCGTTGTGCTAGGTCATTGGATGAATAAGGTCACCTGTCATTCGTCCAATGAATTCGTGTGTATATATTCACACTGGTCGTCAAAAAAATGGTTGCACCCAGAGGGAAGTGTCGGATTGCAATGCTATTCAGGAGGAAGGTAAAGGGTTTTTTTTTTGGAGGTTTAACGACCACCGTGAGCAACTCAATAGGCTATAAGCAGTCGCCCGTCCCTAATTTAGGGTCACTGGTTCCAGGGAAGGGAGAGAGCCAGTGCCGTAAGACAAACACAACATCCATGCCTGCACCGGGATTCGAACCCGGACCCCTTACAGACGAATGATCAGAGGCCAGCGCCTTAGACCCCTGCGCCACCGGGGCGGCAAAGGTAAGGGTTACCAGGAACAATAAATGATTAACTAATGAGACTTTTTTTTTTTTTGATTGGAGGTTTAACGACCACCGTGAGCAACTCAATGGGCTATAAGCAGTCGCCCGTCCCTAATTTAGGGTCACTGGTTCCAGGGAAGGGAGAGAGCCAGTGCCGTAAGACAAACACAGCATCCATGCCTGCACCGGGATTCGAACCCGGACCCCTTACAGACGAATGATCAGAGGCCAGCGCCTTAGACCACTGCGCCACCGGGGCGGCAAAGGTAAGGGTTACCAGGAACAATAAATGATTAACTAATGAGACTTTTTTTTTTTGATTGGAGGTTTAACGACCACCGTGAGCAACTCAATGGGCTATAAGCAGTCGCCCGTCCCTAATTTAGGGTCACTGGTTCCAGGGAAGGGAGAGAGCCAGTGCCGTAAGACAAACACAGCATCCATGCCTGCACCGGGATTCGAACCCGGACCCCTTACAGACGAATGATCAGAGGCCAGCGCCTTAGACCACTGCGCCACCGGGGCGGCAAAGGTAAAGGTTACCAGGAACAGTAAGTGATTAACTAATGAGACTTTTTTTTGATTGGAGGTTTAACGACCACCGTGAGCAACTCAATGGGCTATAAGGAGTCGCCCGTCCCTAATTTAGGGTCACTGGTTCCAGGGAAGGGAGAGAGCCAGTGCCGTAAGACAAACACAGCATCCATGCCTGCACCGGGATTCGAACCCGGACCCCTTACGGACGAATGATCAGAAGCCAGCGCCTTAGACCACTGCGGCACTATTGAGACTGATATGGGCAATATTTATTGAGCTACACCCCAATAAGTAGTGTCTCAGTATGGCGTCGGGCCGCCGTGTTTGCTCACATAACATGCCAGACGTCTCGGCATGGAATTGTACAAGTTCCTAATGCAGCTTGAATCTTACGCAGTTCCTGCAGATTGTGCGGTAGGAATGGAGTGTAGATAGCGCGTCTAATAGCATCCCGCACATTTCAATCGGCGATAGGTCTGGCGCTGCCTTGAAAGCAAGCTCTCGAGGCAGCAGCAGTATGCGGACGAGATTTGTCCTGTTGGAAAATCGCACAGGAGTGAGCGTTCAAAAAAGGTAGGGCCACTGGTTACAAGACCTCACTAACATAACGTTGCTAGCCAAGTTCCTGTAATGAACACCAAAGGTGATCTGGCATCGTAAGCAATTGTACCTCATTCCATGACACCAGGCCTTCTGGATGTGTGACGCTTGACAACAAATTGTTAATCTTGGCGCTGACCACAGTGCTTCCACACACGGATTCGCTGGTCTTATCCTCCAAGACAAAACCGGAACTCGTCACTGAAGATCACCCGTTGCCATTCTGAGTGGGTCCATGACAGTCTGGCACGACACCATTGCAGTAAGGGCAGTCGTCGTAACGGACTGCGTTTTGTCTTGCGTCGTGCAGCTGTCTACCAATGGTGCTGGCACTGATCGGACGATGCATGGAGTGCTCGCTGAATATCTGCAATCGTGGCTATTGGGTCACTCCGCGCATGTTGGACAACCCGTCGGTTCTCTCCGTGGTTCGTCTAGGTCTCCCAGAGCCTGTCGCTGCTGCGTGCCTTGTTCTATCCACTGTCGCCAATAGCATGCTATAGTGATATCCGCATGACCGATACAACGCGCAATACGGCGATAAGGCAATCCTGCTTCACGGAGCACGACGACGCGGTCCCTCTTGAACTCCTCCAACTGCACTAATTGCTTCCGGACTTTTTTTCCGAGGCATACTTCAATTGCAAAGGATGCAACCAACACAACAGCATGAGTCAGAATGGCAAGCGCGTGCAACGGGACGACTTTATATAGCCGGTCAGGCACTGCGCCACGATCCCTCCTTGCTTGCGTCACATGCGCTGCCGAGCGTGATACTTGAAACATTTGCATGTCTCACGATGTCAAACCTATCCACCAAGTTTCATTCTTGTCGGTTGCTTCCTTCTGGGTGCAACTTTTTTTTTTTTTTTTTGGCGATAAGTGTATATACATATATCATCATCATCATTGTCAACCATTATCAATCCACTGCTGGATGAAGGTCTCCCCAAGTTTCTTCTACAACTGTCTGTCTTGAGCCACTCCCCTCCATTTTACTCCGGCATACTTTCGAATTTAATCTATCCATCTCCCGTGTAATCTTCCTCAGGGCCTTTTTCTGTCCCTTGGAATCCAGTCTAAAATTTAACGTGCCCATCTGTGGTCAGTTCTTCTGGCAACATGTCCAGCCCATTGCCATTTCAGAGATTTTACTCTCATCATGGTGTCTTTCACTCTTGTCATTTTCCTTATCCATGTGTTTCTCTTCTTATCTTTCCTGGTTACACCAAGTATGCCTCTCTCCAGGCTTCTTTCAGTTGTCTGCAGCCTCTGTATGTCTTTTTACTAAAATCCATGTCTCTGCTCCATACGTAAGAATTGGAAGGATACTTTGGTTAAACACGTTTCTTTTAAGACATAAAGGCATATTGCTCTTGAAAATTGTACTGTCTCTTCCAAAAGCTCTCCATCCAAGTTTTATACACCGATTAATTTCCTCATCAATGTGACTCCCGCTTGATATCTGCTGTCCAAGGTAAACGTATGTATCGGTTATCTCCAGCTTTTTTCCATCAATTGATAAAGCTTCCTTTCTTGTAAAAGCATTGTATATTTCTTTTGTCTTCTGAAAGTTCATTTTTAGTCCCACTTCTTTACTCTTGTCAGCGAGTTTCTGGATCATATGCTGTAGCTCTGAAGGGGTAGTTGCAAAAATGACTACGTCATTAGCAAAACGAAGGTGAATTAAATAATTTCCATTAATCTTTATCCCCTTGTTTTCCCTGTTCAACGATTGAAAGACATTTTGCAATGTGACATTGAAGAGTTTGGGAGAAATTGTGTCACCTTGTCTCACTCTCTTTCCAATTTTTATTGGTGCTGTATCCTCAAATAGCCGAACCTTTGCACTTGCATTTTCATAGATGTTATTAAAAATGCTAATGTAGGCATCTTCAATACTGCAGGATTTCAACGCCATTGTAACTGCTGATGGTTTCACGGAATCAAAGGCTTTTTTTGTAATCTATGTAATCTATAAAAGCCATTCATAATGGGAGTTCATATTCTCTCGTTCTTTCAATTAGTACCCCAATAAATGAAGAATGTGATCTTCGGTGCTGTAGCTACTCCTGACTGCAGCTTGTTCTCTTGGTTGAGCCATGACCAGTGTCCCCTTCAAGCGATGTGAACTTAGTGAAGATTTTATAAACCGCCGAGGGGAGGCTGATGGGCCTGTAGTTCTTGAGATCCTTAATGCCACCTTTTTTATGTAGCAGGATCATTGTAGCATTGTTTCAATCCTCAGGAATCTTTCCATAGAGACATCTAGTAAAAACTTGGGCGAGTGTAGATTCTATTTCTCCGTTTGCTTCTTGTACAATGCCCACGGTAATTCCATCTTCTCCTGGAACTCTTCCCCATTTCATGTTCTTAATTGCATGTGCAACTTCTGCCGGGTGGTCAGGAGGAACTTTGGTACTGGTACCTATCTTAATGACTAGAATAGATGTATCATCTCTTTCATATAATTTTGTGCAGAAATCTTTCACTCTTGTCGAAATTTCACCTCTATTTCTTGTTACAAAGCCATCTTCTTTTCTCAGTGCCATAATCTGTTTTCTTCCCTTACTGAGATGTCCGTTTGCTTTCTTCAGGCTTGGATTATTTTCAATGGCTTTTCTCACTAGTTCGCAATTGAATTTTCTTATGTTCTTCAGTGATATTTTCTGAATTGTCTTGCATAACTCTGTATATTCTACTTTGGAAGTTAAATTTTCTTTATTTGCCCTCATCTCCCTTCTCTTTTGTATTAGCATTTTTGTTTTTCCTGATATTTTCCTCATATGCAACTTGTTCTTAGTACAACCTATTTTTGTTGCTGTTTCCATAAGAGCCTTGGAGAAATGTCCACTTCTTCTGATGATAGACCTTCTAGAGCAGAGAAACGGTTCTTCAGTTCCAACTTGAAGGTATTGTGATGATTTTAAAGGTTGGCCATGTCAATGTATTTTGTTTGATATATACACTGGTGTGCAAAAATTAAGGACGAAGAGGAGAAATTAGCATAACAGCGGAACGAGCAGGCAGAACGGACCGAAAGACCACTCAGGAGATAGACTAGTGTCCGGTACGATAGGGCATGCGCATAAATGCAGCATGACGTAGGAGGGGGAGTTTTTTTTTTTTTATTGGAGGTTTAACGACCACCGTGAGCAACTCAATGGGCTATAAGCAGTCGCCCGTCCCTAATTTAGGGTCACTGGTTCCAGGGAAGGGAGAGAGCCAGTGCCGTAAGACAAACACAACATCCATGCCTCACCGGGATTCGAACCCGGACCCCTTACGGACGAACGATCAGAGGCCAGCGCCTTAGACCACTGCGCCACCGGGGCGGCAGGAGGGGGAGTGTCGGAAGGGTATAAAGCACACGGGCGGTGTACGCTCAGCAATTCGGTGAAAGCTATTGCACGGTGTACATCGGTTTGAACGACGTCGAGTCGCTGCCACCGTGTGATATGGCCAACAGGCATTCCAGTGGACGACATCTGGACGACTTCACCCGAGGTATTGGGAAGTTGGAAGAAGGTCGAAGTGTGCCTAGTGTGGCCGAGGAGTTCGGGATTGCTCACAGCATCGTTTCACGAGCTTGGAGAACATTTCAAACGACAGGAACATCTGTCCGAAAGTTTAGCAGTGGTCGTCCACGAGCAACCACGGCGGACAACCGGTATATTGTCCTACAGACGAGAAGAGACAGACGGCAGACAGTGGGAGAAATCGCAAGGCACATGCAACAGACAACTGGACGTCCATTATCGCGTTTTACCGTGGCAAAGAGGCTGCACAAAAGTGGTCTGTTTGCATGACGACCAGTACGGTGTGTGCCATTAACGCCTGCTCATCGGAGACGGCGGTTTCTGTGGTGCCAGGAACACAAGAAATTGACACGTCAGCAATGTGGTCGAGTTCTCTTTACGGATGGGAGCCGATTTAGTCTGACGAGCAATTCTGGACATAATACACATCTGGAGAGAGCAGGGAACACGCAATCACACCTCCAACATCATCGAAAGGGACCGGTTTGGAGGTGGCGGAGTCCTCGTTTGGCGCGGTATCATGCTTGGTAGCCATACTGACCTCCACATCTCCCAAGGAAGTTCAGTCACTGGTGTCCGCTATTGCACCGAGGTTCTCCTGCCTCACGTGCGTCTGTTTAGAGGTGCTGTGGGTCCTGAGTTCCTCTTCATGGACGACAACACTACACCTCATCGTACAGTGGCTGTCGCAGAGCTGTTGGAGAGTGAAGATATTCAACGCATGAATTGGCCCGCAAGATCCCCGGACTAAATTCAATCGAACACGTGTGGGACCTTCTCGGGAGACGCTTGGCAGCACGTCACCAGCCGCCAGCAACGATTCCGTAGCTGCGATTGGCGCTGCAAGAGGAATGGGCCGCGATGCCTCAACAGCTCTTTGACAACCTCGTCCTCAGCATGGACAGACGTTGTAAATCCTGCAACGCAGTCAGGGGTCATCATATCCCCTACTAAAGACTGGATTTTTCTTGGCAGCTGCCTGTCACATGGACGTTTCTGTCTTCTGTCCAGTTGTGCTCGAAGCTACCTTTTCAATAAAGTGCCTTTGTATCCCTTGGATTCCTTGTTTGGACGGTTTTGCTCACTTGTCCCATATTCTTACATCTTGGGGATCTTATGGTATGATTTGAGTCGATGTGGAGCACTTCTGTACGACGTTACATTCGAAATATCGTCTCGTCCTTAATATTTGTACGCCAGTGTATATATATATATATATATATATATATATATATATATACAGGATGTTCGAGAATTATTGGACACATTACAAAATTATGTACAAAAAAAACAAACTATGAGCATTGTCCGTTTTTCTATGTCACGTATTACTAATTCGGTTTCTATATTTTTGTTTTGCAGAATTG
The DNA here is from genome assembly GCA_039090855.1 of Macrothele yani. Lineage (NCBI taxonomy): Eukaryota > Metazoa > Arthropoda > Arachnida > Araneae > Macrothelidae > Macrothele > Macrothele yani. The sequence continues at coordinate 182,069,555 of CM077030.1, read as the reverse complement.
TTATTCCCAAAATTCGATAGATGGCGCTAGGTGAGGCCTGATGAGGAATATATGAGAAATGCGCAATCATTAGTCATGTCATCCGTACAGCAGAAGGCGATGTGTTTGTTATGGCTTGCGGAATTAAAGCCTGTCATTAAATTTAAAAGACGGTTCCGTTTATAGTATGGTTGTAACCCTCCGTCAACGAATTCAATTAAGCGGTGGATGAAACAGTTTAAAGACACTGCCAATGAGAAACATCGTGGAGGAGCCGGTAGGCCTGGCGTCCGCGGTGAGACAGTTGACCAAATTAAGGAAAGTTTCGGGCAAAGCCCCAGGAAATCCGTTCGTAAAGCAAGCAGAGAACTGTGCATTCCGAAATCGAGAGTTCACGATAGCTTGCACAAGAAATTAAAGTTTCATGCTTATACAATCCAAACAGTGCAAAAGATGCATGTAAATGATTACACTCTGCGATACGATTTCGCTGTGCATATGCTGAATTGAGTGGAAAATGACGAAAACTTTCTCAGTACTGCAATTTTTAGTGATGAATCCACATTTTGTGTATCAGGTATTGTGAATCGTCACAAATGTAGGATATGGGGGCAGTGAACCGCCTCATGCTGCTATTGAACTGGAACGTGATTCTCCAAAAGTTAACGTGTGATGCGTCCTGTCAGAAAGAGAAGTGATTGGCCCTTTCTTCTTCTGCGAAAAAACCATAAATGATGACATTTACTTGGATATGCTAGACAATTTACGCTATACCCCAGATCAAAAGATATGACAACGTCGTTTTCCAACAAGATGGCGCGCCTCCGCATTGGTCAACGTGTGTACGTAAGTGCTTAAATGAGCATTTCCCCAACAGATGGATTGGGCGTGGTGGTCCCATTCCGTAGATTCCTCGCTCTCCAGATCTAACTCCATTGAATTTTTTCATGTGGGGTTATGTGAAGGATCGTGTCTATCAAACGCCTTGTACTGATTGGCAGGAACTGAAGCAGCGTATCACAGCTGCTATTAATTCCATAACTCCTCAGATGCTTGCCATTACATGGCATAAAATCGAGTATCGCTAGGACGTACCACGAGCAACCAAGGGATCTCGCACCGAAATTTATTAACTAGTGTAGCTACATTGTAAGTTAGTACAGTCAGTTTCTTTCTATCTGTTTAATGTTTTGTTTTATATAACTTTGTAATGTGTCCAATAATTCTCATATATATATATTCTATTAAGAAGAGACCTAAGCAATATATATATATATATATATATATATATATATATATATACTGAAGAGCAAAACTGAAGACTAAGGAAAAACTTTAGAATTTAAAACGAAAGTTGCAAAATAACCTGAAGATCAAAACGCGCAACGCAGCAGTTTTGAAAATTCAGAATTCACATTCTATAAAGAAGATACCTAAGCAAAAAAATACACATATAATTTTGACTCACACCAAGTACGACATAGAAAAGGTTATGTATCTACCGGTGTGAGTAAAAGGAGAAAAAGATAAAAAAAAGTAAAATAAAACAACTGAATGTAGAAGGTGTCGAGAATACTGAGCCTTGGCTTTATCAAGGACCAGCAAAAACTCTGCATTTTCTCACTTCCACAAAGACCTAGTTGGAAATGGGTTTCTGCAAGGCCATGGATGCAAGTAACATTCCCACCTAAAATTGTTTTAAAAAATATATATATGTCATGTCCTCTGCAGAGTTGTATGACCTAGCACTAGTTAACAATTTCGCTTGCATCCATTAACCTTCCTGGCCCGACCCATGCTCTTCATCTGTTACTATTAAACAGAGAGAAGAAGATTAAAGAGAACTCAAGCTGTGAGAGTGACATAATAATTAGAAATAATTTTCAGCTATAACGAAATGCTAAGTTCGTTTGAGAGAGAATTTAAACCTGTAAAACAATGCAAAAGAAATCCAAATATTTACATTGCAATTAAAAAAGAAAATATTAATTTTTAAAAAACAGATTTTTGAAAGAAAACTTGAGTCTAAAACCCCTACTCTACAACTTATGACAGCACGGAAACGAGAATAATTTAAAGACAATAATTAACTAAAGAAAACTTTGTGAAAGTTATATGACTTAAACAGTTAGTTGCAATATGTACAAAGTTTTTCAGCAGTGCTTTAAGTGCATAATTATTTTAGTTATTAAGAACTTAACTACTTTGAAAATACAGCGCAAAGAAAAGGAACAAGCTTAGCCATCTGCTGTTCCTAGGTACCCCAAAAGACGCGCAAAGTTACCAAGAAAAGAAAGAGTTAAAACCCGCAAAAATGTTAACAGACAAGCCAGTGCCTAAAAGCTGAAAAGCAAAAAATCAACAGAGAAAAAGTACATGAAGTACAAACATTGAACTTATAAAACCTAAAACCCAAATACAAGGAAGAGAGCTTACCTCTTGTGCGACTTAAACAATCTCCTCACAAGAGTAAAACATGGCTGACCTCTTCCCTAACGCTACTGCCACTCCCTAGTCGCTGGGGGCAGTGTGGGTGGGGCAGATGGCCTCCTCATACGGAAAGAAACCATCGCGCGGAGATTTTAGCCAGAGAAAAAAATATATAACCTTAAGACTGTGGATCTGTATGATCAGAAAGAGCAGAATTAACTCTCCAGAATACATGAGAAATATTATAAAATACACGAGTAGTGTATTTAATAATCTTTGCATGTATTAAATCACCTTAGTGAGCTTCTATAGATTAATCAGAATCTTATTAATTTTAATGTTGGTTTTACTATTTTTAGTATAGCTATCCTAGTGATGAATAACTAGTTTTCTTTTTTATTTGTTTTTATTTTCTTTTATAAACAGATTTTTAAGCTTTTTTTGTGATTTTGTTTATATTATTTAATTTTTTGTTTTAATAGGACCTTCATATCCATAGCACTAATAATCCGGACGATTTTAACCTATGGTAAAGTCCATGAAACGACGTGTTGTTGCTGCTGTGAGGGCGAAAGGAGTGCCCACACATTATTAGGTGTGTGTGTATAATAAGTTGTCCTTTCAGAGTATATACGACATATGTGTGAATTGTGTGTGTATACTGCAAAATTTAGTTTGGGTGAAACGAAAAGAAACTACAGAACTCAGGACTACCAATAATTTTTGAGAATTTCTCTTTATTTTAGGCACTTTGAAACAGTCATTAGTTTTGGCATGTTATATTAGCCCCAAGTGCCCCCAGAAGAACTTAAAAGATACAGGCTGTTTAAAATTTGCCTATGGCCTTCTTCAAGGAATCAACCAACTTTTCATAGAGACCACCTAGGTGTTCTTTGTAAGATTCCAAGTGCTTCAGAGCCTCACGGGCAGCTTCCACAGAAAAGTCCTTTGTGCTGGAGATGACCTAAAAATAATTACATTGATCAGGAACAGTGATGTGCAATAAGAATTGGCTGAAGTATCAACAATAGTATTTATATAGCACATCTGCATACTAATACATACCCTGGCAAATAAATTTCAGTTCAGGAGCTTATTTCCGGGTCACAGGGACACATTAATATGCCATCCGGTGAAAAACGAAAAACTGTGTCTGGATTTCATATGGCTGAACTGTGATGCAGAACCTTATGTTTCATGTAGTGGTTTTACAGTTCCGGTTCTCATTGTGATATTATGGCAAATAAATGGGTAAGTAGTCGGTAATTGCCTAAACATGAACATGGGAAACTTAGTGAACAAATGTTTTAAAAGTACAGATTTTTAAATTTTATTTGCCGTGAAACTGAACTTCTGGCTGATTTCTTTGTATTGTGCAACTATAGGCAACTGTTCAGCTTTTATGAAATGTCACTGGAGTTTGGCCTAGAAAATTGTAACAATTTTTCTTAGTGATACCATTTGTCGTAACATTTATACGTTCTAAATTGGACTCATCTCTGGGGAGGGGGATATGGTGGTTTTTATTCATCTTGTTCGAGAACACACACATATCATTCGATGTACAGATTTCCCATTACGGAGTACTTTTCTTCTAAACAGTACTCTAAACCAGCAATCTGAAGTTTTTTATTCGTGAAATGTACCAACTCGGTACAAAAAATGCCACAAAGATCTGAACAAGTGCATCAGCAACATAGGAACATTTTGATTTTGGAAGAAAGGTTTAGCGTAATATCAGATGTTTTTTTCTGACAGTGAAATAAATAATAATAATAATAACAATAATAATAATATCTCTGAGTGCACTTTGGTTTTGCATAGGCCTTAATCATCTTAGTCACATACTAGGCAGCACGTAATATGGATTCAGTATGAAAGGGACCAGCACACGAAATCATACCATTAATCATTTACTATACATCAATGACCTCGAGATATAGAGCAGTTCCAAAACACAAGTTAATAAGCTTCTACAGATTACTACCACATTTAGCAGATCAATTCATATGGACTTTGGCTTGGACAAAAGTAAGGTGGTGCATTTGGAAAGAGTTCTCGTTAAATCTGAAGGTTTCTCTATTGGACAACAATGAAATAATTGAAGATTTAAATGCAGAAAATGTACACAAGTACCTGGCATTAAACACAGAAAAATTAAGAATAATTTAAAGGATAAGTTCCAGCATCGACTTAAAATGATTCTCAAGACATACCTAAACACAACTAATAAGGTGAAAGCAATTAATACCTTTGTGGTCCCGGTTCTGACTTATTCTTTTGGTATCATCAGATGGTCAAAAACAGATCTTGAGGAAATTAACAGAACTGTGAGATCAAGTATGACCCAACATCGAATGAGACACCCAAAGGCAGCCATAGAGAGCATCACGCTTCCACAAGATGAAGGAGGATTAGGCATTCTTGATACAAAACGCATTCACGATGCGCAAATTTGCTCATTGAGGAAATACTTTCACTCCAGATGTAATGAAAATAATATGTTTGATGCCATATGTGCTGCAGACAAAAAGAACTCTCCACTAATGTTAAGTAAACGAGATGCTAAAAAAGAAGAGTCGTCTACGGAAAACCAGATTCGAAATGGAAGCAGAAGGAATTTTATGGGGCTCGTCCAAATCAGTTAGACAGGCCAGAAGTTGACAAAGTCTGAAACCAGTAGCTTAGCGAGAAAGATTATATGGAGAGACTACTGGGTTTATGATGACTGTTCAAAACAAAGTGATTGCAACCAAAAATTATGGAAAATAAATTTTCAAAGAGGATCTTAAAAATGGCAAATGTAGTACGTGCAGTGAGACCATTGAATACATCTGCGGGGTATGCACCACGCTAGCAAACGTTGATTACATGCAACGACATAATAATTTTGTTAAGATGATTCATCAACAATTGGGCACGATACAGAACTACCAGTGTCAGAAGTACCATACTATAAATATCAACCCACTGACGTACTAGATCAGGGGTCGGCAACCTTTTAGTAGTGTTGTGCCGACGTAATGTTGCAAAGTCACTCAGCGTGCCACACTAAGTCCGCCATATTTTTATATGCAACAACCATTGAAACAAATTAATTTGATCTTGTATTAACATGTTTCCGATACATTAAATAACTAACCGATTCTTTGTATTTAATACTTTAATATAAATAGGAACAAATATTATGTTTTGCAAAACTTAAGTTCTGAACACATTCTGAAATTTTATCATAAAATTGCCATATGTACATTTTGTTAAAACATACAGTCCAATAGTTTGAAGAACAAAACAATTAAATAATTCAAATGTAAAACACATTAAAATTTTTATATAAGTAATCATTGATTATTATTGATCTGAGTCACTAATCAATTAATGGAACCTTTGTCCTTGCTTCTCCTTGGTTAATTGTTCAATATCAGGTGTGCATTTGGTCATTTTCAGCTTCACCCAAGCTTCTGAATGCACAAGTGTTAGGCGACTTCTCTGTGGACTTAAAACAGCTTTGATGTGTGAGAAAATTTGTTCACATGCACAAGTTGACTCAAAAGCCGAAAGCAGAGCAAATGCAACTTTCTTCAAACTGGTGAATGCTTCGGGCGGAAATGTCCAGCAGTTGATGCTAGCTGACTTTTCCAAGCAGTTTCCTTCAAGAGTTTTCCTCAATTCTGCAAATTTTGTCGTCCATAACTCTGATGCTTTGAATTCGATGTGTTGTGTTTCAAAATTGTCAACATCCATCCACTCGAAAAGAGATCGGTTAAACGGGATGGTAGTCAGATCAATTAAGTCGGGCTTGATGAGGTATGAAATTATGGGCCCGTGAATTTGAAAGTCTTGACCTGGTTTAGCAAACTCTTCTTTGAGCGCTTCAACGTACTTCTGAAGCTCATTTCTGTTGACAGTAAATCGATTTGAATAAGTTTTTACGTTTGGAAAGTACTTGTTAGTGGTAATATCACGGCAAAATATGTCTAATTTTGACGCAAATCATTTCCAGTGCTCAAAAAAAGATCAAGTATTGTTTGACCCTGCCCTTGTAAACGCAAGTTTAATTCATTCAGATGTGATGTGTAGTTATGTCAGCCAGAATCATCAGCTTGCCCAGCCAGTCCTCTTCGTTTAATTCCGGGAAATATTGTTCTTTTTCATCAAGAAACACCTTGATTGCTACGGTCAACGGACTGGCTGTGCAAGCTGTGCTACTTTTGTGCTACTGTCAACGGAACGGACTGGCTGTGCAAGCTGTGTTACCTTTGTGCTACTGTCAACGGACTGTACTGGCATGAGTATGCGACAGCCGAGAGAACTATATAGGTGTTGGTGGGTTGTGATCGAGAAAGATAGGACGGAAATAGAACTTCGTCAAGGTCAGTGATTATTGCTCCACACTCACTCAGTTAGTTTGCATTAGGTCGCACATTCTTACCTCCAGCGTTTAACAACTTTCGTTTTGATATTTTAAATAAATTATATGCTTTTATTTAATAAATGAAGAAAGAATTACATGCTTCTACTTACTTAAAAATTCAATTTTTATGATGTTTTTTTTTTCAATTCACTCAGAGTGCCATGAAAATCGTTCCACGTGCCACGCTTGTCATGTGTGCCATAGGTTACCGATGCCTGTATTAGATAATGAACAATACAAATTACATTGGGACCTTGAGATTAAAACAGACGTAACCATCTCTGCCAATCGTCCAGACATAGTGCTACATGACAAAAGGCAGAAGGAAGCAGTCATTATCTACATATCGGTACCGTTAGACGGTAATTTTCAGAATACTTATGCAACAAAAATCAACAAGTGTGTGGAAAATCAACAAGGCTGCTAAGATTAAACAGATTTGGAAGCTGAAAACAGTTCACATACGTCCACTGATTATCTCTGCAACTGGTATACTTCCTCAGACTCTTATAACTCAGCTTGATGCTTTAGGTCTACAACACCTGAGGTCCAAAATCCAAGAAGCAATAATTCTTAATACGTGCCACATTGTACGACGATTTTTAAACCATGAGTGACTATGTCTTTACTTGACATCATGTCCGTACTGACAAGTAGGCCATGCTACAGATGCCATTGTTAGAGATGAGAAAATCAAATCAAATATAATAAAGATAATAACAATAATAATAATCACAAACAATATAATTTGCCTTGTCTGAACGTTCGTCCCACTTTGGTGGGGCAGTGGAAAGAGCATCACCATAGCAACAGCCGAGAAAGAAATATTTGTGATTTCCCGCTTAGCTTTTTGTGTTTTCGGGCAGGTGTTCCGTGAATGGAAAATGCAAATTATGTCAGCGTGTGACGTAACAACTGTATGACGAAGTACTTTTTTTATATTGTTGTAATGTTCATTGTTGTAATAATCATGTCATGACAAACAAAAGGAAAATACGTGGTTATTAAAAAATTACTCTACATATCGTATTTCCCACCCGTCATTATTGACTGGCTTTCACCCAGTAATAGTAATAATCCAAAATCGTCAGTTAAAAGACTCTACCTGAAAAGAAAAAGAGGAAGGGGACTAATCAATATATCAGATCTTTGCAGATAGCAAGAGAAACAACTCAAACAGTACTTCTTAAGGGAGCAAGATGTCATTACCACATTGGTGGCTGCAGATGAAGAAGGCTTTACCCCACTGAACCTGAATACTTCTCAGTTCCTTCCTTAAACAGAAAACAATAAGGATCCACTGCAAAGTTGGAAAAGCAAAATTCTGCACGGTAAATATATACGAAGTCCTTAGATCTGGAAAACATTGACAAAAACTCCTCATTACAATAGTTAAAAAAGGTCAGCTTTATCCAGAAACCGAGGGATTCTTCACTGGGATTCAAAACCGCGTTATCGCAACTCAGAACTAGTGTATAAGAAACACACAATGAAAGTTACAGATGATGACACCTGTAGAATCTGTGGAAAAGACAATGAAACCACTGAACACATTATAGCCGGCTTCTCTCTTCTTGCTTCGAAACAGTACCTTAACAGATACAACCAGGTAACCAAAATCCCACATCAAGACCATAGCGTTAAATATGGCCTTATCCAGTTATAAAATATGACGTTATTACAAGCACCAACCAGAACCTATTCTCAAAAATTCGAATTACGCCATGTACTGGGACAAACCTACCATCACACACAAGGCCATTGACCACAATCTGCTTGACATTGTAATTGTAGACAAAAAACTGAAGGAAAGACATAGTTGATAGATGTAGCGGTTCCACTTACAGAGAACATCCAAAGAACAGTATATGAGAAAATCTCGAAATATGAAAACTTCCGAATGAAAATCCCAAAGGATATGGAAACAAAGCATAACACAGATCGTACCAGTTGACATTTCGGCAATCACAGTGGTACGAAATAACTTTCTGAAAAATCTAGAGGAATTAGGATTGCCATAAAGACTGCTTCATCCAATCCAAAAGGCAGTTATTCTACAAACCTGCCATATCACTAGAGAATTCCTGAATTTCCAGGCTTGAGATGAATATTTCCGCCTTTTGCTCATCGGCTCTGGCCGAGAAAGTCGACGACAATAATAATGATAATAATAATAAAGGTAAAATCCCCATCATTGCTAAATAGTTTTTACGTAGTTCGGAATTCAGTTGAAAACTTCGATGAAACCGAATGCCATTTTTTTTCAGTTGTCCTTCATGTCGTCATTCCCAATCATGGGGTTTAAATGTAGTCTATTTTCATTCATTTATTTTCCCTTTTTTTTTTTTTTTTTTTTTTGCGTTTATTTGCACATTTCCCACAATTTGTACGTTTTCTAATTTCCTCAATTTGTCATGATGATACTCGATATGATCTCTGAAAATCATTGTACATATACAGTTACCGAAAAATTTATAGCGACTCTTGGAATTTCTGACGTTTTTGGGGTTTCAGTGTTGCTACAAAAGGAAACATGCAGATAATACTCACAATATATATATATCATTTTAAAGCACATTTCATGCAGAAACCAAATCAGTTTATAGTCAAGTTCTGAACAGAAATATGCTGCGAAACAGAAATCATGGCAAAATGACATGTTCAAATTCAAATACAATTACGTACCTAATATTTCGTTGGGTGACCTTGTGATTTAACAATGGCTGCACATCTGTTGGGCATGGAGTCAACCAACTTACGCAACATATCGGATGAAATACAGTTGTGCCAAACGTCAGTAATTGCGTTAATCAGTTCCACTTTATTTGTGGGATGACGCTCGTGCACTTTTCTTTTCAGAATGAGTCATAAATTCTCAATCGGGTTCAAGTCTGGAGAATTACCAGGCCAACGAAGAGGCACAACATTGCCGAAAGACGTCACATAAGCTTTACTGAATTTTGCACGCCGCCCAGGTGGCGCAGTGGTTTAAGCAATGCCCTCTGATCATTCGTCCGAAAGGGGTCCGGGTTCGAATCCCGGTGAGGCATGGATGTTGTGTTTGTTTTACGGCACTGGCTCTTTCCCTTCCCTGGAACCAGTGACCCTAAATTAGAATTAGGGACGGGCGACTGCTTATAGCCCATTGAGTTGCTCACGGTGGTCGTTAAACCTCCAATCAAAAACAAATTGCACGGTGACATGGGGCTGAATCGTCCTGGAAGATGTATGGCTGACCCTGGAACAAATCACGTCCTGAAAGCACCATCTTGTCCTGGAGGATACTTTTGTACATCTGTGCATTAACAGTGCTCTCACACACATGGATTCTGCCCACTCCAGCATCAGCAAAGCATTCCCAAACCGCAACGCTCATGGATACGTTCTTGTCTTAAGAGTGCAAGAGGGATGCAACGCCTCATTATTTCGTCGAAACGCTCGGCACCCCGCGTCATTACCGTCGATGTTAAATTTTGTCTCATCACTAAATAACACTTGACGCCACCTCTCAGTTCCACTCCTTATGTTCCTTTGCTCATTCTAAACGTTTCTTGCATTGTACATTGATTAGCAATGGCTTCTTTACCGCCCTATGAGACGTCAGACCCGTAGAACGTAACCTGTTCCTCACTGTTCGGGGACAAACAACAGTACAACAGCTCTCCCGCAATTCTTTGGCAAGAACTGTTGACGAAACGAACCTGTTTCGCAAATATAACTGTTTCAACGCGTTGTTACTTCTAGAAGTTTTCATTTTTAGGCCACATTTACCCAGTCTGCCATTCTTTATTCCACCCATATCACGGATCTTCGCCAGCTGCCGTCCAACTGTACTCTTGTGCACCCCCGTTATCCGGGCAATTTCTGCATTGCTTTTTCCGAATTCACTTAAGGTCACCATTCGCGAAGCTTTTCATGGTGTAATATCACTTAATCTTCCCATAACTGCAACACAGTTTGCACAGAATAAACGAAATACACTCTAAACTTCATATTTGCACTGCAGTCCACAGGAGTAATGACTGCACCCTCACCAATGCAAACGAACCATCCACGCGCACTGCGAAAACGCCAGAAATAACCCCACGCACATCGCCTGCTCTTTATATCGCCTGTATGCCGACGTACAAACAAGCTCAGTCGGCGTGTAGCAACGACGATGACATTTTACATAACGAAGTGTGCTTCCTTTGCAGCACATTTCTGGTCATAACTTGAGTTCTGTTAAAAATATTCCCATTCTGTAAACTGAGTTGTCTTCTGCATGAAATGTGCTTTAAAATGATATATATATTTTGTGAGTATTATCTGCATATTTTCTTTTGTAGCAACATTGAAAACCCAAAAACGTCAGAAATTTCCAGAGTTGCTATTGATTTTTCCGTAACTGTATGTAATGATTGCCTCAAAAATTATATATATATATTAAATTAGAATTCACTAAAGTAACACACTCAGTCACATTGACACAACACAACTTCAAAAGAAAACTCCAAACAATCTTGTGCCAGCGGCTGAGAACCGCTCATCATGGAAGTCATCAGCTGCATTAAAAGTCACGTCTCTGAGTTTATATATATATATATATATATATATATATATATATATATATATATATATATATATGTATATATATACGTAAATAATTCAAGAATACCGAAGTAATAGAAGCGAAATTCATAAGTATTTATACACCAAAATGTACAACAATGATGACAGCGCTTCCTCAACTGTTTTTCCACTACTTCATTTAGGGCTGTCTGTGATTAGCAGAGACCACCTACCGACAGAGCTGAAGTGTCACTCTACCTAAAGGTGGGGGAGTTGTCAGAGGCGCTGGCTTATGGCTAATAATCCAAGTTGGTACAGGATTCAAGTCCCGGACAGGCGTGATGGTTGTGTTTGTTCTATGGCGCTGGCTGTCTTCCTGGAACAAATGGCTCCGAATTAGAGAAGGTCGTCTGCTTATAGCCATAGTTGTGCACGGTGGTCGTTTAACGGGGAAGAAAAATAAAATCTACCTAAATGAAGAATTTTGCTGTTTCTTGTATGTGAAACACTGAGTCATTGAATATATAAAGCTCAGGTTGTGAACACAAAGGTGAACATATTTTGTGAATGGATTTTTGTTTTGTTTCATTTCGATTTGAAAAACGTGAGCGAAGTATGGAAATGTTAACGAGCTCGGTTGTTACCTTAACAGCATAGTTTAAAGTACAGTATGTGAGAAGTCTAGTGCAGTACTCAGTAATATCCAACTCGATGGTAGTTCTGCTATGAACTTGTACCAAACAAAACACATTTATTTTTTGTTCGATTGTTTTATCTTTAATATTTTGATTTATCAAAGGATTCTAAATAGTTGATGATCTTTCGCTGCAGTTTACAGTGTGTCGACGACAATCAACACAAGCAGTGTCTTCTTTATTGCTTCTTGTATCCGCCGGATTGTTTCATTAACTAACTCAGCCTCTGTTTTGCACTCAAAGACCTGTTCTTTAAGATAATGGTTTACGAAACTGAAGCATACTGTCTTTCGCATAGATTTTGAAAAAGGTGCTCCATGCCTTTTGCGTCGGAGTAGCACCAAGAAGATAGAGGGTGGTGTGGTAGGATGATTGCTTGGTAAATATGAAGGTGTTTGTGGTGCAAGAACCACAGGGAGTCTTCAGCAAAACGAATTGAAAAAATGACAGGTCGGGTCCTGAGTGCGTGACTTCCAATCAGTAGTCGAACTAATTCATCTTTGAAAAGCATGATATATGAAACTGAAGCGACCTTCCTTGGATACAACCTGGAAGATTTTTATTAAGTATTTTATAACAAGTGCTTCAGAGCTTACCTCCAAGAGAGAAGCCCTGACATCATGGAACTTGTCAACCATCTCCTCAAGGCCTCCCTTCCAGAGGTTATGTACCCATCCAGTAAGGTCAGTGATCTTGTCTTTTAAAGCACCTTCACTTTTGGCACCGATCTCCTTGAGTTTTTGGAAGAGGTCCTTCAGGTGACGATATTCATGACCGCTCAAGTCCAGAATGTTGTTCAGGACCTCAGCCAGTTCCGTATCATCCATTTGTTTAAGAAGAGCCTTCAACTGCCTCACCGCCTGATAAAAATAAAGATTAAAAAAAAAAACATTTGCTTTTTTTTTCAGACAAACAGTACAAAGACAAGAATAAATTTATTTAGGGAGTTCTACGAGTATACCAGTTATCAAAATAATTTTATTAAAACTCGCATCATGTAATTTTTAAGTCGATTTTAGACGAATATGATAAGAAAAATGCCGACGCGGAACAGTTAAAGTGCAACATACTTTGCAGCACATTGTGCGCGGACATGTTGAATACCTCGTCTCGAATCGTAGGTAATAATACATCAGTGTACATTTGTTATTATTAGGTTTTAGTTCTTTCCCTTCGTGAAAATTACGTACGAAATAAGGACAGGCAGTGCCTACCTCCCTTGCATTTTCTTACGGGTTGTCTCGCTGTTAAGAAAGTACATTCGTCTATACGAAACATTCGCCGTATGTTTGGTGGTCCTTTAACTTAGGGCGTGGATTCGAATACCAGGGAAGGTTATTGTGTTCTGACCTGAAGCGTTGGCTCTCCTACTTTCCTGGAACCAGTGTCCGTAAATTAGAAAATACTTTTAGTGTTTTATGTTTTTTTTGGGGGGGGGGATCACTAAACCCTAAATAGTGTGACGTACTACAGAGGTGAACCACATGTCAAGACGAAAAATCTGCAACCGCACAATCTATCGGTGTAGCTTAGTCTGTTGGAGCAACTCGCTCCGGAGCGAGGAGACTGGGATCCAATCTTTGTCATCGAAGAATTCCTGTCTTCACATTGGCGCCCGAGTGTAAAATGGATTTATTGGCCGTTGGGTCCTTCGACAAATGTGTGATGTTCGTTCCACACATCGTCTGGAATTAATGAAAGGTTTCTTCTTCGCTTAAACAAATTAAGAGGAAGATGATGTTACGTACTATAGAGGTGAAGCACGTGTCAAGACGACAAATCTGCAGCTGCACATTCCGTCGGTGGTCGGTTACAGCCACTCACTCGTTAGCGAGGAGCGCGGATTTCGATACATTCCGTCGGTGTAGCTCAGTCGGTTCGAGCAACTCAGTCTGGAGCGAGGAGACGCGATTCGATCTCTGTCGCCGACAAATTCCTGTTCTCACAAATGGATTGATGCTCTTGTGGTTCAACTTAAAATTTTTATATAAGGCATCCTACAAGGCTTTAGCAAGTATGCATAATTTCATGCAAAACTCTCCAGTGAATTTTGACGTAGAGATAGACCGTTTCATCACTTTCTTTTGTATGAGAAGAAAAGACAGAATGATGAACTGGTGACAGATGCAGAGTGGCAACCAAAGAAGATCGAGATGTTGTTGATGTGCAGTTGCATACAAGGACATAAGTGAGGTGAATAAGTACGCAAGATTACTTTAGACTTGCATTCTCAAGAATGTTACGTATTTTGAAATTATACCTGGCTGACTTGCTCACTCCGGAACTGCATTTTTAACTTGATTTGAAAACCGCCAATCCAATAGTTTCCTCTATTTCTTTATTTGTCGTTTTGTTAATTTGTTGCCGAAAAATCAAAATTCTAGAGCAGAAAATTACCTGCCAATCTATTAAAAAAGCTCCTAAAACCAGAAAGGTTGAGAAGAGTTCAATGGGATTTGCTCGGCTCAATTTCTCATTCGTGCCTGTTTCACCGGAGGCTGAGTTTTCTACAAAAGAACTCTTGAGATATATGGATGTCATGCACCTTTTGCCATGGTCAACATGTAAATTTTTGGACGGGATGGGTTCTAAGTGACACATACAGGCGGTTTCGTGCATGAAGGCTGTGTGTACAAAGTGCTTCTTTGTAGAAGGCGCAGCCATGCATTAAAACCCTGGTGATTCACGGGAAGACCAATTTCTTGATCTGAGTGTTCAGTCTCATCCCTGCAAGGCGAATATGTGCTTGCATGTAAGATATAGTGTTCCTGTATACATGGCATCTGCAAAAATTTCTTTGCCCAGCTTCTGTAACTATCCGACTATAAAAAGCGCCCAAGTGTCTCTAAACCTAGGAAAAAATGCCTTAGCATTTCTAAAGGCATTCGACACTACATTTATAAGATACCAAAGTCAATGTCTGCTTGAAATGAATACAAGTAAGACACTGAAAAGTCAGTGCCTGAATTTAATACATGTAAGACACCAAAGTTAATGTCTGCATGAATTAAATACTATTAAGACACCGAAGTAAATGTCGGCGTGAATTGAATACAAGTAAGACACCAAAGTTAATGACTGCATGAACTGAATACAAGTAAGACTGCGAAGTGAAGGCATGCATGCATTGAATACAAGTGAACCGTGCTTGTTGGAGCCAGCAGTTTCATAAGTAACTTCAGCTGTTAAGCTTACGTGCGCTACACATGATACATCGAGTTCAAATGTTGAGTGTCATTTCCTCCCTGAAATGTTGAACGTACGTTATCAGGCTGTGGAAGCTGATCAACACAAAATTCATGTTTTGTGTAATGCTGTACAACAGCTGCATGTGTCACTTTACTTCAGCCGTTTAGAGTTTCTGCCTTGTGATGAGATGCAAAATTGGAACTTACCACGAGCAGTGTGATACGAAAAAAGTGATGGAAACATACTGTCGGTTTTTAGCATATGTAAACAGTTGGATGTAACCACGGCATAGAGATACAACGTTATAAAGTAGTTCATTAGGTCTTTCGTGTCACTTTTCTAAAATTCTGAAAAAAATATTCGGTAGCAGCAATTTAATTTTTTAGGCTTACTTTTTGTAATTGACTAGTGTCTGTGAAAAAAATAATTCATCATGTGGATACATTCGACAAATTTTTGCTAATCATGAATAATTGACAAAAAAAAAATAACTGGAAGATTCATGAATTAGTGCATTACAAATGCATGTGATTTAAAGAGCAATTTATTAGTATAGATTATTCATTTAACCACAAGGAGTTACAAATCAAAAATGAGTTGCTTTCTCATCACGTTACCGGGACCTTTGTTTCTGTTGTGATTTCAAAAACAAAGTCCTCAAGCTATAGTTTTGTTTTTCCTCCACGCCGATAGGAGAATTTATAGAGCGGTCACTCTGTCCTAGAACATCAGACACGTGAGTTGTTTTGAAGAAACTCTTTCCAAATAGGGAAGAGCAATGTTTCAGCTCTTTCGTTTCTTAACAACATTTTCACGATGATTTTCTTTTTTTTTTTTTTTTTTCAATTTTCAATAGCAAGTTTTATTTTACTGCGAAATGCTGTGGATCTGTGCAAAAGTTCCTAGACCACCTAGAGTGAGATTTTCCTTTCTGCATGCTAGCTAAACTTGGCATTGCTGTTGCTCACTTACTAGATCAGTTTTCGCACTAAGACTCTCTAAATATTTATTTGTAACTGTTGAAGAGTACATACCTCGTTGTCAACGGCGATATCTTTAAGGTATTCCCGGATTCCACGGAGTTTTTCAAGGATCTTAAAGAAAAAGGATATGCCTGTTAAAGTTATATTTATATTTATATTAATGCATAAAACAAGAACATGTAAAAATTTCACATTTGTGAATGCATGAAAAATTTTGTGTTTGTGCAAAAATTTGTAGATGGTACGCAAGAAATTTTTTTGGAAGTAATTTCACTTCCTCATATATCAGAACATAAATATATTATGTTTTGATATGTGGGAAAGTGAAGTAAGACGGGAAGAGAAGTAATAGGGAAAGATATAAGAATAATCGAAAATCTTAGTTAGAATTCGATATTTTTTTCTTTTTGTTTAGTTAGGAAACACTTTTTTGCCTCTTGCTAATTTAGAAGAAGGAAGGGGAGTGGGTTGGGCCTACGAATTACATCTAGAGTTGAGAGAGGAAATTCTCCTTTATTAATATAAAAATTTACTAAAAATCTTGGAGAAACAGAATGTGGTCGGCAAAATAGTGGAATCGATAGCTTTCCACTCGCTGCTGATAGCAGTTCTGCTATAACTCAGTCAGTACGGAGATTAAGATATTGTGTTTCAAGTTAATTTGTGATATCAATATAGGTTTTTCACGTGATGAACAATCGAATGATCTTTAATGGAGCCTGTGTAGTAAAATTTCATCATTGCTGTCTCCTATTTTCATCTACACAATCGTAAGAAAACACACTGGTTGTCTTATTAAGCTGCACATTTGAACTTTTCCCTGTCACCAAGTACAGTAAAAAGGTAGTATTTCACAGTGAATGCTACGAGTGCCCAAAAGTTTCTGATGGCGCTTATATACTACACTGAAAAAAATGTTTCCTAAAGATGTATCGCTTTTAAAAACTGCTGCATTTTTGAAATAATGAATTGTATTATCTGCACAGCTCAACAGAATGGTAAGCGACGTCCTTCTACTGGGGTTTCAAGTGAATGTATAACCTGAAAAAAATGGGCTGAACTAGTTAGTGGCTCGCTACATGCTTAGAGGATGATGATAGCATATATTTACTGTTACACTTGCACTAGTGCAAGGTAAGAGGTTCTTAGCTGAGTTTAGTATTTGTGCTAAATAAAAAAAAAGAAAAAAAATCCTGCACCCACTGATCAGTTAAAACCTAAGGCAATTGCGGAATGAAATCCGCATATTGCTCAGTGTTTAATTAGTGAACTTTCACTATAAAAATTCCAGGAGTATGTGACGTACCTGCCAGCAGGACGCACACGACATAAAGGCACATAGCAATCAGAACGAACGTATGCGTAGCTCAGTTGGTAGAGCGACTTATTCCGGAATAAGCGGACTCGGGTTCGAATCCCGGCGTAGACCAAAAATGACGGAGAAATTCACTTGGTTATAATGGCGCCCGAACTATCCGGATGACCCGGCCGTTCAAAATCTCGCATTGGTGTGATGTTATTTCCACACCGCGAGATAGGAAAAATCAGAGAATCCCTTCTCCAGTGCTTCGAAAAATAAAAATGTGTGATGTTGCATTCCACACACTAGATTGACTGGGAGTTCTCAAGTGCACGTTCTACAGTGGATGGCTGCCTGCAACGATTCATGGTCACGGCTGACCCGTGGGCCATGCCCTCGGCCCTCTTTCGGGGGGAGGGAGATGTGACGTACCTGCCAGCAGGACGCACACGACATAAAGGCACATAGCAATCAGAACGAACGTCTGCGTAGCTCAGTTGGTAGAGCGACTTATTCCGGAATAAGCGGACTCGGGTTCGAATCCCGGCGTAGACCAAAAATGACGGAGAAATTTACTTCGTTATAAGTAGACGAAAGGCATGTGGCAAAGAACTAGAACTAGTGGAAAAACAAGACCTGACAATTTTACAATGCCTCTCTCCAAACAAAAGACGCAACAGATGAGAATACACTTCGATTTCGACAAGCTTCAATAATATGAAGTTTAATGAAGGAATCCCATGAAATCGCAAATATATTTGGGTCACTCAATGAGAGGCAAGTGAGTAATGTCTGACTGAAATGTGAAAGCCACTAACTTGTGAACGCCTCCATGACGATAAAATGACAAGCATTGAGCCTGCAAATACCATCTGCATTTGAGCCCCGAAGGATGTTCACCTACTCCGACACCTGTAGAAAGTACGAGCAAAAGAGTCCTTGCAAAACTGTTATTCAATATCTCGGACGCACTCGACAAAGAGCATGAACACCGATCGCGAATACTTTTCTCCTGCAGTGGTTGTTTGTGGAGACATGTGTTGTGTACGCCAGCGGCATTTTTCAGCTGCAGCAAACTACTCAGAACGTTCTCTAAGAACAGCAAAAATGTATAAGAAGGGAAATATGATACTTTTCTGTTTCGCAATCAGAAACCAGCACCAAGAGAGTTAAATACAGGTGATTCTCTCGCTAGGAAACCCAAACGCACCTCCATAATTCCTCACAGCTCGATGGTTTCCTATGCAAATGTACATGGACGAAGCTTTCGTATATCGAAGCAGAACCATCACACCCCGCAACTAAGTGGACTTTACCAGTGACCTTGACAGTCGCCACCGCCGACTAGGTGTTTGACTCATTGTAGAGTGATTGCGTGTCCTGCAAACATGTACTTAGTTGAACAGCACGTGTTTATTGTTCGTGGATACTGACGAACGAGTTCATTTCAACAATGTCAAGGACATTTCAGAAAGCGTATGGTGAAGGAAGTGTACCATCAAATCCTGTATTACCAAATTGGTTAAAAAGCTAGACAACTTGAAGTCTTCTCAGTCAACGCGCAGGAGGCCGGAAGATGTCTGAGCGCACGTTCAGGATGTAAAGGAGCGATTGCCAACAAAATCCTTAAGAAGACTTTCGCAAGAAACTGGTATTCTGTACTCCTCGTCTCGAAGAGCTGCCAAAAAAAAAAAAAAAAAGCAAAACTGCACCCATATCGTGTGTTTGTTGTCCAAGAGTTAGTTCCAAAGGATTTGGACAAATGTTTACAATTTTGATTATGGTTCCAACGTTTCGTTCGGGTACATCCTGGGATTTTGGATTTTACATGGTTCACGGATGAAGCCTGGTTTCATCTGAGTGGCTATATGAACTCGCAAAACACGCGTATATAGGCAGAAGAAAACCCACATGACATTTATATAGAGTCTTTACATTCGGAGAAAATTGGAGTGTGGTGTGACTTGCAGTGTGGTGTGACTCCCATATTCTTCGATCAAACTGCTGCCACGGAGGTGTACTTGAACACATTTAATGAATTTGCAAATCAGTTAACAGATGACGAATTAATGGGAAGTTATTTTAAAAAAGACGGCGCAACGTGCAACACATCCAATGCAAGCATGAGGAAAATTAAAAGTTATTTCGCTGACCGTGTAATCTCGAAAAAAATTGTGGCCGCTAAGATCACCAGACTGACGCCACCTGATTTCTTCTTCTAGGGTTTACTGAAGGGCAGAGTATGCCGCAATTAGCCTCGAACAACTGACGCCCTCAAAGACGCGATACGGCGGGAGGTTGCTGCCATTACCGAAGTCACATTAGCATATGTCTTCGCCAATTTGCAGACTCGCGTACAAAAGTGCAAGGATGCTGGAGTGGGCCGCTTTCAGCATATGCTTTAAGAAGGCCTCGTTTTCCAAGATACTAGGTAAGTACACGTCAATTTTTATAGGGAACCATACAGAAATGAAAAATTTATTGGGGAATGTTTGGTTTTCCTGGTGAGAGAATCACCCTGTACCATAACTCTTCTAATACAAATTTCTGATCATCATACTGTGAAGCTCTGCCATTATGTCATTGAATAATGCGTGGTTTTCATGTTTTACATGAGTATGTTTTGATTCTTGTGTGCTGCCACTATTTCGCTCCAGAATGAACAGTGACTTTTCAGTGAACAGGCATGCGAAGTTTCAAGTGCAGCGCTGTTTCAGCTGAGTGGTCCTGAGTTAAAGTAGTTGTTCACGCTCTTGTAGATTGGCGTCCTATAAGAAGTAGAGTAACAGAAGATCTATCTATGTAAAGGAAACTGAGAGACAGGCTGTCATCTAGTTTCCTCTACGCCTATTTTCAGCAGCGAAGCATTTCCGCAGTGTTATTCTTCGGATTCAGCGATTTAATCGAGCGGTAGTCTACTGCGTTATAGATAGCCTCTTACTCATAAAGTTTTGATACGTTCTAAGCTACCTACACCGAAAGTTCCGAAACTGCGGCCAGACCGTACTGCGATGGACCTAACTGCCACAGCTCGATTATCACTGCACATTCAGTTTTGTCGTGCACGTTATGTTTTCCCATTGTTCCAGAACCGACTGCAACGAAGCACAAGTCTTGCCAGGACTTGCTTGGATTTGCAGGTAAGGCGTCTTTCGTGGTAATGCGAATTGCATGCTGTGAGATGAACGTGCACTGGCATCGCATGAAGCGCTTTACTGATTTGGTAAATAGTTCACGTCAAAGCCACAAGAGATTGCAGTAGACTAAGCATATCTGTGTAACTTACAGCACTGAAATCTCGTGAAAACGTTCAACGAAACTTTCCGCTGTACTTAACATGAGATCTACGGTCATGCTGTTAGAGCAAGTATCGACTGATATTAAGTATAATCAGTTTGCTTGGTAAGCTTTAGTGGATGCATGCCATTTTTCCTAGAATATTTCTCACTTCAGCTAGAGGCACCAGATATCAAATATCTAACTTCTGAATCAGTGGTGAAAAGTAATACTTAACTTCTCCTTTTTTGCTACTTTGTCCTTACAATTTGTTCGCACTGGAATGGTTATGGATAGGTTAAAAATGATTCAAATATTTTACTCAGGTGAAGAAATCATGCAATATTGCAAAATAAAATACATAAATAACTGAATTATATACACTGACACACAATGATTCTCAGAGACTTCTGAGTCCTCATTCCGAAAAACTTGCCATTTCTTTAAATCCTGTCTTGAATTTTTTCAGAGCTCACAAACGGCCTTATGGAATGCACCATCTTAAAAATAAAGTATTTCCATTATTTGATTAACATCCAACGGTTTTTTTACTTACACAAAAGTTTGGTCGCGGTTCTATATGTCAGGTATTAGATTTTAACCACAGTAAAAACCTGCTAAATACCCACATTTTACCCTCAGTTTTCAGCACAACCAGGTACTTCATTAGGGTGTTTTACTTCCCTTTATTTTGTCCTTTCATTTCGGTAATGATGACCAGCTGTGCTTTGCAATCGTAACTTCGCCGTTGAATGAGTTTGTGTGTCATTACAGCTTGATTTATGAAGTTATAGATAAATTTTACTTTTGCAACGTCATTTTAAATCCTTTTGTTTCAAAGCAGTCATTAGCAGAGCTATTTCCAAATTCAAAATGGAGAGATCGTAATGCGCGTGTTAGAAACCTCAAGAAATTCCATGTCGCCTGGTGCTGTAACGAAGCGTTGTTGCCACTTCAACAGGAAACTATTTCATTACGTCGCGTTTTCAGATATGTTCGAAAATAAAGGCATCGTGGAATCCGAGCATTCACAACGTCGTATTTTTTCTTAACACGGGAATATGACCATATTTATAGTGGGTCATAAAAACTAGGTTTCGTATATCGGAAAGTTGTGGCGAAAATGGCTGTATAAATAAATTCCATACCCTTTCTCGGAGTCTCTTGATGAGATCCTTTGCTTTGAGTTTGGAAACTTCGTCCATTTGTTTGTCCAAGTTGTCCTTCTCTGTAAATAAGCAAAAGTATTTCTAAGGATTTTTGTAAAGGAAACAAAAGAAATCGTACCGCATGGCTAACATATAGGGAGGGAGAGAGAGAGAGAGAGAGAGAGAGTAAATGCAGTAGGTATCTAATACATATAGAAAATACAATTAATATTATTCTATATTTTAATCAGATCTACAGTAACATTCTTATAATGAAAACCATGTAAAAATAACGAACTTCTAAATTCCAATTCCTTTGGAAATGAAAAAGACAATATTTTCCCATTAGATACGTGCTATGCAATAATGATTTACCTGGCAATAATCATAATCTTGAAAACTTTCTAAATAAAATATCGATCCTTGGTTTCTTTGTAATATCTGATACAGGTAGCTCGAACAAAGTAAAAGTAATTAATCAATAAATAAATTTGGGAGCGGTATAACAATATTTTATTTGCACTGGAAATAAATTATTCGGCCTATTAAAAACCTATTTGAACTTGCTGACGCGCATACATGCTTATTCGTGAAACAAATTCCATTTTAATTTTTGCTTTATAATAACTAAACTTCTTGTTTTACGGGATAGTTCTACATCACTATTATCTGTTTTTAACACCGGCGGAATGGTATAAATAACTTTATTACCACGAAAAGTTACTTTTGATTTGTAAATATTCAATGTTCAACCATCATTTACGAATAAAAATTCACCTTTATCTTCCATTAACAGAAAAACATCGTTAATGAAAATTAAGAACATTCTGCTTTTAAACACGCCAGATCTAATGCATTTTTTTCATGCTCTCTCCTCCTGAAACTTGTAAGAACTTTTATTTCATTAGAAAGTTTGAATCCACATGAACAGAAATAGCTAGGTATTGGACTCGTACGGGAATTTCACGTGCTGATTTTGGAAAACAACCAAATTTGCCTCCAAAATCTGATTTCTTTTGTACAATATGCTATTATGAGATCTGATGATTACTTACTCTTTTGAATGTTTTCAAGGACGGTGTCAACAATATCATGAACGCTCTTCTTCACCAAATCAATGGCTTCCTGCGACTTCTTTTTTCCCTCTTCTCCGAGTTTCTGCAGCTTTTCTTTCAAATCATTCACCTGAAAAAACAACAGGATTAACAAAACAAGGCAGTCTAAAAACAAAAATAATGAAAAAGAAAATAAATGAATAAATGATAATGCTTTAAGTTCGGTAGCGAAAAGTGACTTTCGAAAGAACACGCACACACCCACACACAAAAGAGTCTAGCTCTACAATTTTACTTTTCCCTATAATCAAAAGAATTCTTAAATCAGCAATACAGTTTTCGCGTGAAGTTGATTTCACTTGCTTTTTTCGTAAAAAATTGAAAATTTTTAGTTCGAAAATTTGTTGGTGATCCATCCTTTTCTGAACAGAATATTGCTGGTGCATACAACTGGAGCAACTTTAGCATGAAAGATTTCTTCTTATTCATTCACATGCTTGGGAATAGCAGCCAGAAGTGTGAGCTACTTCGTATCGATCATCAACCAGTTTTCATGAATCACAATATTATGATATAAAATTTTCTTCCATCGTTTCTGAAACATTTTTTACAGAAAGCCAAAGCAAATGTGCCCATTGCCTATTAGACTCTAGCCATGCATCTACATTTAATCCAAGATATTCCTATGGAGCTATCGCTCTTCGGTTTCATCGCGTAAAATGCTTGTCATTCTTTAGTGAAATCTGACTACTTCCTTTCGCACTTAAAGAAGCTTTAAGGAGTAGATTTGTCGTTGAGTTTATTTTGTTCGGTACATGTTTTAATTTCTCCTACTGTTGTAAACTCACAGGTATAGCTTCCACTATGAAGAATACTTTACATACATTTTCTACTTTCTAATATTATACAGATTTATGCAGCTAGGGGCATCAGTGTACATTTCTACTTTCGCAGGAGCACCTCGGATCATTTTTGGCCTTATTTTTTGTTCGGGGGTTTAACGACCACCGTGAACAACTTGATGGGCTATAAGCAGTCGCCAGTCCCTAATTTAGAGCTACTGGTTCCAAGGAAGGGAGAGAGCCAGTGCCGTGAGACAAACACAACATCCATGCCTCACAGTGATTCGAACCCGAACTCATCTCTGACGAATGGTCAGAATTCAGCTCTTAGGCCACTGCGCCGCGGGGGTGGCCACTTCGGATTATGTAAAACTTTTTAAAAAGTCCTTTCTTTGTTGGATACATTTCATCTCTGCCTCTAATTATTCGATTTGAAAAATTCATTTTGCTTTGGATATTTTCGCTACGAGAAAGATGTTGCACATAATTTGTAATTTTTCTTAACGTATAATGCGCATTTTTGGATCTAGTGAGCGTAAGTACTTATTTTTACTGACAATTTTTTACGGATTCTCCAAAACCTGTTGGAGAATTCGCATCGTGTCTGGTTCCACTCACTATGAAGAATACTAAGCATATTGTGTATTTTAAATAACGCGTAGTTTTTCCGAAAAGGTGAACAACCGCACTTTGTTTTTTCGCTAATTTTCTGTTTTCTAAATATCTGCTCTGAAAAATTCTTTTTGTGCAGGGCAGGACTCACCGGCAACTAATTTATAGTCTCTAGAGACTTTCAAAGTTCTCTGAATTAGGTTTCAGAGATTTCTTCCTCTTTTGTAACTGAAAAGGGCAAAGAGAAAGTTTTGTCCGGTTTGCCAGTACCTTCCGCATAGGCAGCATCGTCATTCTGAGATTTGTCCGTTTAGTCATTCTTTTTCAGTTCATTGTACAGTTCCCCAAGAAAGTGCCTTTGGAACGTGCTTATTTAAGATTTCATGTCTTTACCTCCATAAAAGCTGCTGAGTAATGATTCCCTTTTCAAGCTGAAATGGTCCTGCTCCATCCCTTTAAGTTCTGATGCATCTCCGATATTAATTTGAAAATTATCAATTATTAAAAAAATACCATCCGCTTTTCTTTTCCATAAGTTTCAAGCACTTCCCAAGAGCAGCATTTGAAGTTGTCCTTAGATCTTCAGTGACATCAGGTAATATAAGCTTTTCCTTGTCTGAGATTTCTTGTGAGCAACTTGGTGGCCAAGTGGTACGAAGCGCCGGCTTCTAATCGTTCGGCACAGACAGGTCGAGCTCGAATCTAGTTTGAGGCATGGGTAATGTGTTTGTCTTACGGCACCGGCTCTCTCCCTTCTGTGGAATCAAATTAGGGACGGACGACTACTTGAAGCCATAATATTTGCTCATTAAATCCCTTAAATAAACTCTGACTGTAAACTTATATGAATTAGTTTGGAAGATCTGGGCTCACTTCACGGTGTACATCTCTTCAACGTTTGCATCTTGTGTTAATAAGCCAGCCTATGGGTCATATTTTCTTGTGTTGCAATCTTAGCAACATTTTTTGTTTCATTTCCTTCTTTTTTTATCTTGAGTACGTGGTAGAGGAGATGTGTTAGTGGTTGCTGTTGCCTTGTACATTAAGTGAAGTATCTTTCGTATTCAGTGTTCTCTCTTTTCTGGAATGGGGGTGGAAGCCGGAGGTTTAACGACTTTTATGGGTATCTAAAAGTTTTAGAGGGTCGTCCGTTCCTTACTTAGGGTCACTGATTCTAGAGAGGGGAAATGATCAGCATCGTATCACAGGCACACCACTCATGCTTCACCCAGGATTTGAAACCGGGTCCAACTCGGAAAAATAATCATGATCATGATCATATGTAGAGGATTTAAGGAAGGGAGTGTCTGACCCTAGGTCTTAAACAACCCTTAGAAATAGGAAACTAGGAGATTTGGGTTAGAGCGCCCGATAGGAAAGTGACACGGAAGCGAAGTAGAAAGGAGGAGGAAGACGCCCTTATTTATTACCGGGGGCCCAGTACCCGGGGTCCGACGGCTTAACGTGCCCATCCGACGCGCGGCGGGTATTTAGTGGATAGAGCGTTCGTACCTACCTGGGATCGAACCTGAGGCCCCTCCCGTGGCAGTCACGAACGTTGCCCACTCGGCCACCGGCGGCCTCGAAAAATAATCAGAAGACCGAATCTTTGAGTACTCGGGCATCTGAACTGCATCATCAGGTCACTCAAACTGTTTCACTTGGAAGACCCGACAAGTAAATGGAATAACGATGGTATTACTTTCAAAGTCGTCAACACGCTCAAGCGCAGCAACGTCAAAGTCAAGATGCCATACAGGTGTGAAAAGGGAGGTAATACAATATAGATAAGCAACTGATATGTCTAGGTTCTTTTAATATCCTTTTCCGTTCCATGAAGGTTAGCTAAAATAATTTTCCCCATGAATCGGGACCTACCTTGTTCTATGCCATTGTGGTATCATAGATGGCTGATATATTTTGGAAGGTTTTAATAGTATTTTTCTTTTCTACTCTCATAACGTTTCTCTAATTCAGTTTTCATCATAAAAATGTTAATTTTTTCTGCTTGATTGCTTTTGAATGCGTCTTAAAAGACAGGTTCAACAAACGAGGACGGGTTCAGTATATTTTCAGTACAACAAGTGAAGAGCATGAGAATTAAAACCTCTGCTCTTATTTTTTTTTAGTACAGTGGGCGGAAGTTACAAGCCTCCGTTTTAAATACTACCTACGCATACCACTGATATTTGGTCTTTGAAAATGGATACTTAGTGATTGCCAAATTATTATAGAAATATTCAACACAAACCTTTTTGTGAGTCAAATTCAGAATGAGTTGTATTTGGAGGATCTCATCTGAGGCACTTTGTGCTCTTGAAATCTGCCCCAAAATTGCCTACATTTAATACCAGGTTTTAATAAATTAGGTGGTGCAGTGGTCTAAGCGCGGATTTGTGACCATTCATCCGAGATGTGCCAGGGTTTGAATTCTGGTCAGGTATGGCCGTCGTTGTCTTACGGTACTGGCTCTCTCCCTTATCTGTAACCAACGACCCTAAAGCAGGGACGTGCAACTTCTTATACCCCATCGAGTTGCTCACGGTGGCCGTTGAACCCCCAAACAACCAAATAAAAAGTCCCGCAAGCCCATAGGTGTGAAATCTGTTTTCCAACTGAAACTCGAATTCTAAAACGTGGAAGAAAAGGCGAATAAATTAACCCTCCTGGTAACAGGAGTTTTGGAAGAGGCAATGCGA
This sequence comes from Macrothele yani, assembly GCA_039090855.1. NCBI lineage: Eukaryota > Metazoa > Arthropoda > Arachnida > Araneae > Macrothelidae > Macrothele > Macrothele yani. The sequence goes on along the minus strand of CM077030.1, from coordinate 182,042,382 downwards.
AATTTTGTCACACGTATAAGAGGAGACTCCCTAAAAAGCTTCCTGTCCTTCTGTAGTATTCGTCGTCGTTAAGATGCGGCGCATATATGCGTTCTCTCCGCTTTTGAACAGGTCTTCGATGAACGTGTTATTGCATCGTCGTCGCTTTGGGCACAGAAATCTTCGAACGTGTATATGCGTGCTTGCCACCAGGAGAGTTAAAGCCAAAGTATCGACGCATGGAGACTTTAAAAACTTGATCAAATTCAAGAGAATACTTTTTGTTCAGAGAAAATAACTGCAGAATTTTGAGTAATTCATATCTGATTATTTGATGGCAATAACTTGTGCATTAGACTGACTATTTAAAATTTTTGCAAGCTTTGACTCAAAACCTCGTCCAATCAATCGCTATTGACATATGCAAAATGAACAGCAACGGTCATCGAGCCTTCAGAAGACAACGTCCTGGACGACTGTTTAGACAGTCAATCTGGAATGTGCGTGACAGTAAAAGAAGATCATTAGCTGAAACGGCTTTTTAACTGCTGCTATTATTCTTAGAATTACATTGAGGAATGTTTACGACATCAGGAGAGAAAAAAAAAGGTAAACAAAACAGGAAATGGCATGATTAGTTTCTTTAATTGGTTTTTAATTGTCTTGAGAATACTCACTTGCCCTTGCGGTGGAAAATGTGCATCAGAAATGCCTGTGTCATATGTTTAGAAGCACTATTTCAAGCACGCGCGTTATGTAGTGTAGAGAAAGCAGAATGAGACCATTTAGCTCTCCAAAGTTATTTTCCGTGTGCAATGTCAGCAGCACTTTTAAGAATTAAAGCACAGGCTTGCATCTCAGCATCTTTGAATTTGCTGTAATGCTCCTTTCTTATTTAGGTTTCGTAGGTACTTGTTCTACAGTGAAAGACATAGAGATATTTTAAACTGGGATCTTTCGTATGCCTTTAAAAGTAAAAAGAAAAAACCGCGAAGAGGCAGAAACATCAGGATTATTTCCAACGAATATACTGGAATTAACATATATTTCTTTCATTACTACGATCAATAAAAATAAGTTTCAAAACTGAGGTATTTCCAGTGTTTTACATTTCCAGATACTGCACCAAATGCAGTACATACGGTAGAACGTTGATAATTTGCTAATGAAAAACAAATTTATCAAGATCAACTGCTTCTGACTAAATAGACTGATACAACTTTTCTGTTATATTGAGGCTACTAAAGCTGTAATGAAAAATATGGAACCGGAGAAATACAGAAAAAAGCACACCGCATGCCACAGCTATATAACTCGAAGAGAAAAATATACATTTAATTCAAATGCTGGGCAAGTAGTTTAATTTAAGTAAACTCTTACAATCCTGAAATCAAAATATACAGTAAAGCACACATTCATTCCATCGTGCTTCAAACGAATGAACTAAATCGGCAATTGCTCACTAAATACCAGCATTACGTTACCTACGTTAAAGTTGCACTAAGTAAAGGCCAGTTTAATACTGATCATTCCTTTAAGAAACCGGAAATGAGGGCATCCGTGTCTTTAGACCGTAAAGCATTGCTAGAAAACTCACCAGAAAGTTCCTGTTTGTTTCTACTGCAAGAGAGTATGTGCTATTTATGACTTTTTTTTATACATATTTGTGTTCTTTGTTGTTATTCATTTTTTTAGGTGAAGGCTGTATAAAATTAGATTAAACTAACTTTTTGTTGATTCGGTATTTGAAGGTTGAAAACGAAATGAAATTTCAGCCGAATATATCCGCCTTCCGTGTAAAATCTTTCCTGCAAAGCACTAGAAATGCGATGTCATAGATACACTGCTCGACATAGAAATTGCCCAACCCAGTGGGAGGTGTGCTGCAAACATGCAAATCGCAGAGCTGGTCTACCCATTCGAGATATCCAAATGATGTTAAACCGGAGCCGATGACGTCAAACGTTCGTGAAATAAAGGTGCCAGCAGAAACACTGACGGTAGTGTGCGGTAGCAAGGTGGAAGTGTCTCAGACGTTTTAGATTTGTTGTTTGTGCTGGGAAACTATTTGAAACTGTTCGGGCAACATGCCGTCGGCAGGATTATCGCCATTTGGATGTGCTTCAGAGGAAAAGAATTGTAGGCCTGTGTGAAGCGGGCTGGTCTACATGTCGTAGCGCTGCGCATGTGCAACGGGACAGATGCACAATCCGTGAGCGAGATTATGCAGCCCATTTTGATACCGTTCCTGAATGGCCTGCAGCGCTTCATTTTCCAGAAAGATAATGCCCTTGTATACACCGCTCGGATCTCCAGACAATGCTTGCAACATGTTCAAACACTGCCATGACCAGCAAGATCGCCCGATTTATCCCCAATTGAAAACCTGTGGGATTACATTGGACGTAGTCTGTATTCGAATCGGCCTGCGCATGATCTCGATGAATTATGGGAACAATCCAACCGTGCTTGATGCTTCATTCCTCAGGACGATATCCGTCGACTGTATGACTCATTGCCACGCCGTACTGTTGCCTGTATTGCCGTTCGCCGCAATGCAACCACTTACTGAGGCGTACCCATTGTGCTGCATTATCTCGTCTGATAAACACTGTACGTGGCTGAAAATAACATCAAGGTAAACCCTTATGTATTCCTTTTTTGCATGTTTAATTTCACCCCTCTGTCCTCACTCATACAGGATGGGGCAATTTCTATATCGAACAGTGTATCTCAGTAATTTCTTTGTTACTGGCTCGGAATAGAGCCCAGAGTTAAAAAAGTGTGTTTATGGATTCATAGCACTGGTTTGCTCAGGATTTCCAGCTGCGAATGGGCCGTCTCTGTTTCATTAGTATTGGTCTATTCCTGATTACCAGTATAAAGCAGCTAAGACGAAGACACGCCTAAATGACTTGCATTCAGTTGACAAGGCTCAGTCTTATACTTAATAACATAAAATGTACGATTAGCGTCATGAAGGAACAATAAGAGTAATAAGGAACAACAAACTGACTTCAAATGCAACGTACCTTATCCGTGACTTGCCCGACAACTCCCTTAACTTTTTCAACTCTTTCTTTGAAGCCATTCACAAGTTTGTCGAGGGTGTCTTTTAGAGCTTTGCCCAGCTCGGTCTTCATGTCCTTTTCGACACTGCAAAACGAAAATTGAATAATCTGAAAATGCATTTGTTTATGTTACAGAATCAGCAGTCTGATTTTAGTCATCTGACAAACTAGGATAACTTTTACTGGGGAGGGTATTTCAATCACAGTTCTAACGAAAAATCGTCTTATCTTGTTGTAACTCTAGCCACTCTATTGAAATTTCAAGTGACCTATGATAAAAGTTGCCTGCATGGAAACTAAACCACTGATTTTGCCCAACCTAACAGACAGGATTAAATGCATTTTTCTCGGGTGAAAGAGTGATGCATTTATTGGATGACTTCTCATATTAAAAGAACTAGATAAACAGAAACCGCAAGAAACAAAAACAGTACTTCTCTAGATAACTGTTCAGCGTTTAATGTGAACTTCTATGGTAAATATGTTCTGCACTGTAGTTCGTCATGAAAAAATTGGTGAAATTGCAACAGCTGTACTCTTCGATATCAAACTACATTAATGCTGCAGATCATCATGATCGCCCCTGTCTCCAGGGGTGGACGCCTCCCACATCACGTGCCAGTGATGCCACCGACCGGTGCGAAATATACTGGGGATGATCAACACGAAACTTTCGATAATCTTTTGGAGGTAGCAAAGGGTTATACAGTATAAAGAAATACGTCTCTTATACTCTCTTGGCTAGAGGATGTTGTTTGGTACAGCAGGAGTTTAAAAAATAAAAAGGCAATGTGCTTCAGAACGGATTCAAGTGAAATGACGTCTCGCCTGAAAATATGGCCTAGCTCGGAGGTACGCGCGGCGATTAGGTTGAACGATATGGTGTGTTGTACCGAAAGAATTATTTGCATTTGAAGAAATTCAACACGAAGTCGCCCGCCTATTTTAAAGCACCAAAGTCTTCACACACGCCAAGTTGCTTTCTTTTATCGATCTTGAAGGTCTGTCACTGCGTTTTTCATCCCTTAACGCATTTCGCCTGCGTGTGAATTTTGACCACCATAATAACACACTCCAAACGCTCATAACTTGAGGGCCATAGACTTCATGCAGTTGGCGAAGGATCTATACTGCCGGCGTTTTCTCTGCCCATAGAAATGTATTCACCGCGCGTACTCCTACTAAGACCATGTTTCCGGGCGATTAGTCATTTTCAATTAAATCTGTTTTCTACGTTGCCTTTTTTATTCAAAATTTGGTGCAAAAACATGCCATCTGGTCAGGATAATGTAATGACGTTCGAAGACACAAGATTTAGATATCTTTAATCCGCCGCCAAAGGTAATCGGAAGTTACTTATTGATCAGCCTATGCATATAGATGGTAGCGGAAGGTCGCTTTAAACGGTGCGCATTGTTCGAAGTGGGCCGGTATGGCATACCGGTAGTTAATAAAAATAGAAGTGAGCATACCGGCAGTTAAAAAAAACCTTATTTACCATCCCGGTATGTAATAAATTATAAACCCGTCACAAACTACTTAAAGAAATGAGGATGAAAGCACAAATTTTAACGCAAAAATCGGCAAATGGCATTTTTAACGGATAAAATTGGTAAATGAGTAGCAGCTGGGACTGAGGACTGAAAAGACGCTAAGTGCTCTGCTACTACACTACAGTTTTAGTGTAGCAGCAGAGCCTTTAACATACTGAAGCAGAATGGCTTTCGATTTAAAATCTTGGTGTCGAACATACCGGTAGAGCTACTGCTGGTATGGTAGACACCATACCGCAGTAGCTCTGTGCCACTTCGACCCCTTCCGGTGGGAAATCCGTGCGATGGGGAAAGGGAAGGACTTTTCCAAGTTTAAACGGGGAATGATGGTCGGCGTGAGGAAGGTGGGGGTTAATATTTCATTACCCGCAGGCATTGTTGACTGTTCGAGGGAGGCTATAGTGAAGGTGTGACGGGAATGGTCCGAAGAGGGACACACATTAACCCAGCGTTCCGGAAAGGTGATACCACCACTAGTTGTCGGTTGATGTGCACGGTGGTTGGCACGTGCTGTCAGGGACAACAGAAGGCTCCCGACTCCTCAATTAAGGGCAGACTGTAATCAGGGCGCACAAAGAAAAGTTTCCTAGTGCACAGTTCAGAGGGTGCTCTTGCAAATAGTTTTAAGAAATAGGCGGCCCGTCCGTGTCGACATAATTGCTGGCAGTCATAAACAGCTGCTATTCAGTGGGTATGAAGGCACGGTGACTGGACATTGGGCGACTGGAAAAGGGTCTCTTAGTCCGACGAGCTCAGGTTCTAACTGCAACATACCGATAGATGAATCAGTATTCGATGCCACGCAGGTGAGGAACTGCAACCATACTTCACTGTTATACTGAGACAGGCAGGAAGAGACGGTATCTTTGTGCGGAAATTGCTCTTATGGAGATCACTCGGGCTCCTCATTTCCGTGACATACACGGTGACCTTATGGCAATTGACTTTATCAGCAAAACAACGCTCTGTATCACAAGTCCCTTTTTGAAGGAATGGTTTGAGAATCATATTCAAATGCTTTGTGTGCTTCCCTGATCACCAGGTTTCTGCAGCTAGAATACCACCGAACGGCTGTGGGATGCAACGTTCGCCTGCCCACGCCAAGGCCTCGCACCGTCTCCAAATTCCGGGGCGCCATCCCGTCCATCTGGTGCAGAATATCTGACGCTATATTCCGCGGCCTACTTGTACCGAAGTAGATGTCACGTCGGGTGCAAACGGTTATTGCGCCGAACGGTTGTTCAACATTCTATTTGGTATGGGTAATTTGTTTATATCTCGGAAATGGCTGGCAAACTTCTCGAGTTATGTCTCATGAATATTTAAAATTCTACAGGTCTTCTAACTAAAAGACGTGTGGGAGAATTAATGGAGGATTGTAAATGCTACATATTGCACAGTGAATTTACCGCCAACTAAAGACATGATTCAGTGATTCAAATCTATTATTTAATATCGTTGAAAATCATATGAACTTGTAAACATTTAAAAAATAATAGAATACAGCAATGACTACTGACTTCAACCTTACGCCAGGAAGGCAAGAACAGCTCTGATGATACATTTTGCCGTTACAGCACGTACATTCAATAGTGCTTGTCACGATAACGATGCGTGACGCGATATATACACATCTCACTTGACTTCTTTATTAAATAAACATAATAACATATGAACAATTACGTCATTACGTGAGATTAAACAGCAAAATAAGGATTGTCTTCCTACAAGACGCGTAAGTAAAAATCCCAATAACAGTTGCAACATTTTATTGTCACTCAATTGCTTCAACGAGCCACAGTTATTGAATCCTTTTAGCCTGTTTGTTCCGCTCTGGTAAGAACATGGAAACAAGACCATTATCAAAAAATCGCTGGGCAGTGAAATACTCTTGCAAGAAGTTACCACGAAGAATGCGAATTATTCTGACACAAAATCAGTTAAAAGAAAAAGATCGTGAAAGTGTTTGCGTTTAATTCTTTAACTTCTGCTGGTATTCATATTTCCGTGTTTTATGAAATAATTTTGGTATTTTGGGTTGTTGTTGCGCAGAATGCTGCATTGAAAGAGGCTAAACTTCCGCCTAAGTTCCATGACAGTACAGAAAGCACGGAAGATTATGGATATGTGAAATACGACGAGTTGTACTTTAACAACGCAAAATCCTCGAACACTACAGCAACAAAGTAGAAATCTTGCGTCTTTCGTCATCAGCATCTGGGATTTCTAAGTAACTTTCTGCATACAACCAGCCAAAGTATGTGATGAGATGAAGTGTTAAAACATAAATAATTTTTTTAATGAAACAAACTAATTATTTTTCTTTCATGTAAAACAGAGGTATTTATCTTATGTCATGCCCCACAGGCCCGACCTTGATAGTTCCGCAGCTCTAGGCAAAGCTGACTTAGGTTCTCTTATAATCTTTTTGATTGAAAAATATGCATACCTTTTAATCGTAATCAACTTTCAATCACATTTGAGTAACCCAACAAGGTGAACCCAACAAGGTGATTCCTTCATTTATTTATTATGAATAAAGAATTCACACTGAATATTGAAAATGATAAATTGCGGTGTCGCCCAGAGCATTTACCGCAGTCGAAAACTTTTTTGCAGGTGGCTTATGGTAAAAACGATCATCAGCCAAGTGCAGAAAGTTACGATGAATCGCCGAGTGCTCATCAATGCTTATTTATCACAGTTGCATGCCAAACTCAAGAGACATTCAGGGACTTCTCCCCTGAAGATCTCTCACAACATCTTTCTCTCGTGTACAGAAAAATCACAAATTAAATTAAAACTCATAAGAACTATTAATAACTATATCCTCGAAATGATTTATGAGGCATTAAATGCTGGAGCAATTATAACATTTGTGCAAAGAATATGATGAAATTCTTACGCATTAAGTTGCGTTGCACAGTCATTGAAGTCGACGGCATGCTTGCTATCTGAAAGGAAAAAAAGAAGAGAAACACTTTAAAGAAGCTACTTCAGTTAAACACGTTAAATGTAAAGAAATTTATATGTGAATATGCAGTGTACTTCTTAAAACTTGTTTTCCTCTATGTACATACCCACAGGTATGGGCGTGTAGACCTATCCTAAAAGCATGGTGGTGGTGGGGTGCGGAGACGGTTGTTATGGTTAAATGAAATATTTCAAGTAATCAGTATATATATAGTATTATATTTTTTCATGCATATACTATATTTTTGCCCATATATAGTAATACATTTTCCCGCAGTGCCGCATCCAGGATTTCTTTACGGCGTGGCCCAAACCCCTGAAGCTGGAAATAAAAGTGTTCTGGAGAAAACCTCTTCCAAAATAATGAAAAGCGATTCAAATGTCTCCGCCATATTAAAGTGCGCTTCCAATATTTCGTAATATATTTATTTTAAAACATATACAAATATGTTTAAAAATAAGCAGCCAATAACAAAGAACATAGTGATACTTCATGGGAGAGGACCCCGGCCTCTGAGCCACCCCCAGTGAGTGCGCCCCTGTGTGAAAACACAAGTTTCTCCGCTCCCCTTCACTCCGGAGTAAGCTGCTCTCCCAACTAAGCTACACGGCCGGAATGTATCGCTACAGATTTGTCGTCTTGACAAATCTGTTGAGATACATTCGCTACAGATTTGTCGTCTCTCTGTAGTACGTCACAACTGTTTTCAAGTATATATATATATACAAATTATCAGGAAAAACCAAAATTCTGATGCCAAAAAGAAGAGAGATGAGAACTACTAAAGGAGATGTGACTTCCAAAGTGGAATATGTAGAGCTATGCAAGACAGTACGAAAAAGTATTACTGAAGACGTAAGGAAATTCAACTGTGAACTAGTGAGGAAAGCAATTGAAAACAACCAAAGCCTAAAGATAGCAAAGGGATATCTTAGTAAGGGAAGAAAACAGATAATGGCTCTGAGAAAAGAAGATGGTTCTGTAACAAGAAATAGAGGTGAAATTTTGACAAGAGTGAAATATTTCTACTCAAAACTATATAAAAGTGATGATACATGTACTCCAGACATTACGAAAGGTACCACTACCAGAGTTCTTCTAGTCCTCCCAGCAGAATTTGCACATGCAACCAAGAAGATGAAGCGGGGAAAAGCTCCAGGAGAAGATAGAATTACCGTAGATATCGTACAAGAAGCAAGTGGAGAAATTGAAACAGTACTCGCCCAAGTTTTCACTCGATGCCTTAATGAAGGGAATTTCCTGAGGATTGGAACACCGGTACAATGATCCTGCTACATAAAAAAGGTGACATTGAGGATGTCGGGAACTACAGACCTATCAGCCTCCTATCAGTGGTTTATAAAATCTTCACTAAAGTTCTTTCACACCGCTTAAAGGTGACACTGGACATGGCTCAACCAAGAGAACAAGCTGGATTCAGGAGTGGCTACAGCACAATAGATCATATCCACGTACTGAGAGAACTAATTGAAAGAGCGAGGGAATATGAACTTCCATTGTACATGGCTTTTATCGATTATGCAAAGGCCTTTGATTCGGTGAAACCATCAGCATTTACAATGGCTTTGAAATCCTGCGATATTGAAGATGCATACATTAATATTATTGATAACATACATGGAAATGCAAGTGCAAAGATTCGGCTGTTTGAGAATACAGCACCTATAAAAATTGTAAAGGGAGTGAGACAAGGTGACACCATATCTCCCGAGCTCTTTAATGCCCCATTGGAAAATGTCTTTCAATCACTGAACTGGGAAAACAAAGAGATAAAGAATAATGGACATTATCTAACTCACCTTCGTTTTGCTGATGACGTAGTCATTTTTGCAACTACCCCATCAAAGCTGCAGAGTATGACCCAGGAACTTGCTGACAAGAGTAAAGAAGTGGGATTAAAAATGAACTTTCAGAAGACAAAAGTGATGTACAATGCTTTTACAAGAAACGGAGATTTATCGATTGATGGGGAAAAGCTGGAGATAACCAATACCTACATTTATCTTGGACAGCAGATATCAAGTGAGGGTCACATTGATGAAGAACTTAATCAGCGTATAAAACTTGCATGGAGAGCTTTTTGAAGAAACAGTATAATTTTCAAGAGCAATATGCCATTATGTCTTAAAAGAAAAGTGTTTGATCAATGCATCCTTCCAGTGCTTACGTATGGTGCAGAGACGTGGACCTTAACTAAAAGAGACATACAAAGGCTGCAGACAACTCAAAGAAGCATGGATAGATGCATGCTTGGTGTAACCAGGAGAGATAAGAAGCGGAACTCGTGGTTCAGAAAAATGACAAGAGTAGAAGACATCATGATCAGAGTAAAATCCCTGAAATTGCAATGGGCTGGACATATTGCCAGAAAGACAGACCATCGATGGACAGCCGAAATTTTTGATTGGATTCCAAGGGACAGGAAAAGACCCAGAAGAAGACCACATGTGAGATGGGTGGATGAAATTCGAAAGTATGCGGGAGTAACATGGAGGAGACTGGCACAAGACAGACCGTTGTGGAAGAAACTTGGGGAGACCTTCATCCAGCAGTGGATTGATAATGGTTGACAATGATGAGGATGATATATATATATATATATATATATATATTATATTTTTGCACCCACACACACTCACACACATATTACATGTGAAACTTAAGAGATACATTGCTTCCTTTTTATATTTTATATCAATTATGTAGAAATCGTGTCGTCTAGAGGAATTCAATCTTGCACTACTACAATGAACAGCCATCATATTTTTAACACTTTATTCAAACACACAACACAAGTAACACAAGACAATAACTAACAACTTAAACGGATTCATTCCACACAGCGAACAACCACCAACGACCAACTTCACTTCCTCTCTTCACTCTTCCGCTCTCTGCTCTGCTCTCGGCGTCGTCTCTTCTCTGCAACTAGTGCGTAGATATGTACAGCGTACTGTGCCGCCATCTGTGAGGCAGATTTGTCATTACAAGTAGTTAGTCTATCTGAATACGCGGGAATCCTACATATATATCTATAATTATTTTTCATTAAAAAATGAAAATGAACACTGCGGCTCGCTGTCATTTTCACTCTGGTTAACGGTGAGATCATCGAAAGGTGGGGCACATTGAATGACATGCGATAAAATAGGGGGTCATTTTGTGTCTGAATATTGCATAAAATATTCGTAATGAGCAAGGAGGATTGGGAAGGCGAAGGCTCAGAGCTCGGACCATGCCCTGTTCACCCACGTCATCCAGCAAATCTCGTTCCTATGCGATTACACTCCACACATTGATATGAAGAAAAAATAACCTCACAACGATACATTTGCTATTCGAAAAACGTTGTACCTAAGTCTCAATTTTAATTTTAATTCTAAAAATAATGAGCTTTTGAAACTGAAAAATATAGGGAAGCATGGTATGTCGGGTGACAAACTAAAGCCAGAAGCAGGAGACAGGTTCCACACGTTTTCATGAGATTCTACGCCAATGCTCACAGGTGTGTCCTAATACTGGAATGTTTCAGTGAATTAACCGTCAGAAACATAGCAGAAAGCCTTACACGGGTTTTACTGGATTAAATTTGCTTGTATGAAACCCTAGTTCAGAAACATTTTCTAGTAAAGTAGACTCTAATTTGTTCAGAGTGAATGAGTTTGGTGCGGAAATCATGTAAAATGGGCAGGGAAATGCCTGTAACATAGCATGACAGCGTTTTTTCTAAGTGTTTAATGATATTGTTACGATTTTACCGCTGTCACTAATTTTTACGGTATCGTGGGTCGTTATCCCACCGTTGACCACCAATTGTTACAAACGTGCCGAGCAATATTATTCTTCCAACGCTCGCCACCAATTCATACTGTACCACCACTGACTACCAAAGGATACGAACGTTATTTGAGACTTCGATTCGTTTAAATTCGGGAGGTGGTATATATGAGCGAGAACGTTAGTTGAAATACAGGAATTTAATACACCAGAGCCTATAGAATAAATAGAATAAGATTAAAACACTTAGACATATTTATTGTAGGCGGAGCCTACTGTCAGTAGCATTGGCTACGGCGTACAAACACGAATTATTCTCCTTACGCAGAACTATTACCAGCTGACCCTAGATTTTGAAAAACAGTTTTCCGCCAAAAAGCGTATCAGAGTTCTAAAATAAAGTCTGGATTCAGCTGATGTATACAGTTCGTCCACTCAGAGAAAGGATAGCATTAAACAAAAAAAGTGGTCACTTATTCTTGTAGTAGCACGGTAATCCGGGTTAAAAGAATGGTTTAAATTGTGCACTGGAGGTTTTCACTACACATACACAATGACGGAGAGCGCTTTATTCGGCTTGTTATAGCCTTTCACCTGTATGATAAGCGCAGGAGGTTGGTCACTTCCTTTGCTTCTCCTTTCCCCGGGGATCGGAATATGCTGTTCCCGCCCTCCGAGACTTGGCAGAAGGGACGGCTGTAGAATGGACGGCGAATAGCTCTCTTTGACCCCATAGAAACTTCGTCTTCAGCTGGGAGCTTACGCTTGCTTGTGGTTTTGGGTAGGTCAGCGACCTTACACCTCCGAGAGATGAGGAAGAGAATGTTTTCAAGGGGAGAACTTCCAGAAGCGAAACAGAAGATCTTTGCTTGGCGTGTAGACCTTGATGCGTTCTTCCTCGTTAGTGGTTTATTGGCGGGAGCTGTGTATTAGAAGATAATCTTTGTCTATGGGCACAGCGCTCTGACGGCGGTCTATCACTTCGGCAAATCAAAGCGCGCCCTCCTTTACACGGCGTGGTAGAACATCCCTTTTTGTCGGCTTTCCCTAATTTAGCCAGCGCTCTCAATTCCCAAATTTAGATGGGCTTACCCTCTGCCACTTAATTATGGTTAAGCTAGGCTTTTCCTCGTACCTATGCGTCTTACGGCTGCGCGTCAGGTACCGTGGATTCGATTAGGTCTTACCGCCGCCTTACTTCTGCGGACAGCGAAAACTAACTCCTTACTTTTTCGTCTGCACCTTCGTGGAGGCGAACCAAAATTCCTCTTTTCGCCGTCACGTGGCTTCAACTTCTTCTTTTCTGTCAACACCTAATGTTGGCCCTGTTCTCTTTCGTACAGAGAGCCGTCGCTTCTGCAAAACTGGTGTCATTTCCGACCTTTGACCCGCTATAATCGTACCTTTGGACGTAGACTAAAAGCTTTTTGACATATACTGCTTAAAGTAGACATATTTATGAGGGTCTGGATGTAGCCGCGTCGCCGACTGGGTGGTCGTGTGGTATCTGTGTGGGCACTCAAAGGCGATCTCACCATCCCTTGGTTTCCACCCAGTAAAAGCGAATTATTCGACTTCCCCAATTAAATGTGCTAATTTTTCTAATTAATTTTGTAATAGGTCAAATATTTAATTTATTCATCATAATTTAACCACGCCTATCGAGTCCGTCCCTCCTTTTACAGTTAATTTAATTTGTACCCAATTTTCGTATCAATATTTATGAGCACCTAATGCTACTAGTGGACGCCCGTCCCTGATTTCAACCCACTGATTTCAACCCACTGATTTTAACCCACTGATTTTAACCACTGATTTCAACGCACTGATTTTAACCACTGATTTCAACCAACTGATTTTAACCACTGATTTCAACCCACTGATTTCAGCCGACTGATTTCAACCCACTGATTTTAACCACTGATTTCAACCCAATGATTTCAACCAACTGATTTCAATCCACTGATTTTAACCACTGATTTTGAACCCACTGAGATTAACCACTGATTTCAACCCACTGATTTCAACCAACTGATTTCAACCCACTGATTTCAACCCACTGGTTTTAACCAACTGATTTCAACCCACTGATTTCAACCGACTGATTTCAACCCACTGATTTTAACCACTGATTTCAACCACTGATTTCAACCCAATGATTTCAACCAACTGATTTTAACCACTGATTTCAACCATCTGATTTCAACCCACTGATTTCAACTCACTGATTTCAACCCACTGATTTTAAACACTGATTTCAACCCACTGATTTCAACCAACTGATTTCAACCCACTGGTTTTAACCACTGATTTCAACCGACTGATTTTAACCCACTGATTTTAACCACTGATTTCAACCCAATGATTTCAACCCAATGATTTCAACTAACTGATTTCAATCCAGTGATTTTAACCACTGATTTCAACCAACTGATTTTAACCACTGATTTCAACCCACTGATGTCAACCCACTGATTTCAACCACTTGATTTTACAAAAGGAACAGAGCCAGAGCACTATAGAACTAAGACACCACCTGCATCTCATCCGGGGCTCGATAAAGACCAAATGCCGCACGCACACGACTCTGACCAGTGGCTATCGAACGGCGATTATGTGCTGCAAGTGTGCAACTGAAGTTCATTTGTGTGTGAAATAATTTATATTCAAAATCGCTTATCAATATTTTAAGGCCAATATAAGGCACACAAATATACAAGATGATGCACAGTAGTAGAGGTTAAAAAGATTTCGTCAAGAATTAAATCGTTTTCTGTTCTCCCGTAATAACGTTTACTACGTGCCTTCACATCAAAAGGGATCCTAACTAAAATGGAAGATGTGCTGGTATCATTGTACGAAACACCTACTAGATCCATTATTAAGTTATGCCAGCACTATACACAGTTTTTAAGCACGTCTGTCGTATACTGCTTATGTAATCTTCTCCAAAGAGAAAGCTGGACAAAAGTACTGAGCGACAAGACTTGTGCAGAGATTAGCGCTGCATAAAAACAGGAATACCGTCAAATCCAGCTCGTGTTTTCTTTCGATTGCTCTTTAAGACTTCGTACCAACTACACGAAAAGAAAAAAACAAAAGACATGTCCTCACTTTTTTATCCTAATAACATCCCAAAAGCCAACAATATCGAGATGAACAATGTGCCGCAACACATTTGTTTACTCAAGTTTCTAAAATAATTCTGAAACACTGGCATCAATATTTGCTAACTGACTTTAATCGTTTTATCTCTCAGAAGAAAACTCATGAAAAAGAAAAATTTATACTGAAAAATAGATAACTTCTTAAAATGTTTGAGATTCTTTCGTTTATGTACCCCCAAAAAAGAGCTCGCAAGGGTTCTGAAATGATGAAAAACTCCCAAAATTTTACTTTCATTTTTTCAAGACTGGAAGTTTTAGAGTTTTTCTATCATTACAAACGTTCCTTAAATTTCTCTAGGAAACAGGATTGCATAGAAAAGCGTGAATTTTTTCATTTGTGTAGAAAAATTGCCCCTTTCCCACCGCATTTAATCAAAATGGTGTAGATTACAAGTCTAGGTTTTGAAGGTCAAATCCAATTGCATGTTATAAGATAACGGCATGAAAATAAATGGGGAAGACATAGAGATTTTTTACAGAACCAAAAGTTGTGAAAGAAGTCATGGGGGTACCTTCATTTCCAACTATCAGGGCGTTCTTTTATTTGATGTTATGAGTGTTTTGCATTTGATGAAAACGCGTGTCGATATAGTATTTTACGAGATGCCAGTAATAAGGTTTTCTTCCGTTTTGTTTTCTGAATTGACATACGAACATTTCCGGGTTTTTTTTTTCGAATGCACTTTTTTTATGAAAGCAGATTCAGTGTTTCGGAGACTATGGACGCAGACTGAAGATGAGTAACTTGAATGAAAATCGTTTGGGATCAGTTCATTTGAGTAGATTTCAAGCGAAGACTAACTTTTTATACGTTTTTGACGTCACAAACTTATCAGCGCTTGTTGAGCTCTAACAACAGGGCTAGTTGAATTTTTATATCCCTTCAGTACATTATGACACTTCAGAGAAATTTCCGCTTCGGAAAATAACTTTTGCAAATTTCAAATTATCATTTAATTATCACAGCCAGAAGATTACTGCCTGAACAGAACTGAAAGTTTAGTCAGTATATTAGCTGGGCTACGTTATAGTATGATATAATTGAATACTGGGTGATTCAGAAAATTATGAAAAGTCTTATAAATTTCATCGAGCAAGCAGAAATCAGTTCAGGATGCTAAAATGTACTAAATGAAATGGTTTCTCATTAAAAGATTTCAGCATCGTATATTTTTGACCTGAGCGAATTACTAACGTGTCGGAAATCAAAATTTACAAGAGAGTGTTTCGGAGACTATGGACGTGTAAAGTTAACGCGCTCGGCTAGATATCGAGAGTTTCGTGGTTCAATTCCACGGCGGCGGCTGAAAAACAATTTTTCGGTTGCTATGTGTTTCTGGAACGTGGAAAGAGCGATGTATTTATTTATTCGTAAGAAAGTATAAGAAAATCCCTTTCACCGGCGTTAGGCAGCAGGTTTTATGCAAAATAACCTCCAAGGAATGATTAACGCACTTTTTTTGAAATATTCTGAGAGCACTTAAAGGTTGCATGATGGGGTGTTAAACTGCGATTGCTCTGTTCACCTCGATATCTTCTTACAAAAGATTGTAAAAATGGTAAAGTATCATTGGAAACGTCATGAAGCATAAAACGCATTTTCCCTGCAGAAAATCACGCCAATATAACAATCTATTAACTGAACGTTTGCGCTTTCAGAAATTTCGATGTTGTACATTGTTGATGGCTATCACTAAGAAAATTATTAAAGCTTTGTTGATGGCTATCACTAAGAAAATTATTAAAGTTTTGTTGATGGCTATCACTAAGAAAATTATTATCGTTCAAACGATGCTAAGGTTGCTGTAATCTTCATTCCTTGGGAAAAAATCACGCTTATGGATAGATATTAACCATTTAACCGGCTGCAACGAATTAACTCGGGGCTAACAAAATAGGCTGAAATCAGCTGGAACGAATATATTCGCTGTCTAAGAAGCGGGCCGAACCTGACAGGAACCAGTGAACCTGCGCATAAGACAGCGTTGCTTGTCATTTGGAGGTATGATTGTCATTAATCCTTTCTGTCTGATTATCTTTTCAGCTAGTAATGCTTTAAAGAGTACGACGAACCAAAGAAAGAAAAGAAAATATGTTTGAGTAACTTGTTTCTACCCAGTGTCATGATGTCTGTGTCTGGGGGACTACTCCTTTGGAATCATTCCTTGGATAATCGAACAGGGAATAAAGGACTATAAGAGAATAAGACTACATACTGTAAGACTAAGGGCTGTAAGAGAGCACTTACAACCAGGGAAGATTTATAATCGATACTTCTGAGATGAAATAGGGAAAGGAATTGTTTTACCGTAGCTTTTGTGTAACCGGGTCACTATAAGAACACTTCTGTTTGAGGAGCGCAGGAAAATTTGGGCAACTTTTGGTTCAGGTACATCGGCCGCTTAAAGGGTTAAATAATTCGAAATACTTGTGTGCATTGCAGGTGGATATGCAAGCAAACACTGAATCTCAGTTTATTTTCGAAATCAGTAGAAAAATTTTATGATTTTTGTTTTGAATTTTTTTATTTTTTAAATAATTTTTTTTTCTAATTTGTCTGCACGTTGCTTTGCATATCTCTTCTGCATGAAAAATGGTAACAACTAATTCACGTCTATTTAAAGTTAGATATTTTTTCTTTTATATGCTGGTGTTTGAAACAGAATTTTCATGCATCATTCGAGAACCAAAAGAAGATATTTCTGGCGCCTCGTAATCTACATTACATCAAACGGGAGTAATACCACTCTACTTTTATGAGCTTTTCAGAAAGACTGAAAGAAAAATGGCGCTCACGTGCTTTGTATGCAGGCAAAAAGAAAACCTCCTAAATGATTTTCTATTCTAGTGTACCTGATCTTTCTTGGCAAGGGTGAATGTTATGAAACACCGCCACATTCGTTATTTGTCTATGCTGTTTCATCAGAAATCACAAAATTAACTAAATTATAGAGAAAGAAAATGGATTCATATTCATGCGGCTACAACGCTACAGATCATACCCACGTACTAAGAGAACTAAATGGAATAACAAACGAATATGAACTCACACTATGTATAGTTTTTATTGATTCTGAAAAGTCTTTCGAATTCCTGTGGTATTGAAGATGCATACAGCAGCATTTTCAATGACATCTGTGGAAACGCAAGAGGAAATTTTCTACTGTTCAAGAACACGGCGCTTGTAAAAATTGGAATGGGAGTGGGACACCATATCTCTCAAACTCTTCAATGCCACATTGCAGAATGTCTTTCAATCATCGAAATGAAAAGACAAGAGGATAAACCCACGTTTGTTTTGCTGATGACGTAGTCATTTTTGTAAGTGACTGCAAGTTTCTGGATCATGCTCTGCCGCTCTGAGGGTATTTTCTAAGCGGCAGAGATCCAGGAACTTACTGACAAGAATAAAGAAGTGCGTTTAAAAATGAACTTGCAGAAAACAAGGTTGATGTACAATGTTTTTATAGAAACAAAATTTGGAAGTTGATGGGGCAAATTCTCAAGTAACAGATACTTCCATTTACCTTTTACAACCGGTATTAATCAAGATCACATTGAAGAAGAAGTGAATAGGCGTAATTTGGCTGGAGAACGTTTGGAAGGAATAGTATAATTTTCAAGAGCAATTTACCAATATGTTGTAGAGGGAAAAATGTTTAATCAATGCATCCTTCCAGTTCGTACTTATCGATCAGAGGCAGGAACTTTAACTAAAAAATATATACAGAGGCTGCAGACGAGTCAAAGAAACATCGAGAGATGCAGGCTTCTTGTAACCAAAATAGAGAGGAAAAGAAAGTCATGTATCAGCAAAATGACAAGAATGGGTGACATAATGATCAAAGTGAAGACTCCAAAGTGGCAATGGACTGGACATACCATTGTTACTACCGTTGGACAACTCAAATTATAGTGTGGATACCAAGGGACAGGAGAAGACTCAGAAGAAAGCAACCTAGAAGAGGGATAGATAAAATTCGAAAGTATGCTGGAGTGATTTGGAAGAGGTGTGTGTGTGTGATAATTTTGTTTTCCCCAGCGTCGTGGGATAATATTTTATCAGCAATTTTTTCAGCCCTAAATTATGTAAGAATGCTTAACTATATGTTTGCATATAAAAACTGCATTTAATCTGACTAAGAGGTGTTAACGTACAGCTGTTTGCAGGACTTTTATTTCCTATTCAGGGTTTAATATCTTTACCTAATTGCAGCTCGTTGCGAATGCCAGGAAGGAAGTATTAAATGCACTTGCGGTATTAAATCTGTTCTTTATTACTGTCTAATGCTGTTTAACGGCTTGTCCTGGAATAATCTTAGATTCCTTCTTAAAGCTTTAATTCCTCTCGCTATTTCTTAAGTATTCGCTCTTTCGTTCTCACTCCAGTTTTACGTACATTTTAATTCTGTCGCCTTTCGGAAGCCAGGAAGCAGCATTCCGCTCAAATATCTTTTTCTGTCCGATATCTGTAGACCTCTGTGTCCCTCTGTTCTCTGTCCGCGACTAGTGTTCTTTTTCAACTATTCTTTTCCAGCGTTTTCGCTCTTGCCCTAACGAAAAGTATTCTGTCGCTGTGAAAAGCTATAAACTCATTATGCAGTCTGATTGCCCCTTCGATCACAAAGTACTGATCTCTACAGAGAGCAATAAAATAATATAACAATGGAACACTTAGCCAGCGTATAAGTGCGATTGCTTGGAAATGCTGTTTTATAACTCTACTAATGACCGTTGCCGATAAACATCTTCTTGAAAGTGCCATCGAAGCCTTCCATGCTGACCACGATGCTAATGATAAAGAAACCCTCTGCTGAAATTTTCCATTTCTTGGAAACGAATTAATTATAAAATCTCCGTAACAGACGTTGACAATTCACACTTCAGGTAATGTGCTTTGCCAGTCTATTTTTTTTTTTTTTTTTTTTTTTGCAAATGACATAGCTCTTGGTTTTCTTGGGATAATTTAATGTTAATTCTCTCGCCTTTCCGAAGCCAGGAAAGCAGCACACTGCTCCTAAATATCTTTTCCTGTCCGATGTCTGTGGAGCTCTGTGTCCTGCTGTTCTCTTTACTTTGTGGAGCTCAGAAGTGAATTTTTGAGAAATTTTAAGATTGCTGCTATGAGATGATCTTTTAACATAAGTACAAGCACCCACCATCTCCAACGATTGGCCCATTCGAATCTCATGCATGGATCAGCAAGTATGAATCGAAATTCTGAGTAGAAAGACAGAGGGAGGACGCACCGGTGCTCTAGTAGTCTCAGACCCGGACTTCGGATCAGTTGTCTGAGATGGACCTGAGTTCCAGTTCCTGTTCAAGCATGAGTGTCGGGGTTGTTGGATGACTCTGTCTGTGTCTCCTCTCCCTTTTAACCAGATGCTCAAAATTAGGGACTGGCGACTGCTTATATCCCATACAGTTGCTCATGGTGTCGCTAAACTCCCAAACAAATACACAAAATAAAAATGAAAAAATAAATTGGGTTAACTATCCTCGTTATACAGTACAACTGTTATGAAGAAAGTTTGAGTTCTCCAGAAGAACGGAGAATGTTGACGTTAACACAATTTAAAACTTTGGTGTTTTCTAGCCTGCATTAATAAATCCCGCAGTTAAATGGAGGTCAACATCTTTCTTTTGCAACCTCAGAATGAATTTAGAATAAAGCGAACCGAGGACAAAATATGCTATCTCCATTTGGTATTCATACCAATGGATTTCTGCTGCTTAGGAAAACTCTACAGTTTCAAAACATCGACAGAAATTTTTATCACAACAGGACTTCTGTGAACTGCAACGCAATACAGTAGATAAAGCAGTATTTTGCAAATAAGGTTTTTCTCCTTACATAGAGTTTCAGCATGTTTGCGCTAAAGTCCGCTTACTGCATGATTCTGATGCCGATTTCGCCGGCAAAGAGAGAGTTCGAGTGCCTACATAGTCATGTCTGATATTTCTCCATCGATTCCGCTTCTTTTACGTGTTTCTGAAGGGGGAACTACCGCAAAAGCGTGTGTGTGTGTGTTGGGGGGGGGGGGAGAGAACCACACGCCATTGATATAAAAGCTTCGATACTCACATGTTTTAGTTACTGAATGGAAAAAAATCCCAACACGCTCGGTCGTGATGTGAAGACCAAGCGACTTCAGTTCGAACTTAAATTGCGTTTTCAACATCCTTCTACGATTTCATTTCAGAATCCTCAGTACGTTTGGTGCTTTAACACAAACGTAAAGCTTTTCAGAAGAGTTCTTCAGTAAACTTCTATATAGCGGCTTGGTATTTCTAAATAGCACTGGGCATGGACGGGGCCAACTCAATGCTCAGGCGAGCTATCATATCAGATCATTTGATAACATCCAGTACCGGAGTTAATGTACCTTTTCTCCTTTCCTTAATTAATCATATTTAACCATGCAAATATAAAACCAACTTACGCAAAAGAAATCGTTGAACTGGATGTTAGGAACACTTTGTGCGCATTCGTGAACAACTAGTAAAGTTACACTAGGGATGTTTCCGTTATAAAGAAAGAATAATTTCGTATGAAAGGATTAAATTCTGATATTTTTCAGTTTTGACAAATTTTATACAGCTATTTGAAGACGCCGACCTTCCTTAGTGATATTTGTATCCCATTTCACACGTAGAACTTCTGTGGTATCATTTGCTCCTGAAACTGCGCTGTTCTCCCAACAGATCTGGATATTGTAATAGCCCTAAAGAAAAAGCCAGAAATTTGAGAATATAAAAGTAGTTAGCGATTTAAATAAAACTGAAACCTCTTTTTATCAGAACACTAAATCGCTGAAGATATCATCTGAAGATGAAATAAATAAATCTGCATTCACATACATACTCTGTGATTGACGAAACTAACGAAGATGAAGTATGTACTTCGGTGCAGGCGATAATGAAACCATTTTGTAGCACAGTATAAGTCATCAAGTATACTTGATAAAGTGAAAGACGAATTTAAGGGAGATGATCCCGAAGAAAATGAAGTTCATGGCTGCCTTGATTTGAGCATGGATCAGAATCTTTTAGAGGCTAAGGATTTGCTGTTTTGGTAAAAAAAGGCAAAATTTTCCAGGTAAGTGCCCGTTGAAGACGACAATTGCAGGTACAAGTCAGCAGTGTTGCAGGTAAACTGGTTTGTAGAGCACCTGGTATGGCGTTAGAAGAAAAAGGATCGAGACAAAACTCTGAAGCCATAGAGGCGGTTCTGTTTTTGAGCAATGGGGGATTTCAGGTTTGTACCGACACGCTCATATTTTTTTATTACTGAACAACTGCCCTCTTCGGGCAATCAAACTAAAGTAACGTAATCGACGTTTTGTAGTCGACAAAACAGAAAACAAAAATAAAAACTAACAGTGATAATTTGGCGCAATGAGAAGTGTAGTCTCAGATTTGCTTCATGCTATTTAATTAAAGTAAAATCACGGAACCTGATTTTTGTCTATTAGTTTGCACAACTAGAAAATAATTGCGATCTTATCTGAAGACGAAAATAACTATGGGAATCAAACAATATGCTTCATTTTTTCATATTCATATGACAACAATGTTCAAGAAAAACTCGGACCGGGACGAACTCGACACAAACAACGATCTAATTTTCTTGGACTTATAATTTCCGGGTTAAAGAAGGCAGGCCTGGGCCAAAAGAAAAAACAAAGAAAAGAATGAGCTCTGAGTAGTCTTTATTGTTAAAGTGCATTTTCAGAGCTCCCGGTTTCTTTCAATTCTAACAGATCCCGCACGAAATCAGCTAGTGTGCCAGATGATTAAGAGTGAGCCTTATCACCTCGCAGCTGTTGGTATTCCTAATTTGCCACTCACTTGACGCTCAATGTCCAAATGTGGTCTTCTCCCTGTAGAAATCCAAACAAGCAACAAAACCTCTAGCCTCCTTTGTGTTACAGAGCTTTTATCTAGTGCATGGGATTCTGGTACATTTTACGGGTTCGAATCCCAATAAGACATGGATGTATAGTTTTTTTTAGATCACTAGTTTTATCCTTTCTCTAGAACCAGTGGATCTAAATCAAAGACAGAAGTCTCCATTTAATCTCTGATTATCACGGGGGATCATTAAATCCCACTTTTGAAAAAAAAAAAAAAAAAAAAGAGAGAGAATGAGAGAGAGGGAGCAAAATTTTCGAAATTCCCTTCGAAGCAGTAGCTGCTTACTTGTTCAAGCGCACATTAAAAACAAGGTAGTAAAATCATGCAATGCATTGTTTATGATACGCTTTCCAACATACCAGGAATCATTACTCAAGTTATGAGAATAATGGCTGTGGAATAAATCTCGCTCCTGTGCCCTGACCTTTGACCCCATTTGGATGACATTAAGTAGAATTGGTTCAATATACCTCCGGAACAACATACTAAAGTTTTGTCGCAATAGAAACATTTTTTGTCAAGTTATGGGGATAATGGCTGTGGAATAAATCTCACTCCTGTGCCTTGACCTTTGACCACATTTCGATGATATTAGGCAGAACCAGTTCAGTATACCTCCAGACTCCAGAGTAACATGATTAAGTTTTGTTGCAATCAAAGCATTTTTACGTAAGTTATGACGCATAAGGGCGATGGAATGTATCTCGCTCCTATGTCCTGGCCTTTAATCCCATTTTGTCCATTTTCAATAGGATTCCTTCCCAAGTTGTCCCCTACCACATACTTAAATTTCATCGAAATCGAACCATTTTTACGCGAGTTATTCTGCGGACGGGCAGACGGACAGACGGACAAAGCTGGAGCATATACGCTTCTTCAACCTACGGTTGGAAAGCGTAAACAAACATTTATATCGCAATGGCAAATTAAAACTGTTCTTCGACTGCAGTAATTAGGCGAAAGGCAAAGAAATATCTTCAAAAATTTGCTAAGAATGACACACGGAAGAACTCTTTTTATACCTCCAACGAAAATCCTGATTACAAAATGAATCTGTTTCGGTGTTGCAATTAAAATTTGACGAAAACCTATAAAACTGAAGTTTAATATAACATGCTTTTTCATCTTGAAAGAACTGGCGGTATTCCTCAGTTGTTGATAATCGCATTGCCTTAAATGCTTTTTTTCATTTTCTTAAGCTTATTACACGCGTTTGGAACTTTTTCTATGGTTAGCATTTTTGGAAATATCCTATAACATTTACAGCTACATAACTGAATTTGAATATATTTCACTTTTCTAGTGCGATGTAATAAAAAGAATACTCTCGGAATATTCTTTGATTTACGCAGTATGAGTTCTGATTATATGTTTTCATTTCAAATAAGATTTGTAAATAGATAACGAAATGCTTCTTAAAAAGAAAAAAATATTCATTTAGTTACCGTGGACAGATCGGGCGGCAGCAATGCCGAGAAGTACAGCAAATAGTAGAACCTTCATGTTGCTGAAATAAGAAAAACAAATTACTGTATGCATTAAAACATTTTTACATTTCTGCTTTCAAATAAATAAAGTTCTGGCAAGAATAAAGTAAATATTTATATATTTTTTAAAAATAATTCTTTTATCCATTTTTTTAACTTTGACTTTTCTGAAGAGCAAGATCACTGTGCAGTACAATCTTTAAATTTTTTAACATCGTTAAGCGATTTACCTAAATATATGTGTATCGAACAGTCTGCCGTTCTTCTATTTCAAAAACCATCGAGTTAATAAAGCAACATAATAAGGTAAATACACTCATTGTCATAAAAATCCGCTCACCAAGTAGGAGGCTTCGGATTGAAATGAGATTTTAGTGGTGAGATGGTATATACCAAGGGCAGAAATGATTACAATATCACACCAGCAGGACGATTTCGGTCAACGTTAGTATCGCGCCGGACCGCCTTGTGCTCGGATACATGCGGTGATACGGTCCAGCATGGAGTCAAAGAGACGCCGTATGTTATCCTGGGACAGATTGGCTCACACTTCTTGCAACTGACGCTCTAAATCACGAACACAGGGACATGGAGAAAGCTAGCGTCCCATATGGTCCCACACGTGCTCCATGGGCGAGAGATCAGGCAATCTGGCAGGCCACGGAGGCATCAAAACATGACGTAGACAATCGTGGGAAAACCGAACCGTGTGCAGACGGGCGTTGCCTTGTTGGAAAATGGCTCCGGCCCGCCCCGCCAGGAAAGGCAGCACATGGGGCTGCAGGATCTCCTGTACGTAGCGCTGGACTGTCAACGTCCCTCGGATCACTGCGAGGGAAGTCCGGCTGGCATACGCGATGGCTACCCAGACCATCACGCCGGCAGTTTGGGACGTGTTCCCGCTGTACAGTGAGGTTGCGATTGTAGCGCTCACCTGCGGTCTTCCACACTCTTACACGGTGGTCGTCCATTCCCACACAGAAGCGGGATTCGTTTCTGAACACTACACGTCTCCAGTCCAGCTCATTCTACGTTGCTCGCTGCTGACACCACTGCAATCGACGCCGACGATGGTCAGATGTTAACGGCAGAAAACGTAAGGGCCATCGAGAGTGCAGATTCGCCTTCGCCAGGCGTCTGGAAATGGTTCTGGCGGACACAGGAACTCCTTGTACACCAGCCACATGTCTCTGGATTTTGGACAAGGAAGTCGTTGCATCTGTGCGTGCCGCTCTCATGATCCCACGCTTCTCTCTGCTGGTGGTGTGTTTAGGTCGTCCAGAGCCAATCCGAAGTGTCTGGATGCCTTCCCGTGTCCATTGCTCCCAACACGATCGCACCGTGTTGTCCGACCGGTCCAAATTACCATAGCGGATGGCCTTCGCTCACCTCTAGCACCGATGAGCCGTAGCGGCTACCACATCTTTCTGGCGGTTCGTGGTTTTCCCTCCCCGGGGCACTTTTTGAAGGTGAAGGCACTAACCGCAGCTGACCGTGAGCAGCCCACAAGCCTTGTCATCTCGGAAGTACTCTGATGTAGTCGTTTGGCCATTACAGTTTGGCCTTTGTCAAACTGATCTAGTCGTCTGGCCATTACAATTTGGCCTTTGTCAAACTGATCTAGTCGTCTGGTCATTACAATTTGGCCTTTGTCAAACTCGTTTAAGTCCGCTGCCTTTCCCATCTGAAGAACAAAAATAATACTGATTAACAGAGCTCAGTATCAGTTGTTATTAATAACCTTTCATGACCTTCACACGCGCCGTCGTTGACCTGCAGTTGCTTTGATTTCCATAAAGACGCGCTGGTCACAATGTTTCGTCTCTTCGGGGTAAATCAAGCGCAAAAAGGAGGGAACCATTAACGAGAATCTTGCTGGTTTAATCACTGAGGAAACGTAACCTACGTGCCGTGGACATTACCACATTCACATTTTCATATTCGTGGACATTACCACATATTCAAATTTTCATATTTGCTAATGATGGAAACGTAAACAGATTTTAAAAATGCAAAACTTTTTCAAATAAGTTTCGCTTTTGAGGAGAACAATTATTAGGAAGGGGTATCGAACCTTGTCTCAGTAGCTTTATTGCATGTTGAACATGTTTCCTTGCGCACAATCAGCTTGCTTACTATCTGAACATCTTTACCTATAATAAACAGACACTCTTGAAAAGGGCCTTTTTCCTAAGTAGAAAGATACACTATCTACCAACAAGTAATTGGACACCTGTGATAGCAAAGGAAAACGAAGTTTATTCACCTTCAATAGTTGGTGGAGCCTCCACGAGCGGCGATTACAGCTGCGACCCACCGGGGCATACTCTCAACCAGGCGTTGTACGACGGCTAGCAGTATTTTCTTCCACTCGGCTTAGAGAAGACAGGTCAGTTCCTTCACCGATTTCGGACGGTGGGGGCACCCCTTAAGTCGACGCTCCAACTCGTCCCAGAGGTGCTCGATAGGGTTAAGGTCCGGGCTCTGCGCAGGCCAGTCCATTCGATTAACTCCATTGTCACCATATCAAGCCAGGGTGGACCTCGCAACATGACAGGTGGCATTGTCATCCTGAAAGTAACATGGGTCCACCCCGTAAAACTGCCACAACGTAGGAAGCGCATGGTCATCCAAAATGGTGCAGTAGGTCTCGGCGTTGAGTCTACCAGGAATTGCGACCAAAGGTCCCGTGTCATACCAGGAGAAACACCCCCATAGCATAATTCCACCGCCGCCGAACTTTACAGTTGGCACAATACATTCCGGCAGGAGGCGTTCTCCAGGCAGACGCCAAACCCAGACCCTGCCATCCGAACGGTAGAGTGTAAACCTTGATTCGTCGCTCCAGAGAACCCGTTTCCACTGTTCAACGGTCCACTGTCGACGTTCTTTGGACCACGTTAGCCGAGCAGCGCTATTGGACTTGGTGATCAAAGGCTTGTGGGCGGCAGCACGTCCATGATAACCGAGAAGATGGGCTTCCTTACGGATGGTATTCATCGAAAGAACACTTCCAGATGCCTGTTGAAACTCCTCGCGGATGTGGCCCATCGATTTGGTGCCGTTCTTCCGAATTTCTCTGGCCGGCACCCGTCGGTCTCTAACTCCCAGTTTTGTGGGTCTGCCGGGTCGGGGCACATTCCGACAGTCACCTCTCATCTTCCACTTGCCAATCACGTAGGCCACTGTCGATTTTGGGTACTTCAACTCGCTGGATATGCCACGTATGGATCGGCCATTTCTGTGATACCCGACGATTACACCTTTCTCGAAATCAGAGAGCTCCGAACTGCGTGGCATCTTGCATGCGACTGGTTGCGTTGTTGTTTCCCACACTTTCTGCATGACTGATTTAGAGGCTTCATAAAATTTCGATCTGCCGTAATATTTGCTGCGCTTATCACCAGCATAAATTCGAGTAGAACCGGCCTTTTTTTTTTTTTTTTTCTTTCAGTGGAAATGCGATATTGACGGTACTTCTGTGGTTGTTAACATTGGTTTATATCGAGGTGAATTTTTCTTTTTTATTATTTTAGGTGTACTCAGCTGCTTGTAAGAGTCGTGGTTGTAGTACCATTGATTTTATTTTGTAGTTTGAATCTGTTTTTGCTGCTTAGTTTCGGTTTGGGAATGCCTCACATCGTTTACCGTGAGCAGCATGGAACTTTTCACAACTGGCACAGACTTCACCTGGTTAACCCGAAGCTTACTGGAGCATCCACGGAAGACATATCCGCAATTTTTCGTCTATTCTAGGTCTTCTTGAAAGCAATGATGGCGCAAATTTGAATTTCCTTGAAGGAAGCTAAGACGTTTGGTGTCAAAATCGACTAACGTAAAAGTTCGAATTGACCTATTGGAACATATCGGGCATAGTTGCAAGTGATTTAATGTAAATCATGAGCTTTAGTGTGTAATTTTTTGGTGATTTTTCTCCTCCAGTGTTAGTGTGTCTGGTCAATTAAACACTCTTAGGGTAAAGTGGGAAAGAAAAAACAATTGAGAAGAAACCAGATGAGAAAATCGTTTCCATGTCGAATATTTAACCAGAATTCCTAGAACTAAATAGAAAACAAATGCCGTTACTAATAGCAAGTTACTTTTACAGTAGCTAGTAGTAAATTTTCTTTTACGGTATGTAGTAGCAAATTACTTTTACAGTGCATAGTAGCAAATTACTTTTACGGTATATAGTGGCAAATTACTTTTACGGTATATAGTAGCAAATTACTTTTACGATTACTAGATGTGTAACGTTAATCTAAAAACCCAAAAAACAAAAATAGTTTTATTTACTGCACGTTTCACAGTTTGCATAGCTTGTGACCATGGACGCCCATATAGGGGGAAAGAGGGGGCATTTGCCCTCCTCGGGAAGTCCAACCATGACTTTTCTGTCTTTGTAAAGTACTACAGAGAATTTATTGTTAAGACTAATTGTAACTGCTAATTATTTCTGTGGAACTTCTGGATGCGTGTGTATGCAGTAAAAATTGAAAAAAAACGTTTGGAATTTCGAAAAGTAAAAAAGCGAAAATTTACAGTCGAAATAAATAAGGGAATTTCTCATTGCATGTTGGAAAACAGCTTACAGTATAGAAAAGTGTGAAAAGCGAAGAAATAAAAATTATATCATCCTCTGCAACAGTTATCACTGCTAAAAGAAGATCTCTCGAAAATTTTCTAAGAAATTTGTTTTGAGGGTATTTTTTCATTCTTGATGACCAATTGAGTGATCAGTGGGGTTTCATGGCGTATGTGACACAAGTGACCAAAAGGATCAAACGAACGAGAGAAAAAATTCCTTATTGTCCTAACATGTTGCCTAATTTCAGTTATCCATCTATTTTACGCAGGTTTTGGGTCATCTGGTTTCCAAGAAAATTTATGAGTTGAAAAGGCGTTTAAAAAGGCTGGATGATAAGAAGGCACGGTGTAAATTTGCATATGTTGTTTCTATACAAATTTCTGTTCGCCCCCTCCTGAAAACTCAGCTATGGACGCCCATGCTTGTGATCAAAGTTTGTGTTACGTCTTCTACTATGTCCCGATCAGCGCTTGATAAGTAAAATTCCATCCTGACACAGTTATTTTTGATATCATGGCTGTCGGATATTCCCAATATTCAAAGAAAAAAATCAGAAGTAAGACATCTAGAAATCTGAATGAAAACATTTCCACTAGTGTTACAGACCACGCGGCTTTCATCACGAATTAGGTATTTATTGATTTGCTGTACACTTTTAATTTATCATTCAAATATTTTATCGTTTCATGTTCTTTTACTTATGATTTCTTCTTCTTATTAGTGTCTTCTATTTTTCTCATTTCTTCAGTTTCCTCATCTCTGTAGTTAGTGCTGAGGATAAATAAACAAAACAAAATTTTGCATTTTATGAAGAAAAAGACCTGTGATTACATGCTTGGTGTTCTTACGCTTCCATGTAGAAAACTGAATTATTTTACATAAGTATATTTTAAGAAATATCACCCTGATATAGCATTGTGCAAATCTCTGCCTGTAAAATAATCAAACTTATAATTAAAATACTCAAAACTAACGGATTCCAATCCAGAACAACACATTTCTAGAGCGATGCAATTTTCGAAGTATTTAGATGGCATAACTTACAGTCAGTCAAAGGCAGCCCTTCTGTACTCAAAATAATTATCGCATGCCCTTACAACTCAGGCAATAGAATATTTTTCTTCTTGATTAACTTTTACCATAATGTATTTAAGATTTCCCCAAAATGAATCATTAAAAGTTGATTTAAAGAATAAAATATTTATTTCCTAACCTTGAAGTCATTGGACCGAAATATTTGTGCACACATTTAAAAAATCTCATTCTGTGAAACGTGATATATAGCTCACTGAACTTCAGTCCCTCAGGTGGATTTTGTTAGGTATTTCAACTCATCATTGGCTTTTGCACTTTAAAAGATTACTATCTACCAGCTGAAGAAACATGGAAATCATTTCCTCACTGAGCAATAAGCGTAAATTAAAAAACGATCTAGAAAAAAAAACGCAAAGTCAAATGTTTAACTTATTTTTTTAAATTCTTTAAATTCCTCTTTAAAAAGGGTTCAGAAATAAAGTTTGTGCATAACAAATAAATAAAAAAAAGGGGGCAGCAGAACTTACTTTACACTTGACTGCTTCGTTTGCGAGAAGAGAAACCGGTTAATATCCCTTTTTATAGCACAACTGAAGAGTTTCATGAGGATTATCAGGAAGGATTATCTCTGATACACGGGTGGAACATTCTTCTTTTCCCATCTGGAGTTCGTCCTTGATGCGACTTCAGAAATTCTGTGTGGAAGACGGCGCGTGTGAAGGAGATTACACGTGAGAAGAATCATCTGGCACCTTAGTATCGCGACGATAAAAAAAATTCTATCTTTGAATAGTTCACGATTCGTGTTTTAAACTTTCCTGACATATTAGGATGTGTCTATAAGCATGCAAATCTACAGGAAATATTCTTTTTCCGCCTCACTATTTGCGATTTAATTCATTAGAGATAAAAGAACACCGGCAAAAATGTCAGAGTGTTTGCATATGACATTGGATTTTTTTCTTTTGTCGGGATCGATAGAAAAAATGTAGACAGACAGATACACATACAGGGAGTGAATGACGAAACTGAAACATATGGGTTTAGGACACAACAGTTTATTAGTACTATGTAGTGCCTCCTTTGTAGGAAAATACAGCTACAATTCGTCGTGGAAAGGACCGATACAAGTCCTGCACAGTGGCTAGAGGGATTTGAAGCCATTCCTCTTGTAGAAAAGTGGCTAGTTCACTACGTAATGATGGTGGTGGAAAGCGGTTCCTGACTCACCGCTCCAGAACACCCCAGAGTGGCTCAATAATGTTCAAGTCGGGTGACTGTGTAGGCCCTGACAGATGTTCAACCTCACTTTTATTCTCAGTAAACACTCTTCCACCCGTTTGTCTCTGATACACGGCACCACCGCCAGTGTACAATGTTTGAACCAATGGGTGACCTGGTCCTCCAGAATTGTCCGATAGTCCTTGGCAGTGATGAGCCCCTCGAGAACAATCAGCGGACCGACAGACTGCCACGATATTGCGGCCCAAACCATCAGCGATCCACCTCCGTGATTCACTGTGGGCAAAAGACAGTCCGGGTGGTAAGCCTGTGAGGGATGTCTCTACACGTAACCTCTCCCAGTTGTGGGAAAGACAGTGAAAGGCATCAAACAAAGATCTTCGCTCTTTCCACGTTTATAAGTGAGTCACGGAAAAATCTTCATTGGCCGCCACCGGGAGTCGAACCCAGGGTCTTCCAGTTACGCACCGGATATGCTTCCGCTACACCACAGCGACCTCGAATTTCTCCGGACTCACACACGCCAAGCCAATCCGGCAGGTTGCCTCTTGGAGGCCCTGCACAATGCTGGGGATTCACCAAAGATGGTAAGCAGCAACTGAAGAAATAATTAGAAGGCGAATGAATAATTAATACAGACATCCGACGTGGACCAGAAACATCAAACAAAGATCTTTGTTTGATATTTCTGGTCCACGTCGGATGTCTGTATTAATTACAGTGAAAGGCGATTCATCGGAAAACAATACACATTTCATGTTGTCCAGCGTCCATGATTTGCGCTGCTGGCACCATTGCAACCGGCGTTTGGCATTCACACTGGTGATCCAGGGTTTGGCGATAGCATCACGGCGGTGAATGTTGACCCAGGAGAAGCTCCCGACGTACAGCTTTTATGGAAACAGGTGAGTCGCGGTGCCTATTCAACTCGGCGGTGTGTTGCGCAGCTGTGCTTTCATGTTTCTGACTAACATTAGTGTTAGCACCCAGACGTCCCTGTCAGACAGCTTCCATCTTACCTCGACAACTACTCCTATTGGATGTGGTTCTTCCTTCTTCCTGGTATGCCGACACGACCCCGGATACCGTGGCTCGCGATACACCACAAAGACTTGCTGTCTTGAACACAGATACACCGGCGAGACGCGCACCGACAATCTGTCCTCTTTGAAACTCGGATATGTCTCCCAATATATTGTGTGGATGGCACTTTTGACGTGCAGCTATGCTAAGGCAATCTTCACATTCCACTCTCGTTGGTCGACTGCGAAATAGATGCCGGCTGGCCACCAGGTAACGCCTACAGTGGCGTGACACGTGGGGTGCCATTTGCGCAGGTGTTTCAGTTTCGTTGCCCCCCCCCCCCCGTACATATAATACTTTCCTGGAATAATTTTTAAAAATTGCGGTTTTTATCGCATACATAAAAACATCATGATATCCAAAGCCCTTCCTTTATAAGGGATTGCCCACACCCAAGTCATTAGACTTTAGATTCAGTTTTTTGACACAAGTCACAAATCCCAGTTTTTCTAAACGCGTGAATGAGTAATGTACTTGTCAAAGCATCTGAAGAAAAAGCAAGGGCCCCTATTTCGCAAATTTTTATTGGCAATGAATAAAGAAAATTAATTAATATGCGAATTTAATATATAACATGAAGTCGCTTCTAACAAAATTAAACACACTAAATAAACTGAAGGCAAGAGTCTTAAAACCATCCAATATCCATATGTAAAAATGAACTGATATTTAATAGATTGGTATTTATGAAAAGGCCTCCCTGGTGGCTAAGTGGTCAGAGGCGAAAGATTCTGACCAGTCGTCCAAGAGGGGTCTATGTCCGAACCCCAGATGAGACATGGGCAATGTGCCTATTCGATGGCCCTGCGTGAGTCCATTACCTGGGTCCAGTGTCCCTCGATTAAAGACTCAATGGTGGCTAAATCCCAAAAAAAATTACGAAACGAGAATTTATTTTTATTTTAGATAAGTGGTTTTGCAACTGAAGTTTTTATATGCTAATTATTTAGCACCTTATTTGAACCCTAGAGTCATGCCCTAGGAGCTTTTGAAATTCAGTACTTATAAGAAAACAATCTAAACAAACGCATTTTTTAAATTATTCAGAGAGAGAGAGAGCGAGAGAGAGAAAGAAAGAGAGAGAGAGAGAGAGAGAGAGAGAGAGAGGGAGAACGAAAAGAGAGAGAGAGGGAGGGAGAGAGGGAGAACGAAAGAGAGAGAGAGAGAGAGAGAGAGAGAGAGAGAGAGAGAGAGAGAGAGAGGGAGAACGAAAGAGAGAGAGGGAGGGAGGGAGGGATAGAAGTAGAGAGGGAGAGAGAGATGGAGGGATAGAAGTAGATATAAATAGATAGACAGAGAGAGAAAGAGGAAGGGATAGAGGGAGAAAGAGAGGGAGGGATACAGGGAGATAGAGAGGGAGAGAGGGAGGGATAGAGGGAGAGAGGGAGGGATAGAGGGAGAGAGGGAGGAATATAAGTAGAGAGATTGATAGATAGAGAGAGAGAGGTAGATGGAGAGATAGAAGTAGAGATAGATACATAGAGAGAGAGAGAGGGAAAGGGAGAGAGAGAGAAAGAGAGAGTGAGAGAGAGGGAGAAATAGAAGTAGAGAGATAGATATATATATAGAGAGGGAGATGGAGAGATAGAAGTAGAGATAGATAGACAGAGAGAGAAAGAGGGAGGGGTAGTGAGAGAGGGAGGGAGAGAGAGAAAGAGAGAGACAAAGAGGGAGAGGGAGGGATGAATAGAAGTAGAGAGATAGAGAGAGAGGGAGAGGGATGGAGGGATAGAAGTAGAGAGATTGAGAGAGGGAGAGGGATGGAGGGATAGATAGATAGATAGATAGATAGATAGATAGATAGATAGAGTGCCTTACGGCTTTTCATTTCATACAAAATTTCCTTAGCTGAATATAGGAATTTTTTATTTAACAAACAGGTCGAGTGAAGCACTAATTCACCATTATGAGTTTTCCGTGTTTGTTTATATTATTTTCTCTGTAAAAATAAATGATCAGCCGATGATATTGGAAGACACAATAAAAACATTCTGCTAATGATGATGTAAGAGATGCATTCTAACAATAAATTACATTTAAGAAACAGTTGCTTACTTCTATTGGTGGCTTCTCCTTCACGGCAAGGAGAAGTTTTATCGAGTCCATATGAGAGGGAAACCAGTTGACATGTCTTCATACGTTCTCTTCATGGCGCACTCACTTCCTGGACCTTTGTCATACATTCTGAAACTCGAACTTCTATAAAAAACAAAATGCATGAAATGGGTCAGCGCAATAACTTCATGAATTCCAAGTTCTTCAGATCTACAGTACTGAAAATCTGGGTGCAAAGTAAGGAGACTGAAGATGAGATGAGAGCAATATTTTCAAACTGAGCCATATCATTCATTGACTGTACAGGAGCATATCCATTTAGCTTACAAATAATGCATATCCACACACACGTGAATAGTTTTCCTTAGACCACGCATTTAACATCTTAGGAACTTATCCTGCACCGCAGAGTTAAAAAAAAAAAAAAAAAACATCTGTAAAGTGTTTGCCACTAGGGATGATGATATTTGATGGATATCCCCCATGGAGTTTCTGAAGTTTTTTTCTTGCAAGTGAGTTATTGGTGTTGGTCAAGATTCATTTTCACAAGTGCGTTCTTTCTGTTATGGGAATTCAGCTTTGCAAGTTCACTGATGATGAGCTTTTGATATAACGCAAGATTATTTGTTCAAATGACCTATTGGGACTATAACGACTACTGGGACTTTCCGCTGTAACTTAGTCCTTACGTCAGTAATTATGTTATGTGTGCTAAAGTCAATGTAATATTAGAAGGTACTCATACGCATTACAAGAAAGAGGGAAAAGACCATTAGGCCTGACATAGCCCTCTTCTCCCTGAAGGAAATAGTTACAAACACTAAGACAAACCAGCAAGCGACAACATTTAATTACACAAAGAGAATTAGTTCCCCTCCCCCTCCCCGTATTCCACCTCCCCACCATTAACCTCCCCCTATATTTCTCAGTGTCAAAAACAGTCCAATTGACGATAGTTTACAACGTTATATTATGTGAAAGTGAAACACATTCATAAGATCTTCATCCAATACCAGTATTATAACAAATTGATTCCTGATTTAATTTCAATTCGGTATCAAACACTACCAGATCCGGACACTCAACCAGAGACCATAGATTATTAGTATAAAGTGTCTATACATTTCATTTTCGCATTTTCAGTGATTCTATCCAAAATTATTATTTATTTAAATTTTTCCCATAAGATATAATTTTAGTTTTTTCTTAAATAGGTCTATGTTATTTACAGATCTAAGGTCAACAGGCAATGAATTTCACAATTTAGGACTAGAGTAGTTTATATTCGTTTTAGCCGATTCCACCTGGGGAAACATTGGAACAAGTTTTGTCCTGTTTCTAGTTTCATGTTGATATGTACGGATATTTAGTGACATTAAATCGTCATAGAGGTGATTTTTGATTCTTTTGAACATCATTTTACCCAGGTGTAATCATATAGTTGTTCTACCGTAAGAATATTGTAATCGTTCGGATTTACTTTAGTCCGTTTAAATATGTAGGATTGATAGTTATTATGTAATTTTAAATCTATTAATCTGATATGATTGTTTTGCAGCACTTGAAGTTGGTTAATATTGTATTGCGTTATTTTGCCCCATGTTAAGATGCAATAGTTGATGTGCGTTTGAATCAGCGATGTAAAGTATAAAAGTATCATTATTTTTGGGGATAAGTTTTCGAGAGTATTACTAACAAACCCAATATTTCTGGATATCTTATTAGATACCCTTTCAATATGTTTATTCCATTTTAAGTCCTGTTGAATTATCATACCTAAGTAAGTGTGTTTTTGAGTAACCTCCATAATTGTCTCATTTAGCAGAACCGTTCGTTTCAATAAATTAGGGGTTGTTCTTTTAGAAGAAATCATTAATTTAGTTTTATATGTGTTAACTACCAAATCGCTTGCATTAAGCCAGTTAGTTGTTAACGAAAATTGATTATCTATGCGGAGTATAAGTTCATCTATAACATTTCCATGTATTAAAATCGTTGCATCATCTGCATATAGAGGGGTCAGCATCCTTTCAGGCCTCAAACATTATTAATATATAAACAATTGGAGTAAATTGTTTTCGTTCTGTTAAGTAGCTTTTAAATAAAATCATTGTTGGTTCCCTAATTCCAATAGCATGCAACTTATTAAAGGGAATTCCATGATTTAGGGTACCAAATGCTTTTGATCAGTCAATAAAAAAAGCCATTGTAATTTTGTTTTGTAAAAGGTTTGTATGAATTTTATTTTGCATATACAGGGTGATTGTAAACTCCTTCAACAAAACAAGAGGGGTGATAGTACACATCAAGACGAACAATATTTGCAATGGAACCTAGGGCCGCATTCCACTCCTAGTGCCAGAAAAGAGCACGTTCGGAAAACGTCCAGCAGGCACACGGAGTTCCAACCAGTGCCAGGGCCTCAGATTTTGGGGGGCCTCCAAACTACCTCCAAAAATCAAATACATTTTTAAGTCTCTTCATGCCAAATTAATGAAAAAGGAGACTGCTTTGTTAACAATTATCTGGGACAATATTGCAACGAGTCAACAAAGAGCACTTCCCTTTCAATCTTCCATGGGCAATTTGTCGTTAGTTTTACCATTATACACAAGTCAAATATTGACTTCATCCTGAATTTCGTCAGAAAATTTTCGAACTGTTCGAGAAAGAATACAACGAGTTGTTAGGGAGAGAAATGGATTATGACCTCAAGA
This sequence comes from Macrothele yani, assembly GCA_039090855.1. Classification (NCBI taxonomy): domain Eukaryota; kingdom Metazoa; phylum Arthropoda; class Arachnida; order Araneae; family Macrothelidae; genus Macrothele; species Macrothele yani. The sequence goes on along the minus strand of CM077030.1, from coordinate 182,005,716 downwards.
AGTAAGAAAATACCAAAGAACCGACTTCTAGATGATTCATCAACACCAGACGTTGTTTTTAATAATCGAGATCCTTCATCACTCAAACTTTTTACATAATATGTGACAATCTTGTTTCACAGTTGCAAACCGTCAAGAAATGTCATGCGAGGAATTGGATTCTAGATTTGGATTTGTCTACAAGAATGACCTAAGCGATGTGATGGAAGCAGCTGAATTGTTACAAAAGCAGTATTCAAATGAACTTAAAGAAGAGTTCCTTCAGTTTCGAATCCTGGCGAAACAATTCATTCACTAAGAACACAGATCCCCTCACTTAGCTTGGGAAGTTAAGGGACTTGAATTTAGTTTTTATTTTCCCCATTGTTGACACATGCCTCAGGATTTTTTTACCAATACCAATTTCCAACTGTTCAAACGAACGCTCGTTTGCAGTTCTGAAAAGAACAAAACATTAAAGTTTAAAAGAAGAGCCAATTGATGCTCTTCATATACTGTCCATTAAAAGTGATTTAACAGCAGATTTAAGTTTTGACTATATATATGATTTTGCAGCCACAAAAGGTAGAAAAAATCCATTTCTAATGTCCTACTGCCAATTCAAAAGTTAAAAATTACCAAGTATTTTTTTAATATTTTTATTCGCACATTTTTAATGGTTTGTTTAAAAATGGGATGTGACTCATAATCACGCTCCTGTAATAACATGTAGTTACGGTTTGTTTTTCCTTGAGATCTCATATCACGGGTGAAGCCTATATTCAGAGCAATACGGTATATTATACATGAAAAGCATTTCAACGAAACATGTAGAATTTACTAAAAATATTTTTATTAATATTAGTTTTGTGAGAACAAGATTTGTGAATCAATATTCATAATTATGTAGGGTTTATTTTCACATAAATGAAAATACGGAAAAAACTCAAATGACACTACTTTATTTAAAGACTGTTGTAATAATTGACATGGACTGTTGCAATAATTTATCCCCCAATGTTTGTTGTCAGCTGTAACATTTTGTGAGAGATTAGTTCTTACAGCTTAAACCACCATCGGTTCATCATTTCCATTAAATTTATGGTGGACTATAGGTTTAAAATTATATCTCTGGGAGGATGGTTATTTGTTTTGTAAATGTTACTATAAAACAAAAAATAATTCCAGAGTAAATAATGTTACAGCTGTAAGCTCTGCGGGTGCGGGGAAGTACAAGTGCTGTGAATGCTCGTCTATTACAAACCACATTGGTTATAAAGTTGACTAGCATGTGGGATGTATTTTAATGCTTTACTACTAGAAACATTGCTTGTAAAAAAAAATATTTACCAGAAAATATTCTTTTCAACTGTTGGGTGAAAATTTTAATCGAGGGGGCCCCAGACATAGGATATGCACAGGGCCTCCGCTGACCTAAATCGGGCCCTGACCAGTGCATGAGAAGCACAAGATGCAAATCAGGTGCGCTGAACACGTGCGTAGACGATGAGGAGCAAACATTTAAAAACGCAGCCGAACCCGTTCAGCGATATTACCGCGCGAACATCACGTGAGAATTGACGTATACGTCTGACCGGCGCAGCGTACCGTGTATTCCTGGAGCAAGTGCTTCCCGGACTGTTGCAGGATGTTCCACTCACCACACGGAGGGACATGTTGCTCATGCATGATGGGGCCCCAGCACACTTTGCCACCGAGGTCCGATACTTCCTAAATGCGACATATCCCGGACGGTGGATTGGACAAGGTGGACCTGTGGCTTGGCCTCCACGCTCCTCGGACCTTAATACACTGGACTTTTTCTTCTGGGGCCACATGGAAACAATTATGCATGAGACACCTGTGGACGCTGGAAGATCTCGTCGCGCGAATCGCTGTTGCTGGGGGCAATATCAACACCACACCGGGAGCCTACGAGAGGGTGCAACAGTCCTTCATTCGCAGGTGTGGGCTGTGCAACGACGCCCTTGGACGCCAGTTTGAGAAACTCCTTTGAGTCTTTCTCTGATGCAATTGGAATTGTGCAACTCATAAATTAGGTATGTCTCTTTGTTTCCAGTGTTGAAGGCTCAACGTGGATATGTAACTTTACTCTTTTCTGGCACTAGGAGTGGAATGCGTCCCTAGATTCCATTGCAAATATTGCTCGTCTTGATGTGTACTATCACCCCTCTTGTTTTGTTGAAGGAGTTTACAATCATTCTGTATAGTAAGGCTGTTTCCGTCGATTTGTTTGTCAGAAATCCAAATTAGTTTTGATTTCAAATATGTAATTTTGAATGAAAGAAAATCATCTAGCATAAATAAGCCATTCAAGTATTTTTTTTGCAAAGATAGATAAGTTCGCGATTGGCCGGTGATTGTTTAATTCACTGGCTGAGCCACGTTTGTATTGAGGGGTAAATTTTGTAATTTTAAGAGCATCTGGGACTATTCCTTTATTTATTACAAATACAAATAGTACAAACCAGGCAAGCAAAATACGTTTATTTTGCTTGCCTGATTGTACTCCACACTCACATCCGGTTTATTGGCTACTTAATACAATATCAGTGATTTAACATCAAATCGCAGTATGACAGCACGTCTGTCGTCACTAACATCAATCCCCTTAAATAACTGCTGCATTGCCTTTTTATCTATCGTTCTTATCCGGCCACACATGCGTCACTTGTTTTGACCTCAGTGTGTTGCCAACATCATTCTCCTTTGAGGGAAAAGACATAACGTTAAGGTTTGAAAATGTCTAAGAGAAAGAACTCAAATTTACATAGAAAAAAACCTCAAAAGGAAAGTTAAAATAGAATATACGTTACAGGACAACGCAAGATTATTTGAGGAAATGGACAGTTTGTTCGAAACTAGAGAATATATAACGGGGAAGTTCGTTTGAGCTAGTTTGTGTTTCACACTGCGCAAGTTCATTTGTGTGAAGGAACTGCGTTTGCTTGCAGATGTTCTTTTACACAAGTGAGCTGATGATGTTTGCTAGTTCATTCCTAGTAGCAAGTTGTTGCTGTAGCGAAAATGTTTATACGATTAAACCATTTGCACGGGAAGAAACTTCACCAGTCGAAAAAAGTAAGCCATCATTAATTTCTGATATATCTGTTTTACTCCCTCCCATTCTCAGTGCCGAACCTGATTTGACACATAACGGAAGTATTCTTCAGGGAACTGTAATCGAATTTTTAAAATAGTTATTGTGTGCATTAATATAGAATATAGATAAGTTAAAGCGTTAAATCTCTTGCTCAAGTGCTCTTGTATTTCTTTTTAGAAGCCCCATGCAGTACAAATGGACTGGGTTTCGTATGTTGTTGTAACTGTCACTTAGAGTATAAGATTTGTAGCTCTTGAAATATGAATCTTGCGCTTCTCCCCTAAAGAACGTGAGGAAGGCGGGAGGGATTCTGAATAAGTCAAAGTAAGCAACTCCTATTAAAGAGGAAAACAGTCTTCTAAAAAAAGAAAGAATTGCCCGCTGTTAATCACTTCCTCCAAGGAGCCTTTCCACTGCTGAGGTGAATTAGCCTTCTGAGAAAATCCTCCCATTCGTTTCCTCAAAGTTCTGAGGTAGGGGAAGAAGGATTGCATGCATTTCTTTCCTTATGTCAGTGATGAACGCGAAGGAGGGACTTTAAGAAAGAAGTGTGAGTGCAAGAGAGAGAGACACTGTACATCGGCTTTGCCGGTAGCCACGCAAAGAATGCAGTCACATCCCGCTATTCCCCAAGCTGCCATCCTCTCCCGGTTCTTGTCAGCAGTATACAGGAGCGATTTGTCAGGAATACCTCAGTGTCTCCTGCGAAGAAGTATCCTTGACTGGAAAAATCAAGGGTTACGTGTTGATGGAGATGTTACGAAGCACGTCTAGGAGATTATCAAAAAAGCACGTTTTCATGAAGTCCCAGCATCTAAATCATGCTCAATACTACGGGTAACTCCTGCATTTCCGGGTTATGACCTGTTATCCAAATGTCTACTTTTTTTTTTTCTAAGAGAAGTCTAAAGTACCATTTCGAAACAGTTTTCCTATTGAAAACAAAATAATAATTCAAAAAAGTGAAAAAGTTGCTTGTTGAGTAATGGAATGCAATATTCGGATATTTATCTTCTCATTATTTTTCCTCCTCTTGCCATTCGTATTACGAAACTAATTTTCGTCGAAGTTTTCAAATGAAAAAAAAAATGACGAAATATATCTTTTAATAGCAAATTTATGGATTTTTTGTATCAGTTTTTAGTAATAGTTTACAGGTGAAAAACAATTTTGATAGCTTTATAAAACTTTAAGACTAAACTCGAACAGTCGATTTAATAATTAACATAAACAAACAATAATTTTCTTAAAATGTGTTCCATCCGGTTTTAGTTCGGACAACTGCCCATGTTGTATTCCTCTTCCGGACGTCTTTGGTCTTTGAAAGATGCCGGTGAAAACTTTTCCTCTGAGCTGTTTCTAAAACTCTTTGAATATCAAAACACAAAACATTTAAGACTGTGAACAACATAAAGTCGATTGATAGAACTGCCCAGGAAAAGCGAGCAAAGTAAAGAGCGAAAGGCGAACAGTATAAGGAGTCAGATGCAATATAAAGAACCCTATTATCCATCTGATTTATACGGTAATAAAGAGTGGTTGGATAATGCTAATGTAAGAACAAGTGCAAATATATATAAACTCAGGTTTCCACTAGTTCCAAGGAAAACACAATAACAACGTCAAAGCTCTTTATTTCTGTATATACATAACCCATTAACGATGTGTGTAACAGCTTCAAATTGCATGCTTTGCGAGTTGAAAGTTTCTCTGTTCCATGCGACGACACAAAATATGACATGGTAGTCGTACTTTGGACAACACTTTCAATCGCGTGCTTCTGGCAAATACAAACTGATAGGTGAATTTTGCATCAGAAAATCTGTAAAATTCGTGGAAAATCACGGTCACCATTACAACAATAAAATGAAAAAATAATTACAGAAGTTGGGATTCGTAAGCGCAAGTTTACTATTTCGCCCATAAATGGGAAAATTGTGTACGTCGAAAATATGGAGTCAGGTGGATAATATCGATCCCGACTGGATCATGTCAGTTTTTAATCTGACCTGTGGAAACAGATGTATCATCGAACGGAGAAGCTAAATTTCTGCCACCTGGCGGGAAAACAGGAAAAAAGGTTGTGGTGAAGGTGTTTTTGTAGTAATACTTTCAGCAATTCGTGCAAAAACAGATTATTTTTGAAGTCAGACTTTTAGAAGCTGAGATGTTGTTCCAAATGCAAACAAACCACAGACTTCCTAGAAGTGATGTAGTTCTATGAAGAAAAGTGCCTTAGCGGTGAACGAGTTAGGTGAAACAACCCAGAAAGAAGGTCCTTAAAATTTTCGAAAGCAATTTAAAATTTGGTTTGTTGCTTTCATCAGTAAGTATTTTTATTGAGGTTGTATTACTAATTATTTTATCAACTTTTAATAAAACTGCTTAATTGGAGCAATTTTAAATAACACAAAAATGTAAGTCAGATGCTAAGAATGTTAAGTGTATTTCTCTTTAGATACTGTTCTGTCATTCTGTACGGTTCTAAATACTCAGTGTGAATAATACGTGCTAGTCACACTGCATTCATATAACTCATATGCCGTCCTGTTAAGGTCATGGGGCGTGAGTGGCAGACCTTAACAGAACCTTCCGGAGCTAGAGGCTATCTCGAGCGATTATCCAGAAGCCAGTGTCTCTGACCATCACAGAATGGGCTCAGGGGTTTACTTTTGTTGGAGCCGCTGCATAGTTTGGCTAAAATGCACTGCTGAACCAAAAAACACTTGTAACCTCTAGGGATGGGGGGTGGCGCCTGCTGTGGTGAACTCTAAGGGATATAAGCAGCCGTTTGTCCCTAATAAAAGCCACTGGCCACAGGAAAGGAAAAGAAAAGGAGTTCTGTAAGACAAGAAACTAACTATGCCTCCACTGGGACTCGTACCCAGACCCATGCAGACGAACAGTGAGTATCCTACGCGACCGTAGCAGCCACGTGTCGCTGTCTGCATGCATGTTTAACTTTTTTGTGTTGGATTACGTCTCCTAGCAGTCGGATTACGTCTTATTGCGTCATCCAACAGTTTAGTTTCGTCCTTGTAATACTGTTACGAATATGCTTTTATATAAATCCGTGTTTTCACCAGAAAAGATTTAAAAGTAAGAAAAACAATTGTTCATAATCATAGCTATTGGATGCAAAAAAATATTTTTCAGATATTTTTTTATATTTTTGTTTTGTCTTGAAATCGGGAGACGAGTAATAGAGCCTAATGCAAAACGCATTTACATTACCTTGTAAAATTATACGCTTGCACCATCTGTTTCGTAAAATAAAACTGCACGTCGTGCAGAGTATGAGAATCGTGGAAATTTTTAATGATTTATTTATTTATTTGTAAGCACATCCCTACAAATGGTATACCTAATTACAGGAATTGCTATAGTTATATTTACAATGGTATTTACATTACCAAGTGATATATTTTTTCACAAAGCATGTTTTGTCTTGCAAAACATGCTTTGTGAAAAATATTCCTTACATTAAAAATATCCGGCCATTCTCCAAGTGAGTTGTGAAGCCTATACATTTTGCACAACGGATAATTTTTTCCAGCATCAGTTCTGCAAAATGGCACTGCAAATAGTTCACATTTTGTCCTCGGTAAAGGTGGGAGACGGAAACTTAATTGGTTTACGATTTCAGTATAATCAATCTCTCCATTGACGATGCCGTACAGGAACTTGAGTTGGAGAGCCTACCTTCCCGATTGCAGAGAGGTCATCTTGAAGAATGCCAGAAGGTCAGCCGTAGGGATGTCAGCTATATAAACACCCGTCGATTTGTAAAAATGTTGTCTAAGAAGTTTGTCTTGAACTTTCTCTATTTCATTTACTAGAGTTATGAGGCTAGGCTCCAAATGATCGCCGCATGCTCCAGTGAGGACCTTACTGTAATCAATGATCACATACTGCAGTGAGGATCTTACCGTAATCAATGATCACCGCATACTCCAGTGATGATCTTACCGTAATCAATGATCACATACTCCAGTGGGGATCTTACTGTAATCGATGATCACCGCGTACTCCAGTGAGGATCTTGCCGTAATCGATGATCACCGCATACTCCAGTGAGGATCTTACCGTAATCAATGATCACCGCATACTCCAGTGAGGATCTTACCGTAATCAATGATCACCGCATACTCCAGTGAGGATCTTACCGTAATCAATGATCACCGCTTACTCTAGTGAGAATCTTATCGTAATCAATGATCACCGCATACTCCAGTGATGATCTTACCGTAATCAATGATCACATACTCCAGTGGGGATCTTACCGTAATCGATGATCACCGCGTACTCCAGTGAGGATCTTGCCGTAATCGATGATCACCGCATACTCCAGTGAGGATCTTACCGTAATCAATGATCACCGCATACTCCAGTGAGGATCTTACCGTAATCAATGATCACCGCATACTCCAGTGAGGATCTTACCGTAATCAATGATCACCGCATACTCTAGTGAGAATCTTATCGTAATCAATGATCACCGCATACTCCAGTGAGGATCTTACCGGAATCAATGATCACCGCTTACTCCAGTGAGAATCTTACCGTAATCGATGATCACCGCGTACTCCAGTGAGGATCTTACCGTAATCAATGATCACATACTGCAGTGAGGATCTTACCGTAATCAATGATCACCGCGTACTCCAGTGAGGATCTTACCGGAATCAATGATCACCGCTTACTCCAGTGAGAATCTTACCGTAATCGATGATCACCGCGTACTCCAGTGAGGATCTTACCGTAATCAATGATCACCGCATACTCCAGTGAGGGTCTTACCGTAATCAATGATCACCGCATACTCCAGTGAGGGTCTTACCGTAATCAATGATCACCGCTTACTCCAGTGAGGATCTTACCGTAATCAATGATCACCGCATACTCCAGTGAGGGTCTTACCGTAATCAATGATCACCGCTTACTCCAGTGAGGATCTTACCGTAATCAATGATCACCGCATACTCCAGTGAGGATCTTACCGTAATCAATTATCACCGCATACTCCAGTGAGGATCTTACCGTAATCAAAGATCACCGCATACTCCAGTGAGGACCTTATCGTAATCAATGATCACCACATACTCCAGGGACGATCTTACCGTATCCAGCTATCGAACGCACAAAATATTTTCCTAATCTGACTTACAGAAGTGCAGATATCGAGTCAAATGTAAATGTGAGTGCAAGCCACGCAACAGGAAAACAATATTGCGCTTCACAGAAATTGGAAGAATCATGATTCTCAAAGCTACACAAAGCATTTTGTTATTAGTCCGACTTATGTATACGGACGAAGAGTTTTTCTTATTTTCCTTTTTCGAGAGGCTTGTTAAAAGTCGAACTGCGTAAAATCCTTAATCCATGCCTTGGTAACTTTTTCCGTTTTTTAGCATTTTGCACACTCATGTGTTTCGTATTTGTGGCGTTTTAGAAATTCCAACATACGGGCATCATCAGTGTTGCCTCTCAGCTAATTCGACTCCGTACGAGAAATTCCAAGACCCAAGATTCATCTCGTTAGGATTTTAGGCATTTGACGCTCCCTTGTACCTGTTACATACTTAATGCTTCGGTATACATGCGAAATAGCTGAATTTCATGTCTCCGGTGAACACTGAGAGAAGCTCCTGAATAACGGGGCAGACCTTAAAGAGACCCAGGCTCATAAAAGTGCAAAAATGTAAGCAAGCTTTGCGTTTAATAACTATGAGGTGTTTAATGCCCAGAATGTTAAATCACATTTCCTTCATAACAATAGCATTCTGGATATCCTAAGTTTGCAGACTTTGGAATTAAAACAGATATAATTAAGCGCGTTTTAAAGAGATTTGTTCTGCTCTTAGTATTTATAATATTTTTACAAATAAAATTTACTTTTTTAAAGCATTTCTTGTTAGTTCTTTGCAGAGTTTGATGAGAAGCACGTCTGTACGATACATTTTTTCTGCTGCTGTTCATCAAAACATTAATTCAATGTAGTTTCTTTCTTCCCTCGCAGTGGTTCTTTTTTACGCTTTCCAACCGTAGGTTGAAGAAGCGTATATGCTCCAGATGTGTCCGTTTGTCTGTCTGTCTGTCTGTCCGCACGATAACTCGTGTAAAAATGGTTCGATTCCGATGAAATTTTCGTATGTGGTAGGGGACAACCTGGGGACGAACCCTATTGGAAATGGACGAAATGGGGTCAAAGGTCAGGACATAGGAGCGGGATCCATTCCATCGCCCTTATTCGTCATAACTTACGTAAAAATGCTTCGACTGCGACAAAACTTTATCATGTTGTTCTGGAGGTATACTGAACAGATTCTGTTGAATATCATCGAAATAGGTTCAAAGGTAAGGGCACAGGAGTGAGATTTATTCTACAGCCTCATAACTTGACTAGAAATGCTTCTATTGCGACAAAACTTTAATATGTTGTTCCGGAGGTATACTGAACCAATTCTGTGTAATATAATCGAAATGAAGTCAAAGGTCATGGCACAGGAGCGAGATTTATTCCACAGCCATTGTCCTCATAACTTGAGTAATAACGTAAGTAAAACAGCTTCTATTGCGACAAAACTTTAGTATGTTGTTCCGGAGGTATACTGAATGAATTAATAGTCAGGGTAGAAAGGAGGATTTGTCTGCGCGCGATTTCTGGTATGTTGGAATTCGTATCATAATCAATGCATTGCATGATTTTTTCTCCATTATGTATTAGTATTAGCAGATTATCGTTTTCCATATCGTCATTGATGCCATGATTCACAAACCCCCACAACTCCATTATCGGTCTGCCTTTTTCTTCATCTTTATACATCTAAAGTTACACCGAAGAGCCATTACATTATGACCACCTACCTAATAAGCTGTAGGACCTCGTGTAGCCCGAAAAACAGCGGCCACTCGGCGAGGCATCGACTCGATGAAGTGGCGATAGCTATCCTGGGGTACCTGGTACCATGATGTCAACAGCAGGTTCTCCAGTTCCCGTACATTTCGGGGTGGTGGTGATTTAGCGTGAACCTGGTTTTCAGAGTCGAACCACAAATGATCAATTGGGTTCATGTCAGGTGAATTTGTAGGCCAGGGATTAACAGAAAGTCACCCGCATGTTCCTCGAACCACACCTTTGCGATTCTAGCAGCGTGGCATGACGCATTATTCTGTTGGTAATGGCCATCACCAGCAGGGAACACAGCTGCCATGAATGGGTGCTGTCAGGAATTGTGCTATTGGAATAATGGGGCCTAAAGTGTCCCAAGAAAACATCGCCCACAGCATAACACCGCCGTCGCCGGCCTGTTTCCGCCCAGCAGTGCATCCAGGTGCCATAGCCTCCGTTGGTAATCGGCGTATCCGCGCTCGGCCGTCTACGTGATGCATCAGAAATCTTGATTCGGGTGACCAGGCCACTTTCTTCGAATCATTCACGGTCTAATCTCGATGACCTTGGGCCCATTTCATGCGTTGTTGGCGATGACGTGCAGTGAGCATGGGGACCCGACTGGGTCTTCGGCTACGCAGGCCCATGCGCAGAAGGCTGCGATGAACTGTGTACTGTGACACATTGCTCTGATCACCACTGTTGTATTTCAAGAGTATTTATTGTTCTAAAAGAATACAACATAACATTTTTCCACACATTATAAAAAAAACTAAAAGCTAATTAAAAAAAACCTTAAAGCTAATAAATAACTTTTTAAAACCCCAAGCATAAACAATAAACAAAGAATCATCTTCGTATGGTTAGACAGCTAGAGATACATTATGTAATTCAACCTGGAAGGTACGCTTCCACGTAATACTTCTTGGCAATGAAATCAAATCCATTTACCATGAAACTCTCCACACTGGTCCATTACGCCACTAGTGACAATCATATTTTTACAAACAATTCAAAGCATGCAACCTTTTAGAATTTCTTACAATAAATTAAAGAGATAAAAAAGCATTTTTCCATAATACATTGTAAGTATGCATTTCCTTGACAATATTCAACCAATCACAGCTCACACAAATTTACGATTACATTGCATCAATCTCAACTTTATCAAGCATTATTCACGTAACTATTTATTTAATATATATTACTGTAATGCAGGCCTTCATTAGGTTATGATCTCTTCGTTACTTTCTCTCTGATTCCGGTCTTTTGTAGTTTTACAATAGTACTCAAAATATGCCAATTATTCAAAAATACTCTGTACTATATACATCCACAGAAAATTTGACACCACTATGTAATTTCTGCTTTAAATTAAAAGAACAAGCCACACCTTTTATATTCATAAAAATCTTATGATAACAGACCTACACGCTTGATTTAATTTCTGCGCGCCCTGCACTCCTCAAGTCAGCTTTCCCGCGAAAGCCACCAGAGGACAAAGACGCAGCGCCTTCCAGTTTTCTCAAGCCGTCTTTCACTACGAAAGCCGGTAGAGACAAAATATTGGAAAGACGCATTTTTCTCTCTCTATTACTCCTCAAGAATATTATTTAACATAGTCTCTTCGACGTTTAACAATATAATTGCACAAATTACAAAATATATCTGCAAGATTCTAAACTACACCTTGTTCACACTTAAACTCATATTACCTTTACATTATAAACCTGAAAATGCCAGTCCACACCCATTAATTCTTTTAATTGCCTCTAAGCATATACAACATAAACAACAGTTATGCTGTCTATCACACAAATGCTGCAAACGGAGTTTAATCAGTGTACACACTTGACTCAATAATTAAACAAATTATAGTTCTCACAAATTTACAACTACATTAATCTCCACCAAATCAAATATTATACTCGCTATTACTATTTATTGAGAATAAATAAATGACTGATGTGAAGTCCAACATTAGTTTGGGATCTCGTCATTACTTCCTCTCTGATATACTGGACTCATCCGCTTTCCCTTGAAAGCCACCATAGGCCAAGACAGCGGGCAAAAACATACATCATGGGTAGATGCAGCCTTTTTTTTTTTTTTTTACCTCATGATAGTAATTGATGCAAACACTTCAATATTCAGCAATATAGCCTTATAGCCACAAACAAAAATGACTGCTATATTCCAAAACACCTTTAACATGCTTAATCTCAACCTACTTTGACATGGAAAACCTGAAACTCTAAATCGACTCTTATCAATTCCTGCAATTGCCACTTGGTAAATTTAACTTAGACCAACAATTGAGCGGTCCGTCACACAACTGCCACAAGCTGACTTTAGTCTTGAGCTCATTTGACTCCACTATTCAACTATTACAAGCTCTAACAAATTACAATTACATTTCAACATTCTCAACATATCAATCATTATACTCGAAAGTACCTACTTGAATTAAAATATACAACTGATCTGTACTCCTACAGAAAAACACATTCGTGATCACACTTCTTCCTCATACCTCTTTAAGGATCCTGAACCACTCTACCCCACTACTCTCAGCCTCTCGCGCTCTCAAAGTTAAATTACTCACCTCAATGCAACAACTAAAATACTCAATTATCTTATCTCAAAAACTTCATCTTGTAACACTGCGCAGATGAATAAATGCTTATCTCCAGATTCTGATTCCTTACAAAATCTGTAACTGAAAGTATTGTTATACATAGCACTTCGTCGCACAACTGCTGCAAGCTGACTTTTTACTTAAGTACACACCCTGGCCTTCTTTTCTGCTAATATCCCACTTTCTCACTTTATTAACTTAAGCAATGAATAAATGAGCAACACGCGATTTGACAACAAGAAATCACGACATTACCCATTTGTTAAATTATAAAGAACAGCACAGTATGCAACATTAAGTGGTCCATGCTTCACTACTACGATAATAAGTCCATGAACTCTAATTCTTCATATTATTCTCACTTGTTCCCATGAAACCTCATCGTCATAAATCGTACCCGTCAATCAATAGTGTTTCACCAAGCTCGCATTATTCAATTCAACCCAACCGAATTCATCATTCATCTTATTTACACAATTACACTAAATACAAGTTATCGTGCAGAAAAGTCTAAAGTTCAGTACTGATAAAATGGAAAACACTATTTCTAATTCATACACATTCTTTTTACTTGCATCATAACATTACTTCTTTGAAGAAAAACCAGTAATCAAAACCACAACACACATGTACTATATTTAACAGTATAAGCCTAACGTATTTTTAGTATCATTCCTGGTAACACCATTTTTTTTTACCACTTGGTTCTGTCAGTAATTCTCAGCTTTTAACTCTAATAATTGATAATCATTAATGTGGTCTTTTCCCCTATACAATGTACACGAACCATTACAACACTCTTTCTTCCACTACTACGTGTCATCGTCTTCTAATTTCATTTCACACATTTTTACATTTCAATTACATTTCTTATTCTATTACCTGCGTGAATCATAAACCGAATGGCGTCCAAAATCAAAAGCTTTTAAGGTTGCAATTCCTTAATACCATAAAATATATACTGATACCATCAGACTACTTACTTACATCCGAAAAAAACATGGAATAATACACTAATTACACTCTGTTTAGTATTTTTACTTCACAATGCGACTGAGCAGCAATTCTTTGCTCTAATGAGTCATGCCTTCAACTTTTATTTTACAAATTGCATTATATTTTTAGTGATATCAGTCCATTAGTAATCTCATACCAGTTCTTATTCTGCTTCCACTTATTATGGAATTCTAGATTCTGTCCTCTCCGTTTCATCTCCTCATAGTCATTTTGCATAGTAGCAATTAAGGCTCCTCGAAAAGTTTGACACAGAAAACCCCGCGCAAGTGAATAACGCCTCAATGATCGTTTTTCAATTCCAAACTTATACAGAAGATATATTGTGTATTTTGCCTGTAAAATAATCGTTATACACACTTCCCCATGCCTTCTCTCTGCTTGCTGGTTATTATACAAAATATGATAATTAGTCATTGTATGTGAAAGGGTACATACCTTTTCAAGGAGTGCAAACATCATGGAGAACAATAGTTGTAGCACTATACACATCATATATGAATGTCTAACATTTCCAACTGTGGCAAAACATGAACAATTTGGTATAGAGCGCAGATTGAGCCTGTGTATTTCGTGCGGTGTCAATAGCCGATTATGCAGGTGCAGCCAATGTTGGTCTCGTGCTTTCTGTGTGGAGTAAGATTTTAATCCTGTTGTCCAGGTCTGTTTCAGCTTTTCTGACGAAACTCCTTGAATCGGCCTCGGGGTTTCATTAACTGTAACTATGTGCTGATACAGATCTCTCACTCCAATAGCAATCGGGTTAAATGACTTATCATTTAGGTAAATTTGAAACGGTAAAAGTAGTGTTGCAGATGATACAACTTTCAAATCCGTTCGTTGTACTAGGTTTGGGTACAGGCGTCGTAGTGAATTTTTGATCAAAGCATGCTGGGCTCGATATTCTGGAGTGATGAGTAGCGTTGGTGTTATTTCTTCAAAAGATTTCCACGTAAGATCTTGATGTACGAGTTGCCGCACCAAGACAACACCGCGAGTAAACCAGTACGAGTAGTGAAAATAAGTGCTATTGATAGGATGAATAACTGAGTTGAAGAAAAGAGGCTCTGCGAGTAACTCATTAGTACAGGAGGGAGGGAGTCGGGTTGGTTTAAGGGAAGTCCAGATGAATAGAGAAGTTTTGTAAATCTCAGGGATGTCACCGAGAGTCAATGGGTATAGGTCCATTCGCAGAAATGAAATGGGAGTAAGAAACGGATTTTTTGGGAAGAAAAGAGTCTTAATACTGGTCTGAGAGGCAGTAGAAGCTGTAGATAGTTCTCGTAAGAATGAAAAAAAAATGAGAAGCAGTGTGTCTGTGGGCAACATTGTGCAGGTTTAACCCGCCATACTCCACCGGTAGTTGAATAAGTTTTCCTTGAATTAATGTATCTTATTCCATATAAATTTGACTAATCCTTGTTGGATCTTTTTTAGTATAAATTGTGGAGGTAAAGGTGCAGACCCGGTATGAAGCAACATCGGTTGTATCATTGAATTCATAATTTTTGCTTTGCTAAAGTAAGACAAGTGAGGTTTCAGACAATTTAAGGAAGCCAACCTATTTTGTACTTTCCTGATGGTAGCAGCCCATGTGGCTTCGGCAACAAAACTTTTCTTTCCAA
Organism: Macrothele yani; assembly: GCA_039090855.1. Lineage (NCBI taxonomy): Eukaryota > Metazoa > Arthropoda > Arachnida > Araneae > Macrothelidae > Macrothele > Macrothele yani. The sequence goes on along the minus strand of CM077030.1, from coordinate 181,990,444 downwards.
TATGAACTCCTAATAATTTTACAGTGTTAGATGTCCACCTGGCTGACCACGGCGAATCGGTTCTTCCACACCAGCTCCCGGCCCATAGTCCTGTACATTTGTTATGATTGATTTGAGAACCTGAAGCTGTCGCATAAATCTCATATGTCTGTTTAAGGACATCAAAGTCCCTGTCCTTCCTCACAAAAACAGTCAAATCATCAGCATATGATGACAAGATAACCCTATAATGTCGAGTTTTGGCAACTGTAGGAGGTAGTGTTCGCAGAATCCGTTTCCTGAGTAATCGCAAAAAGGTTCAAAAACTATCGCAAATAGTTGACCGGACATGGGACAACCCTGCCTAATTCCATTTTTAAATGGGATTGCCGTGGTAATGAAATCTGAAGTACGTATTCTAATACTGGCATCAGTATAGAGTGCTACAATCACACTTCGGAATCCCGACGGAAACCCGAAAGCATAAAGTGTTGCAGAAAGATAGGAGTGAGAGATCGAATCAAAAGCCTGGCGCTGGTCAATGTTGAAAAGTGCAAGTGGTTCTGATTGAGCTGGGTAACAAAGAATGCAGGTGCGATTAAAAATAACCAACACCCGAAAAAAAAATGTGTGATTAGTATGAAAAATAACTAAATTAATTTAATATACTCACTAACTCTGTGAGTAAACATAAAAACAAAAAACTAGCACGTAGTGCTTTAAAACTCAACGCTAACGCCGAAGTAATCAATATGGTCAATCTCACACGCAAGAGCAGTAACCAAACACGACCGACCACTGTTGTAGCGGCGGGTGATTTGTCGTACTGTGGCCCTGCGGTCGCTGTGAACAATGAGCGACAGTCTCCACTCCCCTCTGGCATCAATGAGATGTGGAAGGCACACGGCTGAATGACGGTTCGTCTTTCGGTCATCTGTGCACCACTTTTGATACGTACTCACTACAGTGGCACGTGAACAACCCACAAGCCGCACCATTTCCGAGATCGTAGTTCAAAGGCACCGTGCCATCACAATTTGTCATTTATCAAACTCCGATAAATCGGCAGCTTTTCCCATTCTGACTTCGAACACTCTACTAACCGATAGCCCGTCCTCAGGTTGCATATATAAACTGCTCTGTGAACTTCCCCTGCGCCACCGTTCGGTCACCTGGCGCGCTCATTTCTCTAAGCTGGGGTGGTCATAATGCAATGACTCATCGGTGTATGTGTATCTGCATTGTAGGTGTTTTTCCATTCTGATATCAGTTTCAACCATTGCAAAGGATTTTCACAATTTTTTTTTCGTTTCGGGTTATTCACTGTGAGCAATTCTATGGAGGAAAAGTAGTCACCCGTCTCTAACTTGGGATTACTGGCTCCAAAGAATGGACAGAGCCAGTGCCGTAAAACAAGTTCACCAACTAGACTCGAGTCCGGCCCCCTCAGTCTAACTGTCAGAGGTCACCTGTTAGACCACTGCCCTACCGGGATGGTCACAATATTTTTAATTTCTTCATAGGTCACTGTATTAATGCGATACCTGTGCGCATTACATATGTCGGGAACCGTTCCTACAAGTCAAATAAAACGGAGCGTTGAATGGTAGAAGGCCGGATAACCAAAGTTCATGTGTAAATTAATATAACAACTCACAATGCACTTTTTCTTACGATCACACTGAACTCAGCTTATTAGCCTGACTTTTTGGCATAAAGGTCAGACATCCGAATAGTCGACTCCCCTCCTCCCCCTCAGTATATTCACACACAGACACACACAGACACACACTCACAAAAGAGATAAAAACTTTATATTTTTTGTAAAAAAGGAGAGCAAAGGGAAAAAATTGGTTTCTTTTGGCTGTTCTTGTCAGGATGAGTTTCAGTTTTTCCGTTTCCATCATGGCAAGGCTGCATTTGCCTGTTTTTACTTTATTTTCACAATGATTTTAAAACGCAAGGAAACATTTGGGCTTTTTAATTAAAGAATACGTAAAACCTGCTAGAATTACAATGGTGAGTCAAAATATTAACTAAGTGGAAAATTTCAACTACAGCACTGGTGAGCCGATTCACGTAGATGAACACGACTGTATGAGACATGTACTGGTATGTTCTACAGAATGGTAATCTTAATTCGGTTTATTATATAGCAACTCCGAACACTTTCATCCTTTACGAAAAAGAAAAGAAAGTACAACTGGTGAATCTTTGAAATAACGAATTTACAAATATCATGGACATTTATAAACGAATTTTATGGAGAAGTGATTATGCGCATATAGAAGAACATACCTTTGGCCGGATAAAGAAATTTCCAAAAAGGGAAATGAAGAACAATACTGGAAGTTTCAATTGTGATCAATAACTGCTTCAGATGGTAAAAACTGACACTGGATTGGTAATTGGTAGTTAGACGAAGAGCTGAATATCAGTGGAGAGGAAGAAAAGCTTAAAAAATTATATTTAAGTACTGATTGTGACCAGAGAAACATCAAGGAAGTTTGTGCGGAAACAATACAGAACGTACTTCAAGTGTGTAAAGATGGAGTCGCAACAAAGAAAGAAAGATAAGAAAAAGAAAGAAATCAGTGTTAGAACATCCTTTGTTATTGCATGGTTTGATCCGTGTGACTTTTTCATTATTTTTTATAATCATGGAAGGTAAAATCTACTTACAAGGGTCGTTCAATAAATAAAGGTAACAAGAGATCCTACATAAAAATTCTTAATGAGTCAATGAAGAGTTAAAGTTCGTGCATACGCTCAAATGCTCAGAAATATCACTTTGCTACCAGAGAGATCTACACTCATTCGTTTATTAAGAACAGCTGTTGAAAGATGGCTTTCTTATTGACAACATACTCACACAAGAAAGAGAAGTAAAATTAATTTTCTTCATGCCAAGAGAATTTCTCCAGTGGAAATATATTGCCAGTTCGTTAAAATATACGGCGAAGGTGCTATGTCATAGAACCAGGTGTGGAAATGGTGAAAGGACTTTGCTAAGGGCAGGACAGAAGTTGGCGACAAACTTCAACATGGTAGCCGAATGGCAACCATTCGAGAGGATATTATGCTCCAGGCGGATGCCTCCATTCGTGATAACAGACGAATTAAAGTGAGAGAACTCTTCTGCGAATTGCAAATTTCTGTTGATAGAGTCCACAGTGTTGAGCATGACTATCTGCATTACAGGAAAGTTTGCGCGCAATAGGTGAATAAGAATATCACAGAAGAACATAAGGTATGACGAATGGATCTCTCCCTCATGCATTTTATAAGCTATCATGAAAAAAGTGAGGATTTCTTTTAGAGCGCTGTCGCAAGAGACGAAGCTTCGGTGTGTCATTGGACACCAGGAAGCAGACGAGAATCCATGACGTGGAAACACCCATCACCTTCACTTGTCAAAGAGTCAAGACGTCACCATCTAGCCGAGAAAGTGTGGCAGTTGTCTTTTAGGAGTGCCATGGTGTGCACCTGATTGACTTCCAAGATCCTGGTTTAAGTGCAGCAGCTGAACAGTATTGCCAGACGCTTGACATGTAGTGCCATGCCATTCTCCGCTAAAGACCTCAGATGCTGAGCAGAAATGGTGTGCTGTTGCATGACAAAACTTGCATAGATGCGGCCCAACGCACGGCTGAATGGTTTTAGGGATATGGTTTGGAACTTTTGGAGCATCCACCCTGTATAGGCCTGACCTCGTACCCTGCGATTTCCATCTGTAGAAGCACTTGGTCCGCGAGCATTTTGCTACAGACGCAGATGTGAGACGTTCATAAAAGCGTAGCTACAACAACTTGACCTCGATTTTTTTTCTATGCTGACATACACGCCTTAACATCAAAATGGAATATTTGTTTAAGGCTGTGGTGATCTTGTGGAATATTAAATAGTGCAGCAGTTACCTTTGTGTGCTGTGTACTCCACTCAACTCAAGAATGCCTCTGAAGAAAGTATGTTACCTAATTTTTTTTTGAACAATTCTTGTACGATGCGTAGCGCTATGGTCTAAAGCAGGTGTTTTTTTTTTAACTATGAGACTGCTGAAATTGGGTTGTTTGCCCTAAATTCAAATAGTTGAAGATTGAAAATTTTCATAATGATGTAAGCACGTAATTTTCCTGCTAAGTAAGAAGAGGAACTCAGTTCTATAAATTAATTTGCACAAGGTTATCCTCATTCAAACAGCAAAAAAGAGAAAAATAGACTTAACAGGGAAAATTAAACAGCCGAAACTTCTGAGTAAATACTAATATTCATTAGCTACACGTGAATAGCTCGGGGAATAGGATGAATGAAAGTACTATCAGTAGTAAAACTATGAATTCGATTTGCGTAACAGAATGGAGCTCGGTGTTTTGAAAACTTGTTAAAAGGACATCATAACGGATTCATTACAGGTATACAGAACGTTGATGTCAAAGTGCTTTTGGAAATGATTGCCAGCAACGTTTCTAACATAACAAAGATGCCCAGACTCGTGTATGAGGGCGAACAATTTAAAAAAGATGTACATCCAGTAAAAGTTAATGACGAAAGTGCTTTGATTATCTCTCTCTCCCTCTGTACAGAGAGAGACAGAGAGAGAGAGAGAGAGTACTGTATTTACTCTGTACTGTTATTTGCAGTACTTCTCATATTACTCATCCCACAATTCAATTTGAAAGTGGGTTCACCTTGAGACCGAAACAGTATGTTCAAATACTCAGCAAAGTTCATATGATCTGAGGTGCTAAAATAATAAAGAAACATTATAGGTTCTTCTGTTCCTATAATTTAATTGGTATTTAAAAAAATTTCGCGACTTTTCCGCCTTGCTGTGCTTTTGGTTTTCATAATTGTTTACTTCGCGTAGAGTGCAGCTGAAATTAATAGAAATATAAGTATCACTGTTTGCTCTGTGATGTATTAATGGACGCTTTTAGTTCTCAATGGCTTTGGTTTCCATGCAATTTCGTTGTCAGTTGATCCAATGTTGATTTAATACTCAGACCGAATATCGCCAACCTTTCGGTACTGGTATTCCATTTTCACTCAGTAGTACAATACTGCGTGCCGAAATGGGCGCTGATAGTACAGTAGGAGGGGTGTTAGCCTCCATCATATAAAAACAATCAGCAGTAAGTATAGGAGTTTCACTATACTAGGCATAGGAAATAATTCCACTTTTAATCTCTCTTTCTAGCAACACCATTTGATTGCTACACGTTCTTACGTAGTCCCAACATTTCGCCGATCGTAATCTCATTCTATCCACTGACACACCTTGCATAATATAATAATTTTACATCAAATTTAAATAATAAAATTCGACACCCTGCAGCATGCCATATGAAAGTTCTTCACATGCTGTATATGGCATGCATGCCATAAGTTGTCGACCTCTGATCTAAACGAAAAGAGAAGATCATAGTGAAAGTTAAGTGTGTTTTTTAAGTTGGTCTTAGTAAGATGAATTTCGAAAATTCTGTTTCACGGGGATACGTCGCTGAGAAAGACAGAAGAATCAGCAGATTTTCTTTTTCAGCTCCTCTGCTGAGGAATGAATGTCTTTCAGCTGAAAGTATGAACTTAAAATACAAAAGTTGAACAGATATTTCTCTCTGAATTTAATTTAACTGGATAACTGTTAGTTCTCGAAAGCCGGGAAAAATGAATTTCTTACCTACCCAGCTGTGCTTCTGAAGTTTGTTTTTTCCGGCATGCATAAATTCTTCTGAGCTTGAAGATTTTTGTGTCCCTGAAAAGCATCGTTTTGATCGATTCACGACATTTCAGGAAAAACTTCCAGAAAAGCCTTTAATCTTGTGGCATAGTTGTAACCTTTTTGGTTTGCATTTTTCTGGAAGGAAGACATCCCACGTTTTATTCTAGGTTTCGCCAAAATACTTCGGACCCTTACTTAACCTTCAAACATTTTCGTGAAGAAAGTTGATAAAAATCCGAGAAAATTCTTCACGGTATTTCTGATCATCCTCTCAATTTATGAGCAATGCTTACCTCTTATGTTCATCCATAAATGACAAAAATGTAACTGCTGGATTTGAAATCTGTAAACTGTAACTAAAAAAGTTGCGTTTTTTTCTAAGCTAGACTACGAAACTCATGATCAGAATCTGTAAAGGTGGTAAGTTTATACAGAAATTTAACTTCTTTAATTAGGTTTTGTGGTGGTTTACGTGAAGAACATTTTTTATTTATCTAGAAGATCAGTTCGAGAGTTGTTACCCTTGGCCACCACTTACCGGTAAAAGTGGATGTTTTAATTCTACGCAATGAAAACTAAACATAGAAATTGACCCAATGTTGCGTCTGATTCATCTTGCGACTGTTAAACTAAACGAAAAAAGAATCTGTAATTTTCATATTTAAAACTAATGACATAAGTTTAGTTTTTGGTTTCCATTTTCTGTTTCCATAAAATGAGATTTTTAATGTGAATTGAAAGAAATGTTGATTTTATTATCTTGTTTAACAGTTTTGATTACTTTCCTTATTCTTACTCACTTAAGGCCAGTTGTCTGCTCCACGTGCAAAGTTAATAGACCTTGCTCCATAAGCACGAATATCTTCATAGGTTTTGCAATTTTTCATCGAGTGCTAGGATCAAATGAAAGTGGAAAATACTGGCATAATATGTATTATTAACATACAAATAAATGATGAAATTGCTAACCTTTTACAGTCAATTATTATCCTTTAGCTATTGCTGAAAAAGGGTTGAAAATGAACCCCATGAAACATTGGTTGCTAATGCATCGAAATCATCTTCACACTTTTTAATGTTATTTGGCTCCATAAGAGTTGATGAGAGACTACAATAGCAACGAGCAATGCGAAGTCTTCCTTATTTTCATTCCAACTCCGAACGCTTATTTTCATGTACATTTCTGAAGTTTTATTTCAGAAAGTTGAATAATTTCCTTGGGCACCAAATTTTTGAAGACGCTGTAAATGAACACCTGAAAGGAAGTTCGACGATATGCAATCGGGATCAAAGGTCATCAAATGAAATCAGAATTCAAATTCAAATGGGAAATCGGTAGCCACTTATGAAATGATCAACTGAATCTGAAACGTAGAAATAATAACTTTCTATGTTGATTTCCGCCGTCTTTACACGATCATTATTCTAATAACAGATTCAAATAACACATTTGACTGTTTAGATGATTTAATGTGATGAATTTAATTATTAAATTCATGTAAAAACATTAGAACTTTCAGGCCCGCAACGGACCCATCTTCAGATGTTATTAGCAGAATGGAACTGAGCATGTTTTAAATACATTAATGTTATGTGGTTTTCTTGATATTGTGACCTGCTCGTGATGAACATCATATCCCGTGAAAGGTTTGTTAACATCGATAAATATATTACGTGTCAAGCAACGTATTAAAAACTATGTTAGAAGGAAATAATTGGTGTAAGTCTCTACATGTTATAACTCAATAAGCACCGTTTTCTAAGGTAAAGGGATGTGACAAGGAGTATCATCATTGCAGCACACTTCACCATATTTGTGAATAAATAGACTTTCTAGTAGTAGGATTGATGCTTTTGAATAGTATAAAATAATCATGCTCAGTTCCATTCTGCCAATAATATCTGAAGATGGGTCCGTTGCGGGCCTGAAAGTTCTAATGTTTTCTATATGAATTTAATAATTAAATTCATCACATTAAATCATCTAAACCGTCAAATGTGTTATTTGAATCTGTTATTAGAATAATGATCGTGTAAAGACGGCGGAAATCAACATAGAAAGTCAACGTAAACACGAAATGAACATTTACTTAGTGCATAGAAATAATAAAATTAATCCAACATATCAGTTAAGGCTATGCCCTATTTCTTCGTCAGTTTGGGTAGAAAGTCTGTTGCTAATTAGTCAACTGGCAGCGATGTATAGAAAATCCTAAAAATGGCTCGAAGGACAGATAACTTTCACGTAAACGCGTGCTCATTTCTAGTAAAGATAGATCTTCACAAAATTTTGATGATTGATCCCATTTAACATATAATGCACCTATTAGGCCATACCTTTAGGACCAAGTAATAAAGAATGAATTAACTAATTATTTCCGAAATTCGCTGTTGTTTTCTAATGATTAGCAGCGTAGGCGTACCGTCGGCGGGGGGGGGGGGGGTGTCTACCCAATTTTAGAAAATTTGAATGCGAGGGCAAGTCTACGTTGGGGCAGCAAATATGAATGGGAGGTTTAATGGAGTCTCTTCGAAATTCAAAGAGGAAGAGCCAAGAGCTTTATACACATACACTGTTATAATAACCTTTTAGATTTGGCTGTGATTCATTTTTGTGAGAAACTAACACCACGGCAAAATGATATTAATGTGGAGAACTCATTATATAACATTATTTATGCATCAGCAAAAAGATTTGTAATATTTAAAAGAATTTGTAAAAAGGAGAGGACATTATTGTCAGAAAATTAATCCTGCCAAAATTACTCCTGACGATCAAACAAGCCATCGCTCTTTCCACGTTTATAAGTGAGTCACGGAAAAAATATCATTGGCAGCCAGCGGGAATCAAACCCATGGTCTTCCAGTTACGCGCCGGATATGCTTCCACTACACCACAGCGGCATCGAATTCCTCCAGACTCACATACACTGACTGCCAAGCCAATTGGCAGATTGCATCTTTCAGCCCCGCACAATGCTGGGGATTCACCAAAGATGGTAAGCAGCAACTGAACAAATAATTAGAAGGCGAATGAATAAATAATACAGACACTTGACGTGAACTAGGAACATCAAACAGAAGTCACCGCTCTTTCCACGTTTATACGTTTATAGTCACGGAAAAATGAGAATTTTTCCGTGACTCACTTATAAACGTGGAAAGAGCGGTGACTTCTGTTTGATGTTTCTAGTCGACGTCAAGTGTCTGTATTATTCCTGACGGTTCGTCATCGTTCATTATCAGCAATGATTGAAGACTAATGACTAGGGGAAACAAAGTTGTAAATTGTGTGAAGAATAGGATCGGGGAAATGATATGGGAGCCCAATGAGTCAAGTGAAAGATAGGGTGAATACTTCTGTGAGTTATTAGATCAAGAAAGCAAAGGTGATTCTGAGGCAGAAGCAGATGTTGTCACAGTGAAAGATGGAAGCACAGGAGGGATCTCAAGAGAAGAGGTATGTAAAGCTGCAAAATCTCTTCAGAGTGGTAAGGCTCCGGGAGTTAATGGAATAACTTCTGAAATGTTGAAATATGGCGGTGACTCTGTAATTGATAGGTTAACTAAAATTTGCCAGTTGTGCTGGGAGTTAGGAATGATCCCTCGGGATTGGAAGGATGCTATCATTGCTCCCTTGTATAGGGGAAAAGGTGATCAGACTGAATGCAAGAACTATCGTGGTATTATCCTACTGAATGTGCCAGGGAAAGTGTTTGGTAAGGTCGTTATTGAAAAAGTACAGGATCTTACATCAGAGAAAGTGTGGGATGTTCAGAGTAGTTTTATGCCTGGTGAAGGCTGCACTAATCAGATTTTTGTATTATGCATGATGAATGAAAAGTACCTGGCTGTTGGTAAGGAAGTTTTTTCTGCCTTCATAGATTTAGAGAAAGCTTACGACCGAGTAAATACATTACTTTTGTGGAAGGTATTGAATAAATTAGGTGTGACTGGGAATCTACAGTACCTAATAGTGTAAAAGCAATGAATGCTGGCAGAAGAGCTTGTGTGGGAATGAATGGTGTTTTATCAAATTGGTTTGTGTAATGTCACATAGGCTGTTTAATATATTGTTACGCGTGATCAAAAATGAGCTGAGAGAAACAGCAATTTTTGAGAGAACAAATAAGAGTTGGGATGCCTTATTTCCCCATACGGGCCTCTCGGGAAAGACATCGCAAGTGGCAAAAACAAGGTAATAAATGTCCTTGTCTTGGCTCTCTCGGCGGTAACCGAATTCCCGTGCAGAGAACGTCGCTGTTCGGGAAGCAAAGCTGCTGACCAGATAAGGTAGCGCGCTTGTTGAGGGGGCCGGCCAAAAATGTACAGTGCATGGGGGGGACGAACAATCTGAGAAAGACCAGATGACATTCGGCACCGTTGTTCAGAGACAGAGAGCTTGACGAAGCTGAGCGGAGGACGAAGAAAAGGAGTACACTTAGCAACAGAGAGAGACCGGAGACACCCGCTGGACGCTGAGATTTTTGCTCGGATAGCCGTGCAGCAGAAAACAGAAGGAACGAAGGCGAATAGCGGACGCCAAGTCCAAAAATGACCAGCAAAAGTCGAGCAGCAGGAACGAGCTGCGCTATTCCGTAGCCTTGTGGAGGAACAAACTGAGAAGTGAAACGACTGCCGTCCGAGGACAGAGCAAAAAGACACGTCGTCAAGAAGAGCGAGGAAGAAACGCTCTTCAGACCAGCGGCCTTTACGGGTGCAGAGGGGACCACTCCTATATGATCCACTACCCTCTACCCATCGCAATCGGTGAGAAGAAGAAAATCTGGGTATGATAGATGCTATCTCGTGGTGAGAAAAATATTCCTAGGCCATCACACAGATTGGCCCACACAGGTGATACCCAGAGAGTGCTTCATCCCCAGTGATTATTTGTGCGTGTGTGTGCGGTACTTCAAAGCGCTAAATTGGCGCAAAAATGCCGAAGGATTACTTTGAGGGCATGTAAGGTCTCTCATTGTAAGAACTACGGGGAGTGGATCTCCAAGAACTAACGCCGGACACATGAGGTGTGAACTCCTTCGCAGAATGTTCATCTGGTCAGGAGTGATGACGATTCAGATTAACACCTCTAGCTAATAACGGTGCAGGGTATTTCTTCTCTTTAATTCTTATCAAAGATGTTAACAGTGTAATTAAAGTTGTGTTCGTGCTAAGTCCTGATCATTATTGTGAGTGTGTGTTGCGTGGTTTCCAGCCAATCAGCAGAATCCAAATTGCCTCTTATTGTCTTTATTATCGCTGTATTGCAACGAATTCATGCTCAGGGACGCAACCCTGGTATAGGAGGGAAAGCGTAACAATATTTATGGATGCGTGCATGCGTGATGCCAAAGTGGACAATATTGGTTTATGTTCGGGTAATATCCGTGTGTGCAGATTGCTGTATGCTGATGAAACAGTCCTGCTGGCGAGAGAGCAAAAGTAAGCTGCAGAGGATGTTGTCCCGGATGTACGAAATTTGCATGAAATTCAAACTGAGTATAAATAAGGGAAAAACCAAAGTTATAGTATTTGAAGGGCCGCGGGTGGCCTAGTGGGCAACGTTCGTGACTGCCACGGAAAGGATCTCAGGTTCGATCCCAGGCAGGTACGAACGCTCGATCCACTAAATATCCGCCGTGCGTGGGATGGTCACGTTAAGCCGTCGGACCCCGGGTACTGGCCCCCGGTAATAAATAAGGGCGTCTTCTTTCCCTTTCTACTTCGCTTCCGTGTCACTTTCCTATCGGACACTCTAGCCTAAATCTCCTAGCTTCCTATTTCTAAGGGTTGTTTAAGACCTGGGGTCAGACACTCCCTTCCTAAAATCCTCTACATATGAAACTATGAAACTATGTTATGGTTTTTGAGCGAGGAACTGTTAGTACTGAATGTAATATCAATCTAAATGAAACAGTGATTGGCCAGGTGAATGAATTTGCGTATTTAGGAAGTGGGAAGGATGAGTTTTCAAAAGTGGCCCGCATGGCTGTGTATGAAAGTGTAATTATTTATTCTCTGATGTAAGACAGTGAAATCTGGATACTACAGAAGAAACATAGGAGTCGTTCGTGTTCTGGAGAAACGCGTTACTTTCCGGGGGGGGGGGGGGGGCAAAACACGCTCTGGTCGTGTGAGGAATGAAGATGTGTTGCAGTTTTGTAATGTGAAGCAAAGTGTTGTTAGCAAGGTGGAAACTAATATTCTCCGGTGGTTTGGCCATGCTGAAAAAATGAGTGATGAGATGCTTACTAAGAATACTTTTTTAGCCCAAGTGGCAGGAAGGAAAGGCAGAGGAAGGCCAATGAAGTCATGGAAGGATCAGATTCAGGAGTGTCTGCATAATAAAAAGATTATGAGTATGAAGTACAGAAGGTCTTGTGTACATCGAGTGATGGATGTTAGTGAAGCCCGCGTTGTGCGTCAAGATCGCTGTAAATGGAGAAGTTTGATACGGCAACAGTAAGCAAATCATCAGGTAGAAATTTATCTGGTAGTTTGTATTTCTTTGTGGAGCTAACCTCTGAATCTCAGAGAACAGCTTAGGGATATGTATGCATGTATTTAAAAAATATGACATTTACGGAAAAACTGTTTCCAAGAATGGCTTCTCATCAAAAGAGAAACATATATTTGCATTTATTCGTGCCCCATCTCCCCCAATATTTTGGCATACTGCTCCTATGGTTAGCAGTTAATTATGTGGGAAATCAGAAGAACGAAATTTCAAAGAATGCGGAAATACCAATACACGCACAGCCTGTCTTGATCTGGCAGTAGAAGGTAGATGGAAATTATATGTTTATGTAGGCTCAGTGGCAAGATTAATGTGCATACAGTGTAAAGTTTGTATAGCAAATAGTCGCCTGTCCTCTTGTTTCGCGTAAGCCGCATATTAATGAGTTTACACCGCAATGAAAAAAATGACCTTGCTAGAAGCGAATGTGATACTTGAGCTGGCATCAACCCTACTTAAACCAGACTCAGTAATTATAGAAAGGGGAAAGTTTAATTTTAGTGAAGTAGATGCATGTGCGATCGTAAAGAGAGAAAGAGAGAGAGAGAGAGGGTGAGACAATGGCTACGAATGGGTCTTTCTATTTCGAGAGTTTTTATGATCATTAAATTGGTATTTTTGTCTTCGTCCGTCCATTTTTTGTGCCTTGTCAGGCAGGTATCGTGGATTCCAGTATGGTGTGACATTGTTGCGTTTGGTAATTATCTTGGTGATGTCAAGCGTGCCGTTGAGTCATCATCATGAGCCGTGAAAGCGACGGACGAAGATATTTATACATCCACTGCTATATATCCACAGGGAGAATGGGTGGAGTGCTGTTATTTCTACTCCTTGGTGGTTTCTTTTTTCCCCATCGCCCTCCCTCCTTTCTTATTTCGATTTTCTCTGTGCCTCATTGGACGACAGCCACCGCTTCTCATCAAGTTTTACTCTTCCCATGGTGTACTAACAAATCGCATAGCAGGGTGGAGAGGTTTGGCAAATTTTGCATTTCGTGGGTTCCTTTGTGACAATCTCCGGAAGTCTTTTCCCTGAAGATAAAGTATGCAAAGCCCTGTTCATTGGAATCCTTGATGAGGAACTGATTAAGGCATACTCTAGCATACATCACGTCGGTATTATGCCTGCAATTTACTGACGAGGATTGTCGTATTTATCTAAGGCGTTCCACTGTAAATCATACTTCAAACTTGTGTGGCAGGAGAAACTGGTTCGCTAAGCATTGGGTAGATTTTTCAGGCACTCATAGAGCACTTTAATGGGTCTAAGTACACGTTAAATTCGCCGCAAGGAAAACGTGAACTTTGTTATTTTCTAATGTGACAGTTTAAAGAAGGACACAGCACTGACGTGATCGAGTGCTTTACACAGGATTAGTAATTAGTGAGACCTGACTCTTGTTTCTCTTTCCCCGGCCATCACTGGACAAATAGAGAGTAAAGAAGTGCTACTGGCAGCTTGGTTGGCTTAAGGTTACTGGCTCCAGGTGGGAAGAAAACAGCAACATCAAACACAACACTCGTATTTCTCAGCCTAAGCTCTTAGAATTTTCTCTCGTAATTATATAAAGTCTCGGCTTAGTTAGCGTAAATGAACGTTAATAAGCATTTACTTCTTTGTTTCTCATCATAATAAGTGTTAAACAACACTGTTCTCTGCCACCGTTAGACAAATAAAGAGTGAAGAAGTGTTACTAGCAACTTGATTGGTTTAAGGTTACTGGCTCCAGGAGGAAAAAACAAGCACCACACTCATTTTCTCAGCCTAACTCCTCATGAATTACTCTCGTAAAGTCCCAGCCTAGTTAGTGTAAATTAATGTTAATACCATTTACTTCTCCCAGCCTAGTTAGTGTAAATTAATGCTAATACCATTTACTTCTCCCAGCCTAGTTAGTGTAAATTAATGTTAATAACATTTACTTCTTTGTTTCTCATCATAATAAGAGTTAAACAACAATCACCTATAAAACGGGTGGTGTCTAGGCTCAGCGAAAAAACTCTCATACGAGCTACAACTCTTGAAAAACATTAAGAAGAAATATGCATTGACGAGTTAAAATCGAAAAACAAACAAACAAATTTATCTCTAGCCAATAATTCACGAGGTCATGGAATCTAAATTATACACACGAAATTCATGGTTTTTATCCAGATGGCGGCAATGACAGCTAAATAATTTTTGCAGAAATTAGTTGCATATTCTAGTTTAAATATTAAATGAAGTCATCATTCAAAAGTAATCATGATGTTATTTCAAAGTACACCAGATTTTGCACACTCAAGAAACGTTTATAGCATAGTAAATCTATTTATTCACAGGTGTAATAAAGTTTCTCCAAGCTTTTGCACTCCACAGGGAGGCTTTTTCAAGGCAATGGAAAACATAAATTTGTTTACCATTGCATTGAAAATTAACTTTATGCGTATTACACCAGTGAATAAACGGATTTACTACGCTATAAGCATGTCTTGAGTAATCATGGTGTTTCTTGCCGATTATGAGAATCGTACGAATACAATTTGTAAGATGCGAAATAAATATCATATTTTTGAAGTTTCATATTGTTGTAACTTTTGTTAAATTTCCACGATTTCAACAGATTCTATTACATTTTTTGCACAGTAGCTTTTCCAAGTAATGCAGTTTAAACAACCACGGCTCCTCTTTCAAACATTATGCCTTTTTTAAACACATAAGACGGTGTAATTTTATGCCATCCTGCCATGCTGATTGATGATATGCTTCGTGTTTAATGACTTTCGAAAAATAATTTTCATGAGAAAATTTCTCCTGAACTCCCAGATTTTGCATGATTTATTTCTCTCTCTCTCAAAAAGCTAAATTAGTTGAACTCCCAGAATTTAGTTTACAAAATTCAAAAATACGGAAGCTGAAATATTGAAGGTATTTTCTCTTAGTGGCTTTAAACTGATTAATAAAAGAAGAACATAGGACAGACATTTGCCTATCGAAAAATGAAAGAAACAATCGGCATAGTCATTCACAAATAAATGCTATCAGATACAGGTGTTTTAGTTATATTGTATCATGTTCAATCTTCCATCAGAGCAATTTCTCACTGAAAACGTAGTTCAGAACTTATTGGCATTTCGCTACACGTGTCTGTGGGAAACTATAGACACATGGAAAGAACATATTTGCCAAAAGTCAATGTTGACCCAAAACGACGCTTCTACATCTAAGAGAATGTGCCATTGATACTGATGAGAAAAGACAACAAGCATCACGCATAAACCTCCGATCTTAGCAACATCACGCTTTATCGTATTTTATTGCTCATATGACAGTAAGGCGATGCATATTTTATGATGGTGTGCACCAGCACACGCAACTGAAAGTTCCCTCCAAGGAACAGAGGTTAAAACTCTGGTTAGGATTCTTTCGAAACTATGCATTTAGTTTACCATTTTCCTTCGAAATCTCTCTATGGACTGGCTTTCACCAGTAGAACTCTTTCCACAAGGATATAGGCTATACTCTTGGGCAATGAAAATTGCGCACTTGGAAGAAAACATGCTACAACCGCGAAACTTTACAAATAACTAGAGTGCGTGCTGGTATGCAAATTATCCACGTTTGGTGCGATTGCGCATGATCACACACCCTGTGGTGGCGCTGTAAGCACTAACCGGAAGCCTTAAAAATCGGCGTGTAGTCGATGCCTCATGAAAGCGAAAAGCACCGGCCGAAGCAAGCAAGAATACAGAGTGACAAGAATGCCGAATAGAGGCCAGAGACGTCGTTTTACGCCACTTACGGACTTTGAAAGAGGCCTGATCATCCGGCTGAAAACAGTACGATCGGCGCGCCGTATAGCCCGCCACGTGGATCGTTCTGCTCTTACCGTCCGACTGTATTGGGAGCAGTGGACACGTGACGGCACTGCCACACTGTGGAACAGCTTCGAAGGCTAGAGAGGATCGACGGATCGTGCGCCAGGTACGAACGGATCCCACTAGGAACCAGTCCACTATACAGGCAAATGTAGCGGCTTCTGTGTACCCGTGAACCATTTCCCAACGTCACGCGGAAGCGAATGTGCGATCACAGCGCCCCTTACGTGTTCTGCCATTAACACCGGAACATCGCCGGCTCCGTGTGCAGTGGTGCCAGAGCGACGTGGAACGCCACAGATTGGCAATGTGTGGTGTTTAGCGATGAGTGCCGCTTCGTTTTGGGGACAGTGATAATCGGCGGTACCCGAGTCAACGGCACAGTCCCAACCTCGGAATCGAGCGCCACAGCTTATCAGCTCTAGTAGTGGTACGTGGATCACTGACGGGCCAGCGGTATGTGGATAAGATCCTACGTGACCCCATGTGTCCCATTCATGGGCGGGATTACAGGTGCGCTATAGAGCAGGACAATGCCCGCCCGCACACAGCTCGGGTTCACCAGAACTTCATACGTCATATCCAGACACTTCCATGGCCTGCCCGCTCTCTGGACATATCTCCTATTGAGCATGTGTGGGACCAGTTGAAACGCCAGCTGCCGCCGCGCCACACTATCCGGGATTTAGAGCACACCGTGCAACACGTGTGGGCCAGTCTGTCGCAAGACAACATTAGGAGTCTGTTCGTCTTCATGCCGGACTGTATTGCAGCGTGTATCGCCTCAGAAGAGCGGTACGACGCGCTATTGAAGATGACCGGACTGCTACCACAGATCCCTCTGTAATTTCCCTGCAGCTCTGTTTTTGCAATCCCGTGTATCCTTCATCTGTATCATTGCGTCCATTAAATTTCAGTTCAATCTGATGCTTTCTTCTTGGTGCGCAAATATCATTGTCCGTGAGTGTAGAATTAAAGCGGCTGTATTGATTCAACACGTGCACACCAGTTGACTGCAGTCGATTGCTGAAGTTATATCTAAAGAAAGTTCTCACATTTTTGTGAACGAGAAATGAAGTCACCCTATGGTATTCAAAAGCTTTGCTGTAATCCCCACCCCCCAGACACACAGCGATTTGGAAGAGTTGGTGGTCTTTGACCACTTTTAGCATTTCGCAGAGAAGCCTTTTGGTTATTAGAATGAAACCAAATTGCCTGTCCGGAATTTAGTGATGGTTCTTTGCTTTACCTAAAGAGGAAGCTCTTTCCAAGTTTCTTTCTCAATTTTCTGTCTGGGGCAATTTTTTTGCTGTTGTTCCACCAGGTTTCCAATCCATTAAGGGCCCCGTGATTCCAGGGAAGGAACAGAACTAGCGCCTTAGGATAAACACACTGCTTATGCTTTATCCTGGAGTTAAACTCAGGCCTAACTTGAACGACTAGCGAAAATCTAATCGTTCGATGCTGTGCATTCGGTGGAGCTGTGAAGGTCCTGTGCACTGAGAACTCGTGCCAACTCGTCAGGCCGTGGACGGGAATCTCTATGCCAAACAACTGCAGGGGATGCATGATACTCTGCAACAACGCTACCCAGCGCGCATCAATAGTAATCAGGTCTTGCTGCAGTTGATAATGTCCCAAGTCACCCTTCCAGAATGTTCCGTTGAAAACTACAGGAATTGGAAGGGGTTGAAATCCAGCCCCGTTCTCCAAGGAATCCAGGCCTAACTCCATCCGACTGCCACCTATTTTGCTCTGTAAGGATGGGATTTTGTTTCAGTAGTATATTCGGAATCTAGCGTCAGAGAGTTTCTGTCCTCGAAGGCTGCCGTGTGGTACCGCTATGAGATAGCTGCTCTAGTGGAACGTTGGCAAAGTACTAGAGAAGAAAACGGCCTGTACTTTGCAGAATGAGGTGAGACTTCATGGCTTTCTTGCATCGTTAAACGTAAAAGCTGCAAACACGTTTAGCCCAGCCTGGTATATACAATGCGTTTCATAACGATATGGCCACCTACTATTTCAAGCAGGACGAAGTGAAAAACCACATAAAAGTCATCTTATTTAAAAGAACGAACCATTTATTCAATAAATGCAGATACAAACGTAAAAAAGCATTTCAAAGGCAAAAAAGAACTTCTTTTCTACAACATTTGGATAAACAAAAGTGTTTCGAAATGATGTGACTACATGATGTAGTAGCCAGTATATCCACCAGAGTTCTTAAATTAATGCAGAAAATCTATCAGGCATGGAAAGTATTAAACCTTGTAATACTTTCTGGTATATTTCCGACCATTTAGAAACTATTGCTGCTTTTAGTTCGGTAATATTAGTATACTGCCTTGCGTTCCCTTGCTAGAATACACCACACATTTTTCATGGGGATTTAGATCAGACGACATAAATGGCCATTCCATCACATGCTCGCCGTTTTTCAAAAACCACTCCCATGTGCTGTTTGCTGTATGCATCGATGCGTAACCTTGTTTCGGAATCCATGTAGACCCAACAATTTCATCGGCACACGGCAGCAGATTGTCCTCAAGAAGATCTTGGTAATCCATAGCCTTCATTCTACCTGATACAAAAGTTATGGCAACTTTACCCTTAAATCCGAAGTCAGCCTAAACCATAAAAATACACCTTGTTGTTTTTTGGAAACAATCTATGACTCTTTACGAAGATCGTGCTAATATTTGCTTCATTCATCCGGAAAGTCTAAATTGAACTTTTTCTCGTCCACATAGGCTAAGTTCTCGCAGCTCCTGGCAGCACTGGACAAAGTTGATTTGGAAACTGATAACATTGCGACAACTGACCCAGAGAATACATTTCCAGTTTGTAGTTTCCTGAAAACCATTCTTTTTTTTGCCTTCTTGACAGTTTGTGACGTACCTGCCAGCAGGACGCACACGACATAAAGGCAGATAGGAATCAGAATAATCGTCTGCGTAGCTCAGTTGGTAGAGCGACTTGTTCCGGAATAAGCGGCCTCGGGTTCGAATCCCGGCGTAGACCAAAAATGACGGAGAAATTTACTTCGTTATAATGGCGCCCGAACTATCCGGATGACCCGGCCGTTCAAAATCTCGCATTGGTGTGATGTTATTTCCACACCGCGAGACAGGAAAAATCAGAGAATTCCTTCTCCAGCGCTTCGAAAAATAAAAATGTGTGATGTTGCATTCCACACAGCAGATTGACTGGGAGTTCTCAAGTGCACGTTCTACAGTGGATGGCTGCCTTCAACGATTCATGGTCACGGCTGACCCGTGGGCCATGCCCCCGGCCCTATTTCGCGGGGGGGAGATGTGACGTACCTGCCAGCAGGACGCACACGACATAAAGGCAGATAGGAATCAGAATAATCGTCTGCGTAGCTCAGTTGGTAGAGCGTACTGTTCAGGAATAAGCGGCCTCCGGTTCGAATCCCGGCGTAGACCAAAAATGACGGAGAAATTTACTTAGTTATAAGTTTTCTGGTCGCTCTGGAGACTTCTGATCGTAAGTTTCGCGCGACTTCAGATAATATACTATTTTACATGCGACCTGCCTAATTATTTTGCTATTGATCTGGAAAAATTACCGCACTCCTTCCAAGCCGCAATGCGCCCGTTCTCAAATTCATTCAAAAACTTTCCTCGACCCACGCTCCGACGTTCAGCATACGAGCTGTTAATGCCAAATTCACTAGATACGATATCGTTATATAACTGACCAGATGTGCATACTTCAGCTGTTTTGTGCGCTTACGATAACATGCAGTGTTGCCATCATGCGGCACATAAATCACGATTCTCACGTTTTTGCTAAAGGTGGACATGTGACTTCGAAACACATCATTTCTAATAAAAATGCTTTAGAGCTACAGTAAGGACTTCTTAAAAGATTTTTATGTCATCCATTCTCTATAAAATACAAAGCGTTACGGGGGATTTTTCTGTTTCGAAATTAATGCTGTTTTCTGCAGTGTTTTCTTCTAAATGGTGGGTGCTCATATTATTATGAAACGCGATGTGTACATATACACGGTCGAGTCACATTATTGTGACCACCAGCCAATATCCAGATTAACCGCCGTGTGTAGCGCGGACAGCAGCTAGACCGGCTGGGAGTGACTCAATGAGGTGCTAGAAGATGTCCATAGGTATGTGGAGACATGCTGACTGCAATGCATATGACAGCTTCTGGAGGGTGCGTGGTGGAAGATCCATAGAGCAAACAACACGATCCCGGTGGTCCCACTGCGATCATTGTCTCACTGTATCATTGTCCCATCAGTGTCCCACTGAGATCATTAAACAACACGATCGCGGTGGTTCAGTGAGCTCATGGAGTTTAAGTCTGGGTAATTAGGGGGCCACGGAAGTACTTTGAAGTCTTCATCGTGCTCTTCCAACCACTCGCGGACATTTCTAGTTGTGTGACACGTCGCATTGTCGTGTTGGAAGATCCCATCCGGTCCAGGAAAGACAATCAGCATGTACGGGTGTACGTGGTCGGCAAGGATGGATTCATAACGCATTCGGTTCATAGTGCCTTTCACAGGTATGAATGGACCTAGAGAATGACGCAAAAACATTTCCCATAGCATAACGCTGCCTCCCACCAGCTTGTGTTCTGCCAGCAATGGTTGAAGAGTCCTTGTTCTCCGACGTTTCTCGCCTAATACACCAACGTCCATCTGTTCGATGAAGCAGAAAACATGACTCATCGGAGAAGGAAATCCTTTGCCGATCAGCGGAGGTCCAATTCCGATACTGCAGTGCCAATGTAAGCATTTTCTGCCGATGCACCTTCGTCAACATAGGGACAGTGAGCATCCGTCTGCATCGGAAATCCATACACAGCAGGGTTCGCTGAAGTGTCGTTTTAGATGCACTTCAGTTAGCCCCTGGTTCATTCGGCCAGTAAGTTGCTGCACTGTAGCGTGTCGATCGGCCCTCACGTACCTACCTTCGAAGCTGACGTTCACCTCTCACGTCAATTGCACGTGGTGCTCCGCAGTTTCGGCATCGCTTATTCGCAATGGTGCCATTTCTCCAATCACGATACACTTTAACAACAGCAGCACGCGAACAGTTTACAAACTGCGCGGTTTCAGAAACACTGCCACCCTTGACCCGAAAGCCGATAATCATCCCTTTTTGCATATCTGATAAATCGCTTCTTTTATCCATGACAGCAATGAGTGATATATTTTCAGATTACCTACAGCACACCTTATATACCCTCCAAGCCAGCTCGCGACACGTGCCTTCTTTCATTGGCTACACGCTGTTGACGTCCAAAGTAGGAGGTGGTCATAATAATGTGCATCGACTGTGCATATGTACAGTATATACACTATATTGACAAAAGTCACCGGACACCTAGAAGAAAAACACAACATAGCATTTATTGACATACATTAGTACGGTGTCGGTCCATCTTTGGCCTTAATGCATGCACTGACCCTTCGAGACATGCTTTCGACAAAGGTTTGGAACACAGCGATAAGTATGCGCTCCCATTCAGTATATATGCTGCCACTAACTGTTGCTTAGTAGTAGGCCATGGCTCCAAACTTTTTATGCGGCGCTCTAAATAACTCCATAGGTGTTCTATGGGATTAAGATCAGGGCTCTGTTGTGGCCAGTCCACACACGATACGGAATTATCGTCAAACCGCGCCGTAACAGTCCTTGCTTTATGGCTCGGTGCATTATCCTGCTGGAACCAACAAGGCTCGGTTCCAAAGTATTGTCTTAAAGTTGGTAGGGCATAATTGTCCAGAATATCGAAGTAGACGAGCTGGTTAACAGGTTTGTCAACGATAACCAATCGGCCGGGAACGTACCACGAAAAATACCCCCACACGGGTACACCGGCAGCTCCAAACTTGACCCTAGGAACAGTACACTGTGGTAAATAGCGTTCCCCCGGCAGCTGTCGTACCCACACACGTCCATCAGACTGAGGGATCGTGTATCTGGATTCATCAGTCCACAAGATCCGTTTCCATTGATCTACGGCCCACGATAAATGTTCTTTACACTATGCTAAACGACGAGTAGCATTCCGAGTGGAGATGAAAGACTTACGAGCTACCGCACGACCACAGTAACCCATGGAATGAAGTTCTCTGCGAATGGTACGTGTACATACCGATGTTCCAGCATTTTTACTCACCTGCACACATAAGAATTGTGCAGTACTCCGTCGATCAGCTGTAACGACTCTCCTGTGGCTTCGACGTCCTCTATCACTGATTTCCTTTGGTCTGCAGGTACGTTTTGCTGCTTCAGGTACGTCATGTGTGTTCCACTTATTCAGTACAACCAAAACAGTTGACTTCGATAGGTTTAAACGCCTCTCAGTTTCTCTTATGGACACCCCACTAATATTATACCCAACAATCTTTCCTTTATGAAAGTCAGTTCTCTCTCGCCGCGCCATTTTTACTCAACCTCACAGTGCGATATGATCGCGGTCAGCTGCAAGCTTGTTTTTATAACGTTTGCAGCTGTACCGCGCACCTTAAAAACGCAGCAGATCCGTTCATTTGCTTTTGAAGGGGTGTCCGGTGACTTTTGTCAATATAGTGTATATAGTCGTTGTATTGGGAAAACAAATGGATAAAGATTAATGGAGATTATTTAACTAATTTTCGTTTTGCTGATGATGTGGTCATTTTTGCAACTACCCCTTCAAAACTTCAGAGTATGATCCAGGAACTAACTGACAAGAGTAGAGAAGCGGGATTGAAATGAACTTTCATATATTTGTATATATTTTTGATATAGAATGCTTTTACATGAGACGAAGATTTATTGATTGATTTGGAAAGCCTGGAGATCACCGACACCTACATTTACTTCGGACAGCAGATATCAAGCGAGGGTCACATTGACGAAGAAATTAATCGGCGTGTAAAACTTGGTTGGAGAGCTTTTGGAAGAAACAGAACAATTTTTAAGAACAATATGCCATTATGTCTTAAAAGAAAAGTTTTTAATCAGTTCATCCTTCCAATGCTTACGTATGGAGCAGAGATATGGACCTTAAGTAAAAAAGAAATATTCTCCTACATGTCACACCCGCATGTTTTCGAATTTCATCCATCCATCTCCCATGGGGTCTTCTTCTGGGTCATTTTCTCTCCCTCGGAATCCAGTCTAAAATTTCAGTTGTCCATCGGTGGTCCGTTTTTCTGACAACATGTCCAGCCCATTGCCACTTTGGTGATTTCACTCTGGTCATGATGTAGTCCACTCCTGTCATTTTCCTTATCCAGAAGTTCCTCTTCTTATCTTTCTTGGATCCACCAACCACGCGTCTCTCCATGCTTCTTTGAGCTGTGTGCAGTCTTTGAATGTCTTTTTAAGTTAAGGTCCATATCTCTGCTCCATACGTAAGCACTGGCAGGATGCATTGATTAAACACTTTTCTTTTAAGACACAATGGCATACTGCTTTTAAAAATTGTAATGTTTCTTCCAAAAGCTCCCCATACAAGTTTTATTCACCGATCAATTTCTTCATCAATGTGACCCTCACTTGATATCTGCTGCCCAAGATAAATGTAGGTATCGGTTGTTTCAAACTTTTCTCCATCAATCAGTAAATCTTCTTTTTTTGTAAAAGCATTGTACATCACTTTTGTTTTCTGAAAGTTCATTTATAATCCCACTTCTTCACTCTTGTCAGCAAGTTCTTGGATCATACTCTGCAGCTCTGAAGGGGTAGTTGCAAAAATGAATATGTCATCAGCAAAACGAAGGTGAGCTAAATAATCTCCATTAATCTTCATCCCTTTGTTTTCCCAGTTCAATGATTGAAAGACATTTTGCAATGTAGCATTAAAGAGTTTGGAAGATATATTATCACATTGTCTCATTCCCTCTCCAATTTTTATTTGTGCTGTATTCTCAGATAGCCGAATCTTTGCACTTGCATTTTCATGTATGTTATCAATAATATTAATGTATGCATCTTCAATACCGCAGGATTTCAGAGCCATTGTAACTGCTGATGGTTTCATGGAATCGAAGGCCTTTTCATAATCAATAAAAGCCATGCATAATGGGAGTTCATATTCTCTTGTTCTTTCAATTAGTTCTCTCAGTACGTGGATATGATCTATTGTGCTGTAGCCACTCCTGAATTCAGCTTGTTCTCTCGGTTGAGCCATGTCCAGTGTCACCTTCAAGCGGTGTGAAAGAACTTTAGTGAAGATTTTATAAACCACTGAGAGGAGGCTGATAGGTCTGTAGTTCCTGAGATCCTCAATATCACCTTTTTTATGTAGCAGGATCATTGTAGCGTTGTTCCAATCCTCAGGAATCTTCCCTTCATTAAAGCATCGAGTGAAAATTTGTGAGGGGTACTGTTTCGATTTCTCCACTTGCTTCTTGTATGATGTCTACAGTAATTCCATCTTTTCCTGGAGCTTTTCCCCGCTTCATGTTCTTGATGTCATGTGCAACTTCTGCAGAGAGGACTGGAGCGGCTTTGGTACTGGTACCTTTTGCACTGTCTTGATCATGATCATATATAGAGGATTTTTAGGAAGGGAGTGTCTGACCCCAGGTCTTAAACAACCCTTAGAAATAGGAAGCTAGGAGATGTGGGCTAGAGTGCCCGATAGGAAAGTGACATGGAAGCGAAGTAGAAAGGGGGAGGAAGACGCCCTTATTTATTACCGGGGGGCCAGTACCCGAAGTCCGACGGCTTAACCTGCCCATCCGACGCACGGCGGAATTTAGTGAATCGGGCTTTCGTACCTGCCTGGGATCGAACCTGAGGTCCTTTCCGCGGCAGTCATGAACGTTGCCCACTGAGGGATGATACATCTGGAATAGATGTATCATCCCTCTTATACTGTTTTGAGTAGAAATCTTTCACTCTTGTCAAAATTTCGCTTTTATTTCTTGTTTCAGTTCCACCTTCTTTTCTCAGTGCCATAATCTGTTTTCTTCCCTTACCGAGATGCCCCTTCAGACTTTGGTTGTTTTCAATTGCTTTTCCTAGTTCACAATTGGATTTCCTTATGTTTTCAGTGAAACCTTTTCGTACTGTCTTGTATAGCTCTATATATTCCATTTTAGAAGGTACGTCTTTTTTATTTGTCCTCATCTTCCTTCTCTTTTGCATCAACATTTTTGTTTTTCCTGAAATTTTCTTCATATGTAACTTGTTCTCAGTACCACCTATTTTTTGTTGCTGTTTCTAAAAGAGCCTTAGTAAGTTATCTGTTAACGTCAGAAATATCCACTTCTTCCGATGTTAGGCCTTCTAAAGCAGAGAATCCGTTCTTCAGTTCCAACTTGAAGGTTTTAGGATGTTTTTTAAGGTTAGTTATGTCAATACATTTTGTTTGTCTTATGAGCTTGCCACGTTCGAGTTTAGTGTTGAGGTGCATCTTACATCTCACCATTTTATGGTCACTACTTGTGCTAAACTTGTTTAGCACACTGCAGTCTTCGATGACGAATTTTTTGTTACACGTAATAAAATGAATTTCACTTGTCCCATTTGGATTCTCCATGTCCATTTCCTGTGTGGCTTTTTCTTGAAAAAGGAATCTATGACGAAAAACCTTTCTGCTTCTGCAAACTCTACGAGAGTATTTAAAAGTTGATTTCTGTTCCCATAACCAAATTTACCAACCGAAGTTTCATTTTTGCATTGAAATTACCCATAATGATTTTCAAGTGCTGTTTGCCTTTGTTATTAGATTCCGAATTTCCTCGTAACGTTCTTCAATTTCTTCTTCAGGATGACTTGCGATGGGTGCATAAGCTTAAATACTCTGAGCCTGGTATCTTTTTGAGAGTTGGATAACGCGAGTCAGGCAGCCCTCGGCCGAGGAACTTTTAACTTCTAGAATGTTGTCCTTCAGTCTTTTGTTCATTATAAATCCAACACCACTAGTTCTGCCAGTATCTGTCCCACGATAGTAGAGGAGATGTCCACTTTTCAGTTCAACGAGATCTTTTACTCTTCTTCTTACCTCGCTTAGCCCCACAATGTCCCAGTTGATCTTTTCGAGTTCCTCCTCCAATTCAAGGAGCCTTGAATCAAAAGACAAGGAACGTCCATTGAACGTATAATCAAGGTCAGCATCAGATGGCAACCTAGTCCGGTCCTCCGGCGATTCTAACTCTTCTTGGATGTTCGATCGCTGACAATCTTACACCCCTACGTAACTTAATCTTCCTTGCTGACACTCAGTCCGAGCCATTGCTCTCCTTAATATTGATCAAAAAGCAGCATTTGACAATATATCCCACGTCTATCTTTCTGCAACACTTCAAGCATTTGGTTTCCCCATCTCCTTCATCACCTCACTCCTTTCTCACTATCAAGGAGCAACTCTACAAGTTCAGACCGCTGCCTCCCCGACAGCTTCAATAGAGTTCTCCAGAGGAATTCGTCAGGGATGCCCTCTATCTGGACAATTATTTGCCATAGTCTTTGAGCCGTTCTTGCGCCTGACGCGCAGAGAGTATATACATTGGCTCCCTCCAGCTACAGCCAGCACGAGACATCATAAAATTACCTACTCAGCCTATTCAGATGATGCAACTTTCTGCATACGTCATGACACCCTTCTTCTTTGCTACCAACAGTATGTTACCGCAGCGTCAGCCTCACTCAATCTTGAGAAAAGCACAGGCCTCTGGTGCGGCACTTGGAAACACCGCCACGACTCTCCCTGGAGAGCCAAATGGTCAAGTACCTCCCAAAAATTCTTAGGAATTCATCTCAGAATCCCATCGGAGGCCATACGAACGAACTGGTCCTCTCTCTATCCCTCCTTCTCAAAGCAGCAGGCTCCTGGAGAAGAGCGCAATTTTGCACCTCCTTCATTCAAAGAGCTCACATTGCTCACACATACATCTTATCAAAGTGTTACTATTCCTGGCAAACGGATAACGCTCCTGGATACAGACTCCGTCAAGTTCAAGCATGCCTTACATCAGTTGTATGATCAAAGCATCATTGGATCAGCTCCTCTACTCTCTGCCTCTCACCTTCACAGGTAGGAATTGGTCTTCCTGCAGTAGATCTCGTTTACCGTGTCGCACGGCTTGACTGGTTCTTTCATGTGCTCAATAGCTCCAACCCAGATACATGCACAGTACGTAATGTCCTTGCCTCATTGAAAAATCCTTCATTAGCGTTCGCAGTCTTTCTTCGAATGGATGGTTTCCCAGCTTTGCGACAAAGCCTCCCGGCCGTTTACTGGGAGGCAATAGAAATCCTGAGGTCTTTCCCATAACAGAGAGCACCCCCTCCTCCACTACGGAAATTCTAAATGAACCACTCTTCTACTCATCAGCTCTTGATCCCTCTGACCGACCATTCTTTGCCTCTCCAGAATGGATGCGTGCAGAGGAGATGTCCACTTTTCAGTTCAACGAGATCTTTTACTCTTCTTCTTACCTCGCTTAGCCTCACAATGTCCCAGTTGATCTTTTCGAGTTCCTCCTCCAATTCAATGAGCCTTGAATCAAAAGACAAGGAACGTCCATTGAACGTAGTCAAGGTCAGCATCAGATGGCAGCCTAGTCCGGTCCTCCGGCGATTCTAACTGTGCCTGGATGTTCGATCGCTGACAATCTTACACCCCTACGCAACTTAATCTTCCTTGCTGACACTCAGTCCGAGCCATTGCTCTCCTTAATATTGATCAAAAAGCAGCATTTGACAATATATCCCACGTCTATCTTTCTGCAACACTTCAAGCATTTGGTTTCCCCATCTCCTTCATCACCTCACTCCTTTCTCACTATCAAGGAGCAACTCTACAAGTTCAGACCGCTGCCTTCCCGACAGCTTCAATAGAGTTCTCCAGAGGAATTCGTCAGGGATGCCCTCTATCTGGACAATTATTTGCCATAGTCTTTGAGCCGTATTTGACAATATATCCCACGTCTATCTTTCTGCAACACTTCAAGCATTTGGTTTCCCCATCTCTTTCATCACCTCACTCCTTTCTCTCTATCAAGGAGCATTACTGCACGAGACCTTGTGAACCTCAGCCTTACATGGAAAGACTTCTCTCGCCTATCTACTGATCTTCATGATTCCGTGTCCTCCCGGACACTCTACACGTCGATAAAATCGTCGATCATCCGTTTATACCCATCTTTGGTCTCTCCTGAAGGAATTCTACAGGTTGCAGCAGCACTGCAACTCTTCCCGTTTTTCGTGCAACTCCGTATTAAATCTTTTACGCTTGAGGCATGCTCACAGAAGATTTTAAGTGAAATTCTTCGCACATGTGCGCCTCAGCAATCAATGCCTATCCCTACTGTTCCGTCTGCCTCCTTGACAGCCGTTTGGTCTGCGGCACATCCTCTCCTTTCTGCACCTCATGAGAAGAATGTTCATTAGCTGTTTCTGCATCGCCGCCTCCCCATTCCTCAATTATTAAACCGAATGACTCTTGTTGTCCCTCCACAATGTGCCTACTGTGATGTACCGGCAGACATTGAACACGTCTATTGGTTTTGTCCAGTCTTGCTACCTGTGTTAAATCTCATGTTCCGTATTGCACACCATCTTTGCCCAGGAAATCTGAGTGCTGTCTCATATTTTACCCTACTTCAAGCTCTTCTTCCTGTTTCTCCTCTCCCATCAGTGTGTGTTTATATTTTCACGCTTGTAAAAATAGCAATTTACTCCCATCAACTGACGCATCAGGAAAACTACATTGTATCTACTCTTACAGAGGCAAGCAAGAAGCTTGTTCATCACTTCACAGCTCGACTAAAGTTCCGTCTACAGTTAGCGCATGAATACGATGTCAATACAGAAACTCTGCCCAACTTCTACAAACTCTGGTGACCATACCTCAGCTGGATCCAGATTGATGGCCTGAGAGTTTCCTTTACAGTTTGGAATATTATGAGTACTCTAACCTTTTGTTGACACTTACATCGTTAATTAACCTGTTTAATTTCCCCTTCTATCTTACCCTCAGGAAGTGTGTGTAGTTTTATTTCTTTGCCTACTTGTTCTGGCGCTCATTTGTACATAATCATTTCATGACTCACATTCTCATTCTGTACTCCGAGTGTTTAATAAGTGCATATTTAAACATTAAACCTTAGCATCCTCTGCCTTCATGTCACATTGGCCACTGCCTTGGCCAGGTACATTTCAGCTACCGGGGACTTAGGGACAAGTTTCAAATTGTGTAAGCATTGGGGGAGGGGCGTAACTCACCTCGCTGGCTAAGCGGGTTGGTGAGTGTGGGATAGCATTTTCTCTAAACCCGGTGGTACAGTTATACCGCTATTCGTTGGTCGTCAGAGCCTTTTCAGTGTGAACAGAATGCAGCACGAGAAGGTGGGGTTGACATTTGTCAACGAGAGGTGGGACATGTTGCGAATCACCCGACATGGCATCCTACAGTTCTGACGTCATGTCAGAATACTTGGAATGATAGTTTTGACGTCATGTCAGAATACTTGGGATGATATAACGACATATACACGAATTTGAAAGGTTACATTTAATTTCAAAGCACCCGCGACTTTGCGTGACCATTCCAATATTTCGTCAGTGGATAAAATCAAACTTTTACCGAAAATCTGAACGATTAGATAGTTTTTCCATGAATATACAAGGCAAACAATTTGGAAAATTTCTCTTTGATTAGCAGGTCTTATTTGCTTTTTGCATTCTTAATAACTTTTTAAATTCAGGTATTAGGGTCCCCACAGCAGTTCAACGAGATGCTGTTTTCTGTTAATAGAAAACAAAACTGTCCTTTAAGTTTATTGCTAAAAGGGTCCCTTTTTTTATTGCACTTTTGAGAACTACACAAAACGTTCTTGATTTTCCTCTGAAAAGCTCAGAAAATTAGCAGAACTTTCAAGATGATTATTTCTGTCTGCCATTTTTCGATATTTAGTTTGACCGGGTAAATGGTAAGCATTAATGTTTTGATAAATGTTCTTTTAACTTCCACAGAAAAAGATATGTAAAAAACTCAATATTTCAGCAACTATTATTGTCATTGAAGATCCCTCAGATCTGACAAAAAAGGGAAAGGCAGTTGTGAATTTCAATTTTATGTTGTTGCAGATGAAATGCCAGAATATTGACGGAACATTCGAACAACACTCAAAATGCGGTGAAAAATAAACTTTATTAATCCAAATAATCACCGCCAGCAGCGACACACTTTTGTCAACGAGATACAAGCTTCTGTATGCCGTCGTGAAAAAAAAATCGAGCTTCAGGATACAACAAACTCATGGAATGTGCATTGATTGGAAACTGATGTTTGATTGGGAAATGATTTCTCTGTAGAATGGTGTGCAGGTGCTTGAAAATGTGATAGTCTGTAAGGGACAGATTAGGTGAACAAGGTGGATCTCGTAAGATTAATTACCTTAATTGGCTCAAGTTCTGGATCGTCTGCGTGCAACGTGAGGTGTTGCGTTTTCGTGGATAAGTATGTGCCTATGGAGACGGACTAGTGCGGGCTGTTTGGTGGACATTCTTTCAGACATAATGTCAAGTTCTTGACAATGCTGGTCATCCGTAATAGTTTGGCCCGGTTCTAAGAGGCTGTGGATCACACTAGCTGCGGATCACCAAGCACTTCCTGGGAGAAAGTATCGGCTTCGATGCGTGTTTCGCAGTTTCGCCACGTTCGAGCCATTGCGCCGAACTTCTGTGATTGTCACACAGCATCCGTTTCTCATCACGCAGGACGAGGCCCGTTAAAATGTATTTCTTTTGGGTTGACTATCGGCTTCGATGCATATTTCGGGGTTTCGTCTCGTTCGAGCCATTGCGCCTAACATCGGTGACAGTATTACAGCATCCATTTCTCGTCACATGACGAGTCCTCTCAAAATCTTGTTCATTTATTGGTTGTGAATGAGCAGAGAAGAGCAGACATAAAATCGTCGTGTTTGCTGCTGTTTCTTCAACTGCTGCGGGACCCATACAACCATCTTCTTCACTTCCCCTATGGCCGTTAAATGTCTAGAAATGGTTGCATAGTGTACTGTAGGTTTCCTCCAAGTTTTCATGCCGTTTGCCGTGAATAAGATTCACTCAAGGCCTCCAGCTCGGCAACATCGATAGCTCCTTCTGGTCTACCGCGTGGTTCAATTTCGAGGCAAATTAATGTTGTGTCGGGCGTTGACTAACGGTGCCTTCCTTTCCAAAACTCTGTATTGATTTTGTGAGCTGGTTCCAATGGTCGGTGTCCAAGTTCAAACTCATCTAAGTAAATGACACGAATTTGGCTCTGATTTATTGTCTCCTTCACTGTAGCACAATCCCCTTCGAACTTGTGCCACTGACGAAGTGACCAGTGTTTTATAGGCAGCAGCCTCGACGCTTTTAATTTACATATCACAAGTTATATCGCGCGATGTTTTAATTCCTAAATTACCTGCCAACTGATCGAGTCTGCAAAATCCCACATTTCATCAGCAACAGAATATGTCAAAAAAGTGGGGGAAATGAAAAAATCGTCGCTTACGGTGAAATCTAATTTTGAAAATCAAACGTCATCCAAATGATTTCAAGCTGAATAATATTTCTTATTGGAGAATGGAAGGTATTGTTTCTGCGTAAGATGTATCTCATTATACGACATACATGGGGCTACTGGATAAACGCCATACCTCGGTGTTTTTTAACTGCTTTTATGTTTTGTTTTTTGTTCCATCGGCATACCCGGGAGATGGAATTTAAAGGACTCACAGACGCGAGACTAAGCCTGTGACGTATGTCAAGGGTGAGCTTTTATGAAATCCATCTTAGTGGCTGAGCATGATGAACAAAGGATGGTTTGTTCTTCACCTCAAGAAAGGAACTTCTAAGTTGAAGAGAATACCTGATTCCTTTTCGTGCGCTCCATCATCGTGCTCCTTTCATTTGCTTATTTTTGGCCCCGTGTAAATGACAACACATAAAACCGTGAACACGCCATATTTATTTTTCTAAACGCAGAATACGCTTGTGCCAGAGTTCTTTCCTTTGGAAAAGTTGCCGTCTGAAAACTTTAAATCTGCAGTTATTTTTGTAATAGTTGTTCATTTTGTAGAGTAAAAAAACAATAAAGTAACTAGAGCATAACAGTAGAGTAGGATAAAAAAGTATTTAAGAGTCGATGTAATTTATCTTCCACGCGAACAATTCTCTTCAGTCAGATTTCTTCTCTTAGAAACAGAATATGTATGCTGCGATGTAACGACCAGTTTTCCAATTACTGATGTGGAATTTGCCTTGTATGTGCACTGCTCCTTGTAGAGTTTTAATTTTTTCATAATAATTGAGTTACTCCGCTTTTAGAAATAATTAAGTTTGGAAAAGTTAATCCTTGTTATCTTCTATCACTGCGGGTGAAGAAAAAAAAAAAAAAAGAAAGGGAAAAAATGCAGATTGTTTTTCATACAACTTCAAGCTTAGGTTCCGGTCTTTAAAAATATGGAACTGAAGTAAAAAAAAATACAGGTGGGTTCAGTTCTGATTGAGCCGTCAGTTTGGAGCGTTGGACTACGACTTGCAGAGCGGAGAGTTGAAATGAGCTAGTCGAGTATGGTTTCAAAGCGTTTCTTTAATTTGCTATAGCCAACACAGGTCTATAACATGAAAAGAACCTTACATAATTTTTATAAATAATGCTGGATACACTGCGAACACAAAGCAGAGTTCGAGACGGGCCGGGTACGGGTTCAATCGGTGTGTTGGATTTTTGTTTGGCGGCGGCTGCTTTCAGGCGTTCTCGATACTCTCTAGCTCGTTGGGCTGCAGTCTTCTTGGGCTTCTTACATTCCTCATCACTTGCTCTTGCCTTTCGTTTTGATTTTCTCCACTTTTGATTGTGTTCATTCTGTGAATTCCGCCGCATTGTCGAAAATGTTGGCCCGTTCACACGAAACGGGTTAACATTTTCGGCAATGCCGCAGTGGCTTAAACTAAAATTTTTAAATAATTTTTAAAAAATTTAGTTTAGACCACTGCGATATTTTCTTTATATATTTGAATAGATCTCGTCCGGAGCTTTAAAATGATACCACGCACAGTCGTTTTGCACTCACCGTTGTCCGGATAAACCGCGATATTGTCAAAAGTGTTCACCTGTTCACAAGGAAAACAATTTTAAAATGTTCAGTTCAAACCACTGCGAAATGTTCTTATATTTGAACAGATCTTGTCGAGAGCTTTAAAACGATACCACGAACAGTTGTTTTGCGCTCACGGTTGCCGATATAGACTGAGTCAAACGCGGCGGCACACCCAGAAATATTGCATCATCTCCCCTGCGCACATAGAGCGAGGGGAGCCCCATGTGCAGGATATATTGCGCAGAATGCGAATTGGAATCCATGCTGTTTACGAATATGCTAACACGATTAATGTGCGGCACGTATTTTTAACGCTATAATGATTTCAATTGGAACCTATTTTCGTCACAGGCGGTCAGCGGTAAGTCGTCCCATACTATCCGCGGAGTTAAACGTAGTATTACGTCAAAATCGTGTACTGTTAATGTGCATTTAACTCAGTTTTCATCACAAAAAGCAAGACTCGTTTAGACAACGTTGTCCAGTAAACAAAATCTTGCTTTGTAAGTATTTGGAACTACCATGAGCTAGCAACAATGCACGCACATTGACAGAGAAATTTCCTCAAGGTTAAGAAATAAGTTTTTAGAATTTTGAAACCATTTAGAGCTTAATAATAATGAAACGCATATAGCGTATGAAATCAGCACAAATATTCGCCAAGCTTTCGCACTCTATTTGTGAATATTTGTGCTGATTACACCACAAAAATAAATGGATTTCATACGCTATATGCGTTTCATTATTATTCAGCATTTAGAGCTTTTTATCAGCTTTGCAGGCCGGCCCCCACAACGGGGAAGTGGCGGGTGGAAGGGAAGAAGGGCGTTTTGCGGCGAGCCCGAAAAGAACAGCATGCCGCTATGTGTAACCCGAGATTTCAAATCAAGCCTAACAGGACAAATCAACTGAGTCTCGAGTCATTCGATTACCAGGGTGATTCGCGTTGCATTAGACTAAGCCACCTGTTCAGAAATTTCATGCAGGGTTCATTGGTTCATTAGTTTTTCACATTTCTTCATAATTACATTAATAGGCCCATTTTCGTTTGTTGTTGAGGCACTACCCCGATTATGAATATGTGATTGGCTCTTCTAGTTGAATTTTCATGATGATCAGATCTTTAAATTCAGCAAAATCTGTGATGAATTAGCATTTTAAGACGTCGAAAAGCAAAGAAAAGAACATTTTGTTCCTCATAGGAAGGAGATTAATCACTCACTTTGAAGCTGTATGTAACGGGGGCAAATAGGCCAGCAACGTGATAGATGCCATTACATGACTGGAATGATAGACTCCCTGTGTTAGTGCAGTTAATAAATTTTGCAGACTTAGATTTTATGGCGCAACGTCAGTAGCAGCATCACAAAGAGAAGTACGCATTCCGGTGTTCAGAAAGGAGAGTGCAGAAGGGAAGAATTAGTGAGCAACGTTATTAATGGGACCAGTTGCTTTTTGCGCTGAGCTTAGGACAGAAAAAGGTTATTCTAAAGAAAGAGCTAAAGCATATGCTTCTGTATGCCAGATCTTAACAACTGACTTAAGGACTACTCAGGAAAAGATGTTGTTAGCTTACAGAAAAAACACTGCACAATTTTTCGTGATATACTTCGGATGAAAGCTTATTTAATTCATGAAACTCCCATTTCCCTGTCAAAATGAATCACGAACTCTCTGTTATGTGGTACGGAAAACAGCGAATTGCTAACAATTTCTGTTTAGTTTCACACAAGGTGAGAATCACACTCACATGCAAAAATCAAGTAAGCTATAGTTTTTTCGTAATATTTAAAAATTCATAGAATTAAAATATGAAATTGAGCTATTTGCGTAATTCAGTATGATAAATTCTTAAACCTGTGCAGGCTAAACTCCCTAGCTACTCCAAATATGCAACTGAATTGTTGGCATAAGAGGTTCTTTTGGTACATTTTTAGAAAACCTCCGAATTCCAAGCGGAAATTGCCATTTCTTTAAATATATTCCAAAGACGAAGAATAAATGATTCATTGAGATGTCTTGTTATCAGGAGGATGGAGGCTCTCTAGAACCGAAACAATATCACCAGATAGCTGAATTTATGACCATTCAAAATTCATTTATCCATCGAGAACATCGGTTAAAAAAATTTGGCTTTAACATAGCTTCTTCTGTAGAACCCCATCTCAATGTATCCTCCAAACAACACATTTTGGGCATATTTGAAGAAATGGTAATCTGCTATTTGCAATTCGTGGTCAAACAGACAAAGAACTGCATAGTCATGTCAGAAGACGCTATATTGGTATCGATAATCTGAAATTGAAAAACGTCTGTAGACTACAAAAGCCAATAACAGACTGCAGGTAACGTCTCCAGAAGATCACAGTAAATTTTTCAAAGAGTCACAACGTCACTATATAAATAAATTACTTGTGACTTCATCTGTCAAGCGCCGTAAAAGACCAGCACTTCCCCAAGTCTTTAGCCTTTTTCTACTACAACAGGAAGAATGACGTGAAGGTGGACGGTTTCTAAGGAAAACGTTCAAGAGAGAAAGCTCTATTAGCTGTGTATGAATTGAATTATTTTTCACAAGTGCATAGAATATGAAAACAGCGGACAAGTATTCTGTTCACAAATGGACCTCTTTCACGTGGAAACACTGTGGGACTTCGTATCATTTTCGGAAATCAAATTTGAGTCCGTGATTTGTTTGTCTAAAAAGTCATCAATATCAACATAATGCTTAAACTGTTTTATAAATATAAATCATGATAAAAGGTGTTGGTATAACATCCTTAGACCCTCCCCCCCTACTTGCAGATGCAGTCACCACGGTTTCTTTCAGTGGACAATAAATGATTGCATCCATAGAATTTTGTGACGTATACTCTAACTTGACCTTTTTTTTTTTTACTTTTGAGTTCCTGTTTTCTTACGTAAATTTTGTTTATTCCCATTAAATGTGTTTCTGTCTGAATGCCACACTTCATTCTCGATGAATTTGACGTGGGCAACATCTCACAACGGGTCAAAGTACAAATACGTAGTAAGTCTCGAGATATATGAGCTCGGCTGTCCAATGTTGAGGGGGGTATACTTGTTTCGACTGCGATATACTGTAGAGGGTCTCAGACTGTTATCCTGTTTTTGAGTATGCTACGTTTGTTGAATGATATGCGAGCTAAATCTATTTGTGAAAAGAACCAGCAGCAATATTTATGTGAAGCGAAAGATTGTTATTTCACTAGCATGTAATTTGATGGTGATTATTGGATTTTATGACGTGCTAAAAGACTGCCAATAAACAAGATTGTATTGTAAGTTGCGTTGATTCGTTTACGAACGCTAACATTTATTCCAAAACTATTTGATTGTACGTAATGAAGTTTCTAACTGCTACAACTGAGACTGATCTGGGACAACAACATTTTTATTATAAAGTAACAAATTAAATCTACAGTGAAATATTAAGTGCAGTTGAAGTTTAACAGTGAATATATATAATAGTTCAAGACATTTGCAATTATTCAACTAAAACATTATAACTCACGCAATGCTTTGGAAGTGAAGGCACTAAACTTGTGGATCGGTCGTGAATTCCACTCAAGCGAACACGCCACACTGAAGTATTGCGGAGTACCATCAGTTCTACACGGCTATCGCAGATGTGGCGTATATTCTGAAATAACTTTCATTTTTAGTTCATTTTCCTATATAAATTTGAGTTCGTTCTGCTTTTTGCTTCCAAACTTAACGTGATATCTTCTCTCTCACAAGAATGAGGTTGGCATCACCTTTGAGGTCAGAGAGAAAGTGAGGTATGAATGTGATAAGAACGATGGATAAAAAGGACAATACAACAGTTGTTCATGGGTATGTGTCTGTGTGTAGACGCTCGATCGCTAAGATAAAAGTGAAGCTTACCTGCTGTGTTATATGGTGGATCTACTGAAAGAGTGCTGGACCAATAAAAGGTTATCGTAAGTCTGAATTCTGTATATGTTTCGTCTGGACGTAAAAGCTTAATTAGGAACTATTGCATCATATTCTCATTTAGTTCAACATTCCTTAGTCATGGTTTTAGACATAGCGTAACACCAAAGTCGCGCACGAAAAAGTTATTACCTTATACAGATGATCGTGCTCTTTAAGAATGAGAACTTTCTCTCACATTCTTTGACGTATTTTTGCATTGAATTTGAACACTCTGATTAATCATGTAACTGTCTATTTTATGAGTGTAAAATATTGGTACCTTAATTCTTTAATTTCTGTGTATTTCTGAAGCAATATTGTAAAGTGTTAAAGAAACGATGCATACAGCACTTACAGGTTAATTATGGAAAATACTTTCATAGCACTAAGTTGGTTTCCGAGATTCAAGTTCACCTCCTCAAAGCAAGATCAACTGCCGAACTACAATGATTGATGGTGACAGATTTTACGTAACAAAAGAGTCAATATGCAGCGATCTTGGCACACAATTCGAGCTTCAGTGACATTCATCACACGTCTCACATAAGCACTTTTGTACTTCATATTAATTGTCTTTTTCTCTTGCAGACATTCTTGAACTTAGACCTCACATTCTTCCTTTGCATCCCTTTTTCTGCCACTTCGGCTGAGTAAATGACCTTAGTTAGCAAGTCATCATTCATTCTTTCAATTTTACCAAACCACCACAGAATTTTGCTCTCCCTACTAAAAACATTTTACTTCATATCCAATCATCTTCTTTTCGTACATGAAACGAAGATGATTGGGTATGAACTAAAATTGTAAACATTTTTGTTTAAACATCTTCGTTTCGTACATGATCGGAATGAGCCATGCCAGCCTCCATCTCCCCTTGAGTGACTCATATCTCCAGCTCAGAAACGAATTCTGCCTCTCTTAGTAGGTTTCTTTATCATACAACAGAAAAAGAACAA
Organism: Macrothele yani; assembly: GCA_039090855.1. Lineage (NCBI taxonomy): Eukaryota > Metazoa > Arthropoda > Arachnida > Araneae > Macrothelidae > Macrothele > Macrothele yani. Next base: position 181,952,361 of record CM077030.1, on the reverse strand, counting down.
TTGCACTTTTATACACAGCCATTCCGGGAGATTTTAACAACCCACCAGTGACGTGAAATTTTCCTAAAGCAGCTATGATTTTTGAAGCTAAATTTACTTGCTTGATAATTTTATTAATAGTCTACTTCCTCTATAAATGCATAAATACATAAACTCATTCACTCTGTCTAACTGTGTCCCATTCAGACTGATCACTGCATTCCCAAATGTAATTCTTTGCTTTCTCTGATGGTCTATATGTGCATTCTTTTGTACGTTTTGTACACTTGACTATTGATATAAATTGCTAGCAGTGGAAATGCTAAAAGATACGTCCGCCCCGGTGGCGCAGTGGTCTAAGCGATGGCCTCTGACCATTCGTCCGTAAGGGGTGCGGGTTAGAATCTCGGTGAGGTATGGATGTTGTGCTTGTCTTACGGCACTGGTTCTTCCCTTCCCTGGAACCAGTGACCCTAAACTAGGGCCGGGCGACTGCTTACAGCCCATTGAGTTGCTCACGCTGGTCGTTAAACCTCCAATAAAAAAAAAAAAAAAAAAAAAAAAAGAACGAATGTGACTCATAAGAGAAACAGCATTCAGACGACCGTTACATACAGCACGTGTAAGCACCGTGTGAGTACCTTTTCCGATCCGAGGAAACCATCATTATGAAGTTTGACATGACATGATTTTTGTATTGATTTTTTTTTGATTGGGCGTTTAACGGCCACCATGTTAGGGGCATCTGTCCCTAATTTAGAGCCACTGGTTCCAGGGAAGGGAGACAATCAATGGTCTAGATCCATGCTTCCCAGTGATCCGAACCCGGCCCCATCTCGGACGAATGATCAGAAGCCATCGCTTAAACTACTGCGCCACCGGGTAGGCGTTGCGAAGGATGCAGGAATTCTGGTCTCAGTTCGAATACCTGGACAAAACACTGGCACGTATTGTATTTGTTCTTCCGGCGCTAATTCTCTCTGTTTCTTGGGAGCAGTGGTCTAAATTAAGGACAGAAGGGCCTTATATCACGCAATGTTCATAAAAGTCGCCGAAACCCAAACAAATTAAATGTCCGAGTGTGATCTGCAGTTGTGGGAAAAGAAAGACCACTGGTGGACTCCCATGTTATAGTAAAAGTCCCTTTATAGCGCCACGTGCTGCTTGATATTACATTACTGAAAAGCAGTATAGGGAACATCCCTGAGGAAAGGTAGATAGATAGGCCCATTTGTTGGATCCTCTCCTGCCTCACATTAAAAAGCACTAAGCCAAGTGGCCCAGCACGACTTAGTTTCGTCTGATGCTGTTCATTAAACACCAGTGTCAGCATGCACGAAGTTTACCTCGATGCTTTGCACATAGGTCTCAAAATTTAAAGTGTGAATCAGCACAGAGAAACGTAAATATTTATTTTTCAACTGTGAGGCAGCGCACAAAGAATATTTTGAGAAGCGGCTTTATAAATAAATACCTAACAAACCTGTTTTATGGATTTTGCTGTTCTGTAGGTGAATCAACCTTTTACAGCATTTTGCATGTTTTTAGCAAATGTTTTCCTGCTTATCTGTTGAAATTTTCAGCATATGAAATAAACACTGAAGTGATGAAAGATTTCCGTCTTTAGCACGATTTAATGATTAAAAGATGAGAAATATATACAATTAAAACCATGAGCACTTTCGAGGCAGCGGCTGCCTCTTCTTCAGATGTAATAAATAGATACACATTTAATCTATATATAATATAGATCATTGCATTGTGGGAAGCATGGTAAGTTAGCCAATAGTAATCTACATGCGTCAAAAATGTTGCGTATACTGTTGGCCCAATGGTCTGAAGAAGAAAACATGGAAATATATAATAGAAATAAATGGTGTAGGGTGAACATTCAATTTTAAGTTTATATTACAATTTATAATTTACATTTTTAATAAGGGATTTCCAAACGTTATGTAATTCATAGGGGGCATGTTCATTACAACATTGCTCACCGGAGGCCTCTATATACACACTTTCAGCAATTAAAAGATCACCAGGTTTACTAGGAGTATTAATTATTCTAACATTGCTCCAGTCGGGATTAAGATCATCTTGTGTAACAGATTTGGCTAGTGATGTACAATACATGCCTGTTTTAATATTGTATTTGTGTTCTTTAATTCGTAATGCAATATTGCGTTTTGTAGAACCCACATAATTAGAAGCTGCTTGTCCTGTAGTTGCCTTAACCAGAGGGATATTGTAAATACCCCACTGTCCCATTTTGCTATTCCGTTCACGATCCTTACGAACTACTGAAAATAAGTTTCGTGTGCGTGAACCAAACTTCAAGTCATATGGTTTACATAGTTGTGTTAAGGCTCTCGTTAAATGTGGATTGTATTGCATAGAGCCAACATATATGGAATTGCAGTTGGAGTTTCTTAACAGGGTAGTATGTAGGGCATATTTGACTTTGCCAAACACTTGCCTAATCAGATATTTAGGGAACTCATATTGCTCAGCCAAACCAAAAATGTAGTTAACTTCTTGCTGAAATTATTCAGTAGTTGATGAATGTGAATGAGCTCTTCTAAACAAATAGAATAATGCTGTCAACTTATGTTGTTTAGGGTGTGATGAATGATAAGGTATTAAAACAGGTGTATGACTGGGTGACTGGGTCTGTTACACAAGATGATCTTAATCCCGACTGGAGCAATGTTAGAATAATTAATACTCCTAGTAAACCTGGTGATCTTTTAATTGCTGAAAGTGTGTATGTAGAGGCCTCCGGTGAGCAATGTTGTAATGAACATGGCCCCTATGAGTTACATAACGTTTGGAAATCCCTTATTAAAAATGTAAATTATAAATTGTAATATAAACTTAAAATTGAATGTTCACCCTACACCATTTATTTCTATTATATATTTCCATGTTTTCTTCTTCATACCATTGGGCCAACAGTATACGCAACATTTTTGACGCATGTAGATTACTATTGGCTAACTTACCATGCTTCCCACAATGCAATGATCTATATTATATATAGATTAAATGTGTATCTATTTATTACATCTGAAGAAGAGGCAGCCGATGCCTCGAAAGTGCTCATGGTTTTAATTGTTTTTAATTGTATATATTTCTCATCTTTTAATCATTAAATCGTGCTAAAGACGGAAATCTTTCATCGCTTCAGTGATTAATGTCGCACGAGTCTTCAATATTTGTTGAAATAAACAGTTTTGTGAGATGAGATCGGTAGCATTTCAAGATCTATTACACACAAATAAATTTCGGGAACACTTACACCGATCATTTCTAAATTGCAGAATTACTATAATTTCAGTATCCGTAGCACAAAAATATGAGATGTAATTCGAAATGAATACGTATAGGCCATTTTCTAGACAAGTAATTCTGTTTTGTTTCTCCTGAAAAAAAAATTTAGGGATCAGAGACTTTGTACTGGAACACATTTCTCTACAAATGTCGTCTGAAAAATTTTTTACGCCTTAGACGAATTGATGATTTGACCCAACTAGCTGAAAGTTAAAGTCAGGCAGCATTACGATTTTTAATATTTCTTGCCGGAAATTTACTTGCAAAAAAAAAAAAACCAAGAAAATATCTAGATGTCAAAATTAATAGATCCTAGGTCATATCTGATGCAAAAGAAATTTTGACGTAGCTGAAAACGTTTTCTACAAACAGGATTGAAATGCTGACATTTTCAGAATTCCGAAGCATAGAGTTTTTCTTGCTCTCTCCGTTTCCTCTCTCTTTTTTGTCGTCCTTTTTCTTTCTGTCTTTTTTGTCTCGTCTTTTTCTATATTTCTTTCTCTCACCTCCTCTCTCTCTCACTCACGTATATATATGCACTAAAATCATTTGAAGTATCATATCGAAAATATTGATACACAGATAACAAAGTAAATAAGTAGGATTAGGATTTATAACTTGCATTTACGTAGGCGATGAAAATTCTACACATATGTCTTTAAGTGCTATGTTACAAAAGCAGCTGTTAGAAAGTTACTTTTGCGATTCTTTCTTATTTTTACTGTCGTTAATTTTGTGTTGAAAAAAGTGGGTGGCAAAATTTCATTTTTTTCAGTGTGATACTTTTTTCTAGGTTGATGATTTGAGGAGCTGTCTCCAGAAAACTATATTTAGTGGTGAGAGGATGGAAAACGAATGGATTGTGAACAGCATTTGAAGCAGCAGGTCAGAAAGTCTGAAAAGACTGAAGTGCGATCTGTCATCGTTGCGAAGAAGAACAAGCATTACCCGAGAGTCGTCTGACGAATCTGTTATCATCGTTTCCATCTACCAATTAACAACTGGTGGGCAAAAAATTTCTAGGCTGTGTTCTTATTTACGATAACAACTATAACTCCTCGCCACTTGGGTACACTGAGACAAAGAAGAGTTTAAGGATTGGGGCGTGGCTACGAAAGTATCTGACAACCAGGAAAACTAAAGAAATTCTTTTAAAGCAAAAATCCATGAAGATTTAAACTTTGGGTCGCTGCATCATTTGAACGCTTTTAATCACTGTATACTTGTATTCTCTATGGAAAACGGTAAAACAATGGCACGCACCGAATTTCCAGCTGGTAGAACTGAATTAATCAACTATCTACCCTATCATCAAGGGTAACTGTGAGACGCAAAATGAGGAACTTTGAATGATTTAGTACAGGAAAAGAAGTTTGTAGGGTTTAAATTTCATCTCCCCGTCTCTCCAGCTTATATGGTAAAAATGTCAAGCGTCAGTTTTGAACTATGCTATTAATATTATGGGAACTGGGAAAAAGAAGGTGAACAACCTTAGATATGCCAGTCACTTAATTTCTAATTATTGCCGGTAGATGGCGGGAACTGAGAATGCTGACCCAATGGCCGAGTTGGGTTTCTGATCACTCGTCCGAGACGGATCTGCGTTTGAATCCCGTATGAGATATGGGTAGTATGTTTGTCGTACGGCACTAGCTGTCCCTTTTTCCTATAACCACTGGCCCAAACTAAATCCCAAATCAAGGACTTCTTATAATCCACTGAGCTGCTTAAGGTGGTCGTTCAATTACCAGACAACAATAACGAAATAAAAGAAACTGAATATTCTTTGTACAATATGTAAAGACAAAGGTTAATTCTTAAACAGAAATCAGCCGCCCAGATGGCGCCTCATCATTCGTCCGAAAGGGGTCCGGGTTCGAATCCCGGTGAGGCTTGGATGTTGTGTTTGTCTTATGGTACTGGCTATCTCCGTTCCCTGGAACCTGTGACCCTAAGTTAGGCATGGGCGACTGCTTATAGCCCATTGAGTTGCTCACGGTGGTCGTTAAACCTCCAATCAAAAAAAAAAAAAAAAAACAGAAATCGAAGCTATGGCAACTAAAAGAATGTGTGCTTTGGTAATATTAAACGTCTCAATATTACAGCTTCGAAAGGGTCCTTCATTTTCTAATATTCAATTGTGTCCTTTTATTCTTTGTCACTCTAACGACTAAACCCATTAACTATAAATCGTTTAACAATCATTATGTTCATCTAGTTACCGGTAATAGCCCAATTAAGGATTTCTTTATGATTGCTACACAACTATACGCCACGCCGGCGCCAAGTTTGACAAATCGGAGAGCTCAAAAATGATCTGAGCGGTATTCAGTAAAGCTTATTTTTTGATTAGGGATTTAACGACCACCGTAAGCAATCAATAGGCTATAAGCAGTCGCTCTTCCCTAATTTAGAGCCACTGGTTCCAGGAAAGGTAGAGAGCCAGTGCCGTAAGACAAACACAGCATCCATGCCCCACTGGGATTCGAACCCAGACCCATATCTGACGAATAATCAGAATCCATCCCTCAGACCACTGCGCCACCGGGGCGGATCTTTCGTTTTGTAAACATGGTTGTAAATGCTTTGCTAGCTTAAACAGGCTTTGTGTTTCTTGTTTGGGATTCATTAAAAACCCTCAAACAAACAAAAGAAAAAAGAAACCGAAGGATATGTGTAATGCGTCGCGGCTCGATGCGTACCTTTGCAGTTCACCGACCACCGAGAAGAGGCAATTAAAGTTACCCTGACGTTTTGTTGAAAATACGTCTATACGAATTTAAAAATAGGTAAGTAGGCTTTGGGTTTAAAATGTTGATAACCTGGGATTTTGAAGACAGCCCTGTATCTAATTAATGATTGATCCGTTTAACGATGGCATTTCTAGAACGGATTAAAATCGTCAAAGGTAGTTCATCTGTATTTAAAGTCAAGAGTTGTCACGAGAAAAAGTACAAAATCCTCACTTAGTTAAATCTTTGATTCACAGGAATCATTGCTTCCTTTTTTGATAATTTTCAACAAAACCATCCTTTTAATCCGAAAAATGCATTGCAATTGTATTTCTGGACTTTCTAGGAAAATTTTAGCGAAAAAGCATATATGCAAAGCATTCACGCTCTGCTTAAGTATGTGCATTGTTTAAAGGGGATTTTGACTCAAACATCAGATATTTATTTTATAAAACGCCACTGACATTACATCAAGGAACTTGTCAAGGGCATATCTGTTTTAAGAAACACGTTTTTGATACAGAATACTTATGATTAAATTGAAATATTGGAATATTGTTCGATTACATCTTCTCTGCCGCCCCGGTGGCGCAGTGGTCTAAGCTATGGCCTCTGATCATTCGTCCGTAAGGGGTCCGGGTTCGAATCCCGGTGAGGCATGGATGTTGTGTTTGTCTTACGGCACTGGCTCTCTCCCTTCCCTGGAACCAGTGACCCTAAATTAGGGACGGGCGACTGCTTATAGCCCACATTGAGTTGCTCTCGGTGGTCGTTAAACCTCCAACGAAAAAAAAAAAAAAAAACATCTTCTCTAAAAAATGGTTAAAATTAATTCTGGAAAAGAACGTAGGAAATGGGCAGATTGTAGGATTTTTCCTTTCTAAATACACCCTATTCTAATGTACTTCGCCTTATGACTGAGGAACGAACGCAATAATTATTGCGTAATCATGCGGTGTTTTAAACATGAGCGGTATCAACAATAAAGCTAAAATCTCCCCTGCTTGAAAATGTTATCATCTTAATTTAAATGTCGGTGCATCTAAAAATGGCCAATTAACAGTACTAGAACAAAAGAATTATACGTATATATATACTATATTGAGAAAAGTCACCGGACACCCATTCAAAAGCAAATGAACTGATCCTCTGCGTTGTTAAAATGCGAGGTACAGCTACAAACGGTACATATAAATACAAGACTGCAGCTGACCGCGAACATATCGCACTGTGAGGTTGAGTATAATTGTCGCGGCGGGAGAGAACTGACTTTGAGAAAGAAAAGATTGTTGGGTGTTATATTAGTGGGTTGTCCATAAGAGAAACCGAGAGGCGCTTAAACATACCAAAGTGAACTGTTTTGGATGTGCTGAATAAACGGAAGACACATGGCGTGCCTGAAGCAGCGAAACGTACCGGCAGACCAAAGAAAATCAGTGATAGAGGACGTCAAAGCCTCAGGAGAGTCGTTACAGCTAATCGACGGAGTACTGCACAAGACCTTAGTGTACAGGTGAGTAAAATTGCTGGAACCTTGGTATGTACACGTATCATTCGCAGAGAACTTCATTCCACGGGTTACTGTGGTCGTGCGGCTGCTAATAAACCTTTCATCTCCACACGGAATGCTATTCGTCGTTTAGCATGCTATAAAGAATATTTATCTATCATGGACCGTAGATCAATGGAAACGTGTCCTATGGATTATTGAATCCAGATAAACGATCCATCAGTCTGATGGCCGTGTGTGGGTATGGCGGCAGCCGAGGGAACGCTATTTACCACAGTGGACTGTTCCTACGGTCAAGTTTGGAGCTGGCAGTGTACTCGTGTGGGGGTGTTTTTCGTGGTATGGGCCCGGCCCATTGACTATCGTGGACAAACCTGTTAACCAGTACGTCTACCTCGATATTTTGGACAATTATGTCCTACCAACTTTGTGGCAATACTGTTTTATAAACACATCTGATTAAACACTGCACTCCAAGGGATCCTTCAGATAAATGCAGCATGTTTGGATAAACTGCCCTTCGATAAAATGAACTATTCGATAATATGTCCTGACGCAAAACGAAAAAAATCGGTAAAACGATGTTTCGGTAAAGTGAATTTTTGTTAAAACAATCATTCGCTAAAATGATCGTTTCCGTAAAACGGCCTTTCGCTGAAGTGATCTTTTCGGCGGAGAAATTTTTAGTGATGTGATCTTTTTGGTGAAGTGATCTACGGTGAAGTGATAAGGATATTTTCGGCCAAGAAATTTTTGGTGAAGTGATTTTTGGAGAAGTGATCTTTTTGATGAAGTGATTTTTGGTGAAGTGATTTTTGGTGAAGTGATCTTTGCTCCCCGGCAAAGATCCTAAGCTGTAGCTTACGACCATTCGTCCGAGTAGGGTCAGGATTCCAATCCCGGTGAGCTGTGTGTTGTGTTTGTTTACCGCACTGGCTGTCTCCTTTCCCTGGAACCTGTGGTCGTAAATTAGGGACGGGCGACTGTTTTTAGCCTATTGAGTTGCTCACGGTGGTCATTAAACCTTTAATCAAAATGTTTTTTTTAAAAGTGACCTTTTTGGAGAAATGATCTTTGGTGAAGTGGGCGACAGGCAAATGATTTACAGCCACTTTCATTTTACGTAACGATTTGTCCTTTTCAAATGAAAGCCCGTGACATTCTCTTCTTCCTTCATCTTTATACAAAGTCAGGCTTAGGCATACTCTGAGGGCATGAAGTCCGAGGCGTAGGCTTACCCATGTTGGGCATGAAGTCCGAGCTTTCCTTATTTCACACTGTGTTCCCATTCAACTTTTTATTTTTTTTTTTTGATTGGAGGTTTAACAACCACCGTGAGCAACTCAATGGGCTATAAGCAGTCGCCCGTCTCTAATTTAGGGTCACTGGTTCCAGGGAAGGGACAGAGCCAGTGCCGTAATACAAATATAACATCCATGCATTACTGGGATTCAAACCAGGACCTCTTTCGGACGAATTATCAGAAGTCATCGCTTAGACCACTGCGCCACCATCCTTTCGCTTTGACTACGGTTTTTAGCTCCCAGTAAAAAAAGTTGAATGGGTACACAGTGCGAAATAAGGAAAGCTCGGACTTCATGCCCAACATGGGTAAGCCTACGCCTCGGACTTCATGCCCAACATGGGCGGCTTCAACTCTTTCGAATAGAACTATATCGTGTGATGTATTCCGTTTTCGACGATGGGTGTTTAACATACTTCTTAATTTCAGCGGATACCTATTCTTGAACCCCTTCGATAGAACCCTTTCCCAAAAGGTAGGAATTATTTAGCAGTTTCAAAGCTGCCACAAGTTTCTAAGTTGACCTCTTAGCCATGGATTTATCAGTATACTTTTTAATTATCTGAATTTTGGCGTTGAAGAATTTTTCGTTAGAAGTCCTCGACGAAAAGATGTTTAACATGTTTTGTGCGGGCATCAATCCTTTCGTTTTGAATAGGGTTTTTAGCTCCCAGTTATCTTGAGAGAATATTGTTACACCCCTTTATTCACGGGATTGTGTACTGCATGAGTTACTGACATTGTTATAAGGGAAGGAATTTTTGTCGATAGTGCTGTTTTTCGTGTTCAGCTTATATGGTTTGTACTTTGTCCAAACTGAAATACAAATACAGAAGCCGACTTTCTGTGTGTTGCGGCTCCAGTCAGTCATCATCTGCATACCCTGAACGAATTGATTGTTTGTTCTTCATTGCTGATACTTAATTTAAAGCAATTGTTATCATCGCGTAATACACTATTTTCAGAATTATTTTCCTATAATATTTGATTAAATCCTCCACTTCTCCACTAAGAACTCCGATCGTGTGGATATGCTAAAATTTTGTTCTGTTGACAAATACAGTACTTCTCCCAGTATCAGAGATATATTCTGTTAACTGACAGCATTTCTTCTCTTTTGTTCTACTTAAAATCTGCATTAAATACCGCTTAACTTCCCTTTTCTGGTCTTCTATCACATTTTCTTATGGCTTCTTGGATAGAAATGCAACCAAAACGTTATAAGTGCGATAGCAATCCCGCAATAGTAATATTTTGAAAGATCAACACATTTTTTTTTATTTGTAAATAAGTTTGGATATTAATAATATTCTCAAAATTTGTGCACGCATGCTAAGATGAAATAAATGCATGGTATTTTTAGATAGGTCAAACTAATAAGTTTTATTCACTGACTCCAACACACCATGAGACTCCAGCATTCTGAAAGTCTGTTATTTTTTCTTATAAGGTCTGAGAACTGTGATTCTGAACGAAACGGAAACAGAGATTCACATTTTTTTTATTGAAGGTTTAGCGACCACAGTTAGAAATTCGTTGGGCTATAAGCAGTCGCTCGCCCCTAATTTAAGGGCCAATGGCTCCAGGGAAGGGAGAGAGAGAGAGAGCCAGTGCTTCAGGGAAGGGAGAGAGAGTGAGTGCTCCAGGGAAGGGAGAGAGTCAGTGCTCCAGGGAAGGGAGAGAGTCAGAGCTCCAGGGAAGGGAGTGAGCCAAGACAAATACAAAAACACATGTCTCAGGGGTATTCGAACCCAGAGGACCATCTTGGACAAATGGTCATAAGCCAGCGCTTAGATCACTGCGCCACCGGGGCAGCCTCACAAAATTCACTTGTAAAAGTCGTAGTGCGCAGCAGAACCGCAGTCGCGCTGCAGTCAATCATTTTCTAAAATGGCGACTTCGAGCGAGCGCTCACTTGTTGTGTGGTGGTACGAGGAAACAAAATCGGTCACTCAAGGGCAACGAAATTTCCACCGTGTCTTCAATAAGAACCCTCCGACATTTAAGATTATCAAGAACAGGTGTGATCAGTTTTTGGCGACAGGTAGAGCATTGAAAGGACACGGTGGCTGAAATTCCGTCATCTCGGAAGAGGCTGTAGAAAATGTGCGGAGATGATTCGAAAGAAGCCTCCGGTAGTCAGTCAGACAGGACGCGAGAAAACTTGGAATGAAACGGTCGACGGTTCATCGAGTTCTTAACCATCGAATACGCTTGCACGCCTATAAGGCACAGATTTTGCATGAAATCAAACCTGACAATCTGACAAAGCCAGAACCATTTGCAATCGCTACGCTGGATTGCATTGCTGTTGACGAAAACTTTTTATCGCACATAATTGTTTTCAGACGAGGCAACCTTTCACATTTCAGGGAAAGTGAATTCGCACAATGTGCGAATTTGGGGCTTGGATATTCGGCATGTAGTCAAAGAACAAATGCACAATAGTCCGAAAGTTAATGCGTGGTGTGGTCTTCTGCGTAATCAGATTATTGGGCAGTTTTTCTTCGTTAAAAGCACCGTTACCGGCGTGGTATACCTAGATATGCTCCAGAACTTTGCCGTAGCACAGATTGCAGCCATGCAACCAACCATAAACCGATGAGATATTACATTATATAATAAGCTGTAGGACCCCCTTTAGCCCTCAAAATAGCGGCCACTCGGCAAGACATTGATTCGATGAGGTGGCGATAGGTATCTTGAGGTATCTGGTACCATAATGTCAACAGCAGGTATTCCAGTTCCCATACATTTCGGGGAACCCTCTTTTCCAAGTCGAACCACAAATATTCGATTGGGTTCACGTCAGGTGAATTTGGAGGACAGATCATTAACAGAAAGTCACAAGCATGTTCCTCGAACCACACCTTGATGGTTCTCGCAGTGTGGTATGGCACATTATCCTGTTGGTAATGGCCATTATTTCCCAGCAAGGAACACAGTTGCCATGAATGGGCAAACTTGGTTCGCAACGATGTTCAGATACCCGACAGCTGTCAGATATTGTGACATTGGGGTAATGGGGCCTAAAGTGTCCCAAGAAAACATCGCCCACAGCATAACACCGCCACCGTCGGCCTGTTTCCGCCCAACAGTGCATCCAGATGCCATAGCCTCCAATGGTAATCGGCGTATCAGCGCTCGGCCGTCTACGTGATGCACCAGGAAATCTTGATTCGTTAGACCAGGCCACCTTCTTCCAATCATCCACGGTCCAATCTCGATTATCTTGGGCTCATTTCATGCGTTGTCGACGATGACGTGCAGTGAGCACGGGGACCCGACTGGGTCTTCTGCTACGCAGACCCATGCGCAGAAGGCTGCGATTAACTGTGTGCTGTCACACATTGCCCTGATCACCATTGTTGTAGCTACGGGTGATTTGTCGCGCTGTAGACTTGCGGTCGCTGTGAACAATGTGCGACAGTCTCTTCTCCCCTCTGGCATCATTGAGCTGCGGACAACACACGGCTGGACCACGGTTCGTCGTTTCGCTATCTGTGCACCACTTTTGATACGTACTCACTAACTCACTACAGCGGCGCGTGAAGAATCCACAAGCCGCGCCAACAGGATGATGCCCATCCCCACCGGAGCTCTGACGTCCGATATTTCCTGAAGGACGCATTCCCCAACCTTTGGATAAGCCGTGATGTTCCAATTCCCTGGGCTCCGCTCCCCCCCCCCGATATTACCCCATTAGACTCCTTGGGAGGGGGGAGGCTGCGTCGAAGACAAAGTGTACTGTACGAAAGTTACCAGCATAACGGATTTGAAACAGCGCATAACAGGTGCCATAAGCCCTGTCACTAAGAACATGTTGCAGAACACATGGCGTGAAATTGAGCACAGACTAAAGATTCTTTGTTTCATCAAAGGCGTCCATGTGGAGGTGAACTGAGCTAAACTGAACTTAACTGAAAACTTTGTATCATTTTCATGTTTAGTAATGGTTGTGTACATATTTTCATACTAATGAAGTAACCTTGTTTAGTAATGGTTGTGTACATATTTTCATACTAATGAAATAACCTTGTTTAGTAATGGTTGTGTACATATTTTCATACTAATGAAATAACCTTGTTTAGTAATGGTTGTGTACATATTTTCCTTCAACCTGTATGTGCTTAAGATGTTGGAGTTTCATGGTGGACACTTTGTATTTTAATTTAAGGTATGTTATAGTTCTGCTGAGACTTTAGTTTGTACTCATTGTGACAAATGCAGAGTAAATATTTAAATCAAATGTTGTGACATAATCAATGTTCTGATGGCCATTGATATTGGAGAGTTGTCTCCTCGAGCTTGAAAGAAATGAGGTAGATGGTATATCTTTGACAAGTAATGAGGAGTTGCGATACATGTGGAAAGCTTCCAAAACATCAGGCATGATAGTTGAATCAGGTTTGCCTATAAGTTTAGCGTATTCAAACCAAAATGTATGATTATTTTCGTAAAAATGTTGAGCTATAGGCTACTTGTTCAGTTCACAGTTCCGTACACAAGACTTGTGTTACTTCAAACGGGAACGTAAGACCTTGCGAGTTTGTCCTACATAGAAAATTAGCATTCACAAGAGATTTGATAAATTCCCCAGGAATGTTTGTCCGTGTTCGACGTAGTATTTGGATCCGTGAAAATTCATTTTGCTTATGGGTTTGAAAATGGACTTGGCCGCTCCGGTGGCCCAGTGGTATAAGCAATGGCTCTGATCCTTCGTTCGAGATGGGTCGGGTTCGAGTCCCGGTGAGGCATGGATGTTGTGTTTGTCTTACGGCACTGGCGCTCTTCCTTCCCTGGAACCAGTGATCCTACGTTAGGGACGGGCGACTGCTTATAGCCCACTGAGTTGCTCACGGTGGTCGTTAATCCTACAATCGAAAAAAAAAGGACTTTGAAATCAGTACTTTTGAGAGGTTAAAATTTATTTGAATTTCATATTTATATTAAAGATATAATTATATTTACTTTTTATTAAAGTTTTAATTATCACCATGAGCAAAGCAATGAGCTATAAGCAGTCGCCGTCCCTAATTTAGGGCCAGTGGTTCCAGGGAAGGAAGAAAGTCAGTGCCGTAAGACAAACACAGCATCCATGCCTCACCGGGACTCGAACCCGGTCAAATCTTGGACGAATGGTCAGAAGCCAGTGCTTCGACCACTGCGCCACCGGAGTGGCCGTAATTATATTGAAAATATATCATATAATTTTTTTTATTTTTATAACTTTAAGAATCTATAATTCACAAAAGTTTAAATTTCAAAGTTATTTTCAAACCCATAAACAAAAGGAATTTTTACAGATCAAAAGACTATGTCGTAAATATAAATTACTAGGGAACTTATCAGATTTATGAATGTGGACTTTCACATGTAGGCCAGAACCGCAGGGTCTTACGTTTAGAATACTAGACTAAGCACGGAACTGTGAGATAAGGAAGTCATCTGTACCTCAGTATCGTCATGAAAATAACCCTAAATTTTAGTTTAAAAACGCTAAACTTATTAGCAAACCTTATTCGACTACTAAGTTTGGTATTTTTGGAAGGTTTCCACATATATCACAACTCCTCACGACTTGTCAACGTCATGGCACCGACTCTATTTCTTTCACGCACTTGGAAATAACTTATTGAAATCTGTGACCGTCAAAACGCTGATGGCGCTACAATGATTTAAATATTTTTACTCCATTTGTTTTGATGAAGCCGAGCCAAACACTCAGCGAAACTATAGTAGACCTTAAAACAAAACGTAATTGAGAACAAACGTTATTTATTTGATCTATCTCAACATATCACAGTCAAAGAATTTTTAATGGAATTCTTGCATAGATCGAATATTCTTGAGTACTTTCTATCAAATCAAAATTGCCGTTACTTTGATTTTTGCGCTGCTTTGTAAAACAATGACTTTCGACGCGTTTTCATGATAGCGAGTGCAAGTTTCCAGGAGAAATAAAAATAACATTTCTTGCAAGTTGTATGTCAGTTGCTTTCAGCACAAGATGGATGACATTTGGAGACAATCCTGAAATCAAGGGAAACTAGGAAACATTTTATAATGACACCCGACTAATCAAACTTGTTCGGCTGTACGTCAGAACTGAGTCACTCAGTAGGATTGGACACTGCCTACGGGGAACACGATATTACAGCGAACTGTTGGGAGCTCAGAATTTTATTAGGGAAAGAAAAAAGTCTGGATATAATACAAATTAGTATTAAAGAAATGTGGATATATTAATTCGCACATCAGGGTAAACGGAAATATAACTTATATCTTTTAAAATCTGCTTATGTCCCCTGAAAAGTTGACATCGCCTATTACATTCGCAGCAGTTGGAAAGTTTCTCATCTGCTGAAACTAACCAGAATTGTAGTACAGCTATTCGAGATTCAATCTAGGTTCACGCTTATATAGTGAAAGACAGAGATTTCACGAAACAGCAGTCGGAAGGCTCCTCATCTGATGAAATCAACCAGAATTGTAGTACAGCTATTCGAGATTCAATCTAGGTTCACACTTATACAGTGAAAGACAGAGATTTCACCAAATAGCAGTTGGAAGGTTCCTCATCTGCTGAAATCAACCAGAATTGTAGTACAGCTATTCGAGATTCAATCTAGGTTCACACTTATATAGTGAAAGACAGAGATTTCTCCAAACAGCAGTTGGAAAGTTCCACATCTGCTGAAATTAACCAGAATTGTAGTACAGCTATTCGAGATTCAATCTAGGTTCACACTTATATAGTGAAAGACAGAGATTTCACCAAACAGTAGTTGGAAGGTTCCTCATCTGCTGAAATCAACCAGAATTGTAGTACAGCTATTCGAGATTCAATCTAGGTTCACACTTATATAGTGAAAGACAGAGATTTCTCCAAACAGCAGTTGGAAAGTTCCACATCTGCTGAAATTAACCAGAATTGTAGTACAGCTATTCGAGATTCAATCTAGGTTCACACTTATATAGTGAAAGACAGAGATTTCACCAAACAGCAGTGGGAAGGTTCCTCATCTGCTGAAATCAACCAGAATTGTAGTACAGCTATTCGAGATTCAATCTAGGTTCACACTTATATAGTGAAAGACAGAGATTTCTCCAAACAGCAGTTGGAAAGTTCCACATCTGCTGAAATTAACCAGAATTGTAGTACAGCTATTCGAGATTCAATCTAGGTTCACACTTATATAGTGAAAGACAGAGATTTCACCAAACAGTAGTTGGAAGGTTTCTCATCTGCTGAAATCAACCAGAATTGTAGTACAGCTATTCGAGATTCAATCTAGGTTCACACTTATATAGTGAAAGACAGAGATTTCTCCAAACAGCAGTTGGAAAGTTCCACATCTGCTGAAATTAACCAGAATTGTAGTACAGCTATTCGAGATTCAATCTAGGTTCACACTTATATAGTGAAAGACAGAGATTTCACCAAACAGTAGTTGGAAGGTTCCTCATCTGCTGAAATCAACCAGAATTGTAGTACAGCTATTCGAGATTCAATCTAGGTTCACACTTATATAGTGAAAGACAGAGATTTCACCAAACACAATTGATAGGTATCAAGTGAAATGTGGATTCATGTGGACTTCACTTTCATGAATACGTGGATCACAGCTTTTTGTTTTATAAGTTACATTTCTTTTTGCAAAGCAAATGAGCATTCACACAGATATGATATTTCTTTCGCATTTACAATAAAGTCTTACCTATTTGTGCTGTATTTTGTAATACTTACCCAAGCGTTTTAATAATTCAGTTTTGTTGCTTTTCTATTTTCATGCTTTATTAAATCCACACGTGTTATTCGCATCCTATATTTACAAACAGATTTCCTTATGTCCAAATGAAAAACTTAAAATTTTAAAGCCCATACAAACACAAAAAACCATTTCACTTGTAAGCTGTCACGAAATTAACTGAATAAGAAACTCAGAGAAATGATGCTATGCGTTGATAATGAAAAGTCTCATTCGTTTCAGTGCTCCTGGTAGAATATTGTTTTCGAAGAAAGGACAGACAATACAGTAGATATGACGAAGCATAAGGTGGAAAAAAAAATTAAAAAACGCAAAGTTAATCGTTAGGGGTAATATCTGCTTTTTTTTTATGACCCGCCACATAAACTGAGCTTCACAACTATATATGGTTTCTGGAAATAACATCGTTCGCTCAGCTGCTAAGCTTTTACACGGAAAAAACTAAAATTTCATCAAGCTGAATGTACCTGTGAGCAAGATTCCATGAAGGCCGTTGAACAATTAAAAAACCGAGATCATGGACGTTTCAGTTTAGTGCTGGAGCGTGTAAAAAATGCGCTTATCGTAGACGTTCTAGCAATAGCAAGTTCTTCAGTTTTTTTCTTTGTTTCGTTTCTTTCCTTTCTTTTTCTTGCCTCTTGCTCTATGTGTCGCAGATAGGAAGGCAGTCGGTGTTGAGTTTACCTCCAGACGTCACGTCGAGCATGTGCCATCTGACAAAGAGGTATTGTTCTTTTCCGATGAAAAACTGAACTTGCTTTCACTAACACTTCACTCAGGTCATTTGAAAAAGCCCACAATTAAGAAGGAATTTTTCTAGTGATTCTTGATGTCTCCTGATGTTTCTCGTCTTCCTTTGCTGCTCTGATCGACTCTTCATTCTGCATGACTACGGAATTCTTCGTCTCAAAGAAAGAAGATAGAAAGTTGTCACAGGAATTTGAGTTCCATCTCAAATACAAAAACACTGATTTCTATCTAAATATTTAACGATTAAATTTATTATTTCAAGGTTGCTTTTGAGTAATTGGAGTTTTTAGTTTACCCACAAACGAAAGAGTTTGGTAATCATATATGCACGAAAGAAGCGCCCACGTGCACCCACAGAAAGTAAGAAAAAGAGCGAGAGAAAGAGGATGGAGAGTGGGATAGGGATGAAAAAAGATGGAGACGTGGGAGACAGACATACCAAGAAGTACAAAATGAACAAGAAAGAAAAGTGGGAAGAGAAACCAAAATTCGTCTGCCCTTATGCGCAATGATTTTTTTTTAAAACAGTCGGAGACCATTTTCTTTTATGCTAGCAGCGTGAGATTTCGATTGCCTGAAGGTAAACCAGTAAAGCAACTTTCAGTGATTAAAGTAATATTTTATTTATTAAGTTCAGATCAGTAGTTTATATTTCACAACGTACCCAAATTTCTGAGATCTTCCTCTGCTTTTCTTGTTACTGACTAATTTATTGTTCGATGTGGCTCTCACCTTTTGGTTTGGCAGATTTTGTTTGGTTTTTATTTGTCGCTACTCGACCTGTTATCAGAGAAGCAACAGAATGTAACGAAAAATGGTTACTCTCTCTAACCAAAGAGTATTTTCCTCTCCTGAACTTAAATAAAGCATAAATCTCTTCAGAAGGAAACAAACCCGAATGCTTGTTAGCTTGAAGAACGACGTTGTGCATTGTCCGATGATGATCATGCTCTCTCTGCCATAATCGTTATCCACTTTTTCCTTGATTTGACCAAATTTAGTTAAATACTTTTCGGGACAAAAGACCAGTACCATATAATAGTCAAACCTCTATATTCTCGTAAATTTACGAGCAAAATGCGAAATTCAAGTGCTTTCGATATTTTTATCATATTCCAATTGTACTAACCGCAGTACGTGTCAACGGTTACAGCACTTTGGGTGTGTCTTCCCGTAAGATCAGAAGAGTATGTTGCTTACTTATAAGCAATCATCACAATTTGTTTGCTTTGATGTTGGGTCTAACGACCCTCATGAGCATTTTTTAGCAGTCTTCCGGCCCAAATTTGGGGCTACTGATTCCTGGGCAGGACGAGAGTCAGAGCCATAGAACCTCCCTCCCTCAAACGGTACCCGAATCATTGCCCAATTCTTACCGTTATTCAGTAGCCCGCGCCTCTGATTGCTCAACCTCCAGACAGGTTCATCGTAATTTGAAACGTACGGGAAAGGTTCAGTCTGAAGACGCACGTGTAGAACTTGCAAAGATTTTTTTTGTTTCCGGGTTTAACGACCACCACGAACAACTCATATGGCTATAAGCAGTCGTCGTTCCCAAATTTGGGACCACTGATTCCAGGGGAGAGACAAAGCCAGTGCCATCCATCACCCGGGACTCGAACCGGGGCCCAATTCGGACAAATGATCAGAAGCCAGGGTCAGAGATCACTCAGCCACCGGAACAGCATCAGAAAGGCATTTTATAATGCTGATGGGAATTTTCTTGATTAAAAAAAACAACACATGCTGCCAAATACACTGGCGGAAAGTGAAAAAAGAACACCAAGAAACAGACGTCTGATACCAACGAAATTTATACAGCATAATAACGGAATACAGAGGATAACGTGATCAAAACATTATGACAAAATACAGCTGTATTTGCTGGTAAACTGAAAAATAACATTTCCATGTAGCATGGTTAGTACGAGGTTGAACCGCCATGAACTGCGTCACACTGTGCAATTCTGGCATGGAGTCTGTCGTACAGATGTTGGATGTAAGTTTGGGGTATTGAGTTCCAAGCATCCTCAACCTGGACGCGTAAATCGGGGATGGTCTTGGCTGGCAGTGGAGACCGGATAAGTCGTTGTCCCATAAAATCCCACACGAGCTCAATGGGGGACAAATCCGGTGAACGTGCAGGCCATCGAAGTTGTCTCACACCCTGAAGTGCATGTTGCATTTCACGTGCCGTGTGTGTGCGTGCGTTATCTTGCTGGAAAACACCAGGATGGACCGACCTTACAAATGGCACAACAACGGGCTGAATGATGTTGTTGATGTAGGAGGTGCTGTTTAACGTACCCGGTACAAACACTAGTTGTGTACGGGAATGATAGCTGATCGCTCCCCACACCAGGAGACCAGGTGTAGGCCCTGTGTGTCGCTCGCGGATGCAAGAAGGGTGGAGGCGCTCCCCTGTGCGTCTGCGAACACGCATACGGCCACCGTAGGCTCCCAAGCAGAATCTGCTTTCATCGCTGAACACGACAGATCACCATTGAGTTCTCCAGTGCAGACGTTGGCGACACCACTGCAGCCGTTCCTGACGGTTGGCTGGAGTCAGAGGTACACATGCCAGAGGCACACGTGCACGTAGTCCTGCATGCAGTAGACGGTTGCGGATTGTTCGCACAGTCACCTCAGGTGTAACGGCAGCTCGGATTTGCGTCGCAGTGGATGTTCTGCTTGACAACGCCGCTCTTCTTATGCGTCGATCGGTCCGCTCATCAGTCCTTCTGTGACTCCCGGTTCCACGTCTTCTCGTGTGGGAATGTTCCTCGGACCATCTACGCCACCATCGTACCACCACCGATACTTCCCGTCCAATTCGCTCCGCAAAACGACGATACGACCACCCGGCCTAGCGGAGTCCGACTAGACGACCTCGCTCAAAGTCCGATAACTGCTGAAATCGTACACGTCTTCCATGTCCAGGCATTGCAGCTTCTTCAGGGTATTCGCACGTGTCCGTACGCCGACGACTGATTACATTCACTTCGCCGTACTCCTTAAATACCACCGACGATAATTTGCATATTATGCCGTGCTGTGGCTTAAGCGCTCACCGGTTGGTTACGAAATTGACATCACACCTACGTAAACTCGACCCCATTAACATATGTAAATTTCATAATCGTCCGCCAATTCCTTCTTGGTGTCCTTTTTTCACTTTCCGCCAGTGTATTTATAAAAAAACAGACGACAACATTCGCAGTCCTTCTCCGTGCCGGACGCACATGAGGAACACACTGCTAGCAAAGCGTGGGAATGTTGAGCAGCGCCTACCGCGAGAGAGGGAAGATGGGAGGAGGGCCACTTGGGCAGGGCTTCACATTAACGGAGGACAGCGATAGGTATGCGTTTCCATTCAGTAAATAATGCTGCAGCTAACTGTTGCTTAATAGTAGGCCATAGTTCCAAACTTCTTATGCGGCGCTCTAATTTATCCCATAGGTGCTCTATGGGATTAAGATCAGGGCTCTGTGCTGATCAGTCCACACACGATACGGAATTATCGTCAGACCACGCCGTAACAGTCCTTGCCTTACGGCTCGGTGCATTATGCTGCTGGTACCAACAAGGCTCTGTTCCATAGTATCGCCAAAGAGTTGGTAAGGCATAATTATCCAGAATATCGAGGTAGACTTGCTGGTTAGCAGGCTTCTCCACGATAACCAATGGGCCAGGACCACAGCACGAAAAACACTCCCACACGAGTACACTGCCAGCTCCAAACGTGACCGTAGGAACAGTACACTGTGGTAAATAGCATTCCCCCGGCTGCCGCCATGCCCACACACGGCCATCAGACTGATGGATCGTGTATCTGGATTCATGAGTCCATAGGACCCGTTTCCATTGATCTACGGTCCACGATAGATGTTCTTTACACCATGCTAAACGACAAGTAGCATTCCGAGTGGAGATGAAAGTCTTATGAGCAGCCGCACGACCACGGTAACTCATGGAATGAAGTTCTCTGCGAATGGTACGTGTACATACCGAGGTTCCAGCATGTTTACTTACCTGTACACTGAGGCCTTGTGCAGCACTCCGTCGATTAGCTGTTACGACTCTCCTGAGGCTTTGACGTCATCTATCACTGATTTTCTTTGGTCTGCCGGTACGTTTTGCTGCTTCAAGCATGTCATGTGACTTAATCTTATTCAGCGTTTGGACAACCCACTAATATAACACCCTACAATCTTTCCTTTCTCAAAGTAAGTTTTCTCCCGCCGCGACATTTTCAGTCAACCTCAAAGTGCGGTATGCTCGCGGTCAGCTGCAGGCTTGTTTTTATACCGTTTGCAGCTGTATCGCGCACCTTAACAACGCAGCGGATCCGTTCATTTGCTTTTGAAGGGGTGTCCAGTGACTTTTGTCAATACAGTGTATATCTATCTATCTATATATATATATATCATCATCATCATCATTGTCAACCATTATCAATCCACTGCTGGACGAAGGTCTCCCCAAGTTTCCTCCACAACGGCCTGTCTTGTGCCAGTCTCCTCCATGTCACTCCCGCATACTTTCGAATTTCTTCCACCCATCTTCCATGTGGTCTTCTTCTGGGTCTTTTCCTGTCCCTTGGAATCCAATCTAAAATTTCGGCTGTCCATCGATGGTCTGTTCTTCTGGCAGTATGTCCAGCCCATTGCCATTTCAGGGATTTAACTCTGATCATGATGTCTTCCACTCTTGTCATTTTTCGGATCCATGTGTTCCTCTGCTTATCTCTCCTGGTTACACCAAGCATGCACCTCTCCATGCTACTTTGAGTTGTCTGCAGCCTTTGTATGTCTCTTTTAGCTAAGGTCCACGTCTCTGCACCATACGTAAGCACTGGAAGGATGCATTGATCAAACACTTTTCTTTTAAGACATAATGGCATATTGCTCTTGAAAATTATGCTGTTTCTTCCAAAAGCTCTCCAGGCAAGTTTTGTACGCCGATTAATTTCTTCACCAATGTGACCCTCACTTGATATCTGCTGTCCAAGATAAACGTACGTGTCTGTTATTTCCAGCTTTTCTCCATCAATCGATAAATCTTCATTTCTTGTAAAAGCATTGTACATCACTTTTGTCTTCTGAAAGTTCATTTTTAATCCCACTTCTTTACTCTTGTCAGCAAGTTCCTGGATCATACTCTGTAGCTCTGATGGGGTAGTTGTAAAAATGACTATGTCATCAGCAAAACGAAGGTGGGTTAGATAATCTCCATTAATCTTTATCCCTTTGTTTTCCCAGTTCAGTGATTGAAAGACATTTTCCAATGTGGCATTAAAGAGCTTCGGAGATATGGTGTCACCTGGTCTCACTCCTTTTCCAATTTTTATGTGTGTTGTATTTTCAAACAGCCGAATCTTTGCACTTGCATTTTCATAGATGTTATTAATAATATTAATGTATGCATCTTCAATACCGCAGGATTTCAGAGCAATTGCAACTGCTGATGGTTTCACCGAATCAAAGGCTTTTTCATAATCGATAAAAGCCATGCACAATGGAAGTTCATATTCCCTCGCTCTTTCAATTAGTTCTCTCAGTGCGTGGATATGATCTATTGTGCTGTAGCCACTCCTGAATCCAGGTTGTTCTCTCGGTTGAGCCATGTCCAGTGTCACCTTCAAGCGGTGTGAAAGAACTTTAGTGAAGATTTTATAAACCACTGATAGGAGGCTGATAGGTCTGTAGTTCCTGAGATCCTCAATGTCACCTGTTTTATGTAGCAAGATCATTGTAGCGTTGTTCCAATCCTCAGGAATTTTCCCTTCATTAAGGCATCGAGTGAAAATTTGGGCGAGTACTGTTTCGATTTCTCCACTTGCTTCTTGTATGATGTCTACAGTAATTCCATCTTCTCCTGGAGCTTTTCCCCACTTCATGTTCTTGATTGCATGTGCAACTTCTGCTGGAAGGACTGGAAGAACTCTGGTACTGGTACCTTTCATGATGTCTGGAGTACATGTATCATCCCTTTCATATAATTTGGAGTAGAAATCTTTCACTCTTGTCAAAATTTCGCCTCTATTTCTTGTTACAGAACCATCTTCTTTTCTCAGTGCCATAATCTGTTTTCTTCCCTTACTGAGATGTCCCTTTGCTATCTTTAGGCTTTGGTTGTTTTCAATTGCTTTCCTTACTAGTTCACAGTTGAATTTCCTTACGTCTTCAGTGATACTTTTTCGTACTGTCTTGCATAGCTCTATATATTCCACTTTGGAAGTCACATCTTCTTTAGTTGTCCTCATCACTCTTCTTTTTTGCATCAACATTTTGGTTTTTCCTGATAATTTGTTCACATGCAATTTGTTCTTAGACCCAGCTAATTTTGTTGCTGTTTCCATAAGAGCTTTGGTTACTTTTCTGTTAACTTCAGAAATATCCACTTCTTCCGATGTTTGGCCTTCTGAAGCAGAGAATCTGTTCTTCAGTTCCAATTTGAAGGTATTATGGTGTTTTTTAAGGTTGGTTATGTCAATACATTTTGTTTGTCTTATGAGCTTGCTACGTTCGAGTTTAGTGTTGAGGTGCATCTTCCATCTCACCAATCTATGGTCACTGCCTGTGTTGAACTTGTTTAGCACACTGCAGTCTTCTATGACGAATTTTTTGTTACACATAATAAAATTAATTTCACTTGTCGTCCCATTTGGATGTTTCCATGTTCATTTCCTGTGTGGCTTTTTCTTGAAAAAGGAGTTCAAGATGAAAAACCCTTCTGCCTCTGCAAACGCTACGAGAGTATTTCCACGCTGGTTTCTGTTGCCGTGACCGAATTTACCTACTGAAGTTTCATTCTATTGCCGTTGCCCTATTTTTGCATTGAAATCTCCCATAATTATCTTCAAGTGCTGCTTACCTTTATTATTTAGATCACGAATTTCCTCATAAAATTCTTCAATTTCTTCTTCAGCATGACTTGTGGTGGGTGCATAAGTTTGAATAATCTGAGCCTGGTATCTTCTCGAGAGTTGGATAACGAGTCATGCAGCTCTGTCAGAGGAACTTTCAACTTCTACAACTTTATCCTTCAGTTTCTTGTTTATTATAAATCCAACACCACTAGTTCTGCCAGTATCTGTCCCACGATAGTAGAAGAGATGTCCACTTTTCAGTTCAATGAGATCTTCTCCTTTTCTCCTTACCTCACTTAGCCCGACGATGTCCCACTTGATCCTTTGTAGTTCCTCTTCCAATTCAAGAAGCCTTGAGTCAGAAGATAGGGAGCGTCCGTTGTACGTAGCCAAGGTCAGCATCAGATGACAGCCTAGTCCGGTCCTCCGGGGATTCTTAGCTCCCTCTGCCTTCATGTCGCACTGGCCGCTGCCTTGGCCAGGTACATTCCAGCTGCCGGAGACTGAGGGCCAAGATTTAAGTTGTGGAGTCATTTTGGAGGGGTTTGGCCGTAACTCACCACGCTGGCCAAGCGGGTTGGTGAGTGTGGGATAGCATTTCCTCTAATCCCGATGGTATAGTTATACCGCTATTGGCGGGCGTCAGAGCCCCTTTAGTGGGAACAGGATGTACCACGAGAAGGCGGGGTTGACATTTGTCAAGGAGAGGCTGTGATGTTACGCATCACCTGATCATATATATATATATATATATGCTTACGTATGGTGCAGAGACGTGGACCTTAGCTAAAAGAGACATACAAAGGCTGCAGACAACTCAAAGTAGCATGGAGAGGTGCATGCTTGGTGTAACCAGGAGAGATAAGAAGAGAAACACGTGGATCCGAAAAATGACAAGAGTGGAAGACATCATGATCAGAGTGAAATCCCTGAAATGGCAATGGGCTGGACATACTGCCAGAAGAACCGACCATCGATGGACAGCCGAAATTTTAGATTGGATTCCAAGGGACAGGAAAAGACCCAGAAGAAGACCACATGGGAGATGGGTGGATGAAATTCGAAAGTATGCGGGAGTGACATGGAGGAGACTGGCACAAGACAGACCGTTTTGGAGGAAACTTGGGGAGACCTTCGTCAAGCAGTGGATTGATAATGGTTGACAATGATGATGATGATGATGATATATATATATATATAAAGTATATATATATATATACATATGTCAAAACTATAAAGGCCAACGACTGAACGGAATCGAGACATAATAAGCGAAAAAATAGCTTACATCTGAAGGTAGCGCATGCGGCAGCTGGTCAAACGGTGAAGCAACATATGAAGTGTACACCGATGTAAAAACCTAAACGCATAAGCAAAAAACAAATAATGAAACATAAAACGATATACCATGAACTGTCGTCATCAGAAGAGTACCAGTACATGGCGAGAGCAGCTTTTCTGATGTCCGTGAAAGGTAGGTAGAAAACCAAAGTACCCACGGACAGTAGTCTCTAAGCTGCAAACTCTGATGCGAGATTGAACGAAGAAACGAGAAGAAGGTGAGACGTCGAACAGCATATACATAAGCATAGGTGTGATGCGTATGGTGACGTAGTATAGGGGAGAAAATAGTGCGCGAAATCTAAAAATTGTTTTAGATTTCGCGCACTATTTCCTTCCCCATACTACGTCACCATACGCATCACACCTATGCTTATGTATATGCTGTTCGGTGTCTCTCCTTTCTTTTGTTTCTTCGTTCGGTATAGCATTAGAGTTCGCAGCTTAGAGAGTACTGTCCGTGGGTATTTGGTTTTTTACCTTCCTTTCACGGACATCAGAAAAGCTGCTCTCGCCATGTACTGGTACTCTCCTGATGACGACAGTTCATGGTATGTCGTTTTATATTTCATTATTTGTGCTTTGCTTATGTGTTTAGGTTTTTTTGCTCGTGGTATTGTACACTTCATATCAGCATCATCATCATTGTCAACCATTATCAATCCACTGCTGGACGAAGGTCTCCCCAAGTTTCCTCCACAACGGTCTGTCTTGTGCCAGTCTCCTCCATGTCACTCCCGCATACTTTCGAATTTCATCCACCCATCTTCCATGTGGTCTTCTTCTGGGTCTTTTCCTGTCCCTTGGAATCCAATCTAAAATTTCGGCTGTCCATCGATGGTCTGTTCTTCTGGCAGTATGTCCAGCCCATTGCCATTTCAGGGATTTAACTCTGATCATGATGTCTTCCACTCTTGTCATTTTTCGGATCCACGTGTTCCTCTTCTTATCTCTCCTGGTTACACCAAGCATGCACCTCTCCATGCTACTTTGAGTTGTCTGCAGCCTTTGTATGTCTCTTTTAGCTAAGGTCCACGTCTCTGCACCATACGTAAGCACTGGAAGGATGCATTGATCAAACACTTTTCTTTTAAGACATAATGGCATATTGCTCTTGAAAATTATGCTGTTTCTTCCAAAAGCTCTCCAGGCAAGTTTTGTACGCCGATTAATTTCTTCACCAATGTGACCCTCACTTGATATCTGCTGTCCAAGATAAACGTACGTGTCTGTTATTTCCAGCTTTTCTCCATCAATCGATAAATCTTCATTTCTTGTAAAAGCATTGTACATCACTTTTGTCTTCTGAAAGTTCATTTTTAATCCCACTTCTTTACTCTTGTCAGCAAGTTCCTGGATCATACTCTGTAGCTCTGATGGGGTAGTTGTAAAAATGACTATGTCATCAGCAAAACGAAGGTGGGTTAGATAATCTCCATTAATCTTTATCCCTTTGTTTTCCCAGTTCAGTGATTGAAAGACATTTTCCAATGTGGCATTAAAGAGCTTCGGAGATATGGTGTCACCTTGTCTCACTCCTTTTCCAATTTTTATGTATGTTGTATTTTAAAACAGCCGAATCTTTGCACTTGCATTTTCATAGATGTTATTAATAATATTAATGTATGCATCTTCAATACCGCAGGATTTCAGAGCCATTGCAACTGCTGATGGTTTCACCGAATCAAAGGCTTTTTCATAATCGATAAAAGCCATGCACAATGGAAGTTCATATTCCCTCGCTCTTTCAATTAGTTCTCTCAGTACTTGGACATGATCTATTGTGCTGTAGCCACTCCTGAATCCAGCTTGTTTTCTCGGTTGAGCCATGTCCAGTGTCACCTTCAAGCGGTGTGAAAGAACTTTAGTGAAGATTTTATAAACCACTGATAGGAGGCTGATAGGTCTGTAGTTCCTGAGATCCTCAATGTCACCTCTTTTATGTCGCAAGATCATTGTAGCGTTGTTCCAATCCTCAGGAATTTTCCCTTCATTAAGGCATCGAGTGAAAATTTGGGCGAGTACTGTTTCGATTTCTCCACTTGCTTCTTGTATGATGTCTACAGTAATTCTATCTTCTCCTGGAGCTTTTCCCCGCTTCATGTTCTTGATTGCATGTGCAACTTCTGCTGGAAGGACTGGAAGAACTCTGGTACTGGTATCTTTCATGATGTCTGGAGTACATGTATCATCCCTTTCATATAATTTGGAGTAGAAATCTTTCACTCTTGTCAAAATTTCGCCTCTATTTCTTGTTACAGAACCATCTTCTTTTCTCAGTGCCATAATCTGTTTTTCCCCTTACTGAGATGTCCCTTTGCTATCTTTAGGCTTTGGTTGTTTTCAATTGCTTTCCTTACTAGTTCACAGTTGAATTTCCTTACGTCTTCAGTGATACTTTTTCGTACTGTCTTGCATAGCTCTATATATTCCACTTTGGAAGTCACATCTTCTTTAGTTGTCCTCATCACTCTTCTTTTTTGCATCAACATTTTGGTTTTTCCTGATAATTTGTTCACATGCAATTTGTTCTTAGACCCAGCTAATTTTGTTGCTGTTTCCATAAGAGCTTTGGTTACTTTTCTGTTAACTTCAGAAATATCCATTTCTTCCAATGTTAGGCCTTCTAAAGCAGAGAATCTGTTCTTCAGTTCCAATTTGAAGGTATTATGGTGTTTTTTAAGGTTGGTTATGTCAATACATTTTGTTTGTCTTATGTGCTTGCTACGTTCGAGTTTAGTGTTGAGGTGCATCTTACATCTCACCAATCTATGGTCACTGCCTGTGTTGAACTTGTTTAGCGCACTGCAGTCTTCTATGACGAATTTTTTGTTACACATAATAAAATCAATTTCACTTGTCGTCCCATTTGGATGTCTCCATGTCCATTACCTGTGCGGCTTTTTCTTGAAAAAGGAGTTCAAGATGAAAAACCCTTCTGCCTCTGCAAACTCTACGAGAGTATTTCCACGCTGGTTTCTGTTGCCGTGACCGAATTTACCTACTGAAGTTTCATTCTGTTGCCGTTGCTCTATTTTTGCATTGAAATCTCCCATAATTATCTTCAAGTGCTGCTTACCTTTATTATTTAGATCACGAATTTCCTCATAAAATTCTTCAATTTCTTCTTCAGCATGACTTGTGGTGGGTGCATAAGTTTGAATAATCTGAGCCTGGTATCTTCTCGAGAGTTGGATAACGAGTCGTGCAGCTCTGTCAGAGGAACTTTCAACTTCTACCACTTTATCCTTCAGTTTCTTGTTTATAATAAATCCAACACCACTAGTTCTGCCAGTATCTGTCCCACGATAGTAGAAGAGATGTCCACTTTTCAGTTCAATGAGATCTTCTCCTTTTCTCCTTACCTCACTTAGCCCGACGATGTCCCACTTGATCCTTTGTAGTTCCTCTTCCAATTCAAGAAGCCTTGAATCAGAAGATAGGGAGCGTCCGTTGTACGTAGCCAAGGTCAGCATCAGATGGCAGCCTAGTCCGGTCCTCCGGGGATTCTTAGCACCCTCTGCCTTCACGTCGCACTGGCCGCTGCCTTGGCCAGGTACATTCCAGCTGCCGGAGACTGAGGGCCAAGATTTAAGTTGTGGAGTCATTTTGGGGGGTTTGGCCATAACTCACCACGCTGGCCAAGCGGGTTTGTGAGTGTACACTTCATATATATATATATATATTTATAACTATAAGTAGAGTTAATGACAAATTTTACAACCAAAATTAAAAATTTTAAAACCAAAGTTTTCAACAAACAATCTGAAGATCATGACGGGCAACGCAACAATGATGAATATTCAGAACTTACAAACTACAAAGCAGAGACTGAAACAAAAATTTATTAAATAAGGACAATAAAAAACAAATTAAACCTCAATACCCAACAGCCATCAGTAAAGAATAAATAAAGAGCAAAAAACAGAATGCAGAAAGTGTCGAGAATGCCGAGCCTTATCTTTATCAAGGACCAGCAAAACTCTGCATTTTCTCACTTCCACAAAGACCTAGTTGGAAATGGGTTTCTGCAAAATCATAGATGCAAGTATAAATTCCACAGTAATTTTTAATGAATATAACCGCCATCAATGATACGGGAAAAATAATTCAGCTAACGTTATTTGCATACATATATAACTTTCTTGGCCCAACCCATACTCCATGCTCCGCAGTTCATTCTGCTTTGATGATTACAAGACGACCTTCTTCCGTTCTCGAATTAGAAGAGACTTCGCTGTCACATCTGATGCCCATTCTAGACAATCCGAACTAAAAAACATCGTCGAATCGGCTACTAAGGCCGGATATACGTCGAACCAGATGCATAACTTTATCGAGAAAGTCAGAAACAGCCGCGCTAATATTTCTATGCTGCAATTTCGCTACCTGGGCTCTATTCCCTACATACCAAATGTTTCCTAGCCACTCAAAACCGCGCTCAGGAGGATGAACTTCGGTGGCGGCATGAGGTCTCCGGCATCTTTGTATACAATGCTTAAGAGAAATATTGACAAACCCCCGCTTCTCAATGACGCAGGTGTTTATGCCACTACGATACTACATCGGAATGAGCAAACGTTCGTTTGGAATTATAATTATCGAACATAAAAGGGATACAAAAGACGGAAAAATAACCACTGCCCTATCAAGAGAAGTCAAGTTCAAGCCGGCCGATCCTATATGGAGTGATGTAAAGAAATTAGCTTCATACTCCACACCCAAATCTCCTGCTATTCGCGAAACCTTGGAAATCTAGACCTGCTGCGAGGCTTGCAATGACAGCGTCTCTCCGGAGTTGCCATGTATTTTGAGTCAATTCTTCAAATAATGGTGTGTTTTCTACCTTGGTACCGCGTGCCCAACCAACGTGATCTCGGCAGTTTCGTTTGCGCCTATTTATTTATTGTCTAGTCAAGTCACCGCGTTCCCTGATCATTCGTCCGAAAGGGGTCCGGCTTCGAATCCCGGTGAGGCATGGATGTTGTGTTTGTCTTACGGCACTTGCTCTCTCCCTTCCCCGGAACCAGTGATCCAGTGATTCTAAATTAGGGACGGACGACTGCTTATAGCCCACTGAGTTGCTCACGGTGGTCGTCAAACCTCCAATAATAATTAAAAAAAGTCACCGCGTTCAAATTGTTGAAGCGTTCTATTGTTCAGTTTGCAGTTAGCTGTCTACTTTCCTTGAAAAAGTCATCTGGTTGATGTGCGAAAGTTTGGAAAGTTTTATTTCTATTCTACGCCAAGAAATTTCAGATTATTAATGTAGTTACACTATTTTGAGTACAATTGGTGTACAGTTCCTACGTATGGAATTTTTTACCTGTTCAATGTGAGACAGCAGCAGCATGGAACATTGCAGTCAAATACTCGTAAGGTTTTTTGCTGCTTAAGAAAGGAGTAGAGCAGATGATTTATTGCGTCATTTCAATAGGTGCCTTGCTTGGAAGTTGCTTTCATCCAGCATAAACACACAGTTATGCCTTCCTCCAGAACACAAAAACATCGCCATATGTATTCCTACAAAAAAAGGGGAAGAGTTACTAACAGATCTATATCAATAATCTTTCATTTTATTTACATTTCAGCTTGTTGTTCCTTACTGCATAAGCCGACCTTACACACACAATGTATTGTGCCATGGAGATGTTTTGCCCAATGTGGCACCTACGTCATTATTTCCGAACAAACAAACTGTTTGTTATTGTGCTGCAACAAAGAGAATGTTTCTTGTTATTAAAAAACTGATTGGTGCGTGCTCCCATGTTTTTATAAAAATAGCCTATAGGTAAATGCAATAACCTCAACAGCAGTTTTTTAAAAAGTCGGTAGTATTCAAATGAAAAACAAATTTGCTTACCAATTTTTTTCCTCGGGACTTTTAGTAAATGAAAAGGACATTTTCCTTCCGTTTTTTCCCTCGGAACTTTTAGTAATTGTGATAAGGAAAAGAAAGCTGATTCCATGCTGTCCGATAGGCAGGAATGCGGGTTTTGAAAATCAGATTTTTGTGAAAACCATACATGCATGTAAGTTTATTTTCAAAACTTTCACTACACGTAAGTTGATGTCCTACAAAGTTTACCCAAAATTTACATCAGTTTTTATCCAACTGTGATGCAAAGAAAAAAAAATTGAACTATTATATTTTCAGCCCTTGACTTCAGCAAGAGGTTGTGCCTTTGCTCCTGTTCTTGGAGAAAGTTAGGAAAATACTTCACATACACGTTTACTCATTAAATAAATTCACCCAAACAATAAATTGGATACAATATGGTTCATATGAACGGCTAACGTCCTTTCTATTTCTTCCCCTTTTTATCAGTTGTCTTGTGCAGGTCTTTTGCAGAAAGAGAAAGAGCATATGTCTTGCAGACTGCGTTGAATCTAAATTCCTCAAAGTGGTTTTGCCAAATTCCACGGAAAAAGGTTTTTGAGAAGTTTCAAGAAAGCAACGTTTTCAGAAGTTATCGGACTTTTCATTCACAGGAAGGCTATCCTATATTACAATTCCCTGAAAAAGCTTTCTGTAGCATGACAACAACGAAATACATGTTACCTCATCTTGATCGGTATACCTACATACACAGGGTCTGACGTATCCTTTTTTTCTTTCTCTTCCATTCCTGTATATATTTAAGGAAATAATTACCAAATCAAGTTTTTATTAGTGTTATTAAAGTTATATGGGGCAGAAACGTGGACAATCGGGAAGAAAGAAGCCAAAATGTTGGAGGCATTTGAAATGTGTTTATGGAGAAGAATGAAAAAAATAAAGTGGATTAAAAAAAATTACCAATAATGAAGTGTTGTAAAGAGTTGAGGAAGAAAGGAATATTCAAAAGACCATAAGAAAAAAATATAACTGGATTGGACATTTGTTAAGAGGAGACAGCTTATTGAAAAGAATGATTGAAGGGAAAATTGAAGTAAAACAACCAAGAGGAAGGAGACGACTAATGATGCTTGATGATATTGTTACGACCTTTGGGCTTCAGATATCAGGATGCCAAATTATTTCCTGACTGCGATTCGATCGCTGGATCCGCAAATATACCTCGTTAGCCAATTAGCCTA
Organism: Macrothele yani; assembly: GCA_039090855.1. Taxonomy (NCBI): domain Eukaryota; kingdom Metazoa; phylum Arthropoda; class Arachnida; order Araneae; family Macrothelidae; genus Macrothele; species Macrothele yani. The sequence goes on along the minus strand of CM077030.1, from coordinate 181,919,696 downwards.
CACAGTACACCAATAAACCAATGGAGGCACATTATAACAATTAAAACAGGTATTTAATGGATTCAGGCATAATTTTCACCGGATACTTCATATAATAGTAAAAGCTATAATTTCCGGCCAGCTTTGGCCCTCTTCGGTGTTTCAGAAAATATGTCTTAACGAAAAGTCTGTTCGTTCACAATGGGCCGCAAAGAAAATACTTATTAAAGTACTTACGTCGTTTCTAGTATCCCAAGTACTGATGACACCGACAAACACAAACACAAACACTCACACGGGTAGTTTCATTTTAACTTCCATCACTGTTCTTTCCATGCTTTGGCCAAAACGACGTCGTTCCTCGTCGCTGGAGGTGCGCACTCAGACACACACACACACACACACAAGAGATTTCTCCCCTACTTGAATACGAAGAGGCTAGCGGTTACTTCAGACACTATCTCTCTCTCTGCAAGGGGCTCCTCCATGGCTCCTGAGACCAGGCATTCCTTCTCTCTCTTTCTCTGCATTTAACCTGAAATGGCTCCTTTTCCGGCAGGTATCGGTGGTCCGGCTGGGTGATGAAAGTTTCCAGGCAAAGTTAGTGCTGGTTATTCCTCAGCTTATGTTTTTGGCTGGCTTTCCTTTTCATGCTCAGAATTGCTAGAGCGGCAGCAGACGGCAACAAATTTCCAGCGCGAGGAAAATCCCCTTCCTAGTTCTCTCGGCTATCAAACGGATTCTGCTACTCAACAACAATCTCCCGTCTCCAAGAGGTGGTAAGCGGTGAATTCTACCACTTGATACTGCGGCATATTTATTAGTAAACGCTCTTCAAGTCCAAAAGCTTTCCCATTGTGTCGCGCGCGGCACAGAGAAAAGCTTCAAAAGCGCTTGCCGTTTAAACAACTTTTGAGCTATGGGAAAAAGCTTTTAAACTCTTACCTGTCTCATTTCCGTTTATGGGCTCTTTTTTCTCGTGGCAAACACCTGCAACTCGCCACTTGAATTCAAAGTGCTAGAAGATCTTTTCTTTATATACCGCCCCTCGCTAGTGTTTAAATTATAACTCTCTGTTAATTAAAACCCCCAATCAAGTTTCAATTACCGTTAATTAGCCACGCCTTTCTCCAATTAATTATGCAAGGAGGGGATCGTCACAATATCATGGGCACAGGAAGCTATCAAGTATTGAAGGAGGAAACAAGAGACAGAGAAAACTGGAGGAAGAGAACTTGTTGAGTTACCGTTGGACCTGTCAAAAGACAGAACACTAATGATGATGATGATTAAAAGTGTGAAATACTTAAGGTATAAACTTTGTTTATTTTACATAAGTGTCTATATTTTGAGTATGTTGTCATCTATCGTCTTTCACCGGTCAAAACTTTTGAGCATGTCCCGAGCATACTGTATCATTAAAAAAAAATTGTGGTCCTTAAGAGGTTAATAGCACACTGAAGAAATCAGAATTGCGAGATATAAGCTGTTAAGTGGACGTGGAAGAACCTTAAACTTGACGTTGTGAATTGCCGCCATGGTTGCAACCGAGCATTATCGAGGTGATTTTTTTTTTTTTTTTTTGCCAACACTTCTCTTCTTTTGTTGCAAAGTGCATGGTTCAACTTGTCCCGAAGCATTGCTGAACATGTTGGATTCTGAAGAGCTTACCCGTGTTCCTGATAATGCTCCAAAATAGGCCCAAACATATCCCAAAACAAGATTAGCATGACTGTTTTTGACAGAGGGAATTCTCGAATTTTATTTTGTCAAGGGTTGAAGGGTGTATCCTCTCCCCACTTTGTCCCTTGCTTTCAGGTTTAAAATTGTGCATTTAAATCTCGTTTTCAGTGATAGCACTTTCCAGTAAAACTGGACCTTCTTTATAACACTGAAAAAACTGAGGGTAAATCTCCCTGTGCTGTTGTTTGTGCTGATCGGTTTGCTGTTCCGTGACCCACTTAGCACATACTTTCCTGCATCCTAAATCGTCCAGTATCCAAGTCACCATTGCAGAGGTAGAACCGTAACTTAGGTCTAACATGTCCGCCATACTAGACACAGTAATCGGCCGGTCTTCTTGATGAGAGAGTCAACACGATCGACATGGTCTTGAGTTTGCGCTGTTGACTGCCGCCCTAATCGAGCTTCATTGGTCACACTTGATCTGTCAGATTTGAGACTTTTTTCCATTTGTAAACTTTTCTCTGGCCTATACGTTTGCTACCACAGTGCGCTGCCATTCTTCTGTAAATTTCAGCAGGCTTGACTCCTTCTTCTCATGTAAACCTTTTTACTGCACGCTGGCCAACAGCGGTGCAATCGAGAAGAGGAACTTCCATGTTCACACATTCACCGGAGGAGCAACGCTGTTCTGCTGCTTTCGCTCGCGACATTAGTTAAGTTCAGAAATTACTTTGACTTCCTAATCTTCTTTCGTATATAACTTTTGTTATCATTTAGAATCGTTCTCCGTTTTCTAAAACAAAGTCTGAAACCATTTCAAGTTGCAAAGTTACACTATGGAAATTTTTTTAGTAGTTTGGCTGCACCAAAAAGAGGTGCTATACGATCTGCACCATTTTGGGGACAAAGGTGTGATGCACGAAACATAACATGATACAATTATGCACCATATCATGGAATCCAACCAGAATGGAGCGAAGTTGCACCCTCCGCCCCCGTGGCGCAGTTGTCTAAGCGATGGCTTCTGATCATTATTCCGAGATGGGTCCGGGTTCGAATCCCGGTTAGGCGTGGATGATGTGTTTGTCTTATGGCACTAGCTCTCTCCTTTCCCTGGAACCAGTAGCCCTAAATTAGGCACGAGCGACTGCTTATATCCAACTAACTGATCACGGTCGTCGTTAAATCTCTACTAAAAAAAAAAAAAAAGTTGCCCCCATCGCGCCATGTCTTCGTGCGTTTCATGCATCCTGCAATGGCTTGCCTTTGTCCCAAAAGTGGTGCGGCTAGTGTAGCACCACTTTTTGGTGCATCTACAACAAATGTTTAACGGTGTAGGTCAAGTGCCATAAACTCGATGTTACCATCGGGCATATATTATATTGACACCTGAAAATTAGAGCTCGGTAATAACCGAGAAAGTACTGCGATGGAAAAGGTTTTAAGCCATCAACAGTTACCATCACCGCAAGGACTGTGTTGTAAATAATGAAGAACCACTACTACTGGAAAAATTTATAGTGATCAAAAGTTGCAGCTGTAATGATAGTTTGTAGAAAAAAAGGGGGAGGGAAAGAAAATCTTTGCATATCTAAGGTAAAAAAAGCTGTTTTGTAAATACGGACGAGAAATTTTTGATTCAGTATCATTATCTCCGCTCTGAGAACAGCAAGCATTAAGTCCTGGCGCATAATCGTCCTGAATAGCAAATGCCTCAGGTTGTGACTCCTTTCATTACGGCAGTGAATTCGTAACAAAGGAGATCGACAGTACGTATATCGTAAATACAGGTATGTAAAATACCTTCAATCAGTGAACTGGTCCAGGCGATTAGTTGATTAGGGGTTATATCTCTATAGTCTTCTCCGTGTCTCTTCGTCTCTATTTAGCAGGCTTTTTTGCTATGTTTTTTTTTCAGCTGCATTTTTTTGGATTGGAAATTTAACGACCACCGTGAGCAACTCAATGGGCTATAAGCAGTCTCCCGTCTCTAATTTAGACCCATTGGTTCCAAAGAAAGGAGAGAGCCAGTCCTGTAAGACAAAAAGAACATCCATGCCTCACCGGGATTCGAACCCGGACCCCTTTGGACGAATGATCAGAGGCCATCGCTTAGACCACTGCGCCACCGGGGCGGCTCATCTGCTTTTGGAGCCACAAATCTTCAATACTTTCTTGCTTATTTTGAGAAATATTGCATTGATGCAATTTTGTTTTTGTGAAATATGGACACAATATCTAAAATTAGATACAAAAGAAGAGTAATCGTGAGCAAATTAAAAATATCGTGAAAAATTTCGACGCTCTGGCCTACATTGATCATTATCCTGAATATCAAATATCTGCGGAACAGCAGACTTTCGTTTTTTGATTTTTTTTTTGATTTACTTGCACTCATTTGGTTTCATTTCGCAGTACACCGGAGTATTTAATAAATGTCTCATGAGTATTTTATCAAGGTCTACTTTCAGAGAAAATTAAACGTTTTCAAGATTGTTCCTCCATATGTGCTGTAGCTATTGAGATTTTCGTAGCAACTGCTGGAAAACAATGAAAAGAGTATCTTTAGGAGTTTATTACAACGGTAAAAAGATTCGTAGCAGTCACTGAATTGACTAACGGAACTTAAAGAAGCAAGTGATTCAGACTGATTGTTAAAGCTAGATTGTGAAGCATCAGTCATCCTTCGCATCAGGATGAAGTTTCTAGCATCACCTGGTCTCTCAAAACAGACACACGATACTTGAAAAATTGTAAGAAGCAGTCATTTAGATGGAACAAGTACAAAAGTGGTAATCGTGCGTAAATTGCAGATACGGAGGTGGAAATAATACCTTCCTTAGCAGCGCGCCTACCGTCCTCTTACCACCACACCACAGACAGACACTGCAGAGCGTTATCTATCACGGAAAACAGAGCGAGTTCTTTATCCACGAACACCATGTCTGTCCCCTCCCCTGCTGCTGCTGCTGCTACGGGCATTAATTAATCAGCCCTCGCCTCCGAAGAGCATTCCGTGGCTCCTTGCCAGCTCGAGGGGCACACAGAGAAACAGGCAGTCTGCCACCCGAGAGATGAATGACGTTCGTTAGGACTCCAGAGACATTCCACTTCTGCCTATTGTGTTCCTCCCCCTCCCTATCTCACTCTCAATGCCTTTCTCTCCCTCCGAGCATCTTCCCTGTTTTCTGTTTCCTTGTCTTCTTCTCCAGACTCTTGCGTTGTTTCTCCGATCCACTGCTCTTAAGTGCGCGGAGTCGAGCAATGATTTGGCTGATGCGTACACCCTTACAAATGACTCTCCTGTTTCGATAATTGCACGACTCAAACAATAGTAACTTCTCATTTAAGGGAAAATATTACCTTTACAGCTGCACCCCTACCATTTAGGGATGCAATACACTGGAAGAACTTCTGATTTGTGGTCCTTAAGAGGTTAATAGCACACTGAAGAAATCAGAATTGCGAGATATAAGCTGTTAAGTGGACGTGGAAGAACCTTAAACTTGACGTTGTGAATTGCCGCCATGGTTGCAGCCGAGCATTATCGAGGTGATTTTTTTTTTTTTTTTTGCCAACACTTCTCTTCTTTTGTTGCAAAGTGCATGGTTCAACTTGTCCCGAAGCATTGCTGAACATGTTGGATTCTGAAGAGCTTACCCGTGTTCCTGATAATGCTCCAAAATAGGCCCAAACATATCCCAAAACAAGATTAGCATGACTGTTTTTGACAGAGGGAATTCTCGAATTTTATTTTGTCAAGGGTTGAAGGGTGTATCCTCTCCCCACTTTGTCCCTTGCTTTCAGGTTTAAAATTGTGCATTTAAATCTCGTTTTCAGTGATAGCACTTTCCAGTAAAACTGGACCTTCTTTATAACACTGAAAAAACTGAGGGTAAATCTCCCTGTGCTGTTGTTTGTGCTGATCGGTTTGCTGTTCCGTGACCCACTTAGCACATACTTTCCTGCATCCTAAATCGTCCAGTATCCAAGTCACCATTGCAGAGGTAGAACCGTAACTTAGGTCTAACATGTCCGCCATACTAGACACAGTAATCGGCCGGTCTTCTTGATGAGAGAGTCAACACGATCGACATGGTCTTGAGTTTGCGCTGTTGACTGCCGCCCTAATCGAGCTTCATTGGTCACACTTGATCTGTCAGATTTGAGACTTTTTTCCATTTGTAAACTTTTCTCTGGCCTATACGTTTGCTACCACAGTGCGCTGCCATTCTTCTGTAAATTTCAGCAGGCTTGACTCCTTCTTCTCATGTAAACCTTTTTACTGCACGCTGGCCAACAGCGGTGCAATCGAGAAGAGGAACTTCCATGTTCACAAGTCTAATTACTGGTGCATAGCGTCTTCGAACACCCCAAAATGCCGGCTGACCTTATGTGAAAGGGAATTAATACGAAAATGCTTTAAAATGTTGTATCAGCGTAAATAAATTATGTAATTCGAATATAAGTGATCAAGTTTCGTTTGGAAGGATTTTTTGGATCAGTTCACTGTATCAGCTTGGGTGTAATCAGTGATAGCCTTAGACATGACACTGTTGCTGTCCACATATTTTTGGTCAAATTGATTAATCACCTAAAAAGCAGAATGGAACAAATCATCCATATCCACTATTTCAGTGATGGTTCAACTGCGCAGTACAAGAATTACAAAAATTTTATTATCTATGCTGTCATAAAAATGACTTTGGAATAACCGCCGAATGGAATTTTTTGGCACAATCCATGGAAAATCTCCATGTGATGGGATCGGTGGAACAGCTAAGCGACTGACAAGAAAGAGCAAGAATTCAGCGAACTACTGAAAATCAAATTTTAACACCAGAAGATTTATTCAAATTCTGCGACCAACAAGTACAAGGAATCAAGTTTATTTTCATCTCAAAGGAAGAAATAGAAGCTGAAAGAATATCACAAGAAGAACGATTTGAAGACTGTCACACAATAGCTGGAACAGGTGAAAACCACCATTTTTTGCCTATGGATTCCAAGCATATTCACGTTAGTCGGGTGTCGAATGACACAACCTCTTTTATTGCCTCTGTTGATCAATCTACTGAAGAAAATATTCCTTTCATGCCAATTTCGAACCTTTCCCCTGGACAATATATTGCCTGCATCAATGATAACCAGTGGTGGATTGCCAACATTTGTGAAGCCTCCATTGAAGAACATGACACACTGATAAATTTTATGATTCCTTTTGGCCCTACTCATTCCTTTTATTGGCCTGAAAGACAAGATATCTGTTGGATTCCTGAATAACACATCATTATGATTATCCCGGCTCCTTCAGCAACTAGAACAGGACGACAGTACAATTTGCCAAAAGCTGTGCTCCGAAGCATTGAGGAAAAATTCCAATCCACGAGGCAATAATTATCTACAGGACAGGCTTGTGAACCATTTTGAAGAAACCTACACACAAGCTTGGGAACCAAGATGAAGAAACCCAATTGAGGCTTTGGAACCAAGATAAAGAAACCAACACCAAGGCTTGGGAAATTCTGAAAAAGATCCCCCTATGCGTGACTGGATTTGCCAAGCTACTGGGTGTGCCCTCTTGGCAATGGGGTTGCTGATTCTAGAGGGTAAACTCCAAAAAATTGGTAGTGGCGTAGACACCATGGACCAATGCAGTTCTGAAATGTGGTTGGTTCCCAGTCATATGTTGTACGCTAAGTGTTAAGTACAGCTGTTGAATAACAACTATCATATATGCATGTAAAATTTCACTGACTTGTGTCAAGAATTATAAAAAATTCTGGCCGTGGGACAAAATACGACTGGTCTTCAGAAGTTTCCATGATAGTACCAATGAAAGATTCACAGAATTGCCACCACTCATGTGTGAGGAGGTGACAAGATGGAAATTGAGCACAGAATTGTTAATTAACTAAACTATTCTTTTGTACACAGTATCAACTAGTTTTACGGTTGAATCAATGCACTACCTAGCTCTGGGAACTGTGCTAATGGGTTAGTCGAATTTGTTATTTATGTAGTGTCAAAATTTGTTCCCAGGAAAAATGTCGTCCATAATCTCACGAACTATGGTAGTTAGCAATTTACTTCTTATGCAGTTGTACAAGAAACCCCCTATGACGCACACAAGAACACCACGAAGGATCCCCTCGCCCCTTTTGGGGTTTGAGGGGGCTATTGCGCCCCCTTTTACAGATAGGACAAGAAAGTCAATTACAAACTTGTTCAGCGAGGCAAAAATAATACATAAATGTTTTTGTCCCATAAAAAAAGATGGAAGAAAATTCTCCAAATGCGAAAAAAGCGGGAAGCTACCTGAGTCGCTGTGTCCGAAGCATATTTGCATGGATTTCAAATGTGCTTTCTGCTCTGTTGTTAGAATACAACAATGATATGCGTGGTCGGTATGCCAACACTTCGTGAACCAGTGACGGGAAGTCGAAAGCTTTGCCACGTACGCAAGTCAATTAGATGTGCATACAGTTTTCCTATTGGATGAGTATTTCGCCATTTTATGTTATTTCTTCTTGTTTCAGTGTATTTCTTACTGTATTGGACATCAAAGTCTGATATTGAATATGTCAAGAAACTGCGTTTTATTTCAGAACAAGAACTGTTGATAAGGTTTGTAGGAAAACCTTTTCTTTGTGCTTTCATTTACTTAGAGCTTACCAGTTTAGATAAGTTCTAAGTAATAAGAAGTAAATCGCTAACTGCCATACTTCGTGAGATATTGGCCTGATCAAGGACTTTCCTTGTAACCCTGTATCATCATCATCATCATCATTGTCAACCATTATCAATCCACTGCTGAGCGAAGGTCTTCCCAAGTTTCTTCCACAACGGTCTGTCTTGTGCCAGTCTCCTCAATGTTACTTCCGCATACTTTCGAATTTCATCCACTCATCTCCCATGTGGTCCTCTTCTGGGTCTTTTCCTGTCCCTTGGAATCCAATTTAAAATTTCGGCTGTCCATGGATTGTCTGTCCTTCTGGCAGTATGTCCAGCCCATTGCCATTTCAGGGATTTAACTCTGATCATGATGTCTTCCACTCTTTTCATACAACTCAAAGAGGCATGGAGAGGTGCATGCTTGGTGTAACCAGGAGAGATAAGAAGAGGAACAAAAAAAAACTGTATACATACATGTATATATAGAAGGCAGAGGTCATTTGATGAAATATTGTCTCACACCGCAAACACTGTGCCAAAGACAAGTGATTTGGAAGGCTCACGACAGTGGTATTTGGGTACACAACTCAAACAGCGTATGGCATAAGTGTGTGGATAAAAACTCTTACTTCGAATTGTTTAAGTCCATGGCGGCTCGTGATAAGCTGCGATGGGAGATTGGGAGGAACTGTAACCCAGTTTTGTAGATATCACTTCTAAGGTTAAATTATTGTGAGCCTCTCACGGTTGTTTGTGTGTGCGTGTGTCTTTTTAATAGTGTCTACTGCATACAGTGGAGTGTTTCAGTAGGTTTATGATGTGAGGGCATTGAACAAACAAAATCGGGACATATAAAGTTTTTTTTTTTTTATTATTGGGGTTTAACGACCACCGTGAGGCATGGGCTACAAGCAGTCGCCCCTCACTAATTTAGGGTCACTGGTTCCAGGGAAGGGAGAGAGCCAGTGCCGTAAGACAAACACAACACCCATGCCTCACAGGGATTCGAACCCGAACCTCTTACGGAAGAATGATCAGAGGCCATCGCTTAGACCATTGCGCCACCGGGGCGGCATATAAAGTTCAAAATATTAAAAAGAATACCGATATTGCTTTATTCCATAGTCTTACCGTTTTCTTTTATTCCCCTATCATCAACAGTATTGATATTTTGGACTTATTTCTGACTGGCTGAATTGTACTCGGCGTATCTCAGGCCAAGATACAACTTTTATCTTCTTATTTTCCTTTTACTGCCGTGAATAATTGTGTTCTATGAGTACTCCCCCCCCCCACTTCCCAGAAACTCCTAGTCATTCATGAAAATATTCGCTTTGTATGCATTATATATGAACAAACATTGTTATCAGTGCAGTAATAATATCTTTAAAATATATGAATACCGAGTTCGCACACCTTTTTATAAACTATGTTAATCGTTTTTCCATTCGGTGCTGCATTGTTGCTTTTCTCTGAATTTTTTAATTCTTCTGTTTCCATAGCTATAGCTACAGCCACGAATTTCCTCAATCCATATGACAAAAATATTGTTACGACTTTTTAGGTACTGAAATGAATTCGATTAGCAGGTATGGCAATAGGCGGGAACAGCATTAATTATGGGGTGAAAATTAACAGCTAGTGGTTTCCCGCATTGCAAAAGAGGAGAACACAGATAAGAGCCCTTTTTCTTGGAAGGGAGAAATCCTAGCCTGGTGTGGGGAACACGATGCGTCGCCCCCTTAGTGCGTGTCGATCAAGTTGGATAGCCATTAAAGTGTCAACAGATCAGGAAACTTATGGCGTTTGCTACTCCGAACCTTGGCAGGATAAAGGAGTGTTAGTTAAGTTATGTGTTTTCTGTACTTTCAGGAAGTGGGACCCACCACATATTCCGAATGCAGAGTCATGTATTTCATACCACTTCACCTCGCCAAATGCTTTCAGGCTGACAAGAGAGTTTAAACAGACCCCTAAGAAGAAGAACAAGGAATCTGTGAATGATGTAAACAAGCGGAAAAGAATAGTCTGGTTCCGAGCCGTGAAGGGAACGAGTCTCGGTGAAGCGGATCCAGCTCGAAGGAAGAGCTTCTGTCCGAAGATGACGGCCAGCTATACAAGGAGCGGCCGAGCGGTTGATATTACCGCGAGGAAATAGGAGAGAGAGAAGACGATACCTCTTCTCCGGGTGCTAGATTGCACGTAAGAGAAAGCCAGTATCCCGGAGGTCACACGATGTGATGGAATTACAGCCCCGAATGACGGAGATGCCGACCGGTGATGTATGCGAGAAACACCTTTGGAGAGACGAACAGATCCTTCTACATGTCAGCGGCTTCGTTCCACCACGACATTGGTGTGCATAAATGCGTCCATGATTTCATGCAGGTGAATGCAGTGCACGAGAGAAAGTGGGAGATGGGGTTCTACTCCCCTCTCCATTGGTTATAGTGCGCGCTCTGAAATGGGTGTGTCATCACACAGGTGCGCTTCGAATATAAATACATCAAACATGGATACCTGAGGAAACAGCATATCTGTAAGTACAGAACTTATGTATGCATGCCAGTTGTGATTAGATTGGCTTCGGTAAGCCAATAGACTCTCGTCGGCTGAGAACTGTATTTAAAGCCGGACTGTATAGGCCAACAAATAATCATTGACTTTAATGATAAATTCAGCCTCAGAGCTATCCCGAAAGGGGCGAGTCTACTTGACGCCCCTCCTTAACAATCCTCTGTACATAGACGCCTTCATCATTATCCTCATATTGTGTTGTTAATTGATTAAATGTCTGTTGTCTCGTGCCAGTCCTGAAGTTGCATGACTAATTAATGAGTGTCAGAATTTCTTAGTTTTAATTGGCTAAATTGCAAGATAAATTCTTTTCACCAGTACATAAGATTTCGGCGATAAAAAGAGCTCACAAATATTATTCTAAATTCTACTGTCTACCTCCGGGTCGTCAGCCATTGCCTGACATCCTGACATCTATATCCTTAAAGCTTATTTTTATTCGATAATCCGTCGACCCGGGGGGGTAGCAACAATATTTTAATGCGGGTGCCAACGGGAATGCTCACTCATTCAAGGTCACATACACGTTCTATCTGGGTCTCCCATATTCCCTTTGAACCTTCGACTTGAAACTGGCCCCTGTTACTTGGACGACAATAAAAAAACAAACAAACAAACATTATTCCAAGTTTCGAAGCATTTTCCATGATTTCGCGAAGAGTTATTTCAGCGATACCCACACATAGGCATTCTCTTTAATAAATATAGATTGAAAATACATTCAGTTTACTTTTCATTTTGAAGCCATGACTACAATTTACTATAGAAAATTTTGTTTTAAACATTTGCGATACTCATAGATTTTCTAAACAATTAAAGCTACATTTGTAAGTCTTCGGTATGAACGGAGCTTGTATCTTTGGCGTTTTTTGCATTGTACTACGAAAAAGACGCTCGTCATCCTTTTGGTACCTACGTCTCTAATTAAATGTTGTTCCTTAGGGAATTAAGCATAGCTTACTACTTAAACTGAAACATACAGTTTGTTTTGAGATGGGAGAAAAATGGGGAAAAATTGAAAAAAAAAAAAAAAAAGAAAGAAACTGGGTGAAACTACCAAAAAATGCATTTGACATTACTTCTTTTGTTTTTTTAATTCATTTCACCATTTTATTTCACATTCAGCAGTACAACAATTGCATTGATGAACAAAGCTCGCAGCACAGAGTAAAACAGAGATCATTCCAGCTACGTCACTGGCCACAGTCCGAGGACCGCACAAATATGCAGCATCAGCGATCTCGGGATGCAAGGAACTCAGCTGGAGGGACATTTTTCTCATGTAAACTAACTGATGTGGGAATAGGCTGAGATTCTCTCATGAAATATGGTTTTAATAGACTTTATACCTGTGACCAGTTCAGCCCGTGATCATCTCTTTGTGCAGGGAACCAAAGTTGAAAACGTTTAAAAAATTGTGGACCCGAACTCGACCTGGATCCGGCCGTCACATAATTGGACCTGAGCCGGACAAATTTGCTTTGACCTCTAAATTCAAATATATCATCATCACCATCATTGTCAATTATTATCCATCCACTGCTGGATGAAGGTATCATCAAGTTTCTTCCACAGCGGACTGTCTTGGACCAGTCTCCTCCATCCACCAATCACGCATGCGGTCTTCTTCTGGGTCTTTTCCTGTCCCTTGGAATCCAGTCTAAAATTTCAGTTGTTCATCGGTGGTCTGTTCTCCTGGCAATACGTCCAACCTATTGCCATTTTATGTATTTTACACTGATCAGGATGTTTTCCACTCTTGTAATTTTCCTTATCCACGAGTTCCTTTTTTTATCTTTCTTGGTTACACTAAGCATACATCTCCCCATGCTTCTTTCAGTTATTTGCAGTCTTTGTATGTCTTTTTTAGTTCAGGTCCACCTCTCTGCTCCGTACGTAAGCTCTGGAAGGATGCATTGATTCAACATTTTCCCTCTAAGACATAATGGCATGCTTCTCTTAAAAATTGTACTGCTTCTTTCAAAAGTTATCCAACCAAGTTTTATACGCCAATCAATTTCAACATCAATGTGACCCTGGCTTGATATCTGCTGCCCAAGGTAATTGTAGGAATTGATTATCTCCAGCTTTCCCCATCAATTGATAAATCTTCATTCCTTGTAAAAGCATTGTACATCAGTTTTGTCTTATGTGAGTTCATTTTTAGTCCCATTTTCTTACTCTTCGCACCAAGTTCTTGGATGACACTCTGCAGCTTTGAAGGGCTCTTTGAAATATTTTTTTCTATTCAAAAAGAAAACGGAAATATAACCGGCTGAAATCGGGTCAGACACACCTTGACCCGAACCGTTTGACCCTCAAGGAATTGTCGACCCAGTGACCCATGACCCGTTTCTATTTCTGTAGCGGACTACACAGAAACAGCAGCGCTTCACGCAGGGAAAACTCCCAGCTGAGTTTAGAAAACTTTCGTACCCCACAAAGAAAAAGAGCTGTTTTGGGAGCGGTTAGGGGCTGCAGCCTCGCAGCATCATAGCACCAGCCGCCACTGCTTATACAGGTAAGGGAAGCAGCTCTTAAAGGCACACATCGAAAACAGTATGTGCTGTATATGTAAGGAAAATAGCTGTAAAAACACCGCACTTCAAACAGTTTGATGTATAGCTATAAGTTGACACCCACTGCAACCAAGCGTGAAAAGTAATTTTCCTCCAAGGAACGATAATTCTGAGGCTATCGTCCAAATGTTTTCAAAGCAAACTCCGAATTGTATTAGCAAAGCATTTCGTAATTTTATGGCACAGAGGTCCTACCTTTTCTAAGATCAACCAGCTTAATAATTAGAAAGAAATGAAGATCAATCTTCGGAAATGTATGACAGTCATAGAAGCATATTAAGGTAAACTTCCAGAAGACCGAGGCACCAGTCTTCACGTATTCTAACTAACCCCGTGCGTCCCTTTTGGCACTTTCTTTCGTCTCAGTACTTAAATAATATTTCAGAAAAAAGAAATAGCATTTCTAGGATTATCTTATTCATAATACACTTCCTGCAAAAAAACAAAAAACGAAGCATCTCGAGAAAGTCATTCGATCCTGATGAAACTCCGCATGCAAGTACCGCAGGGCCGAATATGCAAACGATTAAAAAGTAACTACCAGTAACTAAGTAGTGGCCCGCCATAGCTCATGGGAACCGCACATCGAGGATGGCGAAACTCGCATGTACGGACAATTGTGACAGCAGGATGCGGCTGCATTAACCTCCACCGACTGTGAGAATGCCTCTACGTCAGGTCCGTGCACGGTAGAGAAGTTGACCGAATTTGAGAGAGAACGTCTGACTGGGCTGAGAGAGGCCGGCGGATCAAGTCGCCGTATCGCCTGCTATTTAGGTCGGAGCGACGCGGAGCCGCACGATGTTGCTGCCATTGGGTCGAGGAGGGCACAACTCAGCGGCACGCAGGCAGTGAATGGCCGAGGGCTACGACAGAGCGCGAGGATTGAGCGATTGTGAAAGCTACACGAACAGAACAGAATTCGTCGTTCTCAACCATCCATGGTCATGTTGCGTCTTCTACAGATACGGAAGTGGACATCTGGATCATTGCCAGGCGACTTGCGGCAAGGAAACTACATTCGAGGAGGCCACTCCTTCGCCTGCCACTAACCAGCAAGCATCGCCGGCACCGGTTGCAGTGGTGTCTGGCCCGATCAACTTGGGACAGTGTCCAGTGGCGTCATATTGTCTTCAATGATGACTCATTTGCACTTGGCGCTGATGACCAGCGCATATAAGTCTGGAGACGAGCCGGCCAGCGCATAGATCTACCTTTACCATGGAACGGAAAACGACTCGCACACCGGGAGTGACTGTTTGGGGACCCATTTCTTACGACACGGGTACACCCTTAATAGCCCTCTGTTCCACCCTCACGGCTCAACGGTAGTCCACGATATTTTGCGACCTGTTGGGTTGTCATTCCTGTCACAGCATTTCCGAACAATTTTTCAACAGAATAATACCCAGCCACACACAGCACGGCTCTCCCAAGCCTGCCTCCGTAATGTCGACACTCTTCCATGGCCAGCCCGATCGCCCGACCTGTCACCGATTGAGCATATCTAGGACAGGATGGCACGCAACTTACGCCCATCCCGATACGTCGGCAAACTGGCCCTCAATTTGGACACCATCTGGCATGCCATACCTTAGTATCCGTGAACTCTATGCGTCTATGTCACCCTGGGTAACCGCCTTTATCAGAGCAAGAGGTGGCGCTACAAAGTACTGACTTGTTCTACTCGTGTAACTGCTTCATCCGAATAAATGGCCCAACTGCTCTGGAATTGCAACCATTTCCTTTTATATGCATGTATACATTGCACGTACCAATTTTCATGTCGATTGGACGATTCCTTCTAGGTGCTTCAGTATTATTATTATTTTTTTGTTTTTTTGTTTTTTGCAAACAGTGTATATACAGAGGTGTTCTTTTGGTAATCCAACATCCGGTGTTTTTACACCGATTGCCATACGGGAGGCTAATTATACATAGCTTATGCCCCCCTTCCGGTTAAGGAGTGGTGGTGGCGTAAATAGAATATAATTAGCGAAAGGGCGGGAAACTATAATGCTTCTTGACTGATTCGGACTCGTTCCATCGTTTATTATCGCATCGGTCTCTTAGCGAATCATGCTAACGGGCTTTTAAGGAAACTCAGAAAGTTCACGGCTTTTGTTTGCAACTTATATGAAAGTTTTATGCGTTGTCACCTATTATAACCCGCGTAAAAAGCCGAATGTTAGCTTTCCCACAAACCTTGTTTGATATATCGTATTTTTAACGAATTTTTACAAATAAAATACCCCCAGAAATTTTATTTCCTCTATTAGGTGTATTAAAGTACCAAAAGGAAATAAAATACAAAAACGAACGCACGGCGTGAGTCAGAATTCCTAAAAACTATTGTGTCGGCACTCTAAATCATTACCAACGTGAATTTCCTATTAAAAAATGCCATATTCGTCCTGAAGCGGGAGTCGAACCGGTACCTTCCAATTCTCTCCTGGATTAGTACGTCGTACATTTCAAGAAGCAACGGATGCTGCAACTAACGGAAATCGGAAGTCGCTTCAAATTCTAAAGCTTGAACTTCTTCTAAATGCGTGGTGGAAGGGTAGAATGCTCGAACGGAAATCGGAAGATCCGGGTTCGATTTTCTTTACAAGGAGATGCAATTATTCTGAGGGGACGTAGACACAGCTCAACACGGAGCTTCTACGCCAAAAATTAAAATATCAATAAGTTTTGTGTTTGATAACTAATTGACGTTCAATATAAATTTTCCTTCAGTTCGAGCAATTTTTTCAGGGCACTCTTCCGCAAGTGTCATTTCCTTCACCTCTAAGTTATATTGCGCTGGAGATACGTGGTTTTCTTCCAGTTTATTGCATCCCTAAATGGTAGGGGAGCAGCTGTAAAGGTAATATTTTCCCTTAAATCAAAAGTTCTTCCAGTGTATTGCATTCCTAAATGGTAGGAGAGCAGCTGTAAAGGTAATATTTTCCCTTAAATCAGAAGTTCTTCCAGTGTATTGCATCCCTAAATCGTAGGGGAGCAGCTGTAAAGGTAATATTTTCCCTTAAATCAGAAGTTCTTCCAGTGTATTGCATCCCTAAATGGTAGGAGAGCAGCTGTAAAGGTAATATTTTCCCTTAAATCAGAAGTTCTTCCAGTGTATTGCATCCCTAAGTGGTAGGGGAGCAGCTGTAAAGGTAATCATCATCATCATCATCATTGTCAACCATTATCAATCCACTGCTGGACGAAGGTCTCCCCAAGTTTCCTCCACAACGGTCTGTCTTGTGCCAGTCTCCTCCATGTCACCCCTGCATACTTTCGAATTTCATCCACCCATCTCCCATGTGGTCTTCTTCTGGGTCTTTTCCTGTCCCTTGGAATCCAATCTAAAATTTCGGCTGTCCATCGATAATCTGTCCTTCTGGCAGTATGTCCAGCCCATTGCCATTTCAGGGATTTAACTCTGATCATGATGTCTTCCACTCTAGTCATTTTTCGGATCCACGAGTTCCTCTTCTTATCTCTCCTGGTTACACCAAGCATGCACCTCTCCATTCTGCTTTGAGTTGTCTGCAGCCTTTGTATGTCTCTTTTAGTTAAGGTCCACGTCTCTGCACCATACGTAAGCACTGGAAGGATGCATTGATCAAACACTTTTCTTTTAAGACATAATGGCATATTGCTCTTGAAAATTATGCTGTTTCTTCCAAAAGCTCTCCAGGCAAGTTTTGTACGCCGATTAATTTCTTCATCAATGTGACCCTCACTTGATATCTGCTGTCCAAGATAAACGTATCTGTCTGTTATCTCCAGCTTTTCTCCATCAATCGATAAATCTTCATTTCTTGTAAAAGCATTGAACATCACTTTTGTCTTCTGAAAGTTCATTTTTAATCCCACTTCTTTACTCTTGTCAGCAAGTTCCTGGATCATACTCTGCAGCTCTGATGGGGTATGGTGTCACCTTGTCTCACTCCTTTTCCAATTTTTATGTGTGTTGTATTTTCAAACAGCCGAATCTTTGCACTTGCATTTTCATAGATGTTATTAATAATATTAATGTATGCATCTTCAATACCGCAGGATTTCAGAGCCATTGCAACTGCTGATGGTTTCACCGAATCAAAGGCTTTTTCATAATCGATAAAAGCCATGCACAATGGAAGTTCATATTCCCTCGCTCTTTCAATTAGTTCTCTCAGTACGTGGATATGATCTATTGTGCTGTAGCCACTCCTGAATCCAGCTTGTTCTCTCGGTTGAGCCATGTTCAGTGTCACCTTCAAGCGGTATGAAAGAACTTTAGTGAAGATTTTATAAACCACTGATAGGAGGCTGATAGGTCTGTAGTTCCTGAGATCCTCAATGTCACCTTTTTTATGTAGCAGGATCATTGTAGCGTTGTTCCAATCCTCAGGAATTTTCCCTTCATTAAGGCATGGAGTGAAAATTTGGGCGAGTACTGTTTCGATTTCTCCACGTGCTTCTTGTATGATGTCTACAGTAATTCCATCTTCTCCTGGAGCTTTTCCCCGCTTCATGTTCTTGATTGCATGTGCAACTTCTGCTGGAAGGACTGGAAGAACTCTGGTACTGGTACCTTTCATGATGTCTCGAGTACATGTATCATCCCTTTCATATAATTTGGAGTAGAAATCTTTCACTCTTGTCAAAATTTCGCCTCTATTTCTTGTTACAGAACCATCTTCTTTTCTCAGTGCCATAATCTGTTTTTTCCCTTACTGAGATGTCCCTTTGCTATCTTTAGGCTTTGGTTGTTTTCAATTGCTTTCCTTACTAGTTCACAGTTGAATTTCCTTACGTCTTCAGTGATACTTTTTCGTACTGTCTTGCATAGCTCTATGTATTCCACTTTGGAAGTCACATCTTCTTTAGTTGTCCTCATCTCTCTTCTTTTTTGCATCAACATTTTGGTTTTTCCTGATAATTTGTACACATGCAATTTGTTCTTAGACCCAGCTAATTTTGTTGCTGTTTCCATAAGAGCTTTGGTTACTTTTCTGTTAACTTCAGAAATATCCACTTCTTCCAATGTTAGGCCTTCTAAAGCAGAGAATCTGTTCTTCAGTTCCAATTTGAAGCTATTATGGTGTTTTTTAAGGTTGGTTATGTCAATACATTTTGTTTGTCTTATGAGCTTGCTACGTTCGAGTTTAGTGTTGAGGTGCATCTTACATCTCACCAATCTATGGTCACTGCCTGTGTTGAACTTGTTTAGCACACTGCAGTCTTCTATGACAAATTTTTTGTTACACATAATAAAATCAATTTCACTTGTCGTCCCATTTGGATGTCCCCATGTCCATTTCCTGTGTGGCTTTTTCTTGAAAAAGGAGTTCAAGATGAAAAACCCTTCTGCCTCTGCAAACTCTAAGAGAGTATTTCCACGCTGGTTTCTGTTGCCGTGACCGAATTTACCTACTGAAGTTTCATTCTGTTGCCGTTGCCCTATTTTTGCATTGAAATCTCCCATAATTATCTTCAAGTGCTGCTTACCTTTATTATTTAGATCACGAATTTCCTCATAAAATTCTTCAATTTCTTCTTCAGCATGACTTGTGGTGGGTGCATAAGTTTAAATAATCTGAGCCTGGTATCTTCTCGAGAGTTGGATAACGAGTCGTGCAGCTCTGTCAGAGGAACTTTCAACTTCTACAACTTTATCCTTCAGTTTCTTGTTTATTATAAATCCAACACCACTAGTTCTGCCAGTATCTGTCCCACGATAGTAGAAGAGATGTCCACTTTTCAGTTCAATGAGATCTTCTCCTTTTCTTCTTACCTCACTTAGCCCGACGATGTCCCACTTGATATTTTGTAGTTCCTCTTCCAATTCAAGAAGCCTTGAAGCAGAAGATAGGGAGCGTCCGTTAGACGTAGCCAAGGTCAGCATCAGATGGCAGCCTAGTCGGTCCTCCGGGGATTCTTAGCACCCTCTGCCTTCATGTCGCACTGGCCACTGCCTTGGCCAGGTACATTCCAGCTGCCGGAGACTGAGGGCCAAGATTTAAGTTGTGGAATCATTTTGGAGGGGGGGTTGGCCATAACTCACCACGCTGGCCAAGCGAGTTGGTGAGTGTGGCCAACCCCCCTCCCTCCAAAATGACAAAATGAAGTAATCATCATCATCATCATCATTGTCAACCATTATCAATCCACTGCTGGACGAAGGTCTCCCCAAGTTTCCTCCATAACGGTCTGTCTTGTGCCAGTCTCCTCCATGTCACTCCCGCATATTTACGAATTTCATCCACCCATCTCCCATGTGGTCTTTTTCTGGGTCTTTTCCTGTCCCTTGGAATCCAATCTAAAATTTCGGCTGTCCATCTATGGTCTGTCCTTCTGGCAGTATGTCCAGCCCATTGCCATTTCAGGGATTTAACTCTGATCATGATGTCTTCCACTCTCGTCATTTTTCGGATCCACGAGTTCCTCTTCTTATCTCTCCTGGTTATACCAAGCATGCACCTCTCCATGCTTCTTTGAGTTGTCTGCAGCTTTTGTATGTCTCTTTTAGTTAAGGTCCACGTCTCTGCACCATACGTAAGCACTGGAAGGATGCATTGATCAAACACTTTTCTTTTAAGACATAATGGCATATTGCTCTTGAAAATTATGCTGTTTCTTCCAAAAGCTCTCCAGGCAAGTTTTGTACGCCGATTAATTTCTTCATCAATGTGACCCTCACTTGATATCTGCTGTCCAAGATAAACATACGTATCTGTTATCTCCAGTTTTTCTCCATCAATCGATAAATCTTCATTTCTTGTAAAAGCATTGAACATCACTTTTGTCTTCTGAAAGTTCATTTTTAATCCCACTTCTTTACTCTTGTCAGCAAGTTCCTGGATCATACTCTGCAGCTCTGATGGGGTAGTTGCAAAAATGACTACGTCATCAGCAAAACGAAGGTGGGTTAGATAATCTCCATTAATCTTTATCCCTTTGCTTTCCCAGTTCAGTGATTGAAAGACATTTTCCAATGTGGCATTAAAGAGCTTCGGAGATATGGTGTCACCTTGTCTCACTCCCTTTCCAATTTTTATGTGTGTTGTATTTTCAAACAGCCGAATCTTTGCACTTGCATTTTCATAGATGTTATTAATAATATTAATGTATGCATCTTCAATACCGCAGGATTTCAGAGCCGTGGTAACTGCTGATGGTTTCACGGAATCAAAAGCTTTTTCATAATCGATAAAAGCCATGCACAATGGAAGTTCATATTCCCTCGCTCTTTCAATCAGTTCTCTCAGTACGTGGATATGATCTATTGTGCTGTAGCCACTCCTGAATCCAGCTTGTTCTCTTGGTTGAGCCATGTCCAGTGTTACCTTCAAGCGGTGTGAAAGAACTTTAGTGAAGATTTTATAAACCACTGATAGGAGGCTGATAGGTCTGTAGTTCCTGAGATCCTCAATGTCACCTTTTTTATGTAGCAGGATCATTGTAGCATTGTTCCAATCCTCAGGAATCTTCCCTTCATTAAGGCATCGAGTGAAAATTTGGGCGAGTACTGTTTCAATTTCTCCACTTGCTTCTTGTATGATGTCTATAGTAATTCCATCTTCTCCTGGAGCTTTCCCTCGCTTCATGTTCTTGATTGCATGAGCAACTTCTGCTGGGAGGACTGGAAGAACTCTTGTACCTTTCATGATGTCTGGAGTACATGTATCATCCCTTTCATATAATTTGGAGTAGAAATCTTTCACTCTTGTCAAAATTTCGCCTCTATTTCTTGTTATAGAACCATCTTCTTTTCTCAGAGCCATAATCTGTTTTCTTCCCTTACTGAGATGTCCCTTTGCTATCTTAAGGCTTTGGTTGTTTTCAATTGCTTTCCTCACTAGCTCACAGTTGAATTTCCTTACGTCTTCAGTGATACTTTTTCGTGTTGTCTTGCATAGCTCTATATATTCCACTTTGGAAGTCACATCTACTTTAGTTGTCCTCATCTCTCTTCTTTTTTGCATCAACATTTTGGTTTTTCCTGATAATTTGTTCACATGCAACTTGTTCTTAGACCCAGCTAATTTTGTTGCTGTTTCCATTAGAGCTTTGGTTACTTTTCTGTTAACTTCTGAAATATCCACTTCTTCCGATGTTAGGCCTTCTAAAGCAGAGAATCTGTTCTTCAGTTCCAACTTGAAAGTATTATGGTGTTTTTTAAGGTTGGTTATGTCAATACATTTTGTTTGTCTTATGAGCTTGCCACGTTCCAGTTTAGTGTTGAGGTGCATCTTACATCTCACCAATCTATGGTCACTACCTGTGTTGAACTTGTTCAGCACACTGCAGTTTTCGATGACGAATTTTTTGTTACACATAATAAAATCAATTTCACTTGTCGTCCCAATTGGATGTCTCCATGTCCATTTCCTGTGTGGCTTTTTCTTGAAAAAGGAGTTCAAGATGAAAAATCCTTCTGCCTCTGCAAACTCAACGAGAGTATTTCCACGCTGGTTTCTGTTGCCGTGACCGAATTTACCTACTGAAGTTTCATTCTGTTGCCGTTGCCCTATTTTTGCATTGAAATCTCCCATAATTATCTTCAAGTGCTGCTTACCTTTATTATTTAGATGACGAATTTCCTCATAAAATTCTTCAATTTCTTCTTCAGGATGACTTGTGGTGGGTGCATAAGTTTGAATAATCTGAGCCTGGTATCTTCTCGATAGTTGGATAACGAGTCGTGCAGCTCTGTCAGAGGAACTTTCAACTTCTACCACTTTATCCTTCAGTTTCTTGTTTATTATAAATCCAACACCACTAGTTCTGCCAGTATCTGTCCCACGATAATAGAAGAGATGTCCACTTTTCAGTTCAATGAGATCTTCTCCTTTTCTCCTTACCTCACTTAGCCCGACGATGTCCCACTTGATCCTTTGTAGTTCCTCTTCCAATTCAAGAAGCCTTGAATCAGAAGATAGGGAGCGTCCGTTATAGGTAGCCAAGGTCAGCATCAAATGGCAGCCTAGTCCGGTCCTCCGGGGATTCTTAGCACCCTCTGCCTTCATGTCGCACTGGCCGCTGCCTTGGCCAGGTACATTCCAGCTGCCGGAGACTGAGGGCCAAGATTTAAGTTGTAGAGTCATTTTGGAGGTGTTTGGCCATAACTCACCACGCTGGCCAAGCGGGTTGGCGAGTGTGGGATAGCATTTCCTCTGATCCCGATGGTATAGTTATACCGCTATTGGCGGTCGTCAGAGCCCCTTTAGTGGGAACAGGATGCACCACGAGAAGGCGGGGTTGACATTTGTCAAGGAGAGGCTGTGATGTTACGCATCACCTGACCTTACATCCCATGTATATATATGTATATATATTTTACATCCCATGTATATATATTTCCTCATCAATGATGAGGAAACATATATACTGTATATATATATTACTTATTCAAATTAAGTACTAAATCCTCTTAAATTTTATTTGCACAAAGTGGGTTGCCTTACTCATCGTTCCTTTTATGGCTCAAAATTTCACGAGTTGTTTTAATTTGAGTTACACATCAGTACTTTATGTCTAGTGATGTTTTTGCAAAATTTTGAATTATAGATCGGTGGAGCCAAAAATTTCATTAAATACTATTGCCAAAAATGTAAATTCAAAAGTGTTCATACCATTTAAAAACCCATCGGCAAGTTGAATTGATTTCTTGTCTGATTGTTCACTGTTTGTGAGAAATTCTAATGCTTCCTCCAATTTATACCAGTCTTCAACAATTACACTTGCTAACATCGAAGTGGACGACTATCGAGTTTCTGTTATGGTTAATATGCATCTTGCGGTTGTTGATGCGAGTGTATAAGATCGCTTCGCTGAGTGGTGAAAAAACGAAGGAATTCCACTGAGACTTGCATAAAATATTCGACACTTAGAAATTTTAGAAAAACTCTGCTGTAATACAAGTTTCAAACGATGCGCTAAGCAATGAACAAAAACAGCTTGAGAAGTATTATCCTTGATTTTTTTCTGGAGTCCATTCAAGTGTCCAGACATTACACTTGCCCCATCGTTACATTGTCCTATTAATTTGTGTTGATAATCATACTGTTCTAAAATTTCGTGGAAACCCAAAAATCGCTCAGCCAATACACCTTCCGAACAACAAATCGTATTATTAAAGAGCACTGAGAAGTCTAATTTATGTCTGGGGTGTCATCTACCTGAATAGAAAAGCATTCAACTTCATTTATTTCATTTTTAACGTGATCGTTTATATATTCAGAAATACATTCACTTAATTCATTTTGAATAGTTTTTGAGTCACCTGTGAAGACATTTTTTATCTTTTCGTATTCATTTTGAATTTCTAAAGGAATTCTTTATATCAACAATGAAAGTAATTCCGTGAAATTTCCACGATTTATCGAGTCGATGCTTTCGTCATGGTCACGGAATGCTAGTTCTTGTTTGCTCAAATACAGTACTGAATCAATCACTGTCTGCAGGAAAAGTCTATTTGAAAGAATGTTTCCGTTGAAATGCCTTTTCAAAAGCCTAGCACTCTCCCTTATGTTCTGATTTTTTTCAAAATTCCTTAACTTTTATTCGCATCTCAGGTGTTCGCTAGAATGACCATGTTTATGAAATGACCGAATGTTTATGAAGTGACCGTGTTATATTTAATAAATCTGAGGAACCGTCTTTATTCCACGCCGAATATTTTTTACTATAAAGTAACACGGCCAAGAAAATCATTTTTGTAACACAGAAGTGTTACAAAGCCAGAAGTGCTACAAAGCCATTTTCTGTCATGAGAAAGAAGAGATATTCAGTAAACCAACAGTTTTTACAATTAAAATTGTAAGATTTACCGCTTTTCCTGATTTTTTTCTTGGCGACAATTGTCAGTGAATCCGTGAAGATAAAAGAGACATTTTTCCTTGAAGTAAAATGTCTCTTTTATCTTCATCTTTACATCGATCAAATGGAGTTTGCAATAAATTACAGACAATGCCGTTCACAGAATACATACTAAAAACTAAAACTATCAGTTAAACTGTACACGAAATTTAAGTATCAGGTGAAGTTTTTGATAAACAATCACAAAGCACGAAAAAACAAATCTCTTTCGGAAAGCATGTACCGCAACGAGAAAATCCTAGTGGATTGCAAGGTACCATGGGCAATCCAATCCGTCCCGTTCCTCCGCGATCTCTTCCGAAGGTCACGACTCCAGGTGCAGAGCCTGAGTGTCTCAAGCTAAAACTCTTAACTTGCCCGGCAGATAGGAGAGGGTGACGTCACGGTTACCATGGTAACTCGGCCGATAACTGCAGACTTCCAAGCATTCTCATTTTGGCTCTTCACTTGAACTGTTTTGCGTAGAGAGATTTGTTTTCCGTATTGAACGCCTATTGTGAATTGATCTAATAAGAATTTTGAGCATTTTGGCACTCAATAAAGGCAAAGAAGAATATATACACAAAATTACTGAATAAAATTTTATTTTAAATGAAATAGGTGAAGAGGCACTTCACCTACATCACCGAAAAGCCGCCACTGAACTCCGCCCGAGACGTCGGCCCAGAACTCATGGATCCGATGTTCCGCTCAACGGCATCCTAGAAAGCTTCCACAGAGTTTAAACCGGGGACCTGGATGGTTCTAAACTCAGATGAGTGTTCCACGAGCTATGCCTGGGTGGCTGCGGCCCGGTGGGGCGGAGGATTGTCCTTCTGAAACAGATCATTGGCCGCAAGATGCGCGAAGGCCATGAAAGCCGGTAGGAGGTAATTAGTCAGCACATGCTGGCAGAGCGCAGCGGTTAAGGTCCTCTCCAGACACAATAAGGGACCTAATGTGTCCCATGAGAAGGCTCACTAAACAATCACAGAGCCACCAATGCCTTGAAGAGAGCCGACCTGGCACAACTAGGTCATGGCCTCATGCTGTCAACGCCACACCCGAACGCTCCAATCATTTCAGTACAGCTGAAAAGGGGATTCATCTGACAAGACGCAGATGAACTCTGAAGAGGACCAGTTTTGATGTTGCCGGACCAAGCGAGGCGCAGTGTCCGAAGACGAGCAGTCTACAGTGGCACACGAGTAGAACGTCGACTCCCATAGCCCAGGGTACGCAAAGTGCGCCATACCGTTCGCTCTCTGACACAGTTTGAGTCTCCAACATTTACCCTAGACGTGATCTACTCAGCCTGGATAGTCTACCTCTACCCCGGTCATCAATGACGTGTGGTGGGCCACCGCTTGCTCTCTGGGTACTGGTATGTCCATCGATTGTACACTCGTGGTACACCCTTGATGTGGTTGCCGTAAGAAACACGAGGGTTCTTTCCACTTGGGCGATAGAATGATCTATCTGTGTTGCACAGACAATGCGTCCACGATCAAAGTTTCTCAGATCACCATGTTTTACCCATGTTCTTCGATTACGATATACAGTTAGGAAGCCCTGCACTTCGCTTATTTATCCCCTGCCTTCGGTTTGGGACTGTTCCACTCAGAGCGGGATACTTATGTTAATATCTCTAATGTTTGTCTACTGAGTATATATAGAGGAGAGCTACCAAGTGTCCCGGTTTATTCGGATTACGTCTGATTTCAAAAATACTTTCCG
The DNA here is from genome assembly GCA_039090855.1 of Macrothele yani. Taxonomy (NCBI): domain Eukaryota; kingdom Metazoa; phylum Arthropoda; class Arachnida; order Araneae; family Macrothelidae; genus Macrothele; species Macrothele yani. The sequence goes on along the minus strand of CM077030.1, from coordinate 181,893,627 downwards.
GAAATCCGAGTTTTCCACAAAAAATCCGGTTTTGTGGTTTTCATATTTTTTTCTTTTATTTGTTTATTATGCATGGGATTTTTTTCTTCATTCATGATGTCAGCCATCATTTTCCTCCAGCGTCAACGCTCGCCATGGGAGTCGGTAACAAATGGAGACTAATGTTTTTTGGTTAATCTAGGGGACTTCAAGTGCCAATGTCGTGAGCCCTGCGATGGTAGCAAGACAGTCAGTGGCTTGAAAAGTTGAAGTACCGGTTTATGACGTCACATCCATGACACTTGTGCAGTGCCTCTCGCAGAGATGGGGAATTCTGCGCCAATGCGCACTAAAACAAAATTCTTGCATCATCTTGCTACAAAAGACAGATGTTGCGCCATTGTGCTTCAGAACCGCCGTGCCCCGTCGTTATCGTCGGGACTTCGGAGCAGCAAATTATCCGTGCACACCGTTCCGTTTGACGCTGAGTAAGACCATGCGGTGGGAAGAAAGATTAAGAGTCTCCAATTACTATGGATTTTACGTAGCTACTACGGAAATCGTCAGTCCGCTTACGGACTACGGAACACGTCGAGTGTGCTGTGGAACCCCAAAATCTCAGTGAAATAACGTTATTAAACATCTGTGTAAAGTTTATTTTCCTATTTTCAAGATGTTTCGATTGAAAAAACCCGAATCTCGCAAATGTTCGTAATCACACCGAAAACGACTGCTGTAACACAGATATCATATCGTTTTTTCTTTTGCGCATATTAAAATTTTCCGACTTTCTTTATTTTTTTCTCTGCCTCTGAGTATATTTTTATCTCTCTCTCTCTCTCTCTCTCTCTCTGTGCGCGCGCGTGTGTGCGTGATCCGGTTCCTCGTTTTTAATATCTTCGGTAATAGTGAAAAGGTGCGACTTCGTATTTTTTAAGAAATTTTTACTGATAAAATGCTTTTTTCCATATTTCGAATACATACTTCAAAACCAATCAATAGAGAGCAGTCGTTTTCACCCCTTTCCCTTTTATTAAACGAAATTAAATTTCTAGATCAGTATTTAATCTGTCCCTGGCGGAATCCGTGCCATTTTCGTGCCACGTAAAATTGTTACACGGCAGAGTGAGCAACGCAGTATCGATTTTTCACATTTAACTTTGCATAAAATTCATGTTTTTGAATTTCCTAGTCACTTCTCACTGAGACATGAGATTCTTCCGTGGATTTGCGGAATTCCGCTTTTCCTGTCATCATTTGGGTCATTCTCGAGATTGATGCAAAACTGAAGAGAAGCTGGTTTTTTTTTCGGGGGGGGCTATTAAACCTAATATATATCATTTTATCATTTATAAATTGTAAATATGCGCACCGCTGCACGCGCGCTGATGTCCCGGCTTTTGATTTTGAAAAATTTAGTGGCTATAGAGCTCTGCACAGAAAAAAGGAAATTCAGTTGTGAACTAGTGAGAAAAGCAATTGAAAATAACCAAAGCTTGAGTAGAGCAAAGGGACATCTCAATAAGGGAAGAAAACGTATTATGGCACTGAGAAAAGAAGATGGTAGTATGAGAAGAAACAAAGGCGAAATTTTGGACAAGAGTGAAAGATTTCTACTCAAAACTATACGAAAGAGATGATACATCAATCCTAGACATTACGTAAGGCACCAGTCCCAAAGTTATTCTAGTCCTCCAGGCAGAAGTTACACATGCAATTAAGAACATGAAACGGAGAAGAGCTCTACGAGAAAGTGGAATTACGGTGGATGTTGTACAAGAAGCAAGTGGAAAAATAGAAATTACATTCGCTCGAGCTTTCACTAGATGCCTCAATGAAGGGAAGGTTCCTGATGACTTGACTAATGTAACTGTGATCCTGCTACATAAAAATGGGGACCTTGAGAGTCTCAGGAAATGCAGACCAGATCAGTTGTCTATAAAATCTTCGCTAAGGTATTCTGACATCACTCAAAAGAAGCTCTGGATATGGCCCAACCAGAAAAACAAGCTGTATTCAGCAGTGTTTACAGTACTATTTATCATATCCATGTACTGATGAACTCCCACTGTGTGTGTATGGCTTTTCTTTATTAAGGAGTGACCTTTGTTTTCGTGAAACCATCAGCAGTTTTAATGTCTTTGAAATTTAATATTAATGCACACATTAATGTTATTAACAACATGTGGGAAAATGCAAGTGCAGAGATTCAACTCTTTGAGAAAACATCACATTTATTAAAAAATTAAAAAGGGGCTGAGGCAAGGTGAAATTATATCTCCCAAGCTCCTCAAAGCCTCAGTGCACAATATTTTTCAATCATTGAACTTAAAAGACAGGAAGATGAAGATTAATTTATATTTTTTTTACCGCATTTGTTTCGCATTGAAGAAGAAATTAATTGCCGTATAAAACTTGGTTGGAGAGCATCTGGAAGAAACAGCACAATTTTCAAGAGCAATTTGCCATTATGTCTTAAAAGAAAAAGGTTTAATCAGTGTATCCTTTAAGTTTTTAGTTATTAGTCCGAGATATGGGCCTTAACGGAAAATATTATCTGGAGGCTGCATATTACTGAAAGAATAATGGAAAGGTAGATTTTTGGTGTAACCAGCAACGGTAAAAGAGGAAATCATAGACAGGAAAATGACAAAAGTGGAAGATATCATGATGAAAGTAAAATACCTGAAATTGCATTGGGCTGGACATATTGTGTGATGTGCATGCACAGCAGGACGCAAATGAGATAAAGGCAGATAGCAGTGAGAGCACATGTCCGCGTATCCCAGTTGGGAGAGAGATTCAATCCGGAGTGAGGGGGACCCGGTTTCGATGTCCAGCGCGGACAAACTGGTACGTTATATTGGTGCCCGAACTTCCAGGATAACCCGGCTGTTAAGTTTCTCGCAATGATGTGATGTTTTTTTCACACGGCGAGACAGGAAAATTGAGAATCCCTTCTTCAGCGCTTCGAAAAATAAATCAGTGGGATGTTACGTTCCACGCACCAAATTGTCTGGGATTTCTCAAATGCGCGTTCTTCATGGGATGATTGTCTACAGCGACACATGGTCTCGGATGACCCCTGGCCCATGCCCCGGTCGTCTTTCGGGGGGAGGGGGAGATATGACGTGCCTGCCCCGCAGGACGCACATGAGATAAAGGCAGATAGCAGTGAGAGCACATGTCCGCGTAACTCAGTTGGGAAAGCGACTTACTCCGGAGTGAGAGAACCCGGGTTCGATGCCCGGCGCGGAAAAAACTTGTATGTTATAATTGCTAAAAGAATTGATAGCCGTTGGACAACTGAAATATTGGACGGGGTACCATGGGACAGAAAAAGACTCAGAAGAAGACCATGTGGGAAATGGGTGGTTGAAATTCGAAAGTATGCCGGTGTGACATGAAGAAGACTGGCTCAAGACAGACTGTTGTGGACCATCTGCATTAGACCAGCATTCAGCAGTGCATAACTACATACGGTATATATAAATGTATGTATATAATCACTGTGCAAAAGCTGCAAGAAGAATTTTCAAGAGAAATAGTTTCAAAACACTAAATGGAAAAGGAAAGAAAAGATAGCAAAAAAAAAAAAAAAGAAAGAAACTCCAAAGCTAGCAAAAAACTGCCATATTTTCCTTCTGAAAAAAGGTAAACGTAAAAATTGCAAACTGTAAGAATTAAAATTTGGAAGATAAAACCTGAAGGTAATGCAGGAAATATTGAGAGCAGGAATTTGTGGCTTCTTCAAAAACCAGCGCAAATGATTCTTCCCTCATTTCCACATAGACCGAGTGAACGTGGGTTTTACATTTGTACATAGGACCTAAAAACAATATAAAAGTAAAGTAATTACAGCATACATCATTCCACAAAGACATGTAAGTTATACATATAAGCACCCAGTACGCAGTAGCATGGAAATATATAGAAACCGGCAGAAACTCGCGAATCTTACAATTTTTTTTTTACTAAATATATTACAAAATTTTCCAAAAAACAATTTTTAAGTAACTACAGCACAGATGTCTACTATTTCAGTTGCCCAATGGTAGTCGGCTGTTCTAGAAATATGTCCCGCACTTTGCCACTTGTGGATATTTATTCTGATGAAGATATTATCAAATCTTGTCATTTTCCTGATCCATGAGTTCGTTTTCCTTTCTCTCTTGTTTATGCCAAGAAAGATCTTTTAATCCATCCTGTATGTATGTAATAATATCATCCATAAGTAAGAATTGGTGGGATGCATTGTTTAAGAACCAGTTCTTCAAGACGTAATAGTAAATTGCTCTTAAAAATTGTACCGTTTCTTCCAAATGTGCTATATACAGGTTTTATACGCTTATGAGTTTCTTCATCGATATGGCCCTCATTTAATATATGTTGTCCAAGATAGATGTAAGCATCTCTTACTGTTAAATTGGGTATGTAGATAGATAGAACGTATTATTCCTTTAAGCACCTTCTGGCTCTGTATACCTTTATTCCACGTTACGCTCTGCATTCGAGCTGTTTTTTTTAAATTTACTTACAAGAACTGTAAAAAATTTTTGTACCCGAATCATACTCCCTGTTAATATTCGCTGAGTTAAAAAAATAAAAAAAAACCCCTCTCAGCTCTCAAATTGCACTGACTGACTTCGCCTCACATTTACCACACAAAAACCAAACCCGCCTTTAACAGGAAACACGCCTGCACATTACACTTTCATAATATTTTACTGCTAAAATCCATAATGAAAATTATTTTCGAGCAGCATTGCACTTACGAATATGATCACCAAACTCTTTGCTTTTGATGTAAATTCATTTAAAAAGTATTCTTTCTTTCTTTTTTTGTCTTGAATAATGTAATGAACGGTGATCACATCAGAACTATATTAAATTTTAAGATTTCTGGGAAAAGCAACCGCCAGGATGTTCGTTTTACTAGGCTTAAAAATTGGGTGTTATCATGGCAGAAGACAATAACGCAGCATGAAAAACAGGACTGAGTGAAGCTGCTGGCAGGAGAGGGAATGGGAGAAAGCAATATATTTATTATTTTGGTACACTTGTAACTTCATACAGTTGGCATATATGTAAACGCCCTCCTGATATTAAACTACAGGGAGAGAAGCCCGTCGTTTGTATCTGTCTCACTCTCTCTCTCTCTCACACACACAGATTTAGTATACACAAGGGTGTCGTTTGGTATCAAATGGAGTCATATGTTTTTCTTCAGTGTTGCATAAAGCAAATTAGCAGAGGGCGTCGTCACACATCCATTAAACTGGCTATTCGCGAAGGGAACCCCTGCAGACACCCATTCAGAACTCCCGCTGCACGGCACCACCAACACTGATTTTTCATTCACACTTCTTTATGATCGTGAATCGACGACCTTTATATATTTTCTTTAAATGAATTGCTTCTGCAACATGGGTCGACTAAATGAAGGAGTATCCATACGCAATCAATACATTTTTTGAGTAACATTTATCAAAAATTTATTGACACTGGAACGTACCGAAAGTACCAATTACAAATACACGGACTTGCTGCAAATATGAAACTCTAATCTCCCGATTTCAGTTCATGATTTACTGGTTGATGAGGTCCGAAGAGCTCATTCGATCACAAAGAGAGCCACATAAAAGAAATACAGGTACCCTTCTTTTAGTATATTAATAATTATCTATCTACATGAGCAGTTAAGTTATTATCTTTCAGAACTTTACCTACTAGCTTCGTCTTAGGAACTCTCTCTCTCTCTCTCTCTCTCACACACACACACACAAACAAACAAACAAGTGTAACGAACATTTCTATTGTAAGCTATTTTTATACTGCGGAACTGCAAATAACAGTACGTTTTCAGTCAGAAACATAGTATACTACACGTAGCGGATATCTTAGAAGTATTAGCACACTCTTGTTGTCAGAGTTGAATGGACCCTTCTTTCGGAGCACAAAACTTTTTTTTCAGGCCATACGGAAGGCAAATGAGGCACACAGCTATTGTTCAAAGAGTCAGTAGCGCCACATCAGAGAAAAAACCCCGCAATTTCTCGACAGAAGCCATGTATTCTTCCACATGGAATTTCTTTAACATTCTTTTGATCTTTTCGCTCATAAATTCACCTTTTCCGGAGACAAGATTCTCTCCGAGATGAAAATGTGTCCATCTAAACCTTCCGTCCCCATAAACCTTTTTTTTTTCTTTTGGAGTTTTATAGCAGGTAGAGTGGAATTCTTGGATTTTGTGAAAGATGCTGTTGTCGGATGGTTCAGCTATTCTAGCAGTTGTATATAGTTTGCACTATCAAAATTCGCCTGTTCGTGATATTAAGAGGAAATCGAAGCCTGACGGTATAAATCATCATTCAACAAAGCACATGAAGAGAGCAGATATGCGCGGAAGCGTGGTAAGTCAATATCGTCAGTTATCTCTGCAAAAGACCAACCAGGATATTCAGACATCAACATGTAGTCTCTATGAACTCATTGCACAACAAGCTTCAGAACATCAGTTATCAGTGAAGAGCGACGGCGCATACAAGGTAAACCAACCCCACCAACACACCCAGTGGACCCTATAGCGATAGAAATCGTTTAACCAATCCGATCAGAGGAGTAAATATCTAGAGAGTGTCTTGCTAACTCTTTGCAAAAAAGGAAATTTAGGGAAGGGGATGTTTTTCAAGGCATGGCCTAACATCTTGAATAGTTGTGTCGCGAGACATGAACGCTAAAGCATACACTAACGTTTTAGACAATCTACGCTCCGTATTATACGAAAAGTCTTTGATCCATGATTTTTTCAGCAGAATTACAGTCTCGCAGGTGCTGTTCCGAAGTGACTCGTAGGCACAAAGTTGGACAGGCTTTTATAGATCCAGGTTTGGTACGATTGCTCATGCCCGCACACCCTGCGATGGCGCTGCAAGCACGAACCGGCAGCCTTATAAACTGGCGTGTAATCGATGCCCCATGAAAGCGAAAAGCACCAGCTGACGCAAGGAAGAGTACAGAGTGACAAGAATACATGGTAAACACCAGAGACGTTGATTTAGGCAACTTATAGACTTTGAGAGAGGCCTGATCATCGGGCTGAAAACCGCAGGGTGGTCAGCGCACCGTATAGCCCGTCACGTGGATCGTTCTGATCATACCGTCCAACTGTGTTGGGAGCAGTGGCCACGTGACTGCACTGCCACACGGCGGAGCGGCTCCGGACTGACCAGGACGACCATTGGTAGAAAGGATCGACAGATCGTGCGCCAGGCACGAACGGATCCCACAGAGACCCGGTTCACTATACAGGCAGATGTAGCGGCTCCTGTGTGCCTACGAACCCTTTCCCGACGCCTCGCGGAAGCGAATCTGCGATCACAGCGCCCGTTACATGTGCTGCCATTAACACCGGAACATCGCCGGCTCCGTGGGCAGTGGTGCCAGGCCAGAGCGACGTGTGGTGTTTAGCGATGAGTGCCGCTTCGTTTTGGGGACAGATGATCATCGAGTCCGGGTGTGAAGGTCCCCGGGTCAACAGCACATTCCCAACCTTGCTATCGAGCGCCACACCTCCCCCACTGCCGGCATTATGGTCAGTGGAGCCATTACCTACGATAGCCGATGAGCTCTAGTAGTGGTACGTGGATCATTGACGGGCCAGCGGTATGTGGATGAGATCCTACGGCCCCATGTGCTCCCATTCCTGGCTGGGATTCCAGGTGCGCTATACCAGCAGGATAATGCCCGCCCGCACACACCTCGGGTTGCCCAGGACTGCCTACGTCATGTCCAGACACTTCCATGGCCTGCCCGCTCCACGGACATGTCCCCTGTCAAGCATGTGTGGGACCAGTTGAAACGTCGGCTGCCGCCATACCGCACTATCCTGAATTCGGAGCACACCTCCCAACACGTGTGGGCATCTGTTCGCCTCCATGCCGGACCGTATTGTAGCATGTATCTCCGCACGAGGCGGTGCGATGGGCTATTGAAGATGACCGGACTACGTGCCACAGATCCCTGTGTAATTGTCCTACAGCTCTGTTTTTGCCATCGTGTGTATCATTCATCTGTATCATTACGTCCATAAAATTTCAGTTCAATCCGATGCTTCCTTCTTGGTGCGCAAATTTCATTGTGCGTGAGTTTAATACGAAAAAAAGAAATGTGCGTAACCAAATTTATTTCAATAGCTTAGTGATCCTTACGGGTTCTATTTATAATTTATGTTTTCTGATTGAAGGAAGAGAGAAGAACTGGAATTGAAGAACAGACGATATAACATCTCAGGGAAGTTTGAAATCATGACATCGTAACAGGAAACAGCGTCATAAAGCGACTGGTGAGTGATCGCAACAAGTTGTTTCTCCGACATAATCCCAGTACACATTGTATTTTAAGAAACAAAAAAGGTGAAATCTGAAAACTTTAAGGTAAACAAGAAATCTAGATTACCGATTTTGAAATTCTTAAAGAATCCGTCCTATTTCGTCCGCTCATGGCGGGCTGAGTCCTGCAAACATGACTATGCGCCCGTGAGGGTTACTGGCAAATTAATGCAGTCGGCTCTTAAAGAATGACGTCAAATATTTATTCTAGAGTTGAAAATAAATTTTCTTTCCGAGAAGAGAAAATAAACATCAGCAGGTGTCTAAATGGTTACCAAAAGATTTTCCATGAGTCCTCTCAGAATCAACAAGTAAAATCGAAATCATTGAAATTGAGAAAAACAGAATATAAAAAGATAACAGAAATTAGAACAAACAAAAGTACTGATGCACAGAAAAGGGAGAAGAAATGTGAACAAAGGAAATCCGATTTCCAAAATTGTATAGGTACAGCGAGGTAAGATAGTGACGGAATGGGAACGTATTACTGAATAGTGTCTAAAGAGGCTAAGCACCACTTAAGTAACAGAAGGACATTAATTATGGCACAAAAAACGAAAAGAAGAAAATAATAGTGAGAAGGAGAAAAAGATAAAAAGCGATGGTTTGGTAAAAGAAAATTGCTACGAGATATTAGAAATGGAACTGAGCAGTATTATATTGTTGCTACCCCGCGGGTCGCCGGATTATCAAATAAAAATAAGCTTTAAGAATTTAGATGTCAGGATGTCAGGCAATGGCTGACGACCCGGAGGTAGACAGTAGAATTTAGAATAATATTTGTGAGCTCTTTTTATCGCCGAAACCTTATGTACTGGTGAAAAGAATTTATTCTGCAATTTAGCCAATCAAAACTAAGAAATTCTGACACTCATTAATTAGTCATGCAACTTCAGGACTGGCATGAGACAACAGACATTTAATCAACTAACAACAAAATATGAGGATAATGATGAAGGCGTCTATGTACAGAGGATTGTGAAGGAGGGACGTCAAGTAGACTCGCCCCTTTCGGGATAGCTCTGAGGCTGAATTTATCATTAAAGTCAATGGTTATTTGTTGGCCTATACAGTCCGGCTTTAAAAACAGTTCTCAGCCGACGAGAGTCTATTGGCTGACCGGAGCCAATCTAATCACAACTGGTATGCATACATAAGTTCTGTACTTACAGATATGCTGTTTCCTCAGGTATCCATGTTTGATGTATTTATATTCGAAGCGCACCTGTGTGATGACACGCCCATTTCAGAGCGGGCACTATAACCAATGGAGAGGGGAGTCGAACCCCATCTCCCACTTCTCTCGTGCACGGCATTCACCTGCATGAAATCATGGACGCATTTATGCGCACCAATGTCGTGGTGGAACGAAGCCGCTGACGTGTAGAAGGATCCGTTCGTCTCTCCAAAGGTGATTCTCGCATACATCACCGGTCGGCATCTCCGTCCTTCGGGGCTGTAATTCCATCACATCGTGTGACCTCCGGGATACTGGCTTTCTCTTACGTGCAATCTAGCACCAGGAAAAGAGGTATCGTCCTCTCTCTCTCTCCGATTTCCTCGCGGTAATATCAACCGCTCGGCCGCTTATTGTATAGCTGGCCGGCATTTATCCCAATCCGCTTCCCCGAGACTCGTTCCCTTCACGGCTCGGAACCAGACTATTCTTTTCCGCTTGTTTACATCATTCACAGATTCCTTGTTCTTCTTCTTAGGGGTCTGTTTAAACTCTCTTGTCAGCCTGAAAGCATTTGGCACGGTGAAGTGGTATGAAATACATGCCTCTGCATTCGGAATATGTGGTGGATCCACCCTCCGAAAGTACAGAAAACACGTAACTTAACTAACACTCCTTTGTCCTGCCAAGGTTCGGAGTAGCAAACGCCATAAGTTTCCTGATCTGTTGACTCTTTAATGGCTATCCGACTTGACCGACAGTCACTAAGAGGGCGACGCATCGTGTTCCCCACACCAGGCTAGGATTTCTCCCTTCCAAGAAAAAGGGCTCTTATCTGTGTTCTCTTTTGCAATGCGGGAAACCACTAGCTGTTAATTTTCACCCCATAATTAATGCTGTTTCCGCCTATTGCCATACCTGCTAATCGAATTCATTTCAGTACCTAAAAAGTCGTAACAATATGCTTCAGAGTTGTGGGAAACTCAGAGGAGCTAAAGACCCTCCACTCTTATACAGAACGTGGTTTAAGCAATTAAAACATGAAGTTAGGAACGGAATCCGGGGTAAATGGAATCACGCAAAGTCTTTAAAAAAGCTTGTCGAGAACTAAAAAGTTCAGAAGCTCTTACTAAACACTAGAATGTCTTACTAAGTAACTGAAGCGATGGTGTAGCAAATTATATAAAAAAAAAGGCCCAAAGAAATCCTATAGAACTATGCCAACGGCCTCTGTCATTTCAAAAATATTCTCTAGAATACTGTCGCATTGTTCGTGGAAAACATGGCACATAGGTGAAACAAAGAAGCTGACTGGGTTCAACAGTAGTTTTGCAACTGCGGTATTTACGTATTAGCACAGATCATGTTATACACAAGAATGGCAGTGTTGAGCGCATAGCTACTTTGCGCAACGCCTAGCCTTTCTCACATATCTTGTAACCCTTGCTAGAGATCTGTAATGGCCTGGGATGGATGATTGAACATTTTGTTGCTGGATTAAAATAAAAACATATACGGCTCGCGAAGTGGGGACTGAATTGTGACTTAATCAAATGTGCCTCATATTTTCTCCTAATACTGCTGATTTAAATCAGCAAATAAAATGAAACCAAATCTGACTTCGAAAATCAAATTTAATATACACCCGAAGCTGATTCCTCGAAAGCATATATTTAGGCACTTCGTTGAGATCTTTTAATAGAAATGTCATCGCCTTACAATCTCTGTTTTCCCATCCACCACCACCCAGACCCCTATAATCATCCATTCGAAAAGCTGAACTTTGAAACCTTGAAATTAAATTTTACTTTCACTCTCTGATCTATTGTGTTGGCTAAAGTTCCCCTTAAGTTGGCGAAGAGGTGAAGCAGATCAAAGATTGAAACGGAAGATATAGAAGTGCAATGCGAACTGAAAGTATTCATTCATTATAGCTGAAATCAATTGGCGGGTCGATAAGCTGAAACACTTAAACGGGCTGAGCTAAGCTTCCCAAATTAATTCTTGCGCAGATCTCTAATCCTCGCAACCCTTTAAAAACATGGAAACAGAGACAGAAGGCAAATAAATTTTTTCCTTACTAGTTTTCTTAACGGCTTGGTACCCCGGATGTTTGTGACGTGCCTGCCCCGCAGGACGCACATGAGATAAAGGCAGATAGCAGTGGGAGCACATGTCCGCGTAACTCAGTTGGAGAGCGACTTACTCCGGAGTGTGGGGACTCGGATTCGATGCCCGGCGCGGACAGACTTATACCATATATGTCATGCAGGTGTTTTAAAATAACAAAGAACAGTGTATGTATGTATGTATGCAAAGCCTTTGCACGGACAACTGCATTTACTGGCTAGCGAACTGCGTCCTGTGTTCTGTCACTGCGGTGAACCATTACTTTCTGGTATTGCAGCGTATAACTTCACTGCGTTTCGTTCATCTTTATTCGAACTGTGTTAAACCTTCGTAATAAATTTTTATTCGGAAACCATGGTTTCTTTTAGCTCTTTGTCTTCAATGAAGCGTGTTTCATGGTTTCGGAAAGATGAAGAGATCCATGTTCAGAATTTTTATAGACTTTAACCAGGCGCTCGTAAATTTTGGCAGGCTCCAATTCCTTCAAAATTCAGCTACTATCCCTGTGCTTCACTTCTGCCATTTCCTTTTCCATTATTGTCTAATGTAACAAAATAATTTGCTGGATTCCGACAACTGATGTCTAATTGTCGCAGCTTCATCTTATACTGCCAACTGATGGTTCAATATTAACACACAGCCTCAATATTCCTGCATTATTGCGTTATTCTCGGGCTAAGAATTTATTTACTGAACTCCTTCATTATCCTTTATATGTAACTAGCTAAACTGTACCCGACGCAGACGGGGTATAACGTTTAAGATGCAATCTGTATATTCGGAATTTATTGCATTGAATAATTGTGTTGTGAATACCACCTTATGAACCCCTAACCACGAAATATGTTCATTCATATGCTCTCCGTGAGTACCGATCGTGCTGGTAGTGCAATAATTAATATCTTTGGAGTACATGAAGACGGATTTTTTTAGCTATAGGTCATTAATGCCTTCATATAAGCTACGTTAATAACTTTCCATTAGATGCTAAAATGTTTCATTTCTCGGCATTTCCCTTTCGATTCTCATTACCATAGCTGCAGCCTTAAATTTTCGCTTTCAGAAGGAATTTAAGAAAAATGACTTTGACAAACACACCCTGTATAATTCTTTCGAACCGTAAATAAGGTACTTTACCCAACTCGAGAGTAGTAGCGAAGCACTGCAGGCATTGGTAGAGAGATGTGTATTAAGAGCCAGGAAAAATTCCTACCACCGATAGAATAACAACGCACAAATAAGGATAGTTGTTTTTCTCTTGGAGATGCACACGATACAGGAACGTTTTCAAGCGCTAATGGCAGCATGCACACGCAAGTTCAACGAAAAACAATCAGCCAAATTTTGAGATATCTAGTACGATTTCTCGGTGAGTCATGATTGCTACACACTCATTCTGTTTTATCTTTATAGAACTAGAAGGTTATAACGAAGTAAATTTCTCCGTCATTTTTAGTCTACGCCGAGATTCGAACCCGAGTACGCTTATTCCGGAACAAGTCGCTCTACCAACTGAGCTACGCAGACATGTATTCTGATTCCTATCTGCCTTTATGTCATGTGCGTCCTGCTGGCAGGTACGTCACATCTCCCCCCCGAAAGAGGGCCGGGGGCATGGCCCACGGATCAGCCGTGACCATGAATCGTTGCAGGCAGACAACCACTGTAGAACGTGCACTTGAGAACTCCCAGTCAATCTGGTGTGTGGAATGCAACGTCACACACATTTATTTTTCGAAGCACTGGAGAAGGGATTCTCTGATTTTTCCTATCTCGCGGTGTGGAAATAACATCACACCAATGCGAGATTTTGAACGGTCGGGTCATCCGGGTAGTTCGGGCGCCATTATAACGAAGTAAATTTCTTCGTCATTTTTGGTCTACGCCGGGATTCGAACCCGAGTACGCTTATTCCGGAACAAGTCGCTCTACCAACTGAGCTACGCAGACATGTATTCTGATTCCTATCTGCCTTTATGTCATGTGCGTCCTGCTGGCAGGTACGTCACAAAGTTTCGTTCACGAGGAAAACTATTTAGGCGCTTGTTTACAGTAAGTACCTGGACCGTACGAAATACTTCGAATCAATGTTGCTTCAGGGGAGAGGCTCAGCTATAGAAACCATCAGCATGGAATGCAGTTCGGGTAGCTGTCCCGGTAACACAGTGGTCTGAGCGCAGGCTTCTGACCATTCGTTCGAACCCTGGTGAGTTATGGATGCTGTGTTGTCTTACGGCACTGGCTCTCTCCCTTCCCTGAAACCGGTAACCATAAATTAGGGACGGGTGACTGCTTAGCCCAATGAGTTGTTCATGGTGGTCATTCAAATAAATAAGTTCTGATGTTTTGTTTGAGAAGAATTTATGAAAATATGAAATTTTCCACATGAAACTACAGTTTTGTTATTTTTCATTATTTAAAACTGAAAGTAATGGACTTTAATATCTTCTTATAAATGCTTTGATCGAATATTCATCGCAGATTCAATCTGGCACTGAAATAGGCGCGTGAGAATTTTTCAAAGATTTGTCAGTTCCTCAAGGAATTCAAAAATAGTAGCATTCAGAATTTATCACGGAGATCGTCAAATAAATAAATTGAAGCGCTCATTCTCCTCCCATACTAGATGTATCGTACCTTATCTAAACAACTGTTTCTTCTTTTTTATAACATGTAAATAAATAAGCACTCTTCAACATAGTTTGACCTTTAGGAAAGAGAATTTACCTGCTTGATTTTTTTCCGGGTAGAAGTTTCTATGAATCCCTCTACAAAGAGAAAAATGAAGCGATGAAGACTGCGAAAGAATGCAACTACGTTTTGCCCAATCACAAGAGCAAAATGGTTGGCATGATTTTTATTTTTCATTTCAGACAAAACCTCTTCGAAAATTACATGTGTAGAAATGCTTTTGGTTTGCAACCGTAAAAATTATACAATAAACGATAGAAATATAACTGGTTAGCATATTTCTATAGAAATTCATGAAATATCATTAAGGAAAACAGATAATATATTTGATTAAAATCTATTATAATGCAATAATGTTTACTGAATGTAAGGTAAGATAAAGTATACAAATGCTGAAAACGTCAGAAAAGACTGCAAGGTCAGATATCTACTGTAAAATCCCCTTCCGCCGCTTTTTCGTTTTGATAACTGATCTTGCGGACGTAACAAAATCGCGTCAGTAGCAATATATACTTTTCAATAACGAATTTTGTGATCATAAAGGCGACATAAATCCCAAATTTTAATTTTGTATGGCGGAAAAGATTTTTAGAACGTAAGAAGCACTTAAACCACGAAAGTTTGCAACAATTTCTTTTGCACTCATTTGGAAAATGTCGGTAACTAACGCAAAATCAAGTACTGTAAAATAAATGCCACTGCTTACGTATCTACAACGAATTTTATTAATAAGAAAAGGTGCATTCATATTTATCACTCGCGTTTCCAAATATTTACAGACTGTGCGACGTGCCTGCTCCGCAAGACGCACATGAAAAAAAAAGCAGATAGCAGCGAGATATTGAGAAAAAAACAGATGCTGTCAGCGTAGCTCAGCTGGGAGAGCGACTTACTCCGGAGTGAGGGGACCCGGATTCGATGGCCGGCACGGACAAACTTGTAAGTTACAACTGGAAACATCACCTAATGAACTAGAATCAACCTTTACCTAACGACTTATAGAGACTGAATCGGTTATTGCTTTATCCTGCCCATTACTGTGACGACGATATGCATTCCGAACAGAAAAACTTTGTAGAAAACGAGAGTAGTTGTGTAGGATTAGGGATGCTACAGTGAAGACTCCAATTTTTTGTGTGAGAGTACTAACCTGAAAGCTATAGTACTTTTCATCTTTATCTTCCTCTTCTATCTGCATTTTTTATTTAATTGCACGTAGAATTTATGGCAAAAGGCAAATTTAACATTGATGTTCGTCACTTATAGTATGGAATTCCAAATTTCGACGTAGTATTGATGAATGCGTTGGCAAAACGATTATTGCGGCTTTTAGTAAACTGGTCTTGAACTGGATGCTGGATCATCCTGCTTATCTCAGCGTGACGAGAGATAAGACAAAGAGCAATTATTCTTGAGTGTAGCGTTCATGACTATACCGACAAAAGGTAGGCGAAATGCCATTCTCTGCCCGTTAGGAGTGAAATAGAAACGAGAAGATAAGTCAGATTCATCAGATATTTCACAACCCAGCTTGTGAATTGGCACTGGTAAATATGCTACCCGCACAAATTACAATATATTCGGCAGCATTAAAACGTTCCAAAACTTGTACGTCATACCATGAGCTGCGATAGTTGTTTAGCTTCAGCGCTTGTCTTACTCGGTTTGGGGGCTCTTAAGAGAGTAAGCGGCATGCTTCGCCAAACGCATAGTTCCTTTGCTGACAGTGTGCAACTGTTCTTCCGCTTCAGAATACCAGACTGGTTTTGCGCCGCTATCATTCCACGAAGTTTGAGCATGACGTGGGCATTAGTTCCTCTGTCGCTATGCCACTTTCGGTTAACATAGTATATGAGAGACATGCTGGGAATTCAGATGAACATGCATTCTCAGTCGGACCGAGCTATTTCTAAACGTATAGGCACCGAAAGATTCTCAGTTTACTGTTGTACCTGAGTATGGCACCCATCAGATTCTAACACATATGCCGACACATTACTTACAAACAACGTTGGCCAAGCTGAGTTACCAGTACAATTGCAATTAGTGCCCTTTGGAAATCGATAGATACCCTAAAGTCTTGTTATTTATGATTTGGCTGAAAAAAATGCTGCATAAAATAAAGGATTATGTTTTTGGTAGCAGTCAATTATTTGGGATTCAGGAAGAGCTTTTGTAAGCTGTCATAAAGCAAATAGTGACATGATTTTGACGTTTTTTTTTTGTGCTTTTTTTTTCTAGAGCCAGTAAATCCGACAGTGTTCTAGGATCTTAGGGGCAAATGCCCTTTCGAAGTTTGAAGCAATTCTATCTTGAAGGTCTGAGATTATTTTCTCTTTTCATTAAATTCTTTTTTAAATCTGTATGTTTTTAAAAGAATTACTTTCACAAAATTTGAAGTGGACTTAATATTTGTCAAAAAGCAACATTAATTTAACCCTAAAATATGGCATGCTTCAAACACACACACACACACACACATACACACACAAACAAGGAAGATAAAATGCCTCCATTCTTGTGCAAACACTTGTACCTCTGCATATTTAAACGTAGATCACTTTTCGATGCACGCGAAAAGAGGTGATTTCACTTCAAATTTAAAAAATGTGAAGAGATATCGTTACAAATAAACAAGCGAGGTAAAATCAAGTAGAGATGACAACCCGTTTTTTTGGTGTAAATATGACAACGATGGCAAATCAGATAATATACGAAAACTTGAAAATTTCGTCGGCCTAGAGCGGGAATCGAACCTGCGTTTCCCAAGATAGCACTCTGGTATGCTATAATCACTACACCACCCAGAACGACCAAGTCTCAGTTTTCCGATTAATTTTAATATAAGCATCACAGGATACGCTAGTCGAAGCAACCGGCATTCATGTTTAGCGAATCTGGAGGTTTAGAATTCTACCCCGTGATTGCTCGGAGGAGCAGATAAATCATAAATGGAATACGGGAAAATTACACCATACAATACAAATTTTGAAAATGTGAATCCGTTTTTTGGTGTAAATATGACAGGGATGGCTAGTCAGATAATATTCAAATTAACCGGAAACTTGAGACTTGGTCGTTCTTGGTGGTGTAGTGGGTAGCATACTCGGGCGCTATCCTGGAGACGCGGGTTTGATTCCCGCTCCAGGACGACGAAGTTTTCGGATATTATCTGACTTACCATCCTTGTCATATTTACACCAATAAGCGGATTGTTATCTCCAAAATTTGTATTGTATGGTGTAATTCCATTCATCAGATATCATTAGTTTGTGAGCGGTAAGTGAAAGGGGAACACTGTATAACTGGGCTATGGAGATGATCCCAAGACTGAATACGGTTTTTGATAGACCACATTACAAAAGAATAAGTAACTTGAAAAAAAAGAGACATATGTCTTGTGGAATAATAATCTTGAAGATCAACACTCGCTCTAATCTTGAAAATTTCCAGTTCCGTGTACCAACACCCAAGACCCCAAGAGAAACTGAAGACTTATTATAAATTACGGAAGGCAAGTTTAAGTAACAATGACGTATTGGATTCTTTGATTCCAAGGTAAGCAAAGGTGAATTCATATTACTTGTAAATTTGGAATATAAGAAAGATGCAGCAATGAGAAAACACATTTATCGAGCAGCGAGGTAAAATCAAGTAGAAACATCTAATAATGAACAAGCTTTTAAAAATAGGGGAAGGTGAGAAATTCAACATGGAGAAGTTCAGACGAATAAAACTTTAATTTGCTATGCTATATAAAAATAGCATTTATTTTTTCTGTTTTCAAAAATACAACAAGAATGTACAACTTAATACCAGATATGACCACAGAACGGTAGAATTGAAAATTAACATTTCAGTGCATTGCAAATTAGTACAAACAGAAATATTCAGAAATTATACATGTAATTACCAAGGTGTTGCATTCTAATGTGAAATGAAAATGTTTTGCTAAAGAGGCTTTTCTATTTTTCTCAAGTTTTGAATGACGCTTATGATAAATGGTTGGACGCCATTGAAAGTGCTATAAAAAAGTAAGGATCACAAGCCAGAAAGTGAAACGAAGAAAACAAATTGTATAAGGAGACTATAGCTCTACTTAAAATTAAAAGACGACAAGTGCAGCAGACAATCAAAACAAAATACTCAGGAATATGTAGGACTAAAGAAAAAAATGTGACTCAAGAAACCGGCGTACATGGTACAGGATTAATATAAAGAACGACTGAAGACAACGTTTAACATTAAAAAAACAAAAGAAATTTAGGGAATATCAAAAATCTTCAAGAAAAAAGTATTTCTGAGATTTATTCTCAGATAACTAAGACTTACCATAAGAAAACATTATAGAAAACGAGGAGATTTCAGAAATACAGAGAAGGAAATTCTGTCATGCAATAAACGGTACGAAGACAGGTAAAACTGCGACAGTTGATTCATATTAATTATGAATCTCAAATATAAATGGCTCTTATAACTGCACAGCTTTTCTCCCCAAGACTGAAACACGAAGTGCAGCGATGCTTCCATCATCGCTGCCCTTTAGGAGGCAAGATAAGTTTCAAAAAATACTGCCCTATCAATATACTAGGAATTACGCTATTTTTTTTTTTTAGAAAAGTTGGCGAATGTTACGGATTTAACATGGAAGCTGTTAAGGGAGAAGAAATATGATAAAATAATACGCGCGCGCGCACACACACACACACACACACACACACACACACACACACACACACACACACACACACACACACATTATTTAACCTACCTTTGTTTTCCTGACTGCATAGCCATTTTTTGCAAGTACCCTCTCAGAACTACAGAGCATATCTAAGAGCTTGCTGACAAGATTTAAGAAATGAGATTAACCTTTCAACGTCAATTCCACGCAAAACGCCCGCATACACATGTATGCAGACGACTACGGCCGTTCGAATTGCCCATCTAGAGTGAGTGGAATTTCCTACCTCCGCATGTCCTTTGTTTGAAATTGCACGGCCTCTGCGGGATTAGCAGAAGTCACCTTCAGTCATTATTATTATTTTTTTATTAAGGGTTTAACGACCACTGTGAGCAACTCAATGGGCTATAACCAGTCGCTCGCCCTTAATTTAGGGCCACTGCTTCCAGAGAAGGGAGAGAGCCAGCGCCGTAAGATAAACGCAACATCCATGCCCCACCGGGATTCGAACCCGGACCCATCTTGGACGAATGATCAGAAGCCATCGCTTAGTACGCTGCACCACCGGATCAGCCACTATTGTTTTCACTAAACAAAGAAGTGAACCAAGAGCTGATTTCTTTCGGGGCGGCATCATTCTTTAACAGGGGTTTATAAGGTTTTGAAATTAATTCAGTTTATGTAAGGAATATTCAACAGTAAGTCTTTTTGTCGTCAGAATAGGAAATCGTCTTTGACAGGATATCTGAAACTTTTCCAACAGTCATCAGTAGAATTGTAATGCAGCAGCGTTTCCATGGAAATAGAACTGAATACGTTGACAAACAGTTTAATTGCATTATAATTTTATTAGCCTACGCAGCGATTAGTACATTGGTATCCGCAGGTGCTGTCAGAGGGCTAAACGATTTTATTGCTCTTGGAGCCGAGGAATGCTTTTTTCTTCGAGCTAGGAGTCGAGACAGGGAAGGGTCGAAAGACAGTCTGACAAGGAGATCACGGTAGGAAAATCAGGAGTTGGGAAGAGAAGTTTTTGAGCAAGGTATGCAGCAGGACATGGGGTTTACGTAAAACTGGAGTTGATAAGAAAGAGCGAGGAATTAAAGAACAGAATAAAGTAACAAGAGGGGCAAAAGCTTTAAGAGATAAAGAACAAAACAATTTTAGAATAAACCAGTAAGGAGAAAGAGCGCAATAAAGAACAGATTTTGTACATCAACTGCCTTCAATCTTTCTTCGTGATATGCTTTCTTCATGACATTTACAACGGGTTTCAATCAGGCTTAAATACCAAACTCAAACGGGGCTATTTATCCTATAGTCAGTCTATAGTCAATTCTTATATTAGTCCTATAAGAATTCACATCAAGACGTTGCATCTCCTCTCCGTGGAAGAATGTAGGGAAACGTTTGAAAGTCATGATCCAGCGTTTCCAAGTATTTACAGACTGATTACAGAGAAATTCAAAACGGAGCAACAGACAGTTTCGAGTGTTATGGCATTCTAAGTGACACCAGATTTACGGTTTTTGTTGGTAAATGAGTTAAAAATTAACTTACAAAAAACAAAATTGTTGAACAATGCTATTATAACACTTGAAGATTTAGAGTTGATGGAGGAAATTTCGAAGCAACCAATACCTACATTTACCTTGGACAGCAAATACCAAGCGAGATCCACATCGAAGAAGAGATTAATGGGTGTATAAAATTTGGTTGGAAAGCATTTGGAAGGCACAGCAAAATTTTCAAGAGCAATTTACCATTATATCTTAAAAGACAATTGTTTAATCAATACTTATGTATGACAGATATAGACCATAACTAAAAAAGACACACAAAGGCTGCTAACAACTAAAAGAGGCATGGAGAGATGCATGTTTGGTGTAACCTGGAAAGACAGGAAGAGGAACTCGGGGATCAGGAAAGCAACAAGAGAGGATGATATCTTGATCAAAGTAAAAACCCTGAAATGGCAATGTGCTGTTCACATTGCTAGAAGAACACTTCAGAAAATTGAATATTAAAATAAATAATATATAAAAAATATTAATATTGGAGGAAATATATGTAGGCCAACGATGAAATTAAACGACGGATGACATAGGAGACATCATCCACTAGTGGAAAACAAATATTAATATTGGAGGAAATATATGTAAGCCAACGATGAAATTAAGCGACGGATGACATAGGAGACATCATCCACTAGTGGAAAACAATCTACATGTATATATTCATGTTAACTTGTTCTGTGGATGTGAGCTAACACAAATAATAGATCAAAGTGATAAATTCACTAATTCTGGTTAAAAAGAAAAAGAACAAAAAATAGGTCATGGGATACATCAAGGCTTTTTAAATCGATCTAATTTATTTGTAAATAATATAAAATGTGTGTTACGTTTCAAAATGCACAAATTTTGTCTCGTTTACAAACGTGAAAATGGAGAGTGTTCATGATGTCAATTAATAAAACGTTGATACGGCGAACGTAATGAGGTATTTAAACACAGAAGCCTAAATCAAAATAATACATTTTTAAATGTAAGAGCTAAATAATTCTGTAGATCAGGTATGAAATACTACTCGGATAATTAAAGCACAGTTCCATGGAATAAAATATCATTCATGTGATATCTGTGGTTAACTAGGTTTGTTCCTTCGACGTTAATGTTGTAAAATAATGATCAGAGTTCTATGTAATTGGTGATGATAATAAAAAATAAGTACGATGTCTAAATATTCATGGAGTGCAACAGTGACTTTTAAAACTGCCTATTTTTATCTTTGACATAATCGTGGAAGGTTGCCCACAACTTTTCTTACTTTACTGTCTGTTCACGCAAACAATTTTCTCCCGGAACAGCTTTGGCTACCTTATTACTTTTGGCCACTCGCTCGTCTATTTCTCGCGCACGCTGAAAGAACTCAGTCCCCGGCTCGCTTGAAGACGTCCTGGGCCAGCCACTTAAGGCACTGCTGGCCTCTTCTCTTCCGACCGCTCCCATGTAACCCCTCGCCTTGACTATCCGCAACCCCCTCTCTTCGCCGGAGAATTCACCCCCAGGAAGTGATTCCTTTTAACCTTTTCGCCATCGAAAACTTCTTGGAAATGCTGGCATCGGCTTCACAAAGCCTCAAAGTTAAATGTTAAATGACATCCGCCTTCCTTTCGGTTACTTTAAAGTGAAGAAGGCAGAGGTGCTAATGTTAACTGGGCGAAGCCTCAAGCACAAAAACGAAAATTGCAAGTGGCTTTTCATTGACATACCATTGCAGATGGATTCTAGAAAAAGCGTCCCAACTGCGCCATTGACAAGCCTTACTTCCTGGCTGAGTGACAAAGATAAATTTTTCCCACGCATAGTGGAAACAAAGGAAATGGAACACAAAGGCGAAAGAAAAATTGCGAATGAGATTCCATATTTTTGCCTAAAATTCTAGTATTATATCTCTATAACACTATGCTGAAAACTATTCAATTCATTCTATCCGTGCGTGTCGAAATAAATATTGTTTGAGCGTCTAAGGTAATTGAGTGCTGACAATTATTGATAAAGTGCGCATGTTTTCACATTATTTGTTAGAGCTTTCTCACTTCAAAATGTTTAGTTAAAAACTTCAGCACCTTTTCTGTTTGTTTTTTTCGTAGTTATTAGGCAGCAATTTTATGATTTCAGGCCCTTATTTTTCAAAATACAGGATGCGTATAATTATGTTTCGAATGAGCAGCGAGATAAAAAAATAACACCTGACTCGTTAACGAACTACAAAAATGCCCAACTCCCAGTTTCCGTATTTTTTCAGTAAACGTTAAGTCTCTTGGCGTCAATTACTTTTCCACTTTATTTAACCTCCTTGATACAATAAAACCTACGAGAAGGTATTGTGAAGAGTTTCTGTATGTTCATGATTTCTGCTGCTTGCTATCAGTGATGAAGAAACTGCTGGGAAAGATTGAACGCCACTGCTGCGTCGCGTAACGGCAATTGAACACTTAGGTCACAGGCCTGAACGATAGTGTCCTTCTATCACCACATTCTATACATACAGAACGCAAGAAAGTTTGCATGGAGGTAAAGGTTCATTAATTCTGCAAGAGATCAAGTTACTCAAATTTTATTCGACTGCAGTTGTTTTAAAACTAGAGCGATGTAACTTAAGTTTGATCATGTATAGTTTGTCACAAATATTTTAAGAACATTATTCTACGTTCTAAATTTTAATAATATCCGTGATTTATTATTTTCCGCTCTACGTGCGTTAGTGCAAGAAAATAGAGAAACACAAAAGAAGAAATTTATAAAAACGCAATGGAGAAATTCTCGAGGGCAAAGCAGCAAAATGTGAAGATTACTCTTTACGCTACAAGTCGCACAGTGGCTTCATTCATTGTTATCACTTTCCTCTGAAGCGGAATGACAAAAGGTGCCTGCTCATAAAACACCGTGAATAAGATGTGGAATGCTTATTCACATAACAATGAAAATAATAGTGAATGTTGGCGACTCGTGGTTTGAAAAGCAGGCAGAGCAAAGAAGAGTAGGACGAGAACCTAATTCGTCAAATCGAGTTACCTAACTAGAACGAAGGTATTAATATTTTAATGAGCTACTAAAGGATATGAAAGCATCTTGAAACTTCATATCCTTTAAAGTATCTTATTCTTAAAAATATTCTATTCATTTAGAAATTAGGGACCTTATGCTCATTCATTATGTTATTATTTCACAACATTATGCCTATAATAAATACAGTGACCACTAACATGCTAGCTGCACAATAACAGATACGACTATGACACACGAGAAGAACGTATCAGTGTAAATTATCACAAACTAAAGCTCAGATCGATGTATTACAATCAATAGAGGTTTTACTGGGAACGAAAACCTTCTCAAGTACCGAGCACTAGCCAAAATTTAGAAGCCGTTTCGTGGCACATATACACCGATCAGCAAAAACTTTAGAATCACCCTCCCGTTATGCAAATAAGCGCGTGTGCAGTCAATACCTGGGTCGGAGCTTTCTCAGCCAGTATTTCGTTTCGTCTAAACATTGGAAAAGCAAAGGATTTATCTGATTTCGACAAAGGCCAGATCGTTAGGGCAAGACTGTGACGTGCCTGCCCCGCAGGACGCACATGAGATAAAGGCAGATATCAATGAGAGCACATGCCAGTGTAGTATAGTGGATAGCACTCGGAGCTCCGGAGCCGAGAGTTGCAGGTTCGAATCCCACCCCTGGCATAAAAATGATGGAAAAACGTACTTCGTCATAGACGCCTCAGTGAGCGAAACAGCGACGCTGGTAGGCTGCTCACGCTATGGACTAGTTAGTACCTATAAAAAATGGTCAGAACCAGGTGACAGTTTGAACCGTGGACAAGGCGTGGACAGGCCATGCCTCACCGATGCCAGAAGTCAGCGTACGCTATCTCGTCCTTTTCGCAGCAACAGGAGGGTTACTGTGGCTGATATTACCCATAATTCCAGTTGTGGTGAAGGGCCCAGTGTATCTGAACTCACAGTTCATCGTACGCCCTTGGATATGAGGTATCCGCATCCGCAGAGCCACTCGTGTGCCTGCAAGCGTTAACCATAGTCAACGCTTGCAGTGGGCACGTAATCATTGACCTTGTGCCATAGAATACTGGAAGAGGGTCTCATGGTCAGACGAATCCCGTTTGCTGTTACACCATGTCGACGGGCGAGCTCGTATGTAAAGTTTACCCAAGGAAGCCTTCTCACCTGGATGCACTGCGGGACGGGTCTAGGCGGTAGTGTGATGGCCTGGGCAATATTTTCTTGGGAAACACTTGGACCTATTATCCCTGTAGAGCGAATTCTGATGGATGTCACGTACCTGAACAACGGGCGAGCTCGTATGTAAAGTTTACCCCAGGAAGCCTTCTCACCTGGATGCACTGTGGGATGGATCTAGGCGATAGTGTGATGACCTGGGCAATATTTTCTTGGGAAACACTTGAACTCATTATCCCTGCAGAGCGAATTCTGATGGCTGTCACGTACCTGAACATCGTGGCTGATCAAGTACCTCCCTGTAGAGCGAATTCTGATGGCTGTCACGTACATGAACATCGTGGATGACCAAGTACCTCCCTGTAGAGCGAATTCTGATGGCTGTTACGGACCTGAACATCGTGGCTGACCAAGTACCTCTTTGTAGAGCGAATTCTGATGGCTGTCACGTACCTGAATATCGTGGCTGACCAAGTACCTCCCTTTTAGAGCGAATTCTGATGGCTGTCACGTACCTGAACATCGTGGCTGAGTACCTCCCTGTAGATCGAATTCTGATGGCTGTCACGTACCTGAACATCGTGGCTGACCAAGTACCTCCCTGCAGAGCGAATTCTGATGGCTGTCACGTACCTGACCAAACACACCCCTTTATGGCGACTGTATTCCCTGGCGGAGATGGCGTCTTTCAACAAGACAATGCTCCATGCTGCACTGCGAAGAAGATTGAGGAATGGTTTCAAGAACATGAAGAGGAATTCCATTTATTGCCATGGCCCCCAAATTCGCCGGACATAAATCCCATCAAACATTTATGGTTTGAGTTGAAGATACTCGTACAAGCAGCATCATCCCAATCACGTGGGAACTGCGGGATCTTCTGTTGCAATCACGGTACCAAATATCAAGAGACACCTACCAACACCTGGTTGAATTTATGCTTCATCGGGTGAGAGCTCTTTTGTGGGCAAGAGGATGACCCTACATGATCTTAGGTAGGTGGTTTTATAAGTTCGTAGCGTTCGGCAGTACAAATGGAGAAGGCTCCGCCGAACAGGTGGGACATGCCGAGTAAGGTGGAATCATGCCTGATTGGGCGACGCTCTCCGCTGCTCAGACAGGTAGGCATGCGCCGGGCCCAACACGTGTGTGCCGCTTATACGAGACGAGAATGTCAGAGGAGAAACTTGTTGTTCGTGTGCTCCTACACCATTATTCGAAAAAAGGATTGAACATGACAGCTGCCGCGAAGGAAATTTGTAGTGTAGAAGGTGAGGGGACCGTGCACACTGAAACAGCAAGAAAATGGTTTCAACGCTTCTGGTCCGGAGACACAGAGCTCGTTGACAAATCGAAGTGTGGGAGACCAGTCACCACCAACACCGAAGCCCTGCGTCTAGGTGTTGAGCAGCACAACTAGCGGCACGGCTGATCGGTGTGAAATTTATCATGATTATTAAAATATGGCAGGGAGGTTTGAACTGGGCCAATATGAACAATACATTACTACCATGAAATTTCACCCATGGGAAACGGAGAAGGGATGCATCTTCGATTTTACAACAGCAAAAAAATTTATTTTAACTCGTTCTACATTCATATGTTTATATTTTTGCTGAATCGAAGGCGTGGAGTAGACTTACCCAGTTTTTTTACTTCCAGCATTTGTTCCAACGAATGAAAGGAGGAGGAAGGATGTTTTAGCATATGAATACGGTATTCATCATTGAAAACTTTCATATTAACTAAAAGAAGTCGCACAAGCGAACTAGCACGTTAACATCTAGCAATATATTGATAGCGATTCACGTCGAAAGCTTTCTGTCATGTCAGCGTACGGCAAGCTATTGACCTTCAAGAAGGGTCTTAACTCCGCATGCTCAAATATTCTCTCAGAGGGGCGACGGAGATGTTTGGCTTTGTTGCCGTGGGCCAATTTATAAATTTTTTTAGTAACATCTCATAAGTTAAAATAATTTCCCTTTTTCGTTAGTGTGTTTGAGGAAGCATTAGGATGGTCCCTCTAGTAATTTTCAGCCAACCGCTAATGAGGTACAGGGAGCGACCCTCCCTGCATCAGGAGGAAGCGTCTGCACGAAGTTCTGTTAAAAATGGTTTTATGACCATTGTGAGAGCGGACACATTAACCCATTAATGAACTGAACATTATGCTACTTTTACACAAAAGAAGAGGAGGACAGACATATATTAAGGGCTTGTGAAGGTGATCAGAATGTTAATTTTATACTGTGTTAATGTGTGCTTCGTTCGTCACCAGAGGTAGGGGTATCTATAATTTTATAATTATTTACGAAACTGAAAACATAGTACAAAGCCCATGAAGACAATAAAATGTTCGAAAACATTTTTCGATGTCGATGGCCTCAGACATAAAACTCCAGTTTTCGCACGCCTTAGAAAGGGATAGGCCTTTCCAACGGACTGATAAGCATCTACTATTATACCGCGACTCTCAGCCTTTCACAGACACCAAAAAGTCTGAAAATCTATCCATTTACCTTTGTATATCTATATCAGTGTATATTGTGTTAATGTAAGGATGTACTTCGGCGGTAGGATTACTTTCTCAAAGGGTGCACTTCTTAATGGATAGATCTGACGGACTGACGGGATGCGAAGGCTGGGTGTAAACACATCGGTTAAGTACGCGTCGCCGAGCCTAGGAATCAGCGGACGCGTGACGTCAGCGGAGGGACGCTTAGCGAGAGAGGAGTGTTAGCGCCGGAGGCTTCGCTCATGCGTAGTGCTGAGGAGGTGAAGAGCGCGAGGCTCTTAGGAGGAACGAGTAAGTTAATCTGTTTTCGTCTAGCGGAGAGCGTAGTTCACCGGTCAGGAGACGGGAAGCGTTTTCCTTCTTGTTGAGCAAGCGGTCGCTGCAAGTATACGGAGGTCCGAGGCTGTGAATGATGTTAACCAGCGCACTATCTTTGCGGAGATAGGATTTTTGTTGCAGCGGCACAGGTCCCGGTCAGGGAATCCCGCTTGCGTTAGAGATATTTATCCACTACAAGATAATTTATAGTACTTACGAAGACTAAGTTCGCAACGGAGTTGAAGCCCGAGTTAGAAAAGTTGTAACATTCTCAGAGACACAGATCTACCTAATAGTAGGCAGATTCTCTCTGGAACGTCAACGTCTAAAGCTAGAAAATAGACATTTTTCTTCAAGAATGATTCTCTTAGACTTCTAATCCCAATAACCGTGAGATCTAGAACTTAGTAAAACCTGATTCAGGAGGAGGATTAATCCACCGCCTGCAGAACCTAACTGTTATTCAATAAAGTTTGTTTTGTGTTGGTAAATCCTCTCGAGATTCTTCTATTGTAGTAGTGATCATTATTCTGCTCGTTCAGCCGTTTCTATCCGCCTTCCTGACTCACAGATATTATATCAAAGTGGGGAAGGTTTCGTTTGTTCGCCCGAACAGAGTTCAGGGAGTGCTTCAAATAAGCAGAAATGCTTCCTTGTGACTGGGAGAAGCACTTATAACGAGGACGCCCCCTAGTCATAAGTAGGAGACGGGACCACAGCAAGCGAGCAGTACTTTCGCTTTCACAACCATCATTTCATATCCTTGGGAGAGTAGCGAACACTTGACCAGTCTGGAGTTCTCAGGATTCGTCTCTTTTTAACCGTGTGCAAGCAATAGTGAATCACACGTAGGCAGGCGCCGTGATGGAAATGCACAAGGGCAAAATTAGTTGCTAGTGAAGGGGGTGACGGGGTTCACCAAGCTGACAAAACATTGAATAACTGTCTGTACTCCAAGTCACCCTAAGAGTGTACTGTTGTTAAAGGCGGAGGAGCCTTATCACGACATCTCCATGGAACCCATATCAATCCGCAGTACAGTGTATTCCTGCTGTTTCTTTTCATGCAAGTAAGTTATATCGCACTGACCCCCTCCCCCACCCACCCACTCACACATCGCACAAGCAGTGGGGATTGTGAATGGGGATGTGGTGGATGGAGTCCGAACTTCTTCCCCTACTGTCTGTTAAAGTAACTTTCTCCTCGAGTTTCCCAGATTATTAATTTATTATCTGTGTTCTGAATGTTGGGAGAGATCTTCCACTTTTTCTCCCTCTTCAATTATTTCTCAGCTGGACGGAAGCTGCCTTTTGGAAAACTTGTTTTAGATAGCAGTTTTGTCCGATAAAGAAAAATGCATTCTGAGCTATAATTCTGCTGGTTTTCGCTCTAAACGCTAGAACCATTTCTCGTAGCGGTGGAAGCTGTTTTGTATCTTACACAGTGGTACACTCTTAGGTTGCTTCGAAGTATAGATGTCTGAGAGGGGTGAGGCAAATCGAAGAACCCTGTGCTTGTCTTAGAGAAGGGAGGAAAACGAAGGAAGTTTTATCTAGCGCTTTAAAGAGACTGGAGAAAGTCTTTGGGATTCTCCGTGAGAGAGTGACAGTTCTTCTCTCCCTGACCAGAAGGAGGTATTTGAGGAAAAGAAAAATGCTTTTAATGTCTGACTGAGAAGAGAAATCAAGAAGAGAATTAAGGAAAAGTGGAAATGACTGAGATAGGTAAATTTGTGGCAGAAGTATCAAAATAAAAACGAGAATGAAAAAACAACTGATAAATCAGCGTGTATAGTAATACTTAATAAGCATTTCGAACTAGGAAAATGCAAGTTGTGATCACTCTGTTGCAAGAATAAAGAACTGCATTTCGAAATAACGTTGTAAGGCTAGCTAGTAGTTCGTTATTTCATCCTAAAGGAAGAAATTGTAGAAGCCTGAAACTGCTTAATTACCTCACAGCGATAGCCCGACGAGCCTTGTTGCAGGGCACTGAAAGAAATCCCGTGAACAGCCCTGAAACAGCTTCTAGTGGGGAACAAAAGGGATTTTTATATTTTCGAAAAATTGAATGTTGATAAACGCTAAAGAATGCAAGGTGTTTTTGTTTTTCAAATAATATACCCATGAATACAGCAAATACAGTGCAGATTCATGCGCTCATTTAAACGGACCACCTATGGTAGCGACTGAGTGTGAGCGTCATAACTGTTATGTGTTGCTTGCTTTCAGTGCATTAAACTTACTTTTAATCGCGCTAGCCCCATCACAAAATGAGCACTTGATTTGAAATAAAATACGGCACTGCAGAATCAGGTATGCGCCAGTTAATCAGTGAAAGCGAGTACACATTTACCATGAATTATCCTTTCATGCCGTTTTTATACAGCGATTTCGTACTTTAAATAATGTAAATATAAAAAAATTCAAAATTTTTATTACTATCATCATGAAACCATTATTCCCGCTTTCATCAAATTCTTTTTACGAGTACCATGGAAACACGCAGATGTCTTTATACTACAGATATACGCATGTATTTTAGGTTAGTCGTTCTACCCAGAAATACTTAGTCGCTGTATCGTTAGTCGTTGTACCCAGTAGCTTAGTCACTGTATCGGAAAAATATGTGCGTTAGTCATTGTACCGAAAAATATATGTAGGAAAATTATGCATCGTTGGAACTTTAACATGTTCACAAAATATTCGATGCAAAAGGATATTTTGCATAGTCCAATGTGAAAGGAGCATTTCAATCGGACTTTTAGATGCAGATATACAGCGGCAAATAGAAACATACATTTCCACCCTCTAGTGGAAAAACTGCGCATTGTTAGAAGTAGAAATCGTATGTGAGTGTTTGCCGTAATTACAGCCATCCAATACAAGAATTTTTTCTTCAGTCGGCAATTCAGAAAAAGAGATATAGCTTTAAATGAAAATATGCACCCATTGCCGTGTACACAGCACAGTTCGGCCACCGGAAGGAGGCATAACTGTACATTATAACACAGCAGGAAATACGCTCAAAATGTTTCTCATAGTAGAACCAATCTGACGGGGAAAATAATTTTTTAAATCAGACTTTTAGAAGCAGAGATTGCAAGGGAATCACAGCACGCATCAACGCTTCCTAGTGGGGAAAATAGAAAACATGCGTAACCTGCTCCAGACAGATTTTTAGAAGTAGTGGTATGGAATAAAATAAATATTGAGGTAAACAGTCATATGTACTTATGCCTCCTAGCTGCAAAGTGATGCATCAGAAAAAGAAAATTTATGGACCATCATTCTCAAAGCTAAAGATGCTCAAGCGAAAAAGAAAATTCTCAAATATTTGGTTAATAGACCCAGAGATGTAGTCCACACAGGAAGACACCGTTTCGGCACAAATAACGGAACAGGCAAATTTCTTTAAGAAACAAATTCTTTAGAAAATAAAAATTAAGGGGGATAATGCAATAGTACTGGTAGGCTGGCGAGAAGATATTGTGACGACCCCCCCTCGCATAATTAATTGGCGAGAGGCGTGGCTAATTAACGGTAATTGAAACTTGATTGGGGGTTTTAATTAACAGAGAGTTATAATTTAAACACTTGCGAGGGGCGGTATATAAAGAAAATATTTTCTAGCACTTTGAATTCAAGTGGCGAGTTGCAGGTGTTTGCCACGAGAACAAAGAGCCCATAAACGGAAATGGGACGGGTCAGAGTTTAAAAGCCATGTCCCATGACTCAAAATGTTTGGACGGCAAAAGCGTTTGAAGCTTTTGTCTGTGCCGCGCGCGAAACAATGGGAAAGTTCTTGGACTTGAAGAGCGGTTTATAAAAAATATGTCGCGGTTTCAAGTGTTAGAATTCACCGCTTACCAATTTCTTGGAGACGGGAGATTGCTGTTGAGAGTCACAGAATCCGTTTTAAGCCGAGAGAATGAGGAAGGATTTTGTCTCGCGCTAGAACAAATGCTTGCCGTCTGCGTGCTTTTGCGTTCTGAGCATAAGAAGTGAAGCCAGCTGAAAACATAAGCTGAGGAATAACCAACACCAGATCTGCCTGGGAACTTTCTTCACCTTGCCGGACCATCGATACCTGCCGTAAGGCGCCAGTTCAAAGGAAATGCAAAGAGAGAAAATAATCACGGCATCGCCTCGCTCACACAGAGAGAAGCGATAACCAGCACCAGGAACCATGGATGACCCCCCTGCAGAGATAGAGCGTCTGAAGTAACCGCTAGCCGCTTCGTGAAGAAAGCGGAGAGAGAACTCTTGTGTGTATGTCTGATTACGTACCTCCAGTGACCGGGGAACGACATCGTTTTAGCCACAGCAAAGAATGAGCGGTGATGGAAGTTAAGATCAAACTCCCCTTTGTGAGTGTTGTGTTTTTTGGTGTCATCAATACTGTGGATACTCGAGGACCTATGTAAGTACTTTTTACCAGTATTTTATTTGCGGTCCAATGTGAAAGAACAGACTTTTCGTTAGGACATATTTTCTGAAACACCGAAGAGGGCCAAAGATGGCCGGAAATTATAACTTTCATTATTTAATGAAGAATCCGGTGTAATTTATGCATTTATCTATTAAATCCCTGTTTTAATTGTCATACTGTGCCTCCATTGGTTTATTGGTGTACTGTGTCGGCTAATTGGCTAACGAGGTATTGGTGGATCCAGTGATTCGAATCGCAGTCCGAAATTAATTTGGCATCCTGATGTCTGAAGACCAAAAGGTCGCAACAATATTAATGTACTTAACGTTCTTCTGAAAGCAAATCAAAAGAAATATATGAGATAAGAGACTCTGCTGGCTTATGCAGACTGCGATTTTGTACACGACCAATTCAGATATGAATAAAATCCACTTTTATCAGAAATATATGCATGATTCGGTGCTTGATCGTTTGGGAGAATATTTAAAACTGAGTAATGGAAAACCTGTCAGTGAAAGAGAGGAAGTTTGTACACTGCATGAATCACTATACATATTCTGATACAGAACCTATCAGTGGAAGACAGGAAGTTTGTACACTGCATGAATCACTATACATATTATGATACAGAACCTATCAGTGGAAGAGAGGAAGTTTGTACACTGCATGAATCACTATACATATTCTGATACAGAATTATAGCAGTGGAAAGAATAGAACAGAAGAACTCGTCAGCCCAAGAAAATATATGACACAGTCTTTCCGTTTTTTCATTTCGTTTTCCACGATTTATCAGAAAGAGTTGTAGTCACAAAAACCAGGGTGAAAAACAAGCAAGAAGAGTAAGAAAAGACCTAAGGAGGGAGGAAGAGGCATGGGAGCGTGATACAATGAATGTTACAACGTGTAATGATGTTCCACCAGTCGACCAGCAACAGAACAGCCCTTCATGTACTACGTGTTAGAAGAAGTAAGCAGAGAAAGGAAATGGCTCAAAAAAAAAAAAAAAAAAAATTTAAAACAAAATCCATTGTCAAATTTTCTGGATAAACACGGAAGGCAAAATCTTTATTATGCAAACGTAAAGAACTTCAAATCCCAGTAAATGTAAAATTACTTCTTTCACTCTTTTCCCCTTCCTTGGGGTGGGTAGTAAGAAGAAAAAATTCAAAATGACGAAGGGGAGAAAGAAACAAAAAGCAAAAGGAAAAAGATGAAAAAATTAAGGTTTATCAAAGTAGAAAAGATGGAAGATTGGTCAAAAAAGTGAGTCGTATACAGTAAAAGAAATGGAGTAATCGTAGAACCACAAAGGTTCTACGATTACAACAGACACCACGTGACAAATGGCAGGTTCATATTTTCCATCATCCGCTGGATACAAAACTTAGATGGCATCGCCTGTAGCTAAGTCCAGTCTCAGACTAAGCTGCAAAATAAGACGAATCTCGACCTTCCAAAACAGAAAATACACGAAATACACGGTGGCATTTTGGAACACTTAGGAAACAACAAAATTTCTGTTGTTGCTCCAATGGTGCAGAAAGGCCAAATTTGTCTATACTCGCATTGGTGCAGAACCCCTCTCCCATCGATAAGATAAAGTGCCGCGATCGGCCTTCCATTTCTGGTAATAATTTATCTAAAATTGTTTTAAAATGAAAATTTGCTGTTTTTTCAGATTTCTTTAAACCACTTATTGTTTAAACGAATTTTTTCAGTGCTGAAGCATGTCAGCAAAGTAATCTTTTGTAATTCCAAGGAAAATTCATGTAAGAAAGCTTTGGAGAAGGTCACATATGCTCAGACATCGATATTGTAACTAATGAATAAAAAAAATGGTTCTGGAGGAAATGCCTGCTACAAGAAGCGATTTGAGCATGGATAGTGTAATTTTGCAACCGAATGACATATATACAGCTGAAAGTATTGCACAGGGCATTTTTTTGGTGAAATTTTGCAGTCTGTAGATTCTGTTTTTCCTTTTGTGTTTCTTGGCATTATCTGTACTCTGAATTCATATGCCGCTATTTCTTCGCAAAATGGGCAATTGAAGTAAACTATCACTAATTTATTGCACATAAGAGCAACGGATGATCAACGATACTTATCTTTTTTGAGTTTGCAGATACCATCTTGGAAGACTTGAGTGTTTCATAATCAGTACCTGGTTAGTTAGGAATTCTCCACAAAGCGAGATAATTTTAATTATTTAGGAGAGAGCTTCAACGGGGATGGTGCATTTGAGAACCTCGTACAACACCTTTAAAACTCATGTAGTTTAACTCTAGAAGTAACGTACCTTGGGATGCTATTGTTTTCTTACGGACAAGGACAAGTAGGCGATCTGTTGATGACTGAAAGACTTTTGCTTCTTTCTCCTCTAATCACTCTGTAATAGCCGCGCCGCCATTTAAGAAAAGTTACCGTGACTCCGTCTGTGAGAATGCCGACACCCGTCAGTCTAACATGGCTCGTAATGAACGCTTTAAACGGTTAGTGTTCCAAAGAAATGAAAAACGCTCGTTTTCCCAAACCCATCCCAATTTTATTTTTTTATTTATCTCTTTTTCACTCTCTCACTCTCTCTCATTCTCTCTCTCTCTCTCTCTATCTATCTATCTCTGTCTCTCTCTCTCTCTCTCTTTTGCCAAACGAGTTATAATTGTGAGAACACTATGCAGAAAAGAAATGACACAGTTTTATAAACAGTTTTATAAATTTTGTTAATTATGAAGTAGAAACAAAAACTAATACCAACACACCTTTTTCTCAAACAGTACCGTTTTATGTGGAAAGCAATATCGGAAGAAATATCACCTGACTCAAAATTAATAATATTTTCCTCATCGTGCTATCAGAGCTTTCTTTGTATCTAAATATCTTTCGTTTTTGTTTTATTTTTTGACTAGTAGTTTGTGAAGGACATTTGGTCTCCAAATGACCCATAGCGCTAAGGAGGATTCTCTGTCAGAAACACTTTCGCCCGACGGTTCCCGAATCTCAGCACCTGATCTTCAAAGAGATTTGCCACAAGAAATCTGCAAGCGATTATTATTAAGGCGGCACAGTGCTCTATTTTCATGCGATGACAGAATTCTCGAATATACCACAGAAAAATTCTGAATTCTTTCGGAAGGCAGGACTTGTTTCATTACTTAATAACTGAAAACTGTCCAGTTAAAGCTCACATTATGGATTTACAATGCTGTAATTCCTCACTGCAAAAGCAAAAGTAATGTTTTCCTTCATAAATCATGAGGCGTCTCAATTTCTCCTTAATGGCTGTAGGGTCGTACAGCGTTTAACATTTCTGAAGTTTATGCAGTTTACATAGACACCGTTCAATGAAATTTGTTTCGTATCTCGAAAAGAGTTTACTTGAGATTGTCCTGTCAGGGTCTGTGCATTTTAGCATGCAAATAGTCTGGCTAATTATTTTTGTGATACTAACTGTATATATTTGCTTCAACTAGGTGAGAACTGACGAAAGGGCAAAAGTGGATGGGAAAAGAATGTAATTCACATGCGATGGCTGAGTATACAAAAGATATGAAAAACTTCCAACGTTTCCCTCCAAATTTGAATGCATATGAAACTTATCACTATAGCTGATAATACCGCTAAAAGTGTATGCCCCAAAAATCTGCAATCCAAATCGAAAATGGCAGTTCGTTTTTCCTAAAAATGAAAGGGAAACACTTTGAAATTGAAAAAGTACGCCGATTATCAGAAATAGTTCCCTATTTTCGGTATGCAAACCGATTTTACCGCACGTTTTTTTTCCCTAAAAGAAACTTTTAAACCATTTTTTCTGAAACACTTCGGTACTCGTTTAAAGTTTTCCCGTTATACACTGGAAAATTAAGGACGAGACGGTTTTTCGAATGTAACGTCGTGCAGAAGTTCTCCACATCGACTCAAATCATACCATAAAATCCCCAAGATGTAAGAATATGGGACAAGTAAGCAAAACCGTCCAAACAAGGAATCCAAAGGATACAAAGGCACTTTTTTGAAAAGGTAGCTTCGAACACAACTGGACAGAAGACAGAAACGTCCATGTGACAGGCGGCTGCCAAGAAAAATCCAGTCCTTAGTAGGGGATGTGATCACCCCTGACTCTGCGTTGCAGGATTTACAATGTCTGTCCATGCTGATGACGAGGTTGTCAAGGAGCTGTTGAGGCATCGCGGCCCATTCCTTTTGTAGCGCCAATCGCAGCTGCGGAATCGTTGCTGGCGGCTGGTAACGTGATGCCAAGCGTCTCCCGAGAAGGTCCCACACGTGTTCGATTGGTTTTAGGTCCGGGAACCTTGCGGGCCAATCCATGCGTTGAATATCTTCACTTTCCAACAGCTCTGTGATAGCCACTGTACGATGAGGTGTAGCGTTGTCGCCCATGAAGAGGAACTCAGGACTCACAGTACCTCTAAACAGACGCGCGTGAGGGAGGAGAACCTCGGTACAATAGCGTACACCAGTGACTGAATCTCCTTGGAAGATGTGGAGGTCAGTACGGCTACCAAGCATGATACCTTCCCAAACTAGAACTCCGCCACCTCCAAACCGGTCCCTTTCGATGATGTTGGAGTTGTGATTGCGTATTCCCGGCTCTCTCCAGATGTGTATTCGTCCAGAATCGCTCGTCAGACTAAATCGGCTCTCATCCGTAAAGAGAACTCGACCCCATTGCTGATGTGTCCAGTTCTTGTATTCCTGGCACAACAGAAACCGCCGTCTCCGATGAGCAGGCGTTAATGGCACACACCGTATTGATCGTCGTGCAGATAGACCACCTTTCTGCAGCCTCCTGGCCACGGTAAAACGCGATAACGGGCGTC
Organism: Macrothele yani; assembly: GCA_039090855.1. Classification (NCBI taxonomy): domain Eukaryota; kingdom Metazoa; phylum Arthropoda; class Arachnida; order Araneae; family Macrothelidae; genus Macrothele; species Macrothele yani. The sequence continues at coordinate 181,856,703 of CM077030.1, read as the reverse complement.
CAGTTGTCTGTTGCATGTGCCTTGCAATTTCTCCCGCTGTCTGCCGTCTGTCTCTTCTCGCCTGTAGGACAATATACCTGTCATCCGCCGCCGGGGTTGCTCGTGGACGACCACTGCTAAACTCTCGGACAGCTGTTCCTGTCGTTTGAAATGCTCTCCAAGCTCGTGAAACGATGCTGTGAGCGATACCGAACTCTTCGGCCACACTAGTCACACTTCGACCTTCTTCCAACTTCCCAATGACGCGACCTCGAGTAAAGTCATCCAGATGTCGTCTACTGGATTGCCTGTTGGCCATATCACACGGTGGCAGCAACTCGACGTCGTTCAAACCGATGTACACCGTGCAATAGCTTTCACCGAATTGCTGAGAGTACACCGCCCGTGTGCTTTATACCCTTCCGACATTCCCCCCTACGTCAGGCTGCATATATGCGCATGCCCTACCGTACCGGACCCTGGTCTATCTCCTGAGTGGTCTTTTCGGTTATGCTAATTTCTCCTCTTCGTCCTTATTTTTTTTACACAAAGTGTACATGAACTTGTGTAACGTACCAGGAGATGTGACGTATCTGCCCGAAGGACGCACACGACATAAAGGCAGATAGGAATCAGAATAAAAAAAAACGTCCGCGTAGCTCAATTGGTAGAGTGACTTATTCCGGAATGAGGGGATCCGGGTTCGAATCCTGGCGTGGACAGAAATGACGGAGAAATTTACTTCGTTATAATGGCGCCCGAACTATTCGGATGACCCGACCGTTCAAAATCTCGCATTGGTGTGATGTTATTTCCACACCGCGAGATAGGAAAAATAAGTGAATCCCTTCTCCAGCACTTCGAAAAAACAAAAAAAACAAAACAAAACAAAAAATAAGGGGGAGATGATGTAACGTACCAGGAGATGTGACGTACCTGCCCGAAGGACGCACACGACATAAAGGCAGATAGGAATCAGAATAAAATAAAAAAACGTCCGCGTAGCTCAATTGGTAGAGTGACTTATTCCGGAATGAGGGGATCCGGGTTCGAATCCTGGCGTGGACAGAAATGACGGAGAAATTTACTTCGTTATACTTGTCTTAGCGTATTTAAGGGAATAAAATTTGCTACAATGATTATATGAATGTAAGGATTTTTAATATTTTTTTCGATTCGGTAAAAGAGCAACTAATTAGAAGGAAATGCCAAACTGAAACAGAGTTCATCCGCTCACTGCGCAACAGAAACAACTATTTAATAATACAATTTAGTTCAGTAGTGACTATATTATTATATCGGCAGCCCTGTATTTCGAAAGGATGTTGTCCCAGTTATTACGAAAATAGAAATAAGCATTACATTTTATGTAACAAAAGTGCTTGAAGTTATTAGAACAATACATTATAGAATCAGTACGCTACGCTAGTCTAACAACCTAGCAAGAAATATATAACTGTATTTTAGCTCATGATACAGTATTTTGTAGTTCGAAATGCAGTCTGGACAGAATAAGTTGTCTGGACAGAATAAGTTGTGGTTAGCATATTTACGGCCGACTCACCTTTGGCCACATGATAATTTTTTTCCCCTTACCGTTTTACCATCTGGAAATTTCAACCTGGAACCCAGCGGAAAACGGCAGGTGTTTTGTGAACTAAAATATCATACATTTACCAGTTTCCACTCCCTCACGAAAGAAGTGGTGAATTTGCGATTACTGGTTCCAGGAAAGGGAGAGAGCCAGTGTTGTAAGACAAACACAGCATCCATGTGTGGCCAGGATTCAAACTCGGACCTGTCTCGAACGAATGGTAAGAATCGACGTGTTGTTTTTCGACATCTTCCTCGGTCAAGGCAAATGTTTTAAAATTTATTTCCTTCGTGAATATTCAGCTCCTTCAAAATGGCAGTACGACTGATTGATTTTTACCACAAAACCTTTTTTACACGGCTCAGGAACTGAATAATTTTACATAACAACGATGTAGATAATTTCGCTAGTGCTAAGAATCAACAAGAAGTCTTTCAAAAAACATATTCAAAAATACATTGGAATGAGCAAAAGCAGAACAACTGCCATAAGAAAAGGCAAGTAAAGAGTGGAAAATAGTGAAAAGTGAAAAACGTGCATTAAAATAATTTTTCTGCATATCACCATCGTTTCTAATCTATACAGCCAGAACGTTGTGGAGTTTTAGCATTTCGAAGAGTGTAATACTTGTTTACTTGTTTAAAAACTAAATCGAAAACCCCAATATACCAACTTCAAGGTAAAGCACTCTTCTTACAAAAGCGCCAACCTTCTGCAATAACTGACTTCACTTGATGCTTTCTAAAACTTTCTGGATAGCTTTATTACTCATTAAAAAGCTAATTAAGCACCCAAAAAAATAATGGCCAGGTGAATTGAAAATGCTTACTTACTATGTCCACTATTCCTTTATTAGCTTTTTGCAGGCATATATCTTTCGTCACCACATCGTTCAGTTAATAATCAGTTGCAGAACATCATCAATCAATTATATCGCTTCAACAACAGAGTAAATCAAGTGCTGTTGGAATAGTTTAACCGTAAAGTCTCGCTGACGCTCGATAGAAAATCAGGCTATAGAACAAGGAAGCGTAAACTTTCAGTGTGAGTGACTCAATAAACTCTCTCAGGTACGAATCAAATCCTGCGTTATATCAAAGCAATTCGCCCTGATTCGTTTCAAAACAGCACTCTTATCAACAGCTTTCGCATACGTCATACTCTTGACCTGCCGTTAGGTTGTCACAACACAAAGTCGTCGAGAGAAAAATGTAGGGTTCACGTGAAAAATGCTTAACGAGAATAAACCAAAATTTACATAAGAAGACAGGAACTAAAAAGGAAGGTCAACTTGGAGTATACATCACGACGTCTGCAGCGAGAAAACAGGCAGACCTCGTCTCTCGAAAAAGACAGCTGCGAGAGGAATGATGGAAATCTTTTTCGTTAGAATTTACTTTTTCTCACATTCGGAATATTTACACACTGCGTGATCGCATTAATGGATACACCCAGGGCCTGATTACTGCACGGGCCAAGAGGACCCAGTCACTGAGCCCCCTTTTTAAAAAGAAATGACCTAATCATTGGAAAGTCAGTATTATAGTTGATGTTATTACCACATCATCACTATTACTATTATCATCATCAGCACTTTTATTCTTGTTATTATTATTATGATCGTAACTATTACTATTATTATTATTGTGAAGGTAATATTTTTGGGGGTTTTGTTGTATCCTCTTATTGAAAAAGCTTTCATTAAAGGAGCAAACTCAATTTTAGCAAAATCCTTCGTTTCTCTTCTCTTAAATTACTGTCTCACTTCAAGATCACAGTCAGTTTTACTTTAGAATTTATTACAAATTTCAAGATTTATGAAAATTATTATTCAAATTCCTAGATTATTATTGGAATGTTACAACTTTTCAACCACTATGCAATCAAATTTGCAATCTAGGAAGAAATATGAAACGGTTCCTTCATTTGATACAAAGGATAAATGGAAGTATGAGTAAATACAGATACTGTTCATAGTGTGGCGTACATCACGTGACATCTCCAGCGCGATATATTTGTGATTTTTTTTTTTTTTTTTTTTTTTTTTTGTTCAGGGGCCTTGCCCTGACCTTGAGCCTCTGGGTGTCTTAGTCAGGCCCTGAATACATACACTTGTAATATCTACAGGAAAACTAAACAGTCACTATAACATTTCAACTAACATTGTGCAAGGAGAAATGTAATGAAAAACGCAATTTGTGAAACAGAGAATCTTTTTAGTATGTTTAAGTTTCATTATTCTTGGGATGTAAAAAATAAAGTCGCAACACTTTTTAATTTATAATGTTGCGTAGGTTTTGTCTTGTGCAATATTTTTTCAGCCAGTAGTGGAAACGGAGGAAGGCGCAGAGAAGCTGTGTGCTCCTGGCTCTAGAGAGATCACATTTTTAGGTTTTTAGATGAAATAAAGATACTGGTACATTCAAAATAAATATTCCAAAAAATAGCCACAATTAGAGAATTCGGAGAAATGTATTGTTACGAATTTTGCCTCATTATTTTTTAATATAATTGGCGTGGCTAATCCGACCGAATAATGATTTGATTAATTAATGCGTTGGTTCTGATTGGGTTTTGAACAAAGAAAACAGAAGTCCCAAAGCGAAGCATGGACCACCCAAAATGTTTTGCCCCTGCGTTCGGAATCCCGAAAGGTGACGAAAACAGTCGTAATTGAGCCGAGGTGTCGGGGTTCTAGACTAAACAAGGGGGCCGGGAACGCCATTAGCAGGACAGATTTATGGGAAAGGGTGCAGTTCGGGTCCAGAAATTGTCCTGTAAATGTAATACTGAGGGACTGATGAACAAATTTTTTGAGTGCTCCTAATATTCTCGTGTCCTAGTGTGCATGGCAGGGGGGGGGGGCTCTACCGAATAGCTGAAATAAACAGAAGAAAGAAATAAGCAGTTGTTTCCAGATTCACGGGAGAAAAAGTAGCTCCGATAAAAGAGCGGATCAGAAGTAGTTAGCCAGATACAACAACAGGGAAAGTGGCGGATGGCCAACCTTGGCCTAACATGGGAAGTGGCGAGTCAACAAATACAAACGATTTGCTAGTGTCCATGTTATAACTGACCGACAAGTGACCAGGAGACAAAAACCGTTGCATCTGAAAGTTTCCTGATTTGGCGAGTATCGGGTCGCGCCGACGTTTACCGATGCTTCGTTCCTTTCGAGGAGAACATCACACCGAGATCTTTAGTGATACTCCCACGATTCAGCAGCCGGACCAGTAAAGGCGCATGTGCGTCTGTGTGTGTTTAAAGACGGCATAAAGCCGTTTCTTACTCTGTTTGATATCAAGTATATGTGGTGTCAGCTATTAAACTAGCCGGCACGAAGGTGCTTTGGATTATTATCAAAAGAAGACTAGTAAGTAACAGTTCTTTGATTTCTAAGCGTTGCTTCTTTGTCCCGCCGAAATTTGTTCTACCAAGATGGAAACAGATATTCAATAGACCTGTAACAAGACGTTTAAGTGACTGTATCGAAATTACACGATGAACAGTGCAATCTATTAAACATTTGCCAAGTTTGGTCGTAATGACCTGTCAATTGCCATGATTCGGCGTAATTCATCAGCATATATAAAATATGTAAATATGACTGTCTAAATTTAAGTGTATTTATGTGCCGGCAATGCTAGCAGTTGATTCGTGGATGCTCTTGTAATAGTAAAAGTAAGTTTAAGTAAGTGCACGCTCCATTTCCGCAGTCTTTTCGCGAGAAAACGTACCCAAACCTTTTATTTTGAAGAATAACCACTCGGAATTCATTAACGTATCAATTGGTGGTCCGCGTTGGGACCACGGTTACAACAGTATTTGAAAAATGCGATAAGAATCTTTCAGAGACAGATCGGGGGCAAGAACCCGTCACGGAACACTTGCATCGAACAACATTGTTTCAGTTTGTGATTTCATTAGAAAACTGAATGCAAATAACATAAATCAAGCGTAAAACAGGCGGGAAAAAAGGACGTCAAGTCAAAAATGTGAAGCGTGACAGAGAGAAAGGAAAGATTATTAACTGTGGATTACAATTTCGATGAACAGCCGTCCTGTAAGAACTTTGATGTCGACCATCAGCGCAACTTCGTTGGGAAGATAATTCAACTGATAAAATATTAAAACGAGTGTACATTTAAAAAACAAAGAGGACAACCTTTAATATAAATAGTAAAAGCCTTTGACATTTTTGTTTTGTTGGTTCAATTTTATTTTGTTTGTCGCATGTGTAATTTGATTAAACCCTAAAAATATGTTATACTCTTTTAGACAATATGAACGATTGGGGATTTTTGATTCAATATCGTAGAATTTTTTTTTTTTTTTTTCGTTTCCCGGTGTACCAATAATGTTCAAAGAAAAGGATGAAGTAAAGAAAATGTTCCTGAATGGCTTTAATAATGCAAGTATCTGACACTGTACTAACAACAGTTCTGAACTGAGCGTGAGCATATAGGTAGGAGATATTGCAGAATTTTTGTGTCTAACTACATTTACAGTGTCTTAGAGATCTGAAAGCCGGAATAAACTGGAAACTTACGAGGAATTCATTCAACGCCCGTTGTTGAAGTTCGGCCACGATTTTAGTGTAAGATGGAACTGTAAAGCTATTCAGCACAATCGTATAATTCTTTACGACAACGTTTCAGCAGCGTATGTTCTGATACTTCTAGAGTAAGCAAGGAAACACCGAAATACCTAAGATTGAAGGTTTTCAAAAGATTCGGTTAATAAAGTAATCCGCAGCTTTAAGCATCTGAATTGATTGCACCATATTTATTGAAGCTTTCTGAAAAGCCAGCAGTTTACCTGGCATAAATGTTGTACACAAATGAATAAAAATTTAATGGTTCTAAAATGTCAGACTGAAAACCCCAGAATGTACTACACCTCGTCAAAAAATAAAAATAATAAATAAATAAACAAATAAAACGCTTGAAGAAAGGACATTTGAAAATGTCTTACTTATTTTGGATTGAATGACCCTTACATATTGGCACTTTAGATTAGGAGTCGCTTGTACCTAATTTAGGGCCACTGGCTCAACGGAAAGGAGAAAAACAGCGCTGTATCCCCTGTCCTGACAGTTGAATCCCCTGACAGTATGAGGACACGGAGGACCGAACCCTTGACCATTCTGCAATCGGATAACGTATGTGATAAAGTGGCTACTCTAGATATACCATAGAATGGAGTAATGCAGTACATCTTGACTCTCTCGGTTGTCTGTAGTGATCATTATTGATGTGCGTATTAAAACTCGAAAAGCCTTTTCCAGCTGTAAAATATTTTACTCTTGACGTACTTTCGTCATTATTCTCTTCTAGGTGCCTTTCCATTTCTGTAATGGAAATTAAGCAAAGGCAAGAAAATATCAGTATCAACCCTGTGGTACAGTATTTTTAAGGTTTCACTCAATAAGAAAAATGTATTAAACGCAAAGACTTAAACAAAAAGTCCTAACTGAACAGGTTTATTCTAGGTATCGTGATTTGTACACTATCGTGTAATGTTACCTAGAAGGTAGGAATTATTCATTACCGAGGATATATTAATACATCGTCTTACAGTCAGCAAGAGAGAACTTCACGACAGCTCCTTCAAGGACATGTCAGCAAAGCCAATAGTCACTGGTGACCGATCCAAAGGAGTTTTCCTGAGTAATTGGGCATTGTATGTTAGGGGAACATTTTCAGAGCTTTATTGGAATCATTTGAACTTTGCCCTCATCCCTCACCAGTCAGAAACAGGTAAACGAAAGCGATCCCAGGATACATAATTGTTTTACAGCTGTTATGACGCCAAAGAACGCCGTCCCTCCTTGAGAGCACCAGATGTCCGGAGAAAGAATTACGAGAGATGTAGAAGCGGACGCGAGGTTTTTGGGGACTCATGAAGTCGAGACGCGCCTGGGAAATGATGATTTACAGAAATTAAGAAAATACAAAAGGCGATGATTAGAAAATAGAATGAGTAACGAGATAAATGAAAGTGTAAATAAGTAACTAAAATGAACCCTGGACAAACCAATAATCCGCATGATAATAGCTATAGTAAAGAGTGGCAAATAAGTCACAAGGGCGTTTAATATTTTATATCCTAAAAGTCACAACATATATTCTATCGAAATAGGGAAAGCAAAGTCCAGCTAACAGCAGTTACAGAAGACACTTAGGTCACACTTGAAGATAATTGCACAATAACAACTCCAATAATGACTTTCAAGGAGGAATCAATACGATGATAGCTATAGTGTTTACAAGTATTATATTAATAGTTTATTATATAATAACTTAAAACCAGACTAAAAGTGAGCTTAACGTCGATAACAGCTCATCACTTCTCTCCCATCACATACAGTGTTTCTAGACGTCATATATCTTGTTTCACCTTTGACCCGCTCCCAGTGCTGACAGATAGAGAAGAACCTTTTTGGAGTTCAGATATGACGTTAAGTTTGGAAAGTGCAATCGAAAGATAAGCAAATTTATAAAGGAGGTAGCAACAAAAACAAAAAGTTAAAATTGATTTATACGTCCTAACCCACTCATTCAGATTCACATTAATTATGTTTTTACTGTAAACTCGGGTGGCGAGCCGTAAAACCTATTTGAATTTTCAGGATGCAAAAAAATTAGCGTAGGGCAAATTTTCTTCATGTTACCCTAGTTTCCGGGATGAATGATAAAACAGACTGACACCTGTTTACGCGTTTTCTCAACGGGAAAGCATTTTTAGTAGTGGTTATTTAGGGAATATGGGCAGTAGAGAAGATGCTCCACTTAGTAAACATCTCATACAATATTTTCTGTATGTGGTTTAAAAGTACTTCGGAAGGATATCCAATCAAAAGAGCAACCAGTCTTTAAGTAATAATACATCGTCTCCGGCTACAAGTTGCGATACGAAACTTTTAAAAACATGTGGCTACAAAACAAAAGGATTGTACCGTTAGTCTTCGGGACTTTATTCCTACGAGGAGATGCTGAAAAGTTATCGGCCTAACCCACTTCCTGCAATTGTAGCATTGTTTTGCCACTGCAGCTCGAAAGAGTGTTCTTTTGTGTTGTAAAGAGCCAATTTCAGACTAATAGCTCTTTCGTTTTGCAGATGTTTGATGTCCTGAACTGAATCATGTCAATGCAAAGTGTTGAATTTTCGAATGTGGAACTCCGGGCTGTCACGAAATTTTTGTTCCTGCAGAAGAAAACTGCAAAGAAAATCTATGAGTGTATGACGCACGCATTAAGTGACAAAGTGCCCTTCACATTCCATTGTGAAGAAATGGTGTTCCAACTTTCCGCGTGGAGACTTTGAGACCGAAGATGCATCAAGATCTGGGAGGCCTTCAACAGTGACAACACCCGAAATTGTTGATCGTGTTCATGACTTGATTTTGTCAGATCGGTGAATCTCGGCTTCAACTAGTAGCTGAGACATGCACTGGAGATATCCAGGGAACGTGTTGGGTTCATAATTCACGAACACCTGGATATGCAGAAGATGTCATCGAAGTGGGTGCCCAAATGTTTGAACGCCGATGAGAAACGAAAATGAGTGGACACTTCTAAATCGGTTTTGCAGCATTTCGAGCGATCTGATGATAATGTTTTGCAGTGATTTGTCCCTGTTGATAAAACGTGGTTACATCACTACGATCCAGAGACGAAACAACAGGCCCTACAGTGGCAGCACTCGGGTTCTCCACGGTCAAAGAAATTCAAGACTCAGAGGTCTGCAGGAAAGGTCATGGCAACGTGTTTTTGGGGGGAATTTGGAAGGCGTTTTACTGACTGACTATCTCCCGAAGGGCCAAACAATAAATGCTGAGTATTATTCCAACTTGCTGTGCCGATTAAAGGAGCTGTTGAAGGAAAAAAGGCGAGGAAAACTGCGGAAAGGTGTTCTCTTATTGCAGGACAATGCACAGGCTCACAAGGCTGGCAAGACAATGGATGTTTTGAGGGATCAGAGATTTAAGTGCATTAACCATCCATCCTACTCACCAGAGCTTGCTCCATTGGACTATTTCCTCTTCCCAAACCTTAAAAAAAAGTTCGAAAGGGAAGCATTTTTCGAATGATTCGAAGGTGATATCAGCAGCAGAGGAGTATTTGAGTGATCAAACTTCAGATTTTATTTTAGGAAGCGTTAAAGAAACTCCAGAAACGCTGTGCCAAGTGTGTTGAACTTCGGGATGAAGATGTGGAAGTTTCATGGCTCTAGCCCATTTCCTTCTTGGTGAGGCCAAGAACTTATCAGCATCTCCTCGTAAACCGCTTAGCAAAAACCAGAAATGGGGGAAAAGAAAATTCCATTTTTTATAGTTGGTACAAATTCCATTCATTCTGCTCTTCACATGTGAACAAGTGTTTAAATATCTTTCATAAATTTCACTCTCTCTCTTCTGTTGTATCTTCCTCTGCAGTATTGAAGAATAGTTCTCTCAGAAACTAAGCATGAAATAGGTATTAAGGAAGAAATGCTAAGGGAAACTCATAAGATTATTCACAGCAATCAGATTGCGATGCTGAATTGCTTGTAGTATATTGGTTTCCGTGTAACATCTCATCAAAAATCTTGAAAATTATATCATTTTGGGCAGGAATTGAACCCTCATCTCTCGATTGAACCCTCATCTCTCGATTTCCGCTCTAACATGCAACAGTTACATCACACAGAACCAAGAATTTCGAAACTACTGAAGCTAAGCAACTGTATCGCTTCCTTAATTTCTATATTTACTGTTAACAAGTTCTTTTTAGTATCTTTGTTCTAGTTGTTAACTTGTAATTGCTAATAAGTCCGTAGTGGTTGATGATGATAGTAATTAACACGTAATAACCAAATGATAATAATTGTATGCAAATAATTCTTGCGATTCATAAATATATCTAAGAAACTTTTATTCTTTTCTTCATTTAATTACCTGCAAAGGTTGTCCGTTAGCTGTGCTATATTTCCTAACTCTCCCGCTTAAAACTCCAATTCCTTTTTTCTTAAGTCCTGCCTTCCTTCATCTCTCGCGCTGTCGTGAAATCTTCTGAACTCCCGGTCCACCTCAGAGCTCCCAGCTTACCCTGGGGCAATCACCTCGTCGTACTTTTCGTGACCGCTAGGTTCCCAAACCTAAAGACAACTGTCCTCTCGCCTCCATCTCTTGTCTCCAAAAAAATGCCCTTAAGCATATCCTAATGTTCCCCGTGAGAAACAACCACATCGCTTTCGGTAAATCTCAAACCTCAAAGTAAATGTGAGGGTCTAGTCCATTGGTCGGCAGCTTTGAAATAGAAATCTGTAAAGCATCAAAAGAGGCGCGATAGAGTTAATTTCCATTTAACATACAAAGTGCAAACACTAAGCTTAGACAAAATATGGTCTTAGTAAATAACCGTGCATCCGGTGTCTAATGGGGAACAGTGTTATATCTTTTATTTTGAACAAATTTATTATAAGAATAATCATATGTTATAAACAAATATTTAGCTCATACCAATTCACCATAGTTATATACTTTATGAAACAATTCACCATAAATCTTCAAACGTTAATCTGTACCAACGTTACATTCTAATACAAAACACGTGTTAAAGTTATGAACAATGGAACACGTGTTGATGCTATTCATTGGAACACGTGTTACTGTCATCAATGTTAAATACAAGGTGTTAATTTTATTGTTATATTTATTATTATGAACAAATTATAGGTGCATCAATTACAGATCATTTACCGATTAACTTTACTTTATTGTGCCTTTTTATAACTATGGGACTTTTTGTTCTACAGTGATCGTATATGGACAAAAACGTGCTCCTTATATGTACTGGCATATAATAAAGCACGGCGTTGTGATTCACCTTTATCCCGTCACTGGAATGGTGGGGGAGTAAAGGTGCCGCTCGTGAAAGAAATCAGAAACATAAACACATATCTTAGTTTACACATACCTTAACTTATGTCTTGTGTGGTTATAAGGAAAACAAACAGGAATCTTATGTGGAAGTAATCAAAATAGTTTAATACGAGAGAATTAGGAACACTAAGGTACCACGTGCGTGGGTGCAGCCGTTAACAATACCTTACACATAAAATTTACTCTTATTACGATTTTTCTCTATAACGTCTCCGATCATTTCTGCATACATCTATCTATATATATAAGTGCAAAGCTTAGTGATTCATTTTTCTTCCAGTTCCTTTTCTCCTATGCTTTACCTAAATGTTTTACCTAGCTAACTGGGTTTTCATTGTTTTATCATGACCAATACACACGCCACGTGCTCTAAGTAGGTTTATGAATAAATTTAAGCAAGTACATGCAATAACAGGGAAAAGGAAAAATCACTTAACTGGTATTTCCATATGTCCTTCAGGTTTTCAATCCAAATCTTTATCCAATTGTCAGCGCGGGCAGTACTTCATCTATCTCTCGTCACATCGCTCGACGATCCGCTATCCACGTCTGTGTTTCGCTGCTCCTCGAACTCAACTCCTCGTGACCAGTGAAGACCTTCTGAGCTTCACCTTGTCCGCGGATGCCAAGGTCACTTGACCAGTCTGGAATTCATCTAATCCGTCCGGGGAACGTCACTTCGCTCCCTCCTTGGGAACTGACCCTTCAACTTTTCCGACCCCCCTATATCCCCTGGGGCCTAAGTATCGTCTCAAGGCTTGAGATTGCCTCTCGCTATCCCCTGGGGCTATCTATGCACGTGCATGTTGGACTAAATTTATTTTAAATGATTTTATTTCCAACATTCCTCCCTTACCAGATGTAATCTTTATGGGGGGCCAAAAGGAATGCTGGTGGGAAAAACTACACGCACGGATAGACTACTCCATCCTTACCTAGTAATCCTCTATCTTTTTCCTCATGTGCACTTATATATACATATAGCAATGAAATTATATAAAATATTCATAATCACACATATACACAATACACTTTTCAAACACAAAAATTAATTAACTGTTACGGTCCTGCACCCACAATACATATCTAAAAATTATCAATTCAGTGATACTGCTGGCATCTGAAGCTTACATGCACGTGTCGTTTAGTACACTTTGAGCTGTTGCTGACCAAGTATCAGTAACACATTTAACTGCCAAACGCTTTTCCGTTTGTTTGCTTTTATATTAATTTTTTTTTTTATTGTCATTGTCCACGTCCACCGATTCTTGAGTTTTATTGTTTGACTTAATTTTTTTTTCCTGGTGGAAAGTAAGACAAGGTGAAATTGTTCGATTTACGTTCAGTTCTGCGATTCACACACAATTCACACAAAAAGTTATCAGACATCAAACCAATATCACTGGCAGTTCGCAATATTTGGAGAACATTGTCACCTGATTTGTGCTTTTTATATGCTGGTAATAAAATTAGCTGTAGAACACTTAGCTCTGTACGTATATGTTTATCTAGGTATTATTCGTCCACAGTCACCTATAGCATGGGTTATTCACCAAGGTCTCTTTGACCCTGGAACACAATAACAGCAAAATCATTTCACCTGTGTTTTATTCATCTCGGCGTGCGCCCTCATGGACACTGTCCTTTGTGCTTTTAAACACCACACCGCTCATCGGCCATACCGTTTTCACCACACCGTTCATCGGCCATACCGTTTTCACCACACCGTTCATCGACCATACCGTTTTCACTACCTGTTGACCACACAGCACAACAAAGTCTTCGCTGTCAATGTAGCACTTTATTTAGTCTGTAGGTCATCCACATGAAAAACATGCGTTGCATTCACAGTAATTACGACCGTCCTTGGATACACCAGCACGCTTACATTACGTATGCCACGTGCGATCCGTTCATTATTTTCAAAAGCTTGCATCATTACTTGAATATCCTCCTGTTGTTTGAGTTTGGGAAAAGAAAACGGTGTTTCAATCACTGCTGCACTCTAGTTCCCGTAGGAAGCATAGTTCTTTTGTTCACCAACGCATGGTTCTTTTTGTTCACCAACACGTGGCTCTTTTTGGTCACCAACACGTGATTCTTTTTGTTCACCACCACATGGAACACACTGACTTTACTTACACTTTGATTTATTTTTCTTTTCTTCTATAACCTTCTCTCTTCCCCTGATTACGCACTGTACCGCTCTGTCACTACCCAGACTAGACGCGGCAGTGTGATCCGTCAATCGAAACAAAGTCAATTACCCAGTGGTTTAATTTTCATCTACCCTTACTACATTCATTATCATTATTTTTTTTTCAGAATAGTTGTATATCTAATATCTTAGATTTACACTATTCTTTCCTTCCCAAGCAAAGATAGATCCGCTCAACCCAATAAATCATTACCTTCACGCTGCACCTAAACATTATTAACATTAATATCTAAAGTTACACTTGCCAATATCACTATTAAATTTTTATTTGACGAAGTTTTCGTGCATACACCTCCACAAGAGATAACCAAGTGTTCCTGGGGGAATATTCTGATAGAACATAACGTTAGTTAACCAGTTAAGAAATTTCTTTTTTTCTTTTTACACACCTTTCTATGCACTAACCACACACAGACTTGAAACATACTTGAAATACGGAATGGAAAATAATAATACCCGAACTCGAGAAAATTTTATACATATATATTACACAAAATACTAGTGAATTTTCCACCTTTTGCTTTAATATTAAGAGATATATGCTAATCCTATAATAAAACATTCTGACTTACTAACTTCCGTTTAAAATGCCTTCTAACTACAATAATGAATTACTAAATCTATCAAATAAATGTAATAAAGATCCGAATTAGATTTGCTACTGGAATTGGGGCTGCGGGAAGGGGGGTGGTGGTAAATGAAATAAACTGCAGCTCTTCTATTGCTTTGCACCTTTCTGTCTCGAACAAGATTTGCTTGGCTGCTTTAACTTAAAAGGATCTTTATCGTCCTGTACTCCTAATAACTGTGAAAGATCAAATGGCGATTCTGCAGTTTGTTCTTCACATTTTTCGTTAAGTGGATTATGAGGATTTGCGAACGACTGTGAGGAAGAACGAACTGGATTCGTTACTGACTTCTTCTCTTTACTGTTCTTCACCATCTGAGGGGATTCTAAGTTGTCTTTTTCATTTTTACGTTGCTTATGTACAATTTCTGTAGTGGATTCAGCTGTTGAGATTTTATCTACGCATGCTTTGCTCTTACTTCGGGAATCAACTATTGTCAAAATCTGGACCTTCTCTTGAGCCTCTTCATTTTGAGTAACACGTGGCTTTGGGGAACTTTGAGCACGCTGGTGTTTATTATACTTATTGTAAAAATACCTACCCTGACTAGGTCTTGAGGGAAATGGATTTCTGTAATTATTTTTCCCTCTGCAAAATCTCACTTTGTGGCCTACAGCTCCACATCCAAAACAACGGAGGTTGTCATAAGCCTGACGTTGTTTCTGATTTGTTACGTAATGTGGTCTAGCATTCCTATTTGTTTGATCAAAATGCTTATTCTGCTCTAACGGAAAACTTCTATGTCTCTGGATGTGGAACGTATTGACAACTGCAGTGTTTACATTTCCCTGGTTGTTATTCCTGTTTTGTCTCTGGTACAAATTTCCGCGAGGATTAAAATGACCCGCGCCATTTGTGTCCCGCGCTCCGTAACCTGAAGATTGGGGGACACGAAACGAGGCTCTATCTCCCTGTCTTTGGTTTCCAAGATTATTTGATTGCTGATTACATCTGCTAACTGGGTGTCCTAATGCACCACATTTGAAACATCTGACATTAACAAAATTTCGCCTAGCCTTATATCTGGAATTCTCATAATTTTGACTTTCATTAATTTTTGATTGCAATTTTGATAGCTCATTCTCGGCTTTCATTAATCTTTCACTCATTTGTCGTGATTCTTCTCGTAAGGTACTGATAAGTGCATTTTGCTGCACGATGTATTGCTGAAACATGGGACAAAGTTCTGAAATACCATTAGCATCGCCTGGGGCGCTTTCTCGAGGGATTTGATCTGCATCATCGGCAGAATTGACACTCTTTGTGATGATATGTCGATTTGCCTCAGCAAGCAGTGCATCTTGTACTGCTTGATCGAAATTTGCAGGCCCTTTCGAAAGTACCTCTGTTTGAATACTTCTTTCCACACCTGCTAAAAATTGTGATAACATAATTGAATCAACCAGTGCCTTAACCTGCTCATCCCCTGAGACCGGTGCGCCAAGATAAGAATGCGCTGATCCTCTTAGACGTGATTCATACTGGGCGACCGACTCTTCTGGTCTTTGATTGCAAGAATTAAAATTTTGTATTGCCACTACTAGAGGTTGGTTATTGGCAAACCTTTTTATCACTGCTGATTTAAACATCTTGTAATCATCAAGCTGTCTAACATGGGGAGATTCACTCAAAAATCCTAAAGCTGCTTGCGTCATGCGAGCTTTTGCTACAAAAATTTTTACTTTTTCTGACCAATTAGTGACTGATTCTAATCCCTCTATTGCTTCGAACAAGAAACAAGCTGGAATAAGCTTATCGTTTCCAGAGAATTCGGGAATCAGGGGAAGTACTGATGCAATAAATTGCAACTCCTGCATGGAATCTTGAACGGAGGAGCCTGGCATTTTTAATAGAAGTTTAATACCTAAGTTATACACTAATACCAATTAAAATAATACCTTTATCCCTACAACATGCAATTGCTTTTTTACCTAACTCTTAGTAATGAAGTTGTCAAAATAACACCTTAAGAAAACAATTGCATGATGCATACAACAAAAGAAAATAATGAACTGCTACACATGAAGAAAAGAAAACCCATTCAATCCGTACTGCGACGGGGAAAAATACGTGACAGCACGAATGGCTCAAAAGTCACGGCACCAATGTTATATCTTTTATTTTGAACAAATTTATTATAAGAATAATCATATGTTATAAACAAATATTTAGCTCATACCAATTCACCATAGTTATATACTTTATGAAACAATTCACCATAAATCTTCAAACGTTAATCTGTACCAACGTTACATTCTAATACAAAACACGTGTTAAAGTTATGAACAATGGAACACGTGTTGATGCTATTCATTGGAACACGTGTTACTGTCATCAATGTTAAATACAAGGTGTTAATTTTATTGTTATATTTATTATTATGAACAAATTATAGGTGCATCAATTACAGATCATTTTACCGATTAACTTTACTTTATTGTGCCTTTTTATAACTATGGGACTTTTGTTCTACAGTGATCGTATATGGACAAAAACGTGCTCCTTATATGTACTGGCATATAATAAAGCACGGCGTTGTGATTCACCTTTATCCCGTCACTGGAATGGTGGGGGAGTAAAGGTGCCGCTCGTGAAAGAAATCAGAAACATAAACACATATCTTAGTTTACACATACCTTAACTTATGTCTTGTGTGGTTATAAGGAAAACAAACAGGAATCTTATGTGGAAGTAATCAAAATAGTTTAATACGAGAGAATTAGGAACACTAAGGTACCCCGTGCGTGGGTGCAGCCGTTAACAATACCTTACACATAAAATTTACTCTTATTACGATTTTTCTCTATAACGTCTCCGATCATTTCTGCATACATCTATCTATATATATAAGTGCAAAGCTTAGTGATTCATTTTTCTTCCAGTTCCTTTTCTCCTATGCTTTACCTAAATGTTTTACCTAGCTAACTGGGTTTTCATTGTTTTATCATGACCAATACACACGCCACGTGCTCTAAGTAGGTTTATGAATAAATTTAAGCAAGTACATGCAATAACAGGGAAAAGGAAAAATCACTTAACTGGTATTTCCATATGTCCTTCAGGTTTTCAATCCAAATCTTTATCCAATTGTCAGCGCGGGCAGTACTTCATCTATCTCTCGTCACATCGCTCGACGATCCGCTATCCACGTCTGTGTTTCGCTGCTCCTCGAACTCAACTCCTCGTGACCAGTGAAGACCTTCTGAGCTTCACCTTGTCCGCGGATGCCAAGGTCACTTGACCAGTCTGGAATTCATCTAATCCGTCCGGGGAACGTCACTTCGCTCCCTCCTTGGGAACTGACCCTTCAACTTTTCCGACCCCCCTATATCCCCTGGGGCCTAAGTATCGTCTCATGGCTTGAGATTGCCTCTCGCTATCCCCTGGGGCTATCTATGCACGTGCATGTTGGACTAAATTTATTTTAAATGATTTTATTTCCAACAACAGACTGAAAAATTTCTCTCACGCTTTAGGGAAACAAAGGAATGGGAGCACGAGATGGAAAATGGTTGCATTTTGAGATGTTATATGGAATCCTAAAATCCAGTATAAAATCTCTGTAACAGTACACTGTAAAAAAAATTCTGAAATTTACGAGCCACTTTCCCTGATTTCTTTTGTGAATTAAAGAAGCATATTTGCGACACAACCTTTTCCGTGAAACGACGAACTTTTTTTTTAAATTTCACGGATTTTTCGTACGCCATAAAACTTCTGAATTTTCAGACACCTTTCCTCAGTTTCTTTCTTATATTGACGATAAATTTCAGTTTTTAAGATGTGTTAAGAAAAATTCTGAATTTTCAGAAACCTTTCCGCAATTCCTTTGGTATATTAACGGAAAAACTCCGTTTTCACTTTTTCGGTATCCATATGTTAAAATACGAGGAGATGTTGATATGACAAAAATATTCTGGCAATATGAGAGATTCGCGAGAATACTTGCGGTTTGATTAACTGTTAAATCTCTTTTGTGTGTCGAAGAATCTGATTTTGAAGTTCTGTAGGGAGATCGAATATTGTGGGTAGCATATCAGATGAATTTTTGTAATTGTGTGGCACATCATATTTCTTCTTCTCTCCCACATTTTGTGCACTAGCTATGATATATTGAGTTAGCATAAGAAACCGGGTACTTAAATATTTATACAGGTGATTGTAGGATGTATATACGCATCAGTCTATGGAATCCTTAAGACCAAAGCTATTATAGCTATCAAAAGCCAGTTTTCTATTTAGCAGTTTTGTGAAATGTGATAATACTATAAAGCAGTACATATAATCTTTTCTTAAAGATAATCGAAAATTATTGTCAGTTAAAAAAGAAGTCTCAAGTTCTAAAGCATTCTGTTACTTCGAAAAATCACGATGAAAATAAAAATACTTAATTTGTGATACATCCTACAGAAAAAATAAGATTATTACAAACGTGTTAAAAAAAATTATAAGCTCCAACAGAAAATGAAATGACTAAATTAATCGCATTAATGGAGAAAAAACCGTCATCGGGCAAGTAAGTTTTACCTTAAACGCAAGTGCTGTTCCGAAGACATTCTGGCTGAGTGGTTAAGACGCGCGGTTTGTAATCCAAACGACCTCAGTTCGAACCCAATCACAGGCGAAAGGGGTTCTCTGGCGTAAGGGCTGAAAAATTGGGCGTATTCGATTTTGCAAAATTTCTGTATAAATACGGAAAAACTTGTTTCTAAAATAAATGGAATTACTAACTATGGAAAATCTATGCAAATACGGGTTAGAAAAAACGGGCACTTTTAAAAAATGGAAATTTCGTTGGTTGTTCACGGAGTATCTTGGTAGGGAGAAGGCGTTACTTAAAGAATTTGTTCCAAATTCGTGGCAACTCGAGTAAGACGATATCATTGTAGAAGCAATACTTCGCCCAATTGAGCAGAATATATTCTCCAGCGTCACCCCACGACCTACCACCTGGCTGCATTATGCGGACGACGTATTTTTCGTGTGGCCTCACGGAAAAGAGACTGTTCCAATTTTTCTTGATAAAATAAAAATATATCGATCCTACGATCAATTTCACGATGGAGCTTGAACACAACAATTAATGTTTTACCTTATCTGGATTTTTAATTGAACAAATTGCCTGACAACCACCTCGGTACACAAATCTACTATAAACCCCCGAAACCTGATGCTCCGCAGCTCTTTCTGTCCCGCAGAATACAAAACAGCTATCTTCCGTTCTCGAATTCGAAGACCCTTCGCCGTCTCTTCTGATACCCATAGACAATACGAAATTGAAAGCGCCATCAAGTTGGCCACTGATGCAGGATATTCATTGAATCAGGTACGTAACTTTATCCAAAAAGCCAAGGACAAACATTCTAATCTTCCTATGCTGCAGCTTCGTTATTTAGGCTCAATTTCCTACATACCAAATGCGTCTTACAAACTCAAGAACGTCCTCAAGAAGATGAACTACGTTGTCGGCATAAGGTCTCCTTCATCTTTATATACTATGCTAAAGAGAAATACTGAAAACCACCTCTTTCTAGCGAAGCAGGTGTTTATGCGATCCCCCTAAAATATTCGGACGGCTCTAAACGATATTTCACTGGAATGACCAAGCGTTCGCTTGAAATCAGAGTCAACGAGCATAAAAGGGACACAAAATACGGTAAAGTAACCACGGCCCTTTCCAGAGAAGTCAAATTCAAGTCGGTTACTCCTATGTGCGATGATATAAAGAAATTAGCTACCCATAAATGTACAGCCATTCGGGAAACCTTGCAGATTATGACCCAGAGTGATACTTGCAATGATAGCGTCTCACTCAAGTTTCCACGAATTTGGAACCAGTTCTCCAAGTAACGCCTCCTCCCTATCAGGATACCGCGTACACAACCAACGTGATACCTCGTATCTTTAAATGAATATAAGGTCGTATTTTTTTATTGTCAAGTCAAGTCACCGTGTTTGAATTGTTAAACGTTCTATTATTCAGTTTGCAGTTTCTGTCTAACTTCCTTGAAAAAGCCATCTGGTTGATGTGCGAAAGCTTGGAAATGCTTATGTGTTTATTTCCTACGCCAATAAATCGGATCACTAGTATAGTGTTACTATTTACTACTTAATTGGTGTACTGTTCCTCGTTATCAATTCACACCACTTATTTTTTACGGTGTAGGTACTCGTGCATAATATATACGTATATATATATACCTGTATATTCTTTTCTGGATTTGAAAGAGTCTTTGGCGCTTCGAGGAAGCATAGGATTGCTTTGAAACTCGCAATTCTGAACTATGTTCAGCTTCCTTAGTTGCAGCTGCTCAGCTTCAGATGGTTGAAACTTCGTTGTCCTGGCTGCTGCAACAGTAGCATGCTCGAGCGGAAATCGGGAGATACGGTTCGATTCCCGCTACAGGGAGACGCAATTTTCAAAACTACTGGTTTAATGCTTTCTGATGAGGTGTTACACGGTGAATGGTAAACTACACGCAATTCAAGTATCCCAATCTTATTGCTGCGACTAATCTAATCGTGAAATGTTTCTTCTACCTTTAAAATGGTTTTATGAGAAAAAAAAGTTGGAACTTCCCTGAAGAGCATCTGTTGAACTCTACTTTTATCGGAAATAAGTCAACTTGTTCTTCAAGTTGTTTGTACAGTTAGCTCTGCAGGTTGATTGAAACATTCATTTGCTTTGATGTGTAAAATATGCTTTAAATAGCTTCAGGGAGGCTGAGTTGTTCAACGTTTTCTGAGACGGGTGCCTGCATAGGCTTAACCACTGGGGGTCAGGATCCCCCATAATTTCAGAGTCGGAGATCCTCAATGTAAAGGACCCCCTCCCTGAATTTTTTCTGGAATATAATGATATAATGCACACTGTATGATGTGAACCAACTAAATTTAATAATATAAGATTTTAATGTTTCGTAGAATGCAAACACGTGTATAATGTGTACTTAATAAAACAGCGATATCGATTCCTAATAAGCAAAGTCAGTTCTACATACAGCTTTGCAATTAATTTACATTTCTGCCCCATCTAGCATAGTTTTACAGTCGTATTCGCTAAGTTCGACAATTCGCCAACAGAAGCGCCTATGTCGTGGCCGTTAGATCGCGCCTCAGCAACTGCTTTGCTCCTCCGTGTGCGTGTGTGTGTAGGGGGAGGGGGTCCCAAACTCTATCTTATACAATATGCATGGACATGTTGCCAGAAGAACGGACCACTGATGGACAGCCGAAATTTTAGACTGGATTCCGAAGGAGAGAAAAAGACCCACAAGAATACCCCATGGGAGATGGATGGATGAAATTCGAAAGCATGCCGGAGTGACATGGAGGAGGCAGGCTCAAGACAGACAATTGTGGAAGAAACTTGGGGAGACCTTCATCCAGCAGTGGATCGATATTGGTTGACAATGATGATGATATAATATTATATACATACGGTATGAATACATAAAATGTGTGATCGAACCCCTCCTTCCCAGATTTTGAAACAGGGTTACGCCACTGGGTGCCTGAAAGGAAATCATAGAAAAAAATTAGACCAAAAAGTCATACAATTACGAAAGAAATCCTACTGTATCATCTTCTTGACTTGTTTAAGTAAACTCAAAACTGTTTGGCACCGAAGTCGAAACTTTTATTATTGCTGTGTACTCGGCTAAAATTCTTGTGTGCACTTATTTTTAAGGTTGTTGCAGAAAAAAGGGACATTTTTATCAGCCACACGCTCATATTGTGTCTACGTAGTACAATACTCATAGGTAGGGTGATTATGGGAATAACAGTTGTTGGTATGAGCTATGAATAAGGAAATGTGGAACCAAACAAAATCTGCGTAACACACCGTTACTTATTTAGCACGTCCCAACAAAAGGGAAATAAATCGATTCTCTTCCACATAGAATGTCTTCCTAAATGTGATCGGAGGTTCTGAATAAATCCAATGCATGCGAAAGTGGAGGTTTTTTCCAGAGATTTGCCTTAAACCAGGGAAATAAAATTTATGACCAATAGAAACTAATCAAAAAAGTCCAGTGTCCAGTCGCGAAACTTTTTTGAATAACACACTGAATATTCCTAAAAAGAATATAACATATAATGTAAAGGCGTGCCACGTAATAAAACGCCCACTAAGTGTATATTTGATAAAAATTGCACTTCCTATAGAGCAAACTTTCCCGTATGTGCGTCCCTTTTACTCTAATTAGTCCCCAGGAAAACGATATTTTTGTATTTTCGCTTGAAAGAATGCACAGTAATTGCAGGAAAAGCAACATAGAATACACATTAACAAGAATTCGAATGGATTGAGAATCCCGTGAACTGTTCATGAGAGTAATTCACGGGATTCCCAATGCATTCGAATTCTTGTTAATGTTCGTTTTGTTTTCCTTCGACACAAAATTTCATTTCTACAGGAACAATTTTCTTTGCGTTTTTTTGCTTTAGTTTGGTACCGCTTTCAGTTCGTTATAGAAAATTATTATTCACATATCGTTTTATGATGAAAAAAGCATTGTTACCTCAGGAATACCAATGCGTGATTGATATCTTAAATATTAACGTCGCTGCTATTTTCACGAAACACTAAAATTGAAGAGCATAAACCAGATATAACTATTACTAGGGAATTGCTAAACTTTGCTTTCACAGTACAACAAAGTAAATGAAACTGAACCACACATTTTAAAGCTGTAAAGGGGAACGGTAATGTAAGAAAAAAAAAACCAGTTCCATTTTATAGAAATATTAAATATCTCACAGCGAAGAAAACGAATGTGTCACGAGAACGATAAAAAAACAAACGAACTGTTAAACTTTGGTTTAAAGTCATTATTTTCTTGTGTCTTGAGGCACAAGAAAATAATGACCTTTCTTGTGTCTAGAGACAGCAAGTCTCTAGAATGTGTGAAGTCTTTTCGTTGTAGGTTAGTTCTCAATCAAAAATGCCCGTAATGTCAGTTATTTGGAAAATGTTAACTGGAAATATTTCACACATGCGTCGAAGAGTATATAGCTTAACAATGACTGAGTGCACTCACCTTCTCTTTAAGAGGAATGCGTTGAACCATCAAAAAAGTTGTTACGTAATAATTATTCCATTTGGCTGTCATTGGAGAAGGTAGGTGGCTGTTCCGGAGAACCAGGCGACACTGCCCACTTCGGTGGCTGACCACCTCCAGGAGGCGATCGCATTCTATTGGCCGCACGCTGACGTTGTTAGGCGTGGCTACCGTGGAATTAGAGACCCCGCCCATCAATGGAGAGCAGCTCGGGGAATATCGAAAAAGGGCGGGAAGGGAGAAACGTAAAAGGGGGAAAGTCACTGGGGGGAGAATATTCAGTCGGAAACCTAATACGTGGTGAGGATGATGCGAAAGTGATGGTCTGGTCGAATCTTTGCCTTGCAGAATGAGTTGTGCTCAAGTGATGTACCATCCGTATTCTTCGTACTTCCCGTACCAGCGGCCTGTAGCATCCGCGGCTGCAGGATCCCCATCGGCTGCAGCAGCGGCGGCGGCGGCGGCAGCTGCCTCTTCTTCATCGGAACATTCACCCACTGATCCAAAGGTAATATTCTAGGAATGAGAGTGGAGGAGAAACAGGGAACGAAGGAATCTGTGGCACTCGCAGCTTCCGAGCGCACACTCACACGTGCGCCTTACTTCATTCAAAAATTTCATTATTTTGCTTCTCTGGAGACCCCGGCAAGCTGCTTGACCATAAAATGCGAGACGTGTGCACGGCGGTTGACGGCGCTCGCATAACTCGAATGCCTAAATGCAGGGCGGATTCCAACCGCGTTCCATACGCTCCCCCTCCTGCTCCTCCTGCTTCCTTTAGATGCCGCTCTCCTCTGCTCTCTCTCTCGCTCCCTCTCTCTCTCTCTCTCTCTCCCTCTCGACGGGCGAAAAACAATTGGGATCTTTTGCATGAATACGTTACTTTGGCTGTTATAAACCGCCACCTTTCCTCCTTACTTTAATTCCCTTCAAAAGTTGTCGGACCTGAGGGCAGGACGAGCTAAATTCCTCTCCAGAGACATCATTGAAATAAGTTCTCTGCAGGATTCGGTCCTCCTAGCAACATGAAGGAAATAAAAAAAGGACTACTGGGCTGACATAAAGAACGACTCTCTCCGACTTCGATAAAAACAAGCGCTCTGCCTGTGGTATTCTTCTTCGAGCTCGCACTGTTAACTTTACAAATTCCTACAGTATCAGCTCTCAATCTTCATGGATCGATTGAGTGACGCCGGCCTAGCTCGAGTGGGATTGTTTTTAGATTACTTCGGTATATCGTATGTTTGCGGTAGTTGCATCTGCATGGGTGGTCTCTTACTAACTTTCCGGATTCCTCTGAGCAGTTCTGGATATTACCCTGAGCAGATATATTAAGCTGTTCCTGGGGAAGGATCAGAAGACGTGCAGAAGAATGGAATGTAGGTAGGTAGGTAATTCTATCAATCATTCGTTCTCCCTGCACTCCTCAATAATGGTAGCGTCAGCAACCTCGTAAGTCGATAAACACTCTGTATGTACTTTGTTTTAACGAACAAGATACACGCACAGAATTCAAAGCACTTGTTATTTTTTTATTCTTATTCCTACAGGAAATTTATTATCACAAGTGGCAGGGTGTAGCGATCTTATTTTTTTTTCAGAGTTGGAGATGTTTCTTATTGCTCGCCTACTTATAATTTTATAGGGAATTCCCAAATTTTGATGCTGCAGGAAGAGCCATTCACGCTGTGATTACGCAACCATAATCACAGCGTGAATGGCTCTTCCTACGAGGCCCCCAAACCGGACAAGAGCAGGGTTTGGGGGCCCATGGCAAGGGACATTCAGGCAGTCCTTCATCTCCTGTTATGCCAATGTACGATTAAACAGGGTGCTAGGGTAAAGCCACAAATCAAGAAATAAAAAATGCTATCTCATTTTCCTTGCGTTTGTGAAGGATATTTAAGCTTTATTTATTAATTTACTTCTTTATTGAAAATTTGGTTTAGCCTCAATAGCTGTAATTACTTCCCACCTTAAATTGTAATCTAAAGCACTGTTGGAAGTTAAGAAACCGTATATTTCCCAGTAAATGAAGAATCTGAAATATATTGCAAATTTTATTTGCTTTCGAAGCATACCACTGATTTTGTCCCCCTAACATCTCAGACCGCCATTTAATATAACAGCAATTTGCAAAAATGAAGATTTGTTACGTACCATGTAACCCCTCAATGACCATACGTACGTATAATGCAACAGAAATTTAGGCGCTTCCACGAGGAGCATTGACTAAACTAAATTCCAAGTCCATTTTCCATCAGTAGTACAAATAAAAAATTTGTTGTTACTATCACAAAGAATTGTTGTTTTCCATAAATTGTGGCACCATATGGAAGTGATAAGCATTACAGTATTCGTGTTTGCTGCCTGCACAGTGTTTTATAATCTGTGTTCTATGTACTATGAAAAAAATTGCTGTGGTGTAATATCAATAGTTTAAATTAGGTTGTGGACTTTAACTTTACTTCACGGCAAAATGCTAAAAGTTTAGCTTAGCTTGTAGACTTGAACTTCACTTCACTTCAAAATGCTAAAAGCTTAGCATGAAGACTTGAACTTCACTTCACTTCAAAATGCTAAAAGCTTAGCATGAAAACTTGAACTTCACTTCACTTCAAAATGCTAAAAGCTTAGCATGAAGACTTGAACTTTCACTATACATCACTGGAAAATGCTAAAAGTTTAGCTTAGCTTGAAGAATGAACTTTAACTTTACTTCTCTGCAAAATGCTAAAAACTTAGCTTAGCTTGTAAACTTAAGGAATTTGCTTAACTGTAAAACCCGGATTTCTTCTCAATCGCTTTTAGCAGCTGAATAAGTTAACTAAACATACAAACGTCACTTCAACAATACGGCCAGTATTCAGTGAATACAAAGTTAATTACAGGTTTCCAAACCACTTCGTTACGGAGACTAGGGACGGTTAAAATCCAATATCAACCAGACTTCGTAACACAATAAAATATATTCAGTAGAATTCAATATCAAACAGTATTACAAAAATAAGAATCGCTTGCTCATACGAACATGGCGCATCTGGCATAACATTCGTTCATCTTATCATGAATCTCGCGTAACATTAAATATCACTCTACTCACTACGTGAATACAACTCGTTAAATCACATTAAATACTGCACATAAATCATTTGTGAATCGCTCTCTCAACATGAATACTGCTCAATTAACATTGCACACTGAGCTCTTATCTCAGAAGTCTTTAACTACATAGTTTGACCTGCTGTAACGGTTACCAACATCAAGTTTATCGAAAGAAACTCTGTTGCATTAAGTCAAGAAATATTTAACGAGAAGAAACCAAATTTACATAAGAAGATAGGAACTCAATAGGAGAGTTAATTTAGAAGCATATGTCACAAAGCTCCGTTTTGGTGCCTTCAAAAATCACGAATTCTTTGCCGGCTTTTGAGTATACTTATAAAAGAAAGCAAAAAACACGAGGAACCGTCCGTGTGTATGAAACGAACTGAACAAGTATTTTTGAGTAAACAACTTTAAATTGGCCAACTGCATATTTTTTACTTAGGGTCAAGAACTTAATTAGTTGAATTGCATTCTCTACAAGTGTGATACTAGTCGGCTAGACTTCAACGAACTTGAAAGCTATTCAGTGTCAAATTTGTTGAATATCTTTGTTCAATATCCCCTAGATTATGTGAGTGGGTGTAAGGAAACAGCTTCTTTTGAAGCAGATTTTGCACTTGAAGACATGCAGATACACCATGAGAAGCTAGAAGTACTTGGTCGAAATCCTAGAAAAAAAACAAAAAAAAACAAACAGAAAACAGTTTGCAAGTAAGCATTCTACGCCGTAAACAATTTTTAACTCACTTTTTGCTTACATATCATAAGGAGGAACTGAACTCAATCAGGTGACTCTTCCGAAAGACAAAATGCTTCATTCAGCGTTTTATGAGGAGGTACATTACAGCTTGCCTCTTTATTACAGATGCGAAGGTAGACCGCAAAGAGGATGGGCATGTGTTCAAGCTCTTAAGGAATTTCTGCAGAAATATTTTATAGCAGAAATATTAACGAGATGCACTTACAGTAAGAGTCCCATTCGTTCTTGCTCTTTTCTTTCTTTATTTCTTTTAGCTTGGTGTGTGTGTGGGGTGTGGGGTGGGTGGCGGGGCGTACACGAGGTTAATGATTAATTATTTTTGCACATTTGTAGGGGCATCATGTGACTTGTTCGGTAGCTTCCTTTGAAGCTTGTCGTACACCAGCCTGTTAATCAGAAAATAATTATTTAATGTGATTACCCTATGTGCGTTTTAAATTGGTAATGTTACTCTATGAGAATGGCTCTTTTACATTTAGGGAAATACAAACTCAGAACTTGTATTCAGGAAGTACAATGTTAGGACGGAACTCGGCGTTGCGAAAGGAATGAATGCAAATGTAAAGCGGCAAGCACGAACTTTGGGGCACTCAGTAGAAGTGAAATATTAAGGATATGCATTTGTTGGAAGTTAAAAATCGAAGAAAGGAGAAAAAAAAATCAAAACCGTGTTTTTTTTTGTTTTGTT
Organism: Macrothele yani; assembly: GCA_039090855.1. NCBI lineage: Eukaryota > Metazoa > Arthropoda > Arachnida > Araneae > Macrothelidae > Macrothele > Macrothele yani. The sequence continues at coordinate 181,828,737 of CM077030.1, read as the reverse complement.
TTTTTCGATACTTGAGCACAGGGATCACACAGCATGTTCGATATTTGTTTTACTTCAAAATTTTTGCGTGCTCAAGTTGAAATGCTGCGCAACACGGGGTGTGCATCACAGACATTTTTTCTTCGAGCAAGCGTAATACAATAATCCAATATTTCTTTATTGTTGGACACTTAAAAGTAACTTAATTTTCCTTTTTCAAATTTAAAATAACTTCAGTGTTTTTTTTTTTTTTTTTTAATTTTAAATCACCTTCGTAACTCAGCGATTTTACGTACAAAATTTCTAGTACTATTTTAAAGTTCATAGATAAAATCATCCACTGTTCTGGTTGACACAACACATCATTACTTACGTGCGGCAGTTATACAGCAGCAAGGAAGTTTAACATAGGATGGGTATTAATACCATATTTCGCACGAAAAAACAAAACCCATTTAAACGTCATCGCGAGTTTGGGGAATGAACTTGAAATGTAAAGAAATAAGGAGAGGGGGGGGGCGTTCATTATGATGATTCTTTAAATTAATTCTCAGATTTTTAGACTACAGGGTTATGATGTACTACAGAGGTGAAAACATGTGTTAAGACTACAAATCTGCAGAGAGGCATTCTGTCAGCGTAGCTCAGTTGGGAGAGCGACTTACTCCGGAGTGAGGGGATACAAACTGGCGCCAGATTGTGGAAAATGGATCCACTACCCGTTTGGTTCTTCGAAAAATGTGTGACGTTTGTTCCACACAATGTTTGGAATCAATGAAAAATTTCTACTTTGTTTCAAAAACAAGCAAAAATAATTAAGAGGGAGATGATGTGACGTACTACAGAGGTAAAAACATGTGTCAAGACGACAAATCTACAGCGAGACATTCTGTTCGCGTAGCTCGGCTGGGAGAGCGACTTACTCTGGAGTGAGGGAACAAGAGTTCGATGCCCTTCGCGGACAAACTTGTGTTTTCACAGGGTATACTTGGGACAGTGACAACTTGTTGAGCAGCACATCTTAGAATTTACAACAAGAGACCAGTCCATTTGCGAAAGGTTAGTTTTCATGTAATTTTTTTGTCTATGTAAAGTACTTCAATGCAAAACAGAAACAAACAGCTTCAGTGCAGTGGCTGTTTAGTGCATTCAGGATTAATTGAGTGAATGATGTTTAGTTTTGTTTCTTGACTGAAAAATATATTTTATTTCAGAAAATGTATGTAATAAAGTTTAATGATCAACAATTTAATTTACATAGTTTTATGTGATAAATTTCCCCATCAGGGCTCACAAAATGACTAGTAATGATTGGCTAAGCGTACGTAGTTATTCTGACAACAGTTGTGCTGTATGAGATGCAATTTTCCCGCCATTAATGCCACCAGTTCATATATTTTAAATAGAAGTTACCTCAAAAGCAAATTTTGATGCATCAGGTAAATTAATTGAAGGGCTTCCTGTGTAGTCACAGATCACAGTTAGTGAAAACTAGCACACATAGATTACTGAAACTACTGATAAAACATACATATTAGTATTAATATGGTAAAGCACTGCAACACAGTTTTGAAAAAGAAAAAAGGAAAAAAATAAGAAAAGAACTGAAGTTAAAATACACGCATTAGAAAACGGCTTGTTAATGAAATGTTGCTATGAAGAAATTCTGAAAGCTGGATTTTGTACTGTTCAGCATAGCAACATGTAAAGTACCTCAATATAACTTCTTCAAGATATGAACAAATATTTTAACCAATTTCAAAGATAATCTGTTGTTGAGAGTAGGAATACACCAAACAGGTGATCTATACAGGTTGCATCACTGGTCAATGCAACTTTGGGTGAGAAAATTACACTGATAAAACATACATATTAGTATTAATATGGTGAGAAAATTAGAAAGATATGCACTACCAAAAAGAAAGCTGCTGATGTACTTCAGATATCATGTTTTATAGGGTCGGAAAAACTTTGAAATTTAATTGGGCCACTGATTATTCAAATAAAATAAAAATATCAGTCGTCTAAGAAAAACACTTTCAGTGATTGTTCAGATGAAAAATATAATCCATCTCGAATAAGCGTTGTAAGCAGTATAGTTTATCATTTTTTACAGCAGATTTTGCAGTAGGAGGCCATAATTTATTGGGGAAATATTCAGAACATGGACATCCTGAAAATCGGTTCTTTTCACAGAATTATTTGACATCACAGTAACAGGAAAGTTTGATGTGCTCTGTCTCGCGAAAACTTGGTATTTATTTCCTAAAATGCTAAGCTACTACATGTCTGTTGTAAGAAGTTCTGAAGGTATTTCTTACTCATTATGACATCAAGAGAGACAGGTGATACAACAATTTACGACTTTCTCGCCTTCATTTGTGTGATTCAGTCTGACAAGCAAAACACAAACTCCCCAGAAATGTTTATAGGGGAACGAGAGTGAAGATGAGGGAGCAATGCTTTGATGACATCAATCACACACCTGACAAGACAGAAAATGATTATTCTATTTTTATCACCAGTCCGTGTCTCGTACGTTTCGAGCAAGGTAGATTTCTAGAACAGTGAGAGTTTCGAACAGAGTGCTTGTTCCGCATAACTGTAATAATAAGGAGGAAGAGAGGAACAGATCGTTTTAAAAACCGCATGCTATGCTGAAACAAAATAGACATAAACTCAAGCAATTGCAGGAATTACTTGAAAAGCACATGTCGTAAAGAGTATGAGTCATCAGAGAAAGCTCATAATTTTGATCACCAGAAAGGACCTTCTGCTGTATTAATCCAAAAGTTGTATTTCTACCTGGACGGAAATTACTTGAATTTCCGGCATTCCCATTTCTGTAAAAACCTTGTCGTTAACACCTCCTTTTAAATGAAAATCTGAGAAAGAAAAAAACTCAAAAATTTGAATAATGTCTTTAAAACTCTGAAATCACTGAAAATCCAAACTTTGATTTAAAACTTAAAAAAGAGGGGAATAATGCTACTTTCTTTTAATCTTGAATAAAAGTTAAAACAACAGTATTTTTCTGAAAATTATTTTACTATTGTTGTTTTTTAGAGATTTATTTTTAAGATCAGCTAATCTGAGAGAAGAGAATGCCATCTTATTCTAAAGAAATCACCGTTTAACACTGATTTCCGAAAACGAATCTTTTGTCACTGAAAGTCAACTTAGAGAAAGTATTGAGTTAATTCTGCGAATGAAAAATTCCATTAAAGATATTACGGGAAAGACTTTATAAAACTAATACCATTCTAATCAGCTACAAGTTTCACAATTTCATCCAACGTACTCCAAAAATATTTCTGGTGTAAATATCATAAACAAACCGCTGGATATATTCTGATTTTGGCACAAAGAATGCTACTTTTATTGTATTATTTATTTATTATTTTCCAGAAAAGGGATAGCAGATTAGCACTGATAAACTGAAATCTTCTCATAGAATAAGTAGAAATTTTCGTTTCCGAAACCCAAAATGGGCAAAAAATGTTGGTAAGGAATATTATATCCTTTTGCTGTAAATTAAACATGATTACGGAAAATGCAGACGTGGGAAGTTCTGAAAGCAATTCTACGGGGGAAATCACCGGAATGTAACAGGAGACCTGAGATGAGAAAAACTGACCGAAGAAAGTAATAAAACATCATTCACATATACAGTATACTTCAAAAGAAAGAATTCAGCTTAAGGTAAAAAATGCCCCTTAGAAATGAAAAAAAAAATGCATTATTGTTTAATACATTTGCAAAAGTTTTTTTAATGATACGTACTTCTGAACGTTTTTCTTTTTGCTCTGATTATACAAAAGCTTTAAACTTTTGAATGGAAATAATTGCGGAACCAACAGAAACAGATTCCTTTTATTTTTCTCTTCGTTTCTTTTCCTTTCTCATTTTTATCCTATTCCCTGCTCTTGGGGGAAAACGCCTGTAGATAAGTTTTGGACAGCTATCTAGTTTTTTAGTTTTCCTAAAGGAAAAACTTATAAAAAAAACTTGGAAATTTTTCTAAAGAACACCATTCACATCCATGTCTTCGAGAAAATTCACTATCTTTCAAAATTTTATGAAGAAAATGTACGTTCAAAAAATTACGAATAAGTGTATATAGATGTGTACAAATGTTAAAGAAGAAGGAGGAGGAAAATCTCTAAAGAAAAGGGTATTTCATTAACGGTGTTTCTTTATTTTTACTCCAGCGTATAATAACTCAAATATTGAATTAGCCATAATGCGAAAGAGAATTGGTTGCTTCGGTGTTTGGATAACATAGAAAAATATCCCCGAAATTGCTGAATTACGTCCAAGAAATATAGGTTTACAAAATGACGCTTCTAATTTTTAATAAATAAATAAATAAATAAATAAATAAAATCTCTGAAATGGCAATGGGCTGGACATATTGCCACGAGAACGGATCACCGATGGACAACCGAAATTTTCGACTGGATTCCAAGGGACAGGAAAAGATTCAAAAGAAGACCACGCGGGAGTTGGGAACTTCCTCGGATGCTTGCCACGTGTCGGCCATGTCGTATTGCTGTGGGGATTTTGGAACTTCTGTCTTCAAATTAAATCCTTGTAATGAGTGGTTCTTTTGTTAATCTGTTCCTTCTTGTAGTCTTACAAGTTGGTCATTTTTAAATTTAAGTGTTCCTCCATAAAATGTAATTTTCTGCAGTTGTTTTTCCTACGTTTCCTAGATCTAATGTTCTAAGCCTTATTCACAATATTTGTGAGCTCTGTGCAAATGTTTTTCTGGTTTTTGTGGGAGATTATGAGTATGGGTCGGGTCAGTTGAGTAATGGATGTAAGCTAAAAAATAAAAAAAATGTATATGATTAATTATTTTGTTTCCGCACCTTTGACGGCGGTTCTGTTAATTTGGACATTATTTTGGGGACTTACACTTGCATCTATGACTTAGCAGAAACCCATTTTCAACTAAGTCTTTGTGGAAATGAGTAAATGCAGAGTTTTGCTGGTCCTCGAGAAAGCCAAGGCTCGGCATTTTCGACACTTTCTGCATCACGGTTTATTTTTTTCTCACTGCTTGTGCTTTGTTGGTTGTTGTTTCTGAGAATTATTCACTGCTGCTTTTGGGCGTTTAGGTCTTCAGAATGTTAGTATGTAAACAACTTTTTTAATTTTTCTCTTTTATTTTTATCTTTTTTATTAATTTTTGTTATTAACTCAAGTTTGGTTTTAAGTTATATACACACTGCTGGCCACCCAAAATGCAACACCAAGAAGGAAACATCCGATTGGCCTGAAATTCTCAGCATGCGTCGCCCGCGAGAGGACATGCAAACGATTAGCATTGCAGGGTATATGCAAATCATGTGCGCCCGGCACGCGACTGATAAGCACTATAAAAAGGGTGCACAGAAGGCGGGGTGTAAGTAGTGGAAGTGTGTTGTGCTGCCGGACCTCTGCGTGGGAAGCTTCCTGATGCCTCGTCGCGGAATACGGCAGTCATTCCAGCACGTTTCGGAGTTCGACAGAGGACGACTAGTGGCTTATCGCGACAGCGGTTTATTGTACCGAGACATCGGCGCCCGTGTGGGACGACATCCAGCCTCAGTGAGGCGAGTATGGATTCGGTGGGTGCAGGAGGGACGGACGGACCGACGTAAGCGAATGCCGCAGCCACGTTACACCACCGAACGAGAGGACTGGCATGTGGTGCGACGGGCATTAACGGCTCGCACCGCCACATCACGAACGTTAGCGCAGGAATTTGGGTGTGTTTCGCAACAACCTGTGTCAGCACGTACCGTTCAACATCGTCTGCAGGAGCGGGGACTTGTCGCACTGTGCCCGTTGCTCTGATTCCCATTGACGCTACACCACCGGCGAGGGTGGCGGCAGTGGGCCGTTGAACGACGCACCTGGACTACGGAATGGCAGGACATTGTCTTCTCCGACGAATCCCGCTTCTGCCTGAAACACCACGATGGTCGGATCCGCGTGTGGCGGCACCACGGCGAGAGACTGTATGACGCCTGCATTATGTATCGCCATACCGGTCCGTCGCCTGGCGTTATGGTTTGGGGCGCAATTGGATATGACACCCGCACCCCTCTGGTACGCATCGCCGGTACACTCAACAGCCGCCGCCACATCTCCGACGTTTTGGAGCCTGTAGTCCTCCCTTACCTGCAGGACCTGCCAGCGGCCACGTTTCAACAAGACAAGGCGCGCCCGCACGTGGCACCCATCGTGCAACAATTCTTCACGGCCCATCAGGTGTCACTGCTGCCTTGGCCCGCCTGTTCTTTCGATATATCGCTCATCGAACACGTCTGGTCGCTGATCGGCAACCGAGTGGCCCGGCAAGCACCACCCGCAGCTACGCCTGATGAACTGTGGCAACGTGTGGAAGCAGCCTAAACCGACATACCCCAAGCCCACATCCAAAGCCTCTTTCTTTCGATGCTGCGGCGTGTAGCGGCCGTTATTGTCAGCCATGGGGGATACACGAACTATTGATGTCTGCGTGTTCTGCAAGTAGCACTGGCCTGTAAGCTCAATCGTTTCATCTTTGTATCTGTTGTTATGTATCCAGTAAATCTGGCTTTGCTATCTCGTGTCCTTCTTGGTGTTGCATTTTGGGTGGCCAGCAGTGTATATATATCATCATCATCATCAGTGTCAACCATTATCAATCCACTGCTGGACGAAGGTCTCTCCAAGCCTTTCCACAACGGTCTGTCTTGTGCCAGTTTCCTCCATGTTACTCTCGCATACTTTCGAATTTCATCCACATATCTCCCATGTGGTCTTCTTCTGGGTCTTTCCTGTCCCTTGGAATCCAATCAAAAATTTCGGCTGTCCATCGATGGTCTGTCCTTCTGGCAGTATGTCCAGCCCATTGCCATTTCAGGGATTTTACTCTGACCATGAAATATTCCACTCTTGAAGATTGCATTGATCAAACACTTTTCTTTTAAGACATAATGGCATATTGCTCTTGAAAATTATGCTGTTTCTTCCAAAAGCTCTCCAGGCAAGTTTTATACGCCGATTAATTTCTCCACCAATGTGACCCTCACTTGATATCTGCTGTCCAAGATAAACATAGGTATCTGTTATCTCCAGCTTTTCTCCATCAATCGATAAATCTTCATTTCTTGTAAAAACATTGTACATCTTTTCTGTCTTTTGAAAGTTCATTTTTAATCCCACTTCTTTACTCTTGTCAGCAAGTTCCTGGATCATACTATGCAGCTCTGATTAGGTAGTTGCAAAAATGACAGTGTCATCAGCAAAACGAAGGTGAGTTAGATAATCTCCATTAATCTTCATCCCTTTGTTTCCCCAGTTCAGTGATTGAAAGACATTTTCCAATGTGGCATTAAAGAGTTTGGGAGATATAGTGTCACCTTGTCTCACTCCCTTTCCGTTTTTTATGGGTGCTGTATTCTAAAATAGCCGAATCATTGCACTTTTATTTTCATAGATGTTATTAATAATATTAATGTATGCATCTTCAATACCGCAGGATTTCAAAATCATTGTAACTGCTGATGGTTTCACCGAATCAAAGGCCTTTTCATAATCGATAAAAACCATGCAAAAAGCCATGCAAAATGGAAGAAGATATATATATTATCGAGAGTATATATTTCTTTACGTACAGCACATTGCATTACAGACACACGACCACTCCGAGCAACAGTCAGGGCTACATACTAAGTGGAATTAAATCATAACAACAAACAATAAGGTTTACTAATTCCTGACATTGAGCGGTACTTAGGTAGGTGGATTAATGAATGTTATTGTCGTAAAACCAATGAAAAAAGATATGTGGAATCATAAAGGTAAATATTTATTAAACTATTGCGGTGGCGATAGTAAACATTTCGACTGTTTAGTTTTTCAAAAACAATATTTATTGTTATTATTATTCATGTTTAGACGAACGTAAGAAACTACCCTTACACCGTTGAAATGTTATGTAGCTACGAAAGTCCATCTGCACATGCGCAAGCTAAAATCTGGCCTCAAGTTAGAAAGAAAAGCTGAATCGCAAGTGTGTTAGTGATGGGGACTGGTAACTTTTGGTCTCGGATATCTAAGAAGTTACAACCCCATCGCGTTATACATCATTTTAAAACTCTCGTTAATAGCAGGTAACACCCGTATGGGAGGAGGGGGTCGAGAGGAAGCCAAATTTCGCTACGACGGGCACTTTACTACTACTGGAAAAGATTGCATAGCCTCAAAATGCATTTTTGTAATGACTTTTATCACATTCAGCATGAGGTTCTTGTAAATTACGCAGATTGCAAATGAGATATCATTACGTTTATGTAAAACATCATGAAATAATATTCGGCGATAGTTTAGTAAAATATATTGTTGAGGGACAAGGAAATTAACCTCAGTTGGGTCACTTCATGGGACGATCAGATTTCAAAAATGGTTTTGAGTACTTCCGTTACCCATTTTCGTTAAAAAGTGAACCTCCGAATAACTCGCTGCTCGGACCGCAAAAGAGTGACCATTATTGGTAGGTGCCGTTGTTCGGAGGTAAGGCTAAGTTAACATTGCTAGTTCGTTGCTTTGGTACAAAAGGAGAATAATTGTACGAAACTTACGCACAAAGAAAACGGTTTCAGAGTTTGCTCCATAGGTAGAATTCTGAATGAAACTTAATACAACAATTTAAAATAAAATCAATGTACACTGTTAAAAATTTTGGTTCAACGTTAGTGCAATTTCAGGCACTTACACCATGATGTGATGTGATTTTGGCACTTGCACTGGAAAGTGGTGCTTTAAATCATGTGACTTGCACCATTTTTTCGTGCAAAGTACAAAATGTAGCGAAAGTGGTGCAATCTTGCCCCGCTTTTTAGTGCAACTGAAGAAAACCGAACACGTGCCTTCGTGATCAAGCAGTGGGCGGGAAGACGTACCTGTATTGTTGTGCCATGAATTTTTAGGTAGGACAAGATATTCGTTGGATAATTCGAAGTATTAATTCAATTTCATAAAGGTAGGACCAAATATAACATTGCGAGATTAGTTTTGTGTTCATACTAAGCTGTGTAATGTAATGGCATGGGAACTGGATTTTCTTCATGAGTTATAGGATTGCAGGAAAGTGGTGTCTGACCCGTTGTATGAAACTTCCCTTTAAACATATCAAGCTAAGAGGTTAAGTTTAAGGTACGCTAAGAGAAAAAAATGCTAGACAGTGAAGTGGAACTACACAGTTAGCTAGTCGCAAACCAGGAACAGAACCCACAAAGACCAATCAAAGGTATACCGCCGCCAACGGAAAACATTTCACGCCTCCCACCCCTCCAGGTTGCGACTGAAACATACACAGCAGCTGGGTTTCGTCTCATGTAGAACTAAATTTTAATTTCTTTCTTTTCACTTAATCACATCATTGTACTCGCCGTGATCCTTCCCATCCAATTCGAGGCACAGTAGCATTCTTTATCTTTGTCTTATCCCTTTCGCTGAAGTACCGAAGGAAGTGCGTAAAATCCTAAAGGACATTGTGTCTATCAGATGTCTTTCGGGACTGATTGGGGTGTCCGTTGGCCGCTGTTAAAAGGTTTCGTTATTCGGAGGTTATCGTTAATGTTGATCCTACGGCAGCTGTTCTGTACCAACCAAAACTTGCAGTTGTTCGGAGGTTACCGTTAATGAAGGTTTCACTGTATCGAAATTTTTTACTTGGGAATTTACTCTACACTGTCGGGAAAGATGAATACACCAGAATGCCTGGACTCTTATTTTACATGTATGATTATATGTTACGACCACATTAGTTTCCTTAGATAAAAGAAGGAATAGCAGCATCTTGTCTGACAGTAATCGAACCAAATAAAAAAATGTGATAGCTCTCGCTGGATCACAGGGATGAGCTTAATACTTAACGTAAAGCGGTGGAGAGGTGTGAGGGCCATTACAGCAGGGTTAAAATCTACGTATCTTATCGGGAATATGGTTGAAGAGTTCTTGGCCGTTTTCTGACCTCCTCTAGTTTTCCGTTGCGTCACAAGTAGTACAGCCGACTGCTAACCCTTTTGTCCCCAGCTGATTAAGTTCCTCGTTAAATGTTTTGGCAACTAGTCCATTCTCCCTACGTAGCAATTCCATTCCTGATTACATCTTCCCAGAAAATTGCACCCTTCAGTTATTTAAATTAGGGATACGTTAGAGGGGTTTTCCTGTCCCGCGTTGCGTTCGATTTATATGGAATTCGACAAAAGAATGTGATGAGAAGAAGTAATGGAGACGATTGTAATTTCAAATTAAGTGATTAGATGCTTACCGGAGACTTTCTTAGTTATTTAATTACTGTTATAATTGTCTTGCTTTCCATTCCTTAATTATCTTTCTTTAGTATCTCCCGTTTTTTTCTTTCATAACCATACTCGCAGACTTCAACCAACAGAAGCCGCACTCTCCTTCCGCACTGCTACAACGGGATAGAGGTCTGAACGGATCTTATTTGGTGTGCCCGGCTCGGCACAAGCCCGTGCGTTTAAGGCCCAGCCCGGCTCGTTTCAAATATTAGACACTGGCCCGGTCCGGCCCGAGCCCGTCAATTGCAGCTCTTATTTAGGCCCGGCCCGTGATGGGCCATTTGGTGTTATTTTGTTTTTCTATTGTATTTTATTAAACTGCAAAAATTAAATAATGAAATGGGATATTATTGAAAACATTTAATTAAATGTAAGCCTAAAAATATTAACTAAACTTTAACAATTATCGAAGAATATAATCTTTAAAGAGAGACAATAAAGAAGCGTAAGTGGGTTCAAAGTCTCTTTTTCTCTGAACTAGCAAGTGGTAGCACTACAAAAGTCAGTCCCTATACATTTTAGGGATAGGAAAAAAAAATCCATGTCGTCTCACTCTCTCACACACACACACACACACACACACACACACACCACTGCAGACACCCTCCGTCGCCCACTCTACGCAACACACTCACTCGCTCGGGGTCGAATCTTTTTGCTGCCAACAAACCTCAAAATGGTTTTACCATCTTAATACCAACAGATTGGTAAAAACACTGTGAGTACCTCTCCTTGCTTTTCTGATTACGCCTTGGGTTATGTCATGGAAGTAAGTAAAGCCAGCAAAACAGTTAAACACACCAAGAAATCGGGGAACACGACACTTTCTTCCACGCTGTACTTGCTCTGAAGAAAACAGTTAGTAACGCCGTAAAGGTATTAAAATCATTGGGTGCTGTCTGGAAGCGTTTCCTTTACATTGTTGATTGTTCGTGTAATAAATAAGTTTCTCAGCTGTTAGGGCTCCTCTAACCAAGTTTTGTTTGATTTTCTAAGAATTGCTACTGAAAGGTCACTAATCATTATTATATATGACTACTACTATAATGGACGTTATAAACTTCTCTTTTAGATGACTCTAAGATGCGGATGAAAGGAATCAAGTTTTGTATCACATCTCCTAGTAACAAATATTTTCTAGTAACAATTTTAGCAGTTAAATGAACTGTGTTTGTGCAGTTTCACGTTTTAAAGATCGGAAAACAAAATTGCACAAGGTGCCATAGATTTTGGCTCCGCTTGAACAGTTCTCATGGAAAACTTCTGGAATATCTGTGTCCTGCCTTCCAAAGAAAGAGAATTAAATATCTTTAAAAAGTTTCATCAATGTCAAAACAAATGTCTTGATTTTACGAAGGTTTCTTTTTCATTATTATATTCAATAATAATTAATCATAATTTGAACTTGAGCGGTGAATTACATTTAACACACCTTTGTTGCTTTTTAGCGCTTCAGTTAGGCAGATATTCAAGGACTAATTAACTTGTGGTATAAATGTATTAAGGAAGATGCTTTTGCTGGAAAACTCGCTTCTAAGAAGAGCGACGGATACCAGGGTGGACAAACTTATTATTGCCTTGCTAATAATTGTAAAAGGGAAATTTCCAAAGAAGAAAGCATTTGACGGACGCCACGATCACCTTCGTAATTATACGACTAGAACACAGGTCACAAAGTCATACAATCTGTTTCCATCTGATTTGCATATAGCTAATGAAGTGTCACAGTGTTGTGTTAACTCTTTCCTTAATTACCGAAATATGTTATAATCAGAAGATTGCAAGGTTCCTTGAGCACTGTAAACATCAACAGAGTAGTAATAGATCATTCAACAGAAGCGATTTGACGTTTGTTGAAATCCTTTATTTTCGTGATTTTGCTTAATTTATGATTACTCCGGGTCACCGTTAGGTATCCTAACTCCCCGCTATATTCATGCTTACCGCTCGGGCGCGGTGACAACCTCCCCTCCTCGAAATTACTCCTTCCTCAACCCCCCCCCCCCCCAACCTCTCTGTCCTTCTCTGTCACATACTGCCTTAAGACACGTCATCATCCTTCCTTCAGAAGTCTCGTTCCCTATTGTTTCCGTAACTACCTCTCAAAACGCGCCTCCAGCATTCCGTCCGAAAAATCCTCTTTCCACGCGCTCAATGTCATTCCTGATGCCAACACCCCGAAGGACGGAAGTCCCTCCTAATGAGTCGCTTTAAAACTCTGAATAACGCCTTCTTCTATTGTAACTATCTACACACGAAATCCTGTATGTTATCCATCTTCAGGAAGTCCGCCGATAAACTAACCGTTTCCGGTGACTTACTGGCTCTACCAAATAGAACTCAAATAATATATTCCTAAGACGTTTCCCACGATTACTTTTCAAACATTCTAAAACTGCAAGGATTCTTAATTATTTGCATATTATTAAAATTCAACATTTAAAAGAAATTTACATGACATTGCATTTCATAAAATAAATATTCCAGTTCCATTACGTGATTAGTAAAAGCTTATTTACAATTATCACTGTTACAGAAGAATAATTTGTAGCATTAATGCTTCGCTGGAATTGATTTGTTGACGTGATTTTACAACGCAAATCCTCAGATAGTTAAAAGAATTTAATGAAAACGTTCTGAAATAATATTGTGCTCAACCTCGACTACTGGTTGTCCTGGTAACAAAATCATCACATTTAAAAAAGTATAACATAGTTAAAAAGAGGGTGCTAACCAAATTATGACATTGAAGAAAGCATAAAGTAGTAAGAAACGGGGAAATCTTATATGTAGTCTGTATTGAGGGTAGTCACTTCTAAAAGTTGCATGAACGTTTCATTGTTTATGGCCGTGACTGGCAATGCCGATGGCAATGGTTCACGGAAACTCCTTTCGACACTGTCAATATCATGCATCTGAAAATTTCTTCAGTTGATGCCAAAATGCGATGCTTTTTAGAAACCTTGGAACACCAAATCTTGAACCATTGTAAGCAGGGACTTCGCCAAGGGGATACGAAGATGGTCTACAGCCCAAAATTTTTCTTGCTCACCCTGCCGCCCACTCAGTTCAAGATGTTCCATTTTTCAATTTTTTTAAGTTTAAACTATAACATGGACTTTGCCGAGTAATAATATGTCTCGCGTTTTTCGTCGTGTACCCTTGCGTATTACACCCCTAGGAAGTGCGTTGTTTACTTCTCCGTAGAAAAGTTACCAAACTACCATTCGTAGGGCCGTGGAAATTTTAATTGTTATCCACTCTTCCGAATCCTTTGTTTAAGTCTGTATTTCCTGTTAGTATGGCCAGGCCCAAGTGAGGAGGGTGGATAGGAATGCATTGAGGAAGGTCAGTACCAATTGCTCTGCTGATTGTGTCAGCTACTAAGGAGGGGATCCCAACTAGAGGTCTGCACGGGCCGGGATGGCCCGCCAAGCCCGAGCCTCACCCGGCCCGCGGGCCTGATCGGGCTTTTTTTTTTTTTAGTTTAGAGAACAACGCAACGGGCCGGGCTCTTTCCCAGACACTTACGACAGGGTCGGGCCAAGTCGACCCATTATTTTTATCGCGATGGTACAAAAAGAAAAAGTGTTCCCCGATTTCCTGGTGTGTTTAACTGTTTGCTGGCTTTACTTGCTTCCATGACATAGCCCAGGGCGTAAACACAAAAGCAAGGAGAGGCACTCACAGTGTTTTTACCATCTACAGGTAATAAGACGGTGAAACCTCTTTGGGGCTGGTTGACAACAAAAAGATTCGACCCCGAGCGAGTGTGGGTGTTGTGTGGAGTGGGGGACGGAGGGTGTCTGCAGTGATGTGTGGTGTCCGTGTGTGTGTTGGTATGAGAGACTGGGATATCGATTGTTTCTCCTATCCCTAATTTGTATAGGGATTGAACTTTTGTAGTGTTATCACTTGCTAGTTCAGAGAATAGGAGATTTTGAACGCGCTTAGTGTTCTTTTTTTGTTTCTCTTTAAAAATTATATTCTTCGATAATTGTTAAAGTTCAATTAATATTTTTACTCTTACATTCAACTAAATATTTCGAATAATATTTCATTATTTAATTTTCACAATTTACTAAAATTGTTACAGGGTTTGGTGCTGAGTTCTATTACAGCGCCCTGTGTGGAGGGTTCGTTTGGTGCTTCCTTTGCAGTAAGTTCGGTATCGGTGGTATAAACCGTAATTCTCCCAACTGGAGCAGATAAATACAATACAAAGCATAGGAGAGTGAATGGACTGAGGCTAAATTTTGCAATGAGGAAAACCTTTATTCAGATGTTACGGGAAAAGTCTTTAAGCCTTGTCCTGATCTCCATTCTTTCTACCTATTCTCCCGCTCATGATCTCTCTCCGTTTTTTTCTATCATCGGCCTCAATTCCTTTCTCCTTCCCTTCGTCCAGAAGAATACTGCACCCCCGTTAAAGCTGTCTTACTTCGTCGACCTCCTGCCCCTGAGTTCCCCAGGCCACACCTTAAGATGCCTCCTCTACTAAAAACGCAAGATTCCTTAATTTCCCTCTGCATCGGACTCTTTGGGACAGCGGAGAAGCAATAATGTCCAGTTTCATTCTTCTCACATCGACCAAGCTATAAATCTAACACCCCCTCTGCTGCGACGCGTGGGAAAAAGATACTTTGCCTGTTTCTGCAATTCCAATCCAAATGGCGGGAAATGAAAGAAAATGACTACAATTCACTATCTCTAAAAATGGCTACAGAATTTCGCTTTTGATAAATATGGAAGCCCCGGTTACAAAATACAATAGAAAGACAAAGTAATACCAAATGGTGTACACCATGGGCCCGACTCACCAAATAAGGTCTGTGCAGACTGCAGACCTCTAATTCCAATACAGAACGTGAGATCTAAAGCTATACCAGCGCTCTTAAGTCTGCTTTGGAAGAGATGGGTGTAGGACAAGATTGCAGGCTTGAAGAAAGGGAGATAAAGAGGGGGAAGTATTGTGTCTTCGTAACCTTATTTCCCCTCAACCCTAACCCACGAAAACTTTGCTTTCACACCGTTCTCCTAGGCATAAAATTTTCTTTTAATCAATGTGTGCTATTGCTGTTGGCGGCAGTGTGTCACGTATACAAGTATGTAAATTGTATCATCATCGTCATCATCATCATCATTTCAATCCACTGCTGAACGAAGGTCTCCCCAAGTTTCCTCCACAACGGTCTGCCTTGTGCCAGTCTCCTCCACGACACTCCCACATACTTTCGAATTTCATCCACCCATCTTCCATGTGGTCTTCTTCTGGGTCTTTTCCTGTCCCTTGGAATCCAATCTAAAATTTCGGCTGTCCATCGATGATCTGTCCTTCTGGCAGTATGTCCAGCTCATTGCCATTTCAGGGATTTACCTGTGATCATGATGTCTTTCACTCTTGTCATTTTTCGGATCCACGAGTTCCTCTTCTTATCTCTCCTGGTTACACCAAGCATGCACCTCTCTATGCTGCTTTGAGTTGTCTGCAGCCTTTGTATGTCTCTTTTAGTTAAGGTCCACGTCTCTGCACCGGAAGGATGCATTGATCAAACACTTTTCTTTTAAGACATAATGGCATATTGCTCTTGAAAATTATGCTGTTTCTTCCAAAAGCTCTCCAGGCAAGTTTTATGCGCCGATTAATTTCTTCATCAATGTGACCCTCACTTGATATCTGCTGTCCAAGATAAACGTATGTATCTGTTATCTCCAGCTTTTCTCCATCAATCCATAAGAAAAATGTATACAAGTATGTAAGTCTTCAGAATTAACTAATTTTATTGAAAGTAGATGGAAGGAACATTGACAAAAAAAATTTCCAAACTTCATATTCTTTTGTATTCTGAAAAGTGCAAAAACTTCAAAACAGTTCCAAAATTAATGAGTATGTATTGGGGGGTGGGGAGGGAGGTTGCACCCATTCCTTTGCAGCCTGTTGTATAAAGCATTAAAAATTCTTTCCTTCGGCGTTTGGAAAATAAATTTGCTATCAAACTTGCCCCAGCAAAAATAATTCTCGCCCACCCTGATTTCAAAGTCTGGCGACGTCCCTGATTGTAAGCCAGCGCGATGGATGTTTTGAACCTAGTATCTCGGCATGTGTTTATTTTTAGGATAGAAATCTGTGTACAGAGAGAGATGAGGGAATGAGGCGTATTGTCCTAATCTTTTTTGTTCCTTTTCCTTAATTATGTTCCTTATTTTAATCCTGCGTGCCTTTTAACTGTACCCAAGCATACCGAAACATCTCTGGATTTCATTTGCATGGAATTCACGTTTTGAGCTTTGTCAGAGTTCAGCCTGACAGTTAATCAAGCCAGATTCAGCTCACTTTACAAATTTCCGAACTGTCAGTTGAAATTCATGCTTCATTGTTCAACCACATTCTTCTCTGCATCAGCTGTTGCAGATGTAAGGCTTTAAGGCTTAGATTTCTGTAAGACTAACCCCACCCAGAAAATAATATTTTTTCAGACACTGCAAAAATTGAAATTTACACACACACTAGAAATTTGCAAAGAAAAAAAAACTTTTTTTCTTAGAGAAAAACAATATTTTGTCTGCGGCAAACTGTCACGTGAGAATGTAAAAAGAAAGTTATGACACAATCAGGAAAGATATGGCACAAAATCAGGGAAGTTATGGCACAAAATCAAGGAAGTTATGACACAAAATCATGAAAGTTATGGCCCAAAATCAGTTTCTCGACCCTATCGAATCCTTTGCCTTTTGATAGTAATTATTTCAAGCAATAGCTTGAGTTCCCATGGTTCATTATGCTATCTTAAAAAGTGTGCTTGAATTACACACGGCTATCTGTTGAAATTCCACCACCGCGAAAAATGACTCTGATCGGACGGAAACTTGTGCGGCTGCTTTAGGCCATGCAAACGGTTAGAACCGCAAAGCATATTAAAATTTCGTGTGCGAGCCACGCCCTCTCGATTTATCCAATGTTGGTACCAAAGTAAAAAGAATGTGCTTCGGTAATAGAATCGCTCGAATGCAGGCAGTGCAGCATCGCCAGCAGGAGAGCACGCTACTCAACAGCAAAAGAAATTCGTTCGTGCAGTTGTCGGACTTTGAGCGAGTTAGAATTCTAGGACTGCGGGAAGCCGGACTGTCTTTTCGTGATATTGCCTCTTGTGTCGAAAGAAATGCAATAACAGTGATGCAAGTATGGCGGTAGTTGGCAAAGGAGTGTAGAACACACCGACGTGAGGGGTCTGGAGCACAAAGTCACACGAACGAACAGATCACATTCAGCCTTGCCTCAACGATCAACTTGTAGAATGCACATTTACAGAGAAGGTCTAGGCTCAACTAACTACGCCTGTTACAGGCTTTTGAGGCGAGTGGAGAAGCGGAAGGGCGTTAGGTGGAGCCTAGAGGCTCACGATAGCTAAGTTATGGACAGAAAGAATTCAGTATATATCGCCGCTAATGTGCGTCACAGGAGCGACTGACATCACTCGAAGTCGAAGTACACACTAGTAGAAGGGAAGAAAGAAAGAAATGGGGAAGGAACAGACGCCCTTATTTATAAACGTAGGGCGAGTAACCGGGGTCAGACGGCTTAACGTGCACATCCGACACAAGGCGGATATTAAGTGGTTCGAACGTTCCTAACCTATCTGATCAAACCAAGGTCCAATCCGTTTGTAGACAGGAACGCTGGCCACTTAGACACCCGCGGCCTAATATGTGATGGTGTAAGTTAAGTTTTGTTGTACTTCGAGTTCCAATAATGAGCACTATGTGTACTATATAAGAATTACCATATGTTAAAACTAAAAAATGATTTGCAACAGTAACTATGTTCATAATCGACAGACTCTTGAAATAATTTATCGTTATTTATTCTTGAATAATCACACGACAACTAGAACACTAATGTAAGTTCACTGATAATACTAAACATAGAGTGAATCAGTTTATATTCTAGTGAGAATACTTTTACGAGATCATAATAATATTTTAGAGCTCTTTTTGTAAGAACAACAAAGAGCGAGTTCCTACACTTCACAACGACGCCATCACAACTAATCCCGGGTCGTAATCCCATAATTCTCTGCAACGAGCTGCTGGCTGGTCGGCATCCACGCAAACTCGAACCGAAACTCACAAACGTAAACTTGCAGCAGGCGTTCCACGAAAATAAAATAAACAAGCAAAGAACGCCATCATCCAACAAATACCTCTTGCGTCCGCGCTAGTTAATTCCAAGTTATTTTCTGAATCTTGTAAATGCTGATTGTGGAAGTGGTTTTGTCATGAGGTCTGCAATGTTGTCTTGGACGCACAGTATTCCAGGTCCTAACATCCTTTGTTACAAAAGTCTTAGATGTAATGGTATTTTATATATATGTGTTTAAATCCTGAGTGACCTTTATCGGATTGCACAAGTTTAATTACAGATTGATTGTCTTGCAGCACTTTAATTGGTAACTGTTGCTCTAAACCTAAATCTTTCAGCAACTCCAGCATCAATGTCAGTTCTTCAGTTGATTTTCCTAATGACACACATTCTGCTTCTGTGGACGATAATGCTATGCAATTCTGCTCCTGTGACTTCCAATTTAAGCAATTGCTTCCTAAGAAAAACAAGTGTCCTGAAGTTGACTCTCTGTCTCGCTTGTCTGTACCCCAATCAGCATCAGTATATACTTTCATTACTGGAGGATGCTCCGCAGAAATTTTAATTTTCTTGTCTTGTGATCATTTTAGATATCTTATTACCTTTTTAACAGCTGCCTAGTCTCTTTGCCTGGGGTTTTGACACCTTCTACTCAAAATATGTACAACAGTGGAGATAGCAGGTCTTGTGATAGTTGAGATGTATAACAGAGATCCTAAAGCTTGTCTGTATTTGTGGTTTTTTGGTAATGCATCTTCTTTTCCTTCAAGCTTATAGTATCCAGTTTCCATGGGAGTGTTACTTGGTTTTGTTTCCTTCAATCCAAAATTTTCAATCATTTCTTGAATTTTGTTCCATTGGCTTAAACGAAAGCTTTCACCTTCGTTTTTCTGCATTTCAATTCCTAATTAATACTGCACTTCACATAAATTTGTCACTTTATACCTTTCTTGCAATTCTTCTATTACACTTTTTATTTGTACAACATTTTTAGCGCTGATCAAAATGTCGTCTACATACAGAACTAAATGCACAGGATTTTCTTTTTCTGTCTTGAAAAATAGACAAGAATCGGCCTTGCTTTTACTAAATCCAAGACTTTCCAACGTTTGTTCTATTGAGTTATTCTACGCTTTTGCTGCTTGCTTCAAACCATATATACACTGACAGGGAAAAAATCCCAACACCACGAAAAAATAGTTGTAGAGGAATGAAATGGTGGCAATACATTTGTATAGGTAACATATTTAATCGATTAAGGTTTCAAGACCACAGCTTAATGTAAGCGCGAGAAGAGCCATTTTAATTGTGAAATGCTGGTACATTAATAACCGGTGTAACCGCCAGAATGTTGAATGCAAGCACGCAAACGTTCATGCATTGTGTCGTACAGGTGCTGGATGTCAGTTTGTGGGATGGAGTTCCATGCCTGTTGCACTTGGTCGGTCAATACAGGGACGGTTGATGCTGGTTGGGGGTGACGCTGGAGTTGTCGTCCAATGATGTCCCATACGTGCTCGATTGGTGAAAGATCTGGGGATCTAGCAGGCCACGGCAACATGTCGACACTCTGTAGAGCATGTTGGGTTACAACAGCGGTATGCGGGCGAGCGTTATCCTGTTGGAAAACACCCCTGGAATGCTGTTCATGAATGGCAGCACAACAGGTTGAATCACCAGACCGACGTACAACTGTGCCGTCAGGGTGCGTGGGATAACCACGAGAGTGCTCCTGCTGTCATAGGAAATTGTTCCCCAGACCATAACTCCAGGTGTAGGTCCAGTGTGTCTCGGCCGCAGGCAGGTTGGTTGCAGGCGCTCACCTGGCATCCTTCTAACCAACACATGGCCATCACTGGCGCCAAGGCAGAACCGAAAACACAACAGATCTCCAGTCCGTCTCCCAATGAGCTCTAGCTTGACACCACTGACGTCGCAAACGGCAAACAGATTGCGACGTCAGTGGTGTCAAGCTAGAGCGGCAACCCGGTCTTCTTGAGGCAGTACCTTCCCTTGACCACCGCTGCCAACAATCATGC
Organism: Macrothele yani; assembly: GCA_039090855.1. NCBI lineage: Eukaryota > Metazoa > Arthropoda > Arachnida > Araneae > Macrothelidae > Macrothele > Macrothele yani. The sequence continues at coordinate 181,808,233 of CM077030.1, read as the reverse complement.
ACAGTGGCTACATTCCTGCCAAGTCGTCCTGCAATATTGCGGAAAGAAAATCCACCTTCTCGTAGCCCTATTACACGACCTCGTTCAAACTCCGTGAGCTGTTGATAATTGCTTTTTCGGCTTCTTAAAGGCATTCTTGACTAACATCAACACCCTACGTCGAATGTCAACGATAACTAGCGCTCACGAACGTTACAGCGCGTATTTACAGCAAACCTGCTTTGCATGTTCCGAGGGGTGCTACTAGTGACACACGTATGCACCGAGCGCGAAATGTGCATAGACGTCATCTTACAGATGTACTCTCACCGCCTGCCAACTGTCGTTTATCTAACACAACCCCTTCTTGGTGTTGGAATTTTTTTCCCGTCAGTGTAGATTTATCCAATTTGCAAAATTTGTGTTCTTCGCCTTTCACTCCAAAACCTTCTTGGTGTTGGAATTTTTTTTCCCGTCAGTGTAGATTTATCCAATTTGCAAAATTTGTGTTCTTCGCCTTTCACTCCAAAACCTTCTGGTTGCTTTATATATATTTCCTCATTTAATTTTACCTTCAAATACGCAGATTTAATATCAATATGGCGTACATACATTTGTTTACATGCCGCTGCAGTAAGAAAATATCTTATCGTGGAATGCTTTGCCACTGGTGCAAAAGTTTTATCGTCGTTTGACTCATATTTTTGGTCATATCGTTTTGCTACTAATCTGGCCTTATATTTTGTTGACGTTTATCATTACATTTTGTCTTGAAGATCCGTTTGCTTCCTATAGCTTTCTTTCCATTTGGTAACTCTGTTAGTGACCAAGTATTGTTTGCTTTTAAGGACCTTACTTCTTGTTTCATTGCATTTTGCCATTTTGTTCTCTCTCTCTTTCTGGAAGATCGTGCATATTACTTAAAGATTTTGAATCTGAGTTAGAAGTTTGGTTTGTTTTTGCTTTAAATCCAAGTTGTTCTAAAGGAACTCCTTTGTTTGAACGCTCAGAAACTCTAGGTGAATTAATGTTTATGCCTGGTTCAGTTTCTTGCTTTTCTGAAATTTCTTCAGTGCTTTTTTCTTGTTGAGTCTTTTGTATTTCATTTTCAATATCTGCACTTTCTGGATAATTCTGACTTCCTAATTGTACGAGATTAAAATCTCCTTGTTCTTCAGTTTCTTCTTTTTCCTTGCTAAATTGATTTTCAAAGAATTTTACTGATGAGGGCACGACAACATTTCTTCTTCCACCGTAAACTCGATATCCCTTTGATCTAAAATCATAACCGATGAATGTTCCTTCAACTGCTTTGTCATCTAACTTCCTTTTTTTCTGTTTATGGATGTAAAAGTAGACTTTGCATCCGAACACTTTTAAATGATTGATATTTGGTCTGACTCCGTTTCACAACTCATACGGAGTTTTGTTACTTGCTTTAGTGACTAATATATTTTGCAAATACGTTGCTGTTAGCGCTGTTTCTCCCCAATATGATTTTGGTAAATTTGAATTAATTAGCATTGCTTTGCACATTTCGACTAACGATCGATGTTTTCTTCCGGCTACTCCATTTTGAGCTGGTGAATAGGCTATAGAAGTTTGGTGAACAATACCTTCTTTTGTTCGATACTCTTCAACTTCTTTGCTGCAGTGTTATAGACCATTATCTGTCCTCAAAAGTTTCACTTTTCTATTAAATTTATTTGTAGCAGAATTAACAAATTACTTCAACTTTGCCAGTACTTCACGTTTTCTACTTATTACATACACTGTTGCATATCTATTGAAATCGTCTATAAAAGACAGGAAATATCTTTTTCTTCCCAAGCTTTCAACTTCAAAAGGCCCACATTCATCTGAGCGTATTGGTTCCAACGGTTCTTTCGCTCTGTAAGATGTCTATTTTGGGTACGATTTCTCTGTAAGTTTCGCTCTAATGCATGAATCGCAATAAAAACTATGCTTACAATTATTTATTTTCATAACTTTGGCTAAATTTTAATTTGCCATTTCTTTAATAGCTCCAATACTTCTGTGTCCTGGTCTGAGATGCCATTTACGAATGTAGTTTTCATTTTTACATATATTATTCCCTAATTGTGTTACGCAGTTTCTAACGTTTTTATCTTTATCTTTAGCAATGATGAGTTCAAATAAACCATCTGTGGCAATGGTATTTGCAACTATGATTTGACCTTTGTTTATGGTGCAAGTATTTTCTTCAAATAGTACTGTAAAGTCTTTACTAGCAAGCACTTTCACTGACCAGAGATTTCCAACTAGGTCTGGGACATACAAAACATTTGATAGACTAAGGGTGTGAACATTTCCCTCCAGAGTTTTCACGAGTACCTCACCTTCTCCAAAATCTTTTGACTTCAACATATGACCATTTGAAATGGTTACACTTTCATGATTTTTATGTAATTTTATAAAAGAAATTTATGTCACTACACATATGGCCAGTTGCTCCAGAATCTACAATCCAAGACATTGATTTGTTTTGTGATAGCAATGCTCTTTGTGCACCATCCTTTGTTATATCAAGTTTTGCATTTTTGCCTGTAACGTTAGCACAAAATTCATCTTTCATATTTTCATTTTTGCTACATATGTTCAACTTGTGTGACAGGTTGTTATTACTTTGTACTTTACTGTTATAAATCAGCTGCTTAGGAGTAAACTTTGTTTTACCTTTGTTAATATTACTATGCTTATTATTAGCATTCAGATGTCAACACTCATTTCTAAATTGATTTGATTTGATTTGTGACAATAAGCACAATATCTTTTGGCTTTAAAATTAGGGACAGCAAAAGTGTTATTTGCTTTATAAACTGAAAATTGTGTTTCAGAGTGTGTAACTGACCCCTCCTTAATATCCATTCTTCTCTCATACTCGTCAATTAATTAATATTTCACATAATCCAGTGATAGTTCCTTTTCTTCTTTGCTTTCCAGGGCAGTTATCAATGTACTGTAACATTGTGGCATACTACACAACAAAATTTCTACCATATGGGTTTCTTTTATTTGTTCCCCAATATTATTTAATTTCTCTCCCAGTTCGCTTTCTTCTTTAATGTGTGATTGCATTGGAATCGATTCAGTGTATTTTATACTGTACAATTTTCTTAACAAATACAGTTTACTGGATAAGTTGGTTCTTTCATGTACTCGTCTGAGTTTGTTCCAGGTATCCTTTGCACTAGTCTCGTGTAACATGTGATACAATTGTGAATCACCGATATACAAACAAATTAATGCTCTGCATTGCCTATCCTTTTTAACCCATGTTTCATCTACAGTTTGTGGTTTGGGATACATCACTCAGGTTTTCTCTGATTAGTAACATTTCCATCCTAAATTTCCACGTTTCATAGTTAGTTTCTGTCAGTTTTTCTATGCGAATATATTATTTTGATATCGCCATTTTGCTGACTATTTTGCTCTGTACTTAGTACTTATGCCTTTTCTTTTCACTTATTTCCGAAGCTGCGATATGAAATTAGTTTTCAGTCACATAATCAAATAATTAATGGTGTAAGTTAAGTTTTGTGTGCTTCGAGTACCAATAACGAGTATTATGTGTATTATATAAGAACTATCATACGTTAAAACTAAGAAATGATTTGCAGCGGTAACTATGTTCATAATCGACAGACTCTTGAAATAATTTATCTTTATTTATTCGTGAATAATCACACTACTAAAACCCTAATGTAGGTTCATTGATAAAACTAAACATAGAATGAATGAGATATTAATCAACAACAACTCCGCACTTCAAGTTATTGCGTATTACCGCTTCTATTTAGTCTGTTTTAAACAGTCTTACCGTGAATTAATATTCATTCGGCACTTAACACAAAACAGTTTATGTTCCAGCGAGAAACCTTTTAGGAGATAATAATACTGTTTTAGAGCTCTTTTTGTAAGAACAACAAACAGCTAGTTCCTACACTTCACAGCGACGCCATAACAACTAATCAAGGATCGTGATCCCATAATTCTCTGCAACGAGCTGCTGGCTTGTCGGCATCCACAGAAACACAAACCGAAACTCACAAAAGTAAACTTGCAGCAGGTGTTCGAAGAAAATAAAAGAAACAAGCGAAGGACACCATCATCCAACAATATGAACGAACAGAAAAACCGGCAGCCGAACCGCATGGCGTTGGCGAGCCACTTCCCAAACATTGGCTCAATACTGAAGGTCTGCCCCACATCAGGCGATGCCCGTAAGCTATGGTCGACTTCGTTTGCTGCAGAGAAGACTCACTGCTCTCCATCCATTGCTGCGGTTTCCACTAACCCTATACCACTGTCGTCAGAGACTGCAATGGTGCCAAGAACGGAGACAATGGCGTGATGAATGGCAACGCATAATCTTTACAAACGAGTCGCGGTTTCACCTGTAAGACTATGATTGACGAGCCTTTTGCATCGAGATACTCTGGTGAACGGTTGCTAGAGATGCATGCACTTCGGAGCGTAATACGCCCCGGCACGGAGCGTTATGGACCGGCGTACTGGTGGGTTTCGATAACGATCCAGAATTATACCCATTACCCGTACACCGAACAGGTAGTGGCATATCAAGGATATTTTGGAGCCTGAAGTCCTACTGTACTTGCAGAAGATCCCTGGCCAGAGCCGGATTAATGCCTTACTGGGACCCTAGACTGAGACATTTGAGTGGGCCCCCAAAGAACTTTTATCGGGGAGTCATTATAAAGTTCGTTAAAACGCGAAACTAAAAATATCCTTGTGATAATAATACGTAGTGCATCATTCAAACTAATATATTATCTGTTGAGTTTCCATGATCAATCACTGTATTTTCTATTGTTCTCATAAGAACATGAGTTAAAATCTTAAAATTCCTAGATGTTGTCTGGTGTTTTCTAATGATTTAGGGCTGCATACTTTTCTTAGTGAATCTTTTTCGTTATAAATTATGCCATTAACGATTCCAAGTGCAAGCTGGGAAGTGTGGGTAGATGGTAGTGAAAAAGTTGAAACCGTCTCGCCTACACCAGCGTGACTGTTTAAGGCAAAAACTTTACCCTTGGTAAGTAACTGCCTTTAAATCTGTTCGTCTCCCAGCCTAATTTTCTGACCAAGTGAAACTCTCTCTACTTCGACCCCCCTTCTCTCTCTCTCTCTCTATGCATCTATCTATGTATCTATCCCTCTCTCTACTTCTATCCCTCCCTCCATCTCTCGCTCTCCCTCTCTATCTATCTATGTATATATCCCTCTCTCTACTTCTATCCCTTCCCCCTCCTCTCTCTCTCTCTGTCACCCCCTCTATCCCTCTCTCTCTCTCTCTATGCATCTATCTATGTATCTATCCCTCTCTCTACTTCTATCCCTCCCTCCATCTCTCGCTCTCTCTCTATCTATCTATCTATCTATGTATATATCCCTCTCTCTACTTCTATCCCTTCCCCCTCCTCTCTCTCTCTCTCTCTCTCTCTCTCTCTCTATCCCTTTATCTCTCTCTCTCTCCCTCTCTCTCTCTACTTCCATCCCTCCCTCGCTCTGTATCTATCTATCTCCCTCATTGAACATATTTGGGATATAGCTTCTTGGCGTTAGACAGTCAGAATCTGCCGACATCTACCGACCATGACCTTTAGATCCGAATAGAGACAGCATGGCAGGACATTCCACAAACAGAAATTGAGGACCTCTTCAGTTGAATGCCACACAGCATACGCGCCATTATCCCCGCTCGCGGTGGGTATAATGAATACTGAATATTGTCTCCTTCTACACCTACAATACGTCAGGTCTTGTATCGTAAGTAATATGCCAATGCAAATTCCACTTTGTCATCTCGTGTCTATCTTGGTGTTGCGAATTCTATAAACAACAGTGTATTTTTTTCTCTAGCATATGCCACGAACAAAAAAAAACGAGTTATGTATTTCCTCGGGGATTTTATTTAATTGTCTCTTGTCTACTAATTTTTGCCTTCTTCCATATAAACTTTTTCTGTATACTAGGTTAACTTAGTTTTTCATTATTTAAATTAACTGAGGAATATTGACTTAGCTTTATTTAGTTTTTTGTTTATTCTTGTTTAGTTTTTGTTTATTCTCAACATCAAGTTCACTCTTACCTGTTCCGATTTCAAAGGAGTAAAGAGAACATGAATTTTGTGTATTCTAGAAAGATACCTTTTTGATATTTTAAATTCTCAAACTTTCAGTAAGTTTCTTTATTTTACTCATTTATTATATATATTTTCCATCTTTTTTTTTTTTTTTTTAATTTTCTTATCATAGTAGTTTTGCGAAAACAGGGTTGTCTAATTTATACACAATGAGGGTCAAAACAGGAAATCTTAAACTTCAGTTTAAGATATTTAGTACATTTCTCACAGTTAATGAATGATTAGTTTAACCCGATAGGCGGCAGAACTTCATTCGTTGTTCATATTTCATTAGCCAACTTATTCTAACAATCTTCGTTTCTCAGTTCATTGAAGAGTCTGTTGACTACTATTTCATTCATGATGAAACTTTACATGTTGTTAATTTTGAAAGCATTTCTAAATGATTTGTTTTTAGGAAATACAAGGAATGCGGGTGAAAAGTTGCGTGCAAGTGCAACGCTATAGAAATGGAAGTTATAAGGCAGTCTTTGCTTTTGAACTGTTCAAATGTATTCCCTAAACATACATATCTGGTATTCTTAATTTCCTTTTCTCCCTCAGCAGTCTTGTGTTATTAAAGCCCAGAAGTAGGCCTTAGAATCAAAATTAGCCCCACTCCCTGTTGCCACTTTCTCTTTGTAAGAAGTATTGAAAAGCAATGCTACATTTATTTATATTTTTGAAAAGTCAAGAATTAAAGAAGAATACTTTTCCGAGCACACACATAGCACATTTTTCACTTATTGAAATGTTTCATCATTTTGAAGACAGCAAAGTGAGGATAAAATATTGTATTATCTTTTTTCTTTCGAAAGAGTAGAATTTCATACAAGCCATAGACAAAAATCATGTCTTTTATGCTGACCCAATGTTGTTTACTTTCTTTAGAATTCCCGAATATATTTCGCTCGAATGCAATTTTTTGATCAGTTAAATCTACCAAATAATTTTTTTTTCGAAATGGAAAAGATAATGAAGAGCAGTTTTTAAAAAACGTAATACCTGAAAAAGTAAAGTTTTCATAAAATAACACAAAGCTTTCAAATTTAGAAATGGACAATTTTCCCTTTCCATATCGTGCAATACATACATGCTCAACTGAGGGTTCCTTACAGAAAGAGTTTGATTTTCTTAAACGAATTGCAGTACACAGAGGATACAGCCCTTCCGTTATAGACAAAGCTGTCCAAAACTTTAAGGCCGCCCCGGTGGCGCAGTGGTCTAAGGCGTTGGCCTCTGATCATTCGTCGGAAGGGGTCTGGGTTCGAATCCCGGTGAGGCATGGATGTTGTGTTTGTCTTACGGCACTGGCTCTCTCCCTTCCCTGGAACCAGTGACTCTAAATTAGGGACGGGCGACTGCTTATAGCCCATTGAGTTGCTCACGGTGGTCGTTAAATCTCAAAAAAAAAAAAAAAAAAACTTTAGGAAACCGAAGCCTGTCTGCTCGCTCACGCCAATAGACCTCCCGATACGAAAGGACTGAGCTGTTATCAGATTTGCTTCGGAATTTCAAAAATTCTCAAAAGTTTTAATTTCAAAGTTATTTTTAAACCCATAAACAATGTGAATTTTTACGGATCAAAAGATCACGTCGAAGACATAAATTCCTGGGGAATTTCTCTATGACCGGATGATATGCCATCCTATCTACTTTTCTGTGACCGGATGATATGCTATCCTATCTACTTTTCTATGACCGGATGATATGCCACCCTATCTACTTTTCTATGACCGGATGATATGCCATCCTATCTACTTTATTTAAAATATTGTGATATCGCCAGCATTTCTGCCACTTAAAGGTAGATCTGAATACTTTACTTTATGAGCTGAAAGTTTTGTTCACACCATACCAACGAAAACATATTTTTCTGAACTAAGGAAATGTATTTAAATACTTCGCAATATAATTTACTATTGTCATACTTTTAATTTAGTCTTCCAAAATATTTTTAGTCAAAAGCGACTGATTTGTGTAGACCCTATGTAAACCAAATAAAAATATAATTAATACACAAGCCGCTAGTTAGGTAAAGCAGAATGCGCGTTAACAGTAACAACAATGATAACAATGATTTCACTATGGGTGAAAGTCCGTCATTAATGACTGGTAAAAAGAAGATATGTAGAGTATTTTTTTAATAACCAGGCATATTTTATTTTTGTTTGTGATGCCCAAATGTGAAAGTATATTTCATGAACATTACATCGATGAACATTACAGCTATATAAAAAAGTAAATTGGTTGAGGCAGGGATTCGGCAATTAAAACAGGCAAGCACTGTTTCCACTGCGCCACCAAAGTGGGACAAACGTTCAGACAAATGAAATTATATTATTTGCGATTGTAATAATAATAGCGATACGATTATTTCTTTCTGATAATGTTACTCCTCCCCTCACTCCAACAAAGATAACCTTTTAATGTTTCACTAAAAATAATTGATAGCAAAAGGACTTTCAGAAACAGCAAAATTTTTTTGAATGGGGCCGCAATTCAGTCCCAGCCCATGGCCATATAATCCGGCACTGCTCATTTCCCTTGGATTGGGATGATATGCTCAGTACTGCCGTTAAACTCACTTGATCTACTGCATTCCATTCCCTGGATTTCTAAACACGGCTGGGAACAAATCTTTATTCAATAAAATTGGATCAAAGCCATTTAAAAAAACCGTTTCTTATTGGCGTAGGTGTGCGAAAGCTTCGCAATATCAGTTCTTTACGCCAATAAAAAACGGAATTTTGTAAATAGCTTGTATAAATTTGGTGTATAATAGTGCTTTTTATTTATTTATTTATTTGAAAATTTCCTCTGTAATAAAGTTCCTTTTTCAAATAACATAACGCTTATTGAAATCTTGTGAGTCAGAACTAACGTTTGTTTCGTGCCTCTTCCAGTTGTCGTTCTCACGAGATTAATCTCTTGACAATAGGCTAGAAACTTACTCTCATTCAGCCTGTGATAAAAAGAAGGGACTCCGTGTTTTTCAAATTGCCACCCTGTAGCTCTAACTATAGCGGTAAATAAAGAAGTTATCAGTACTAGTATTCTGCTTTTGACACCTGATTTATTCTACAGTGTTCATTAAGCAAAAAGCATTTATAGAAAAGCATTTTTCAAGTAATCATCAGCAACAGCAGCAGGATGAAAGTAATTATCAATCCACTGTTGGATGAAAGTCTCCCCAAGTTCCTTCCACAATGGTCTATCTTGTGCCAGTCTTCTCCATGTCACTCCCGCATGCTTTCGAACTTCATCCACCCATCACCCATGTGGTCTTCTTCTACTGGGTCTTTTCCTGTCCCTTCGAATACAGTCTAGAATTTCGGTTCCCTATCGGTGGACCGTTCTTCTGGCAACATGTCCAGCCCATTGCCATTTTAGGAATTTTACTCTGATCATTCCACTCTTGTCATTTTCTTTATTCATGAGTTCCTCTTGTATCTTTCCTGATTACACCAAGCATGCATCTCTTTATGCTTCTATCAGTTGTCTGCAATCTTTGTATGTCTTTTTTAGTTAAGGTCCACGTCTCTGCTCCATACGTAAGCACTGGCAGAATGCATTGATTAAACACTTTTCTTTTAAGATATAATTGCATATTGCGTTTAAAAATAACACTGTTTCTTCCAAAAGGTCTCTAACCAAGTTTTATACGTCGATCAATTTCTTCATCAATATAAACTTTGCTTGATATCTGTTGCCCAAGATAAATGTAGGTATCAGTTGTCTCAAGCTTTTCTCCTGCAATCGATAAATCTTCTTTTCTTGTAAGAGCATTGTACATCACTTTTGTTTTCTGAAAGTTCATTTTTAATCCCACTTCTTTAATTTTGTCAGCAAGTTCCTGGATCATAATCTGCAGCTCTGAAGGGGCAGTTGCAAAAATGACTATGTCATCAGCAAAACGAAGGTGAGTTAAATAATCTCCATTAATCTTTATTTCAAGTAGTATTTGAAAAGAAACATAAAATAAGTTAATGTTTATGTCCTAAGGATTGGGTTATCTTTTGCGTACGGTTATCCTCAATTGTGTTACGTCTTCTGTTGACGACTAACCTCGGTCTCATCTTGGACATTGCGTCAAACTGGTTTTCAAGTATTTTTCAGCTAATTTTCAAACACGGGCCTCAACAATACGTTTTGCTGTACATTGACTGGAATCGAGGCACGATTCTATGCCCTGTCATCGTATATGTACGATACGTTGTGAATGCAATGTTTCATATTTTTTTTTGTTTTTTTTTTTGTTTCGGGTTAACGGCCACCGTGAACAATTCGATGGAATACAATGTTTCACTTTAACGTTTAAATGGGAAAAGGCATGCCGATAGGACAGAGTTGGAACGCAGAGGCCGTTAATAATCAAACATATGCTACTATTACAAACAAAACTATCAAGTGTTGGTAAAATGTTGCAGGAAGTTTTAGTTTACGGCTGACTAAGAGTTGCACAGAATAGGTTCTGGGAACGCATGTGCCCTTATCCCCCAAACCGCGGGTAAATGAGCCCTTCTGAAAGGCGAAAACGTGAAAAAATCATATTTTCAATGACTGCCGGTAGTTTGGTATTTAAAAGTAGCACAGCATACTGCTTTTCGAAGAACCAAAATAAAGGTCACTACGTCAATGTTCATTAATCATATTTCGGGAGAGGCAGACTGTAATATACGAATGAATGCCGAAAGCACACATTTCAGTATGTTTCCCCGTAATGCAGGTTTGCTGGCTCTGTCCCTTACTCTCCTCTATGTTCCAGGAATACTGTATGTTCTCCAGTACAACTTATTTAATCCACGGCTCTGCTGACGACAGGACACGCCGGTCATCTTGCTCGCATGGTGTTAATGAATGGTAACGAATCCATTGCAATGTTACTCCTTCTCTAACTGCGATTTTAGGGACATTTCTCGTTGGGCTGGGGTAGCACAATACAGTTTGGTTCTTGCAAAACCCTTTCCCTTGTTAAAAGTAGGTAGCAAAGGAGTTCAAAGTTTCTTTCTGTTTCCACATCAAACAAACCTTTTGCAATTAGTACTTCTCTGTTTGTTCGTGTTCTGAATATTTCTCCTAAGATGTGGAATGACCATATTAAGATGATACAACGTTTGTCCCAAATATTTATTTTTTCAAGTCGACCATGGTTTCGTTGGGTATTGACCTAGCTTCATCAGGACGAATGACACGTAAATATTCAGATTGTATATGATATCATAAATGGTGTTTACAGTCACGGGTTTTGGTTAGATGCTTCCACGCGCTTGATAGAAATGATGTGGATGCCATGTCATTAAGCGAGTGAAAGCAACTAACCAAAACCCGTGACTATAAACGCCATTTATGATATGATATACAATTTGAATATTTAAGTGTCATTCGTCCTGATGAAGCTAGGTTAATACCCAGCGAAACCATGGTCAACTTGAAAGAATAAATATTTGTGACAAACGTTGTATCATCTTAATATATATAATCGCCACAAGAGTGTAGTATCTGAATTCAAGGATCTCATTATATGTCTGAAATTTATCAGATCTATTTCTGCACATGGAAGCGAAATATTATTTTAAGAATAAAGAGCAAATATTCAAAAAGGCATTGCTTTGTATATGAATGAGACAACACGACTGAAAGTTTAACAGAAGTCGTATTTTCGAATATCTCAACTTGGCAGCTTTGGGTATGGCTCCTGATAAAGTTATAAAAATTAATCTTAATTTTTCGAAGGAAAAGTACAGATAGGCAGAGATTTTCTCAACTCAATAAAAATACAAAACATTTTTTATCGAAGTTATTCTTATTAAATTGAAGTGCATCAAAGTGATACTGTTTTGACTTCAAAGTAGGAGTCACTGAAAGATGAAAAGTATTAAAGAATGCGATTAATCCTGACTTGAGAAACGGTTATAGGTTAGACCTAATTTCTTTTTTTCGAAAAAGGCACTCCAAAATTGTGTAGTCTTTCTGCCATCTATGTTCTTCGTGTGCGTGCGTACCTGCGCGCTTGAGTTTCAATTCATCAAAAAAATAAATTTCTCTTTTTAATTCTAGTAAAGAAAAAATACTTCCAAACAGAGAGCTAACACTTAAATTACATGTAGGTCATATAACTAATTGAAGAAGAGAATACTGTGAACGAAAGTAATCAGATTTTGAGTAACATATCTAAACTTGAACGGATATATGCGTGAAAGGCAACCAGTAAGACATAATTAATTAAGCGCCTGAAAATAAATCTGATTAAAAAACAAAGGAATTATTTTATTCATTCTGTCTGTTGTCTTCCTTCTTTAACTTATTTTTGTTTGTTTGGGAAAGATAGTTTAATTGTGATATGTGTGTGTGTTTTTAGTATCACCATTATTATTTGCATATACGAAACAGTGCTTCTTTCGCACGTATAAATGGCAGCAAGAATTTCTTTCTTTCTTTAAGGGAACAGCATCTTTATTTTAAAACAATATTTCAACGGCTTAAAACAGTGCCTTTAACTTTAATACCTGTACATCTTTTTGGATTTGGGAAAAATTAGTACCTATTGGTGGCTTTCTTTCACACCCACTCTGGTTTGGAGAAAGTTAATGAAAGTGTGATAATTTCTATTCACATTTTTGTCCTCCAATTAGTTCTTTTAATTAACCTGAATGATAGTTACTGCAATACGTTCTGCAAGGTTGAATAGCATAAAACTGTGGGCTTCGGGAACAAAAATAATTACGCCCCCTCCACAAACAAAAACTAGTTTCAGTGATTTCGGATAAGATGATTTCAAATAGATCTTGGTATCTTTTAATAACACTTAAGCATTGAGTGTTACTTTTGCAATATTAATATTTCGAGGGATTTCGAGTTCTCTGTTTATTTGGGAGCCCCGCATCGACTAAAAGAGAACCCCCGATTGATTCTGTGGATATTCTATTTCTCTGAAAGCACTTGGAGCTTGTTGGTAAATTAATTCGTATTCACGCGCACATACACAAATGCATTGTAGAAAAAAGGATGGTAAAATATAAGTCTGAAATTCCTTTTTTTAAAAAAAGAGATTTGTCATCTTGATTTTTACATTTTTAAAAGTTCTTCATTATTTAAAAAGATTATCATAACTATATCACTACGGAACATATCAGTCTTAAAAAGATAACAAGTGCTTTTCTAACTTTATTGAGCGAAGAAAAATTATACTTGAAAATTTCGTCAGTTTTTTATTTGATAATTCTGATAATTTCTTATAAATTTATGAAAATTTATATCTAAAAGTATGGTGTTGAAGGCTTTTGATTTCTCAGTACGCCGAAGACTCCATTATTTCTGTCCATTCAATTCAATTACATTTTATATATTTTCTAAAACATGTTTTTTCAGCTTTTGAGGGTAAAAAACTGCTTCTTTATAGGAAAACTTTTTTCTGCATGCTTCTCCTTTATTTTTAATTCGATAGCCTTTAGCTTTATTTTAGGTAGTATCTGACTTACCGGCTTCCTCGAAAACGTTTTGGAAAGAAATTTATTCGTTGCAACTTCTTTCTTTGAAATAATAGTTTTTCAGTAACTTCAACAGATTGCAAAACATCCGACGAACATAATGGACTTCAATGGAAGTGTTAGTATGTGTATTCATCAATGATGAATCATGGTTTCTAAACAGGACGTGAACTGAAATGTGCTTCAAACGTTGAGTACTTGTGGACAGATAATCTTCCTATTAGTGACAAGACAGCAAGGCATTCTTTCGCATAAGGAATATAATCGTTCGCTTCTCACAAGCTTTAGTATTATAGTCACTCTGTAAACAATAGTAGAATTTCACTTGGTTTCCAACATGTTTTTGTTTGTTTGTTTATTTATTTATTGTTTATGCAATGACTACAGTCACTTAGATATTCAATGATCAGCCTCTTAAATGGTCTCGTGCGCTGAATAAATTCTTTTTGCATCAGGTGCGTGCAGTCATGACAGAATTGTGAAGCTCTTTCCGTCTTACCCTATTTTCACCATTTTCTACTGAAACACAACAATTAAATGAGCTACTCGCTCTTTTTCGATTATAAGTAACGGTTAGCGATTTCTTTTACATCTGCACGCATTTCTTTTTGTGTCCGTCAGAGACGAATCAAATTTTTTTACCGCCCCATTTGCTTAATAAATTTTGCATATTTCTTACCTTATGCATAATAAAGTATATCTATCCATCTGAAAAAGTATAATTTAGTGTGATTCGTTGATTAGCATCTTTTATAAAACAAAAAGAAACGTAACTGCCTCTTTGGACACTGAACGCGGAACTTCCTTTTTGTTCTCTATATTTTCAAAATATTTCTTTGAGTGTGGATGTGTGCTGGATAGGAAAAGGAAAAAAAATTATTCAATGCCTCAAAATCTTAATGCATTTACATTTTTGATATAGTTTAAAATCTTTTCTCTGGGAATTGTGAAAATAGTAATTTTGAAATGTTTGAAGATACATTGCAAAGAAGTAGTTTCAGTTACAGCGAAACAATTTTGATTATAATTGGTGATGCAGAACCACATTTCTTTTCTTCTTTAATTTCTAACGTCTTGTAAGCCACCTCATACAAAAATTGAAAGTTGATTCATAATTTAGTTTCAGACTTATTAAAGGCAAAATTCTGTCTTTGACATAATCATAATTCAGTGAACTTCAAAGCCTCCAGCCAATTATTTTGCGTCTTTATTAAAAGTAATTTTGACAACCTTTAGTTAAATTTGACTTTAGTTGTACAATTAGTCCAGTAAAAAGGCAAAGAAAGAAAGATAAAATTGATTCTTTTTTTAGGCTAACATATCCAAACCTTTTAGAATTTTTTAACTTTTGGCACCAAAGGTCAAAGAAACGCTCAAGATTGAGTCATTAATAGTCTGTATCTCCTCCGGTTGCCTCACTTCGTTTGTCACTTGTTCCTGTTCCTACGTCCTGTCTTCCCTCCCAAAAAAAAAAAAAAAAGCTACAAAACAAGGTTTCTGCATCTCAAAACTCACAAGAGCGTTTCGAAAGAAAATTTTCACAGTGATTGAAACAAAGTAGGACACCTAACATAAATAATTTCATTTCAAGCTTGTTTATCCTTCCGTTCCAGAGTTATAAAAGGCCAACATTATGTGTTTAGTAGTACACCGCGTTCTACTGATCTGTACTGATGGTCGTGACCTTCAACCGAGAGCACGAATAAAACCCAGTTTTTTTTGTTTCTAACTGCTTTTGGAAAGCTCGTGCTCCCTATCCTCCTCGCTTATTTGAACTCTACAACAGAGCATTGATTTATGTTCATATTTATTTAGACATGGCGTAATAAAAAAGTAAAATAGAGATGAATATTACCTCAAAATTAATTTTCGAGTGACATGTTGCTTTATTTTTAGGCATCTCTGTGAGATTTTTTCTTTCTTTTGAAAAAGCCGAAGCATTATTCCGCCCCCTCAGACCTGCCGTCAGTAGGCAAGCATAGCCCAGATTCTCGATGCACCTGCAATTTTTTCCCATGCTTCCTTTGACCATACTAGGAGGCAATGCTTTATTTCATCTCATTCTCACCATACGTGGGTTTCTAAGAGAAAGACGAGAACTTCGATTTTCTAGCATACATTGCAAAAATTGTCTAATGATTTAACACCCGATCCTAATGATCCCTAACTTCATTCTTTTTTCTTTTTCTTTTTTAAATTTAGGAACTCCGAAACTTGTCGGACACCTGCGAAAATTGAAACTTTCAGTGATTCTTATAAGAAACCTTCATCAGTACCTGCTTCTATCAGCACGTAGCTTCATGAACAACCTTGTAGCAACAGCAGAAGTTTTTCCCCACTACTGGGATATTATTCTCTATGTGGGTCATACTGTCATATTTTAGAGACCTCCGGCCCAATCTCACATCTTAGCATCTGTTCTACTATGAGTTGCTTCTGTTTTCCAGATAAGCAAAAAGGTTTCATTTCTTGATATGGGAACAAAAACTTGCTTCTATTGATTCCCCGACAAAGAGTCATTAAGTTTTCTCGATAGTCATTAATCTATTTTTCGCTGCTTATAAAGAACTCAAAGCTTTGTTCCGTAGAACCACATTTCAAAGGCATCCAGTTTTTATTTTAGCTTTTAATTTAGACTTCTGCCAATAAACTTGGCGCGTGGGTGGGGGTTGAAAACGCTGTTCTGTATAGAATGCCCTCATCACCCACTTTCCACGACAAAATCAAAACAGTAACAAGGTGTTTAGCATCAGCTTGTCAACCTGAAAAAAACTGCAAGTCGCCTTATTGTTTTAAAAGAAAATTTCGCCTTCCGATTAATAAAAATGATGCTGTGTAAATAGTTCCCAAAGATATTAGAAATGATACTTCTTTAAATTTAATTTTCATTTTCTCATGACAATAATGTCGTCTGATTTTTGCCGAAGGAATTCCAATGCATCAACTATGTCTAAGAAGTGTTAAAGTTCGTATGTAATAGGAACATAACGATGTTCTTCTACAACATACATTAACTTTCGCATTTTTGTTTTTCTTCTTGACTTTTTACTAACATATCGACAGCCTAGTTGCAATATATCTTACGTCATTCATGTTTGCGAACATCCCTAGCAGATATTGTAAATTTGTAGAAAATAAACGAGATTCTATATACATACAGTGCACAGATGTGAAACCTAGGGTGGTTATTTGCCTTGGGCCGCCCCGGTGGCGCAGTGGTCTAAGCGATGGCCTCTGATCATTCGTCCGAACGGGGTCCGGGTTCGAATCCCGGTGAAGCATAGATGTTGTGTTTGTCTTACGGCACTGGCTCTCTCCCTTCCCTGGAACCATTGACCCTAAAATAGGGACGGGCGACTGACTGCTTATAGCCCATTGAGTTGCTCACGGTGGTCGTTAAACCTCCAATCAAAAAAAAAAAAAAAATATTTGCCTTGGGGTAAGATTTCAGGAGTCTGCTGATTTTTTGGAGCAGTTCAAAGAAAAGCGCATATTAGCATGTGAAAAACAATTTACTTTATGGCAAAATACCTCGATTTTAAAAAATTTCGCATCATGTCTTGTCTAAAAATCCTTTTGAACACTTGAATTTTAGTGATCTGTCCCAAAATTAAAGTGTGAGGGAAAGATAGGGGCGCGTGTTTTCAAGAAGCTCTTAGAAACAAAAAAGGACAGAGCTGTTATCTGTAATTTCAGCGGAATTTCAAACAGAAGAATTACGAACTGTTGATCTGTCAGCCATTCATCTTCTTTTCTCAAGTGTTCAGAAACCCAAAGACTTTCAAATGCTGGCGAAAAATTTGTAAATGAGAAATAGAAGAGGGCAGAAGTGGAATGGTCGTTGCAATTTTTTAATTTTTTAAAGTTGCCGTTCAGTTGTACTTTTAAGGAGATTTATAGCACAAAAACATGAAAAATTGAAAGTATGTCTTTTACAAACAGTGGTTTCCAATGTGGAGAGCGGAGGAGATTTTAGGTAATGCAATTAAACATCGAAACCACGAACATTGCAAGGACCCAAAAATTTGATCGCGTTAAAAGTAGTTCGTGTTATTGACATGCAATTAATTGAACAACTGGGGTCATTCAAATGAAAACGAGCCAACGGACATAGCAAACTGCCGAATGGGTGTACCGTGGCAGCGTCGACACGAAACGTAAGTGGCACCATTGTAATATTATGATGGAGTAAAACGTCGCGCTGCGATCAAGCGACAGTGGAAGCGATTGGCCATTGTACAGGACCTCGTGCAGGTGTTCGGTCCAACCAGTCATGATCGAAGAAACGAACGTGTAACAGAGAGCGGTTATACGGTTTTTAACCGTGGAGGGTACGGGAGTATAGAAATTCATCGCCCCATGAGAAACTTGTACGAAAACTGCATGTCGTTGACTGGTGATTCGAGTCCAGGTGCAGGTGTTCGGTCCAACCAGTCATGATCGAAGAAACGAACGTGTAACAGAGAGCGGCTATCCGGTTTTTAAGCGTGGAGGGTGACGGGAGTATAGAAATTCGTCACCCCATGAGAAACTTGTACGAAAACTGCATGTCTTTGTCACGTGTTAAAGACTGGAGTAAGCGGGTCGGAGAGGGGCGGTCATCGTTGACTGGTGATTCCAGTCCAGGAAAGTACATCATTGATCACCAACGTTTCCGTCGCTGAACTGGATAGTCTCATTCGGGAAGATAGAAGAGTCATGGTGAAAGCACTTGCTGACAAAGTTGAAATCAGTGTAGGGAGTGTGTACACCATTACCCGGGATTGTCCGCAGTACCGGAAGATTTGTGCTCAGTAGGTGGCACACAACTTGCAATCTGTGCAGAAAGATATTCGCATGGTTGTGATCTTGAAACATTTACTGCGGTATCATTAGGAAGTTCACCGTTTCATCAAACGTGGTGCTTTCATTATCAACCTAAAAGAAAAAATACGAAGCACACGACGTCTCCACCGCCAAAGAAGTCAAAGGGAATGCAGACAAGTGCACGAAAGGTTATTTTAACCTTCTTTTTCGACCACAAGGGCCCACTGTTCATTGAGTTTCTCCGCCACCGAAAATACCGGAAATGTTGCCCGGTATGAAGACACACTCAAATCTCAGAGAACATCATTCAAGTCCAAGCTCCTTGGCCTTCTCACCGCAGGAGTCATTCTTCTTCGTGACAACACTGCAAAAATCGTCCAGATTACCTTTCCAAATTCAAGTGGAAATACTCCAGCATCCGGCATATAGCTCAGATTTGTCCCTCTGTGACTTTCACAGTTTCTGAGAACTGAATAAGTAATTACCCCTCTAAATTCAAGTGGGAAACACTCCAGCATACACCCCAGATTTGTCCCCCTGTGATTTTCACATTTTCTGAGAGCCGAATAAGTATCTACCTTTCAAGTTCAGATGGGAAACACTCCAGCACCCGGCATACAGCCCAGATTTGTCCTCCTGTGACTTTTACATTTTCTGAGAGCCGAATAAGTATCGACCTTTCCAAATTCAGGTGGGAAACACTCCAGCATCCGGCATACAGCCCAGATTTGTCCCTATGTGACTTTCACCCTTTCTGAGAGCCGAATAAGTATCTACCTTTCCAAATTCAGGTGGGAAACACTCCAGCACCGGGCATACAGCCCAGATTTGTCCTCCTGTGACTTTCACATTTTCTGAGGGCTGAATAAGTATCTACCTTTCCAATTTCAGGTGCGAAACACTCCAGCATCCAGCATACAGCCCAGATTTGTCCTCCTGTGACTTTCACATTTTCTGAGGGCTGAATAAGTATCGACCTTTCCAAATTCAGGTGGGAAACACTCCAACACCCGGCATACAGCCAAGATGTGTCCCCCTGTGACTTTCACACTTTCTGAGTACCGAATAAGTATCCACCTTTCCAAATTCAGGTGCGAAAGACTCCAGCACCCGGCATACAGCCCAGATTTGTCCCCTTGTGACTTTCACATTTTCTGAGAACTGAATAAGTATCTACCTTTCTAAATTCAAGTGGGAAACACTCCAGCATCCAGCATACAGCCCAGATTTGTCCCCTTGTGACTTTCACACTTCCTGGGAGCCGAATAAGTATCTACTTTTCTAAACTTAGGTAGAAAACACTCCAGCATCCGGCATACAGCCCAGATTTGTCCCTCTGTGACTTACAGACTTTCTGAGAGCCGAATAAGTATCTACCTTTCAAATTCAGATTTGAAACACTCCAGCACCCGGCATACAGCCCAGATTTGTCCTGCTGTGACTTTCACATTTTCTGAAGGCTGAATAAGTATCTACCTTTCCAAATTCAGGTGGGAAACACTCTAGCATCTGGCATATAGCCCAGATTTGTCCCCTTGTGAATTTCACATTTTCAGAGAACTGAATAAGCATCTGCGAGGTCACAGATTTCACTTGGGTGAAGAGGTGCAGGACACTGTTCGGGAATTATTCCACTAACAATCCACCGCCTTCTACGTAAGAGGAATCGAACTTCTAGTGTCACAGTGGAATAAGTGCTAGAATAGTCACCAGCAGTGGCAGATTTCCGACTAGGCGCGCACCTAGGGCCCCAGAGCTTGAGGGCCCCGAAAACGTATAAATAGATTCCCAGTTTTGTTTTAATTTCCACGGACCAAAACAAAGCAGTCCTTAAAGCGACCACTTTGTTTGTATCGTCAATTGATATTTCACTTTCTGATATTAGTAATATATATTTTTCTTGCTTTGTTGATACTCCAAATTTTCGAGTTCTTATCGATGTACTTGTTTTGGAAGGAACAGTTAAAATAATTTAGCCTTCCGTTCAGTGGTAGGTGAAGGAAGGTTTCACGCTTCCCACATTTTTCGTTGTTTAAGGCTAATACTTAACAGGCCTATATACTGCTACTTTCAGCCAAAGGAAAACATATGTGTTGAAACTTTTCCTCCTTCCTCCCCCTAAGTTGCGATGACGAGTGCTTGTAGATACTGTCCTGATAAGGGTCGGGAATGTTTGCTGTTAATTGTTTTTTCTCTTTGTGCAATCAAGTTTTTTCTCAGCCCAAATCCCCCTAACCAGCCTACCTAAAGAGTTAAAATTTAGGATGGAAAAATTCGAGAATATCACACTGCTAACCTTAATTTAATAGTGTTAAAAGAAATTTCCATTTTGCAACAAAATTTTCTTCTTACTTTTCTTATTACATTCTTCTCCTCTGGTTTAGTACTGATAAAGCTGTAGTTCCTACTTTTCCATTTTCAAACCAGATCTTCTGCATTTAATTCTTATGCTTCTATTTCTGATAACCGCAGTGCAGATATAAAAAAGATCACACGCATCTTTTTGACAGAATAAAAAAAATGCAGGCCTTCTCAATTTTCCGATGAAAATAAAAAGAAAAATTCTTTCAAGAATCACATTCTCGCTTTCCTGCACTGACTGATTAAATTCTTAGTGTCCAAGTTTCTTGGTCCATGGCATAGATCTATTTGATTTAAGGAATTGTTCGCCACGTAAAAACTCCTCCACGGAAATTCATCCACCCTTTTCAAGTGATTTAGATAGAATGACATTTTTAAAAAGAGATAGAATGACATTTTAAAAAGCGTAAAAACCTTTTTCTTGATTTTTACTTTTTTTTTCGTTAATCTGTCGGATAAAAATTTCTGAGGCGATAAAAAGGGGAACGGGGGCCCTGAATCTTTTAGCGCCTAGGACCCCAAAAGATCTAAAGTCGCCTCTGGTCACCGGAGGTTAATTTTAAGATAAGTCACAATAACTTTCTCATACGCACTTTGGCTCGTGTTCATTTGAATGATCCTAAATATATACATAATGAAACATGTGAAATTTCGTCACAGCTCCAGTTTTGTTTAAAATACCGCCGTCTACTTAGTTTGAAAAACTGCTGGTTTTTTTCTCTAAGTTCAAAGATTGCTGAACTTTACAACATATGTTAACATGATAAGTATGTACTGTGACGTATATTCTAAATTAACTTTCCTTTTTAGTTTTTTTCCCTGTGTAAATCTTGAGTTTGTTCTCAGTTATATTTCACACTTAACGTGATATCTTTTCTCTCAAACGAATACTGTTGGCAACATATTTGAGGTTGAATGAACGTGACGTATGCCTGTTATTTGAAAAGAACGAGAGATATAAACTACGAGTAAACTGTTGCTAAAAAAGCGTTGTGTTGGAGAGCGATTAATGTGAAACGTAGCGTTGTTGGTGTGTGGTGTGTTTAATGTTGATACCGATTTGTTATGGAAGTGCTACATCGAGAAATAAAGCATCTTTTCCGTAAGTTTGACTTCTGCTTTCTAAATGTTTCGTCTGGCCGTGGGTTTAATTTAGGAACTATTTCATAGTATGGTGATGTTTTAACATAACGTAGCAGTACGACAAGACTTTTACGTTATAGTACTTAAAATGGAGAGAACATAAAACTCTTGATGAACAAAAACGAGAATAAGAGTGTGCCCAGAACATTTACGTTTCAAACAAAGAGGGAATTCAGCCTAAGTAGATGAGAAAGATTGAGAGGGGAGAAGATTAATCCTCTGTCTAAAACCTCATCCTTTCTGAAATTCCTCATCTCTTGGTTAGCGCACCAATTCTTCGGTTGCAAAGTCCACCAAGGCAACTCCTGTCCAGCAAAAGTACTCCGTCTGTTGTCCCATTTCCATCATTTGTACAATCGGTACAAAAGATGAGCCAAGTGCTCCAGTGGGCTTCAGAATGAACGGGACCTAGCAGTAGCATGAACAAGCAAAACAATGCTGCTGGTTTGGACTAAAAGAATGCGTTTCCTATTCTGACGAATTATCAGTTCGTGTAAACCGGTACAACCCTTTAACCGGCTTGAACGAATTAACTCGAGGTTATCAAAATAAGCTGTAAAGGTAGCTGTGCCTTTGGGAAACTGCGGTTATCATTCATTTTTTTTTTCTTTTATGGTCGCTACCGGAAAATTGGCAGACAAGATTAGGCAAGCCATCATTTACGTCACGTGACTGCCGGCTGCCACTGCCAGGAAACTAGCCGACCAGATTAGGCTAGCCATCATTTATGGCACGTGCTTGCACGGCCGCTTAAGAGTCACTTGTGGCAACCACTGCAAGTGATGGATAACGGATGGCCCTGTTCTGGCATATGACAACTGATGGGGTGCCAATTGTTGGCCAGCTGCTGGCCTGAACTGCTGGCCCATGTGGTGGCCGCTCGGACATTTTATTGGAGGTTGGGCAGCGGCAACATAGTGATGGGCCACCGCTGGCTGCCAGTGCTGGTTTGAGTACTGGCCCAGCAACACTGTTTTTGCAGGGAATGTACGAGCTTTAGTGGTCCTTTCTGCCTTCTTACCCATAAATTTATCCTGCAAACGGTTCCACAGCGGTCGCTGAAACCATTCCTTCAAAAGCCCTTCAAACCTAGAAAGCTGGCGTATTTACACTACGAAGGGTCAAGTGGCAATTCTGAGAAGGAATCGATACAGATTCATGGTTGCACTGTTCTCGCCTCCGAACATACACTCAGCGAAAAAGCTTATCTGGGTGGTATATCGTTTCACTTGGGGAATGTCTCTCCTTGCCCTGAAGCCCAATCAGAACCTGCGAATTAATTAAACAGTTAATTTATATCACTTCCATTCGACCTAAAAATATTCAGTCCAGAACTTTAGCTTTAATTGGATATCACTTCCATTCGACCTAAAAATAATGAGACTAAAATCGCAAAAATATACTTCCAAAAAATCCAGTTTATTTGTTTTTAAAACCCTGTTAGGCGCAAAAAGACTAATTAATCGCGATTAGAACATTCTTTAAACATGTAGTTAAAAATCTGCTTGGCGCTTCGAAACAGAAAATGTGTATGTGGGAAGGGTGGTTGTGGTGGAAAGTGTATCATGAGCATCTAAGATAATAAGCTGTTGGCTGTCCCTAATTTAGGGTCACTGGTTCCAGAGCAGGGGGAGGAAAGAGCCGTGAGGGGGGGCGTGGGAAAGGCGCATCATCAAAGCCCAGGCGTATCTCGTACGATTAGCCAAAGGCCCACGACTCTAACCACTTGTCTACGGGAAGATTCGAAAAGGAAAGAGAATAGAAACACGAGCAAAAGTTTACCGTTCCACTTGACCTATCAATCACTTTTTTCTTAATGGAAATAACCTTTGCACAAAGTCATTGCAATAATTTTGAAAAATTCTGACTTTCAGAGTCCTAAGCAAAAGTAATTAACCATATTAAAAATGAAAATGTGCGAAAACTTTTATTCATTTAAATTATGATTTTACCGTGTCCTATTAGATGCAAAAAGAATATTGGAAAATCTTGAAAACAACAACAACAACAACAAAAATAGTCTGATATACGCAGGCAGATCTGGGTGCGAAAGAAGTGGAATCAATCAAACAGTCGAATAATTAATGCAAAAAAAACCCAAGCGTTATTTTTCTTCTATAGCAACAAGCTCAAAAATAAAAGAAACTGTATGAATTGAGTTGGGCGGGGGGGGGGCAGATTCGAATTGATGCTTAGGGCGGCAAAAAGGCAAATTCGTCGTCGCCGACTTTAACTTATCCGCATTTTTGCTTTCTATCAAAGATGTCGGAAGTTTCAAAGACATTAACTCACTGCTTGAAGGACAATAGTTTTAAAATTGAATAAATACTTTTTCTTTGAGAAGAAGAACAGTTTTAGTGCCATCTGGGGTTGAGTTACACTGAGAACGCAAAATGAAGCTCATCATGCTTTGACTAAACCGCACAACTTAAAAACCCCAAATTTTATTGGCGTTAGAAGAGATATACACTATATTGACAAAAGTCACCGGACACCTAGAAGAGAAACATAACATAGCATTTATTAATATACATTAGTACGATGTCGGTCCACCTTTGGCCTTAATGCATGCGCTGACCCTTCAAGACATGCTTTCGACAAGGTTTTGGAACACGGCGATAGGTATGCGCTTCCATTCAGTACAAAATGCTGCCGCTAACTGTTGCTTAGTTGTAGGCCTTGGTTCTAAACTTCTTATGCGGCGCTCTAATTCATCCCATAGGTGCTCTATGGGATTAAGATCAGGGCTCTATGATGGCCAGTCCACACACGACACGGAATTATCGTTAAACCACGCCGTAACAGTCCTTGCTTTATCGTTCGGTGCATTATCCTGCTGGTACCAACAAGCATCGGTTCCATAGTATTGCCATAGAGTTGGTAGGGCATAATTGTCCAGAATATCGAGGTAGACGTACTGGTTAGCAGGTTTGTCCACGATAGCCAATGGGCCGGGACCATACCACGAAAAACATCCCCACACGAGTACACTGCCAGCTCCAAACTTGACCGTAGGAACAGTACACTGTGGTAAATAGCGTTCCCGCGGCTGCCGCCATACCCACACACGTCCACCAGACTGATGGATCGTGTATCTGGATTCATCAGTCCATAGGACCCGTTTTCATTGATCTACGGTCTACAATATAGGTTCTTTACACCATGCGAAACGACGAGTAGCATTCTGAGTGGAGATGAAAGGCTTATGAGCAGCCGCACGACCACGGTAACTCATGGAATGAAGTTCTGTGCGAATGGTACTTGACATACCGAGGTTCCAGCATTGTTACTCACCTGTACACTGAGGTCTTGTGCAGTACTCCGTCGATTAGCTGTAACAACTCTACTGAGCCTTCGACGCCTTCTATCACTGATTTTCTTTGGTCTGCCTGTACGTTTTGCTGCTTCAAGCACGCCATGTGTCTTCGACTTATTCAGTACATCCAAAACAGTTGACTTGGGTATGTTTAAACGCCTCTCGGTTTCTCTTATGGACAACCCACTGATATAACAACCAACGATCTTTCCTTTCTCAAAGTCAGTTCTCTCCCGCCGCGACAATTTAACTCAACCTCACAGTGCGACGTGATCGCGGTCAGCTGCACGCTTGGTTTTACACCGTTTGCAGCTGTACCGCGCAGTTAACAACGCAGAGGATCAATTCATTTGCTTTTGAAGGGGTGTCCGGTGACTTTTGTCAATATAGTGTGCAGGAAGATATGATATAACTTTACGTTCCCCAGAGAAAAAGCTATGCTCTACTTAAAGACGAAAATGTGTGCATATACCAAAAGTTATTTTTCTAAGGGATTTTTAGAATCGAATAAACTGTTTCAAATAGAAATATGCGTTGACTCTCCCGGCAGAAGAATTTTCAATAATGGAAAAGTAGAAAAAATTGCAAAACTATTTCTCACAGCTGAAACTACGAGAAGGAAAAATCATTTTTCAAATGCATCTTCCAAAAGCAGCTATAGCGAGATAAAGAGTTTGATATTTAAACCCACTAATGGAAAAAATGAACGTTATGTAAAGAGGATAGTATTCCCAGTCTTTACTGTTGCGAATGGCATACAGCAAAAAAAAAAAAAAGAAAATTTTCAGTAGGTTGTTCATAAGCGGAGATACTTTTAAAAATAGAAATGCACACTAACCCCACCTAGCGTCAGAACTGTGAACTATAAAAACGCTCAAATACACGCAGAATATTCCACAAAGCGAAAGTGTAAAAATAATTTTTTGAATTGGACTTTTCGAGGTAGAGATATCGACAGAAACAGAATAAACACTTAGGCAGGAAATGCACATTGAGTGTTTTTGTACATAGTTGGTAGTATCTAACAGAAAAATCATTTTCTCCATCGGGTTTTTAGATGCACAGATTTTGCTGCAATTATGCTGTAAACAGAAATGGAAACTTATGCCGTCCAAGGGAAAACTTGCTCGTTAAAACAAATTTTAATTTATATGCAAAACATTCTCAACAAAGAACGCTGCCCGAGAAAGAATATTAGAAATCGAACTGTTAGAAGCAGAGATATCGAGAAGAATAAGATATATCTGCTATACTAAAGGAAAAACTGTGCGTTATTTTAAGCAGAAAGTATGCTCAAAAAGTTATCCATAAAGAGAGGTATCTGACTACAAAGGATTTTTTCAATCGAATTTTCAGAAGCGCAGATATTGCTGCAAATATATATCGGAAACAGATTACGCCTCCTAGTGGCAAAACAACTTTATTTATTTATTTATTTATTTTTACTGAAAATCAGAAATTATATGCAGAACATTTTACACCAGGAACTCTATTCGACACAAAAGGAATTTTTCAAATCGGAATTTTAAAGTATAGATACATGAAAAATCACACTTCACGTTCACGCTCCTTGTGAAAAAACTGCGCATTAGTTGGAAAAGAAACTACCGCAATGGTCTTCGTCATAAATGTTGACGAAAAGAAAAAATGATTTTTTTCAATAGGATATTTAGAAGCATGATATGGAATAAAATATATTTTGCAAGAATCAAAGTTCGAATGTTTCGGGAAAGGATCGGAAAACAAGAATCAAAGTTCGCATGTTTCGGGTTTTCCAATACAAAAAGAATTTCTTAAATCGGGCAAACAGCTTCAGATATATGATCCACAAATCGCCGACCGGCGGATGAAGTGTTACTATAATCACGTACCTTTTTTAAGGACGACGTGCTAAACATATCTTTTAATTCAGAATCTTGATCATGAAAAATGACCGTATGATCATGCAGATCAATGTGAGAAAAGTGTGTTTAGAAAGGAACGTAAATTTTGAAAATTTGGGGAAATCTACAATTTGGCTGATGAGACTCAAAAATCACTTTGAAATTTAAAGTTTTGAGTATTTCTGAAATTTTGAAGCAAATGTCAAGAAGTCACGGAACAACGGCAAAATCCTTTTTTAACGGATGTATAATAGCAGGCAGTTTCGTTGCTACTGGCGTTTGCCGTCGTTTCATTTGCTTCAAAATTTCAAAATCGCTCTAAAGTTTTTAATTGTTGGTGATTTTTTAACACATGAACAAAATGGATTTCTTCGCAACAAAAGGCATAATTCCATATGAATGTAGTCTTTCGTATGTTGGACAGAATCCCAGGACCTTGCGTTATCGACGGAACGAACACCTGAATTACAAAAAGAGCTGTGAATTAAAGAATTGGTCGATATAGCTGAACATTGTAGTGAAAGTAATCACAAAAAATATAATTTCTTTTGTCTGAATGTTTTTCCCACTTGGGTTGCGCAGTGAAAAGAGCGTTTGCTTGTCTTAATTGTCGAATCCCTTCTGTGACGTATGTTATATTTGAACTTTCGTTTTTAGTTCCTTTTCCTATGTAAATTTGAGTTTGTTTTCTTTTGCACTTTCCAAACTCAATATCTTCTCTCTCACGGGAATGGAGGTTGGCAACACCATGAGGTCAGTACGTATGTGACGTATGTATGTGATAAGAAAAGAAAGGACGTCATGTCACTGGAGACTAAGTGCTACCCCCTGTATATGAAATTACACGGATTGTTGACCCGATCACCTTCAATATCTTGATCATCCGTGTAGATATGTTAGTTAAAACAAAAATCCAATCTTCCTTATCCTCCACACACAACAAAAAACTGGATTACTTGAGATCTTCACAGACTCCAAAAGCTAAATATTTCGTCATTCCATTCGTCAATATTTCCAGTCGGACGCTTTCCCAAGACGAAACAAACGTTTTGGAGCTTGGACCAAAATTCTGCTTCCGAACCAGATCGGACCCAAAAAGCGTCGTTTTCGAATTCGAAAGCGTAATATCGCGAGTTCCAAACGACTCAAAAGATGAACTACGCCAGCTCTGTTCTTCTAAATTACGATGTTGGTACAATCCTACTAAAACGCACAATAAATTTCTAATTCCGAGGTCAGTTTCAATCTTTAGAAATGACCCGTCCACAATATTGACTCTAACGGACAAATCTGGCCAGATAGCAAATTATGGACACAGCAGACTACGATAAGAAACTTGAAGATTTTATCACTGACTCTGGTTCTATAGCCATTCAAAGGAACCCTCTAAATTCTTGGATTGCGCAGGTACAAAGAGCGGCCCGGTTACTAGCTATTCCAAACGATCTCAGGGAAGCCGCCAGACTTCCATCAGGACCTCAGATCCCAAAGCACTTCGGAAGACTTAAGCACAATAAGCCCGGAAACGCACTGAGACCCATCGTATCCAGAAAGTCTGCACCAACGTACCATTTAGAGAAAGCACTATCCAAACTCCTGCGTAGTTTTCTTCCTGAATCAAACTTTGTAACAAATTTCACTCTGGATATTATAACGAAAGCCAAGCAACTCATTATCCTATCAGGCGACATTATCGGCAGCTTTGACGTGGTTTCCCTTTTCCCTTCAATCCCCGTTCCGGAAACCATCGGAACATTAAAGGAGGCCATAACAAATTCAGCATTTTATACGCAGGAATCATGCCTCAGCATCTTCAAATTAATAGACTTGGTCACTAATACTAGCATCTACAGTTTCCAAGGACAAGTATATAAACAGAATAATGGCACTCCGATGGGATCCTCATTTTCACCCGTCCTTTGAGAAGCAATATTTCGCCCAATTGAGCAGAATATATTCTCCAGCATTATCCCACGGCCTACCACTTGGCTGCGCTATGCAAACGACGTATTTTTTGTATGGCCTCACAGAAAAGAGACTTCCAATTTTCCTTGATAAAATCAATGATATGCATCACACGATTAATTTCACGATGGAGCTTGAACACAACAACGCCTTACCTTATCTGAATGTTTTATTGAGAAAATCGCCTGATAACCGCCTCGGTACACAAGCCTACTATAAACCCACGTCCGTCCCCAACCTGATGCTCCGCAGCTCTTTCTGTCCGGCAGAATACAAAACAGCTATCTTCCGTTCTCGAATTCGAAGAGCCTTCACCGTTTCTTCCGATACACATTCTAGACAACACGGAATTAAAAGCGTCATCAAGTTGGCTACTGATGCAGGATATTCATTGAATCAGATACGTAACTTTATCCAAAAAGCCAGGGTCAAATATTCTAATCTTCCTGTACCGCAGCTACGTTAGTTAGGCTCAATTCCCTACATATCAAATGCGTCTTACAAACTCAAAAACGCTCTCAAGATCGGCATAAGGTCTCATGCATCATTATATACTATGCTAAAGAGAAATAGTGAAAAACCACCTCTCTCTAGCGAAGCAGGTGTTTGTGCGATCCCCCTACAGTATCCGGAGCTCTAAACGATACTACATTGGAATGACGAAGAGTTCGTTTGAAATCAGAATCAACGAACATAAAAGGGAAAAAAAATACGGTAAAAT
Source organism: Macrothele yani (assembly GCA_039090855.1). Lineage (NCBI taxonomy): Eukaryota > Metazoa > Arthropoda > Arachnida > Araneae > Macrothelidae > Macrothele > Macrothele yani. Next base: position 181,778,403 of record CM077030.1, on the reverse strand, counting down.
AGCCACGGCAATAGCCAGAGAAGTCAAACTCAAATCCTCTACTCCTATGTGGGATGATATAAAGAAATTAGCTACCTACTCTACTCCTAAATGTATAGCCATTAGGGAAACCTTGGAAATCATTACCAACAGCGATACTTGCAACGATTGCGTCTCACTCGAGTTGCCACGAATTTGGAACCAATTCTTCAAGTAACGCCTTCTCCCTACCAAGGATACCGCGTGCGCAACCAACGTGATGACTCGTATCTTTAAATGAATATAACGTCGTATCTATTTATTGTCAAGTTCTCGCCATCAAATTGTTAATGCGTTCTACACTGAAGAGCAACTGAATTAGAGACAGCTGGCGTTATGCAAATGTGGCGCTGTGGGTGCCCCTGTAAACGGAAACGACATGACGTGTGCAGCGATCCGACAATATAAGGAGTGATGCGACGGGAATCAGTAAGAGTCGGACGCAGTATGGGTAAGACGAAGGATCTAAACGTATTTTATTGTGAACAAATTGTCGGTGCCCGACGAATGGGTCACTCCATTTCGGAAGTCGTGCAGGCACTGGGATTTTCACGAGCCACTGTGTCACGGGTGCACCGTGAGTACATCGAATCCGGTAAAACCATCCCTGCAAGGGCCAACTGCCGTGGACAACAGCGTGTGGATGAGCGGGGTCATCGTCGGCTAGATCGCATTGTAACAGCGGATAGACTGGCCACAGTGCAAGAAATCACTTGGCAATTTAACCCTGGTGCGCAAAAACGTATAAGCAGCAACACCACCAAGAACCATCTCCTCGCTATGGGGTACAGAAGCCATCGTCCCACGAGGGTACCGCTGCTGATCGCACATCACAGGGTGCAAAGATTAGCATGGGCGCGGGAACATCGCCACTGGACCCTAGACATGTGGAAAAATGTTGCCTGGACTGATGAGTCTAGATTCACGTTGGTACATGCGGATGGCAGGATACGAGTACGGCGCAAACCACTTTAGGCGATGTTTCCTTCTTGCCAGCAGGGTACTCTTCAAGCTGGTGGGGGTGGCATTCTCGTCTGGGGACTATTTACGTGGACTGAAATGGGACCCCTGGCACTAGTGACATCGTCCCTCACAGGTTAACTTTACCGGGATATCCATGACGACCATTTGCTCCTGTTTGTACGTCTTCAACATCCCACTGGGGACCTCATCCTACAAGAAGACAATGCACCGTGCCATCGCTTCCGAATTGTATCCGAATGGTTGGATGAACACTCCACCGACGTGACTTCGCTTCCTTGGCCAGCTAGGTCACCTGACCTCAACCCCATCGAGCACATCTGGGATGCCATCGAGAGAGATGTTAGAGGCGCTGACCCCCTCCATCAACTCTTCGTGAACTGTGGGAGCTTGTTCAGGGGTCGTTGATCCGTATGACTTCCCAACGCTTCCGGTGCCTTATCGAGTCCATGCCGAGACGAATCGCCGCCGTCATGAGGACGAAAGGTGGTGCTACATGTTACTAGACAGGTATATGTAATTCAATTGCTCTTCAGTGTATTATTCAGTTTGCAGTTTCTGTCTAACTTACTTGAAAAAGCCATCTGATTGATGTGCAAAATCTTGGAAACGCTTATGTGTCTATTCCCTGCGCCAATAAATCGGATCACTAGTATAGTGTTACTATTTACTGCTTAATTGCCGTTAAAGTATTGTTGAAGGCTACATATTCTACTTAAATGAAAGTGTTGTGTTTCGTAGTTAAGTATTATTGTGGATATTAACTCAGTTCCAGTGGTGCGTTTCATAGTTAATTGCCATTTGGGATATTAACCTACGTTTAGTTGTTCTCACTGTATTGAAGCAAAAATGATCAAGGGCCTATTGACAGCAATAAAGGGTTAGTTGTAAATAAAACCTCTTGAACTTTATTTGAGTGAATCGCATTTCACTGTAGGTGAAGTTTTGATTTATATAGTGTTTTAGTTAAGTCAGTTACACACAAACGCTACACTTCCTTGACAAATATACTTTTTTTTATTGCTGTAATGTTCATCGTTGTAATATTCATGAAACATACTTTCACATATGGACATCACAAACAGATAGAATACCTGGTTATAAAAAATTACTCTACATATCTTAATTTTTCCCGTCATTATTCAAGGGTTTTCGCCTAGTCATCAATATGTATTGGAAGAAGGCAAGCTGATTGACAAACTGTAATCATCCATCAAGCATTGTTAGCATTCTACGTATGCGAAACTTCACCACGAGTTGTTAACAACATTAAATCCATTTCTCTCAAGAACGTGGAAAGAGCTGGCTAAAATCCATGACTGTTAACAGCACTGATGATATAACAACAGTTTGAATATTTACGTGCCATTCATCCTGATGAAGATGCATCATCATACGCTCAGTGAAACTGTGGTGGACAAAAACTGAAGATTTACGACACAAATTTGGAAGATATGAATCCTTTTATTGGTGTAAATATGACATGGATGTTAAGTCAGATAATATCCGAAAACTTGAAAATTTCGTCGTCCTGGAGCGGGAATCGAATCCACGTCTCTCGGATAGCGCCCGATATTTAAATTAATCGGAAACTTGAAATTTTGTCGCTCTGGAGGACGTAATGGTTAGTATACTCGGCCGCTATCCGCTAGACGCGAATTCGATTACCGCTCCAGGACGACGAAATTTTCAAGATTTCAGATATTACCTGACTTAACATCCATGTCATATTTACACCAATAAACAGACTCACATCTTCCGAATTTGTATTTTACAATGGTGTAATCCCGCATTTCATTCATTCATTCATTCGTTGATGAAGATTTATTGTGACTAGATGTTTATTTATTTATTTATTCCTTTAGAGAACCAAATTTTTTTTATCTCCAGGGAGTATATAATTTGCCCTCTATACAAGGAAAGTAAAAGCCTTGTTCTTATTCACGAATGTGATGAACTTGTAAACATATCCTGATGTTTGTAAGGTTGTCCTAAAAGTTAAGAATCACAAAAAGTTATTAGATCAGTTTAGCTGAAAATATAGGGTCATGTGTGATAAAACATGCCACACGCTTTGCAAACGACTTCAGAAAATGCTATTAAAAAACAAAAAAAAACACGTCACATCTTATATTAACCTCATTATTATTGCAAAAGGTCGCTGTCAAGTCCGTATCACTGCGCTTCAGCTTGTCAGTGTCTCCTCAGGCTAATATTGAGTTTGTCCGGGCGTTTTGCTTGCTGTAGTGGAACTTCAGGATGAAAGACAGAAACATACTCCCTGGAAGATATGGGCAGAGGTGTTACGACTAGCGATTCCTCTCTCTAGAGTAAAATAAAAAAGGTCTACGAGATTCATGTCCGGAAACCGTTCAAGCCTCTCCATAAGTTGCATGATTTCCCCTCTACGCAGTGCTCTATCACAGAGCTACGTGACGGACGAGCATTAACCTTTATTTAAAAAAGCAATATCTTTGCTATTTTAAACACGACAGCGGGAGTTTCGAGAATGTCATTTCTATAACATACAAATAATAGTGTCCAGGGAGAAAAAATGTCAGTTTCGGAGCTATTGACAGTGATTCATCAGAGTTCCATAACAGTTCCTTTCAAAGATGCCTGAAACATGCTTTCCTGCTCTCTACAGAAAAAGAATCACCATGAATCTGGCTATAGTGAATCATGATTTATCTGTAAACCGACCGAAAAATAGTCCAGTGTTGTCGATGCTGCATCAGACGGGAAGGTAAGTGTCGTGGTCAGAGGAACACACATCTGGTTATGTTTCTCTGACACACATCTTCCAGGAACACACATCTGGACATGTTCCTCTGACACACATATCCCAGGAAAACACATCTGGTGGTGTTCCTCTGAGCACGATACTGTGAAGACCTCCTTTTTTTAAGCAGCCTTTACAAGAAAAGACAGAATCTAGTACGATCTATGACTACAATGAACTTTTCAGCAACTTCCTCTTGGAGATCGTTTATGGTGTCTCTCTGTTAAAACGAAAAATGTTCATCCTTTGTATGTAATTTGTAACTACTAATCTTGGGTTAATAAGATAGAATAAATATAGCAACGTTTCTCACAATAAGATGTTCATTACTCATTGACTATAGTTTTGCAAAGCATTTGGCTCGGCATCATCAGGACGAATCAGGACACATTCGTCCTGATCATGCCGAACCAAACGCTTTGCGAAACTATAGTCGATGTACAATAAGCATTTTATTGTGGGAAACGTTGCTATTTTTATTCTATGTTCATCCTTTGTTGAGATCCTCGTAAAGGTGCAGATTACGTGCTGGAGAGACAGTTTGAGAAGTTCGGTAAGGCTTTCACAGTCTGCTTACCAAACTATGACTCATATTTGATTGTCAGGTCACTACCGCTGGACTGTGCATTTCTGAAATTTTTTTGTTTCTGTGCAAAGTACAGGATGGTCGAAAAATCACGAGAAATGTACAAAACAAAAAGTCTCTTTTCAGCTCGAAGCAGCAACCCCACCGCATTAAAAGCTCTTGTACATCACGGTGATGTACACGAAGGTTCCAGTTTATTGGGCACACAAATGGTTTTCTCCAACACGTAAGACGTGGTATGCTGTATAAATCAACCAGACCAACTCATCGAACATCAGTTAGCGTTCGACTGCGGGTCGGAATGGGAAGAACGAGTGATCTGCGCCATTTCGAACGTGGAATTATAGTTTGCCCTAGACATGCGTGTTCGAACTCCTCCTAAACTGCCGTCGTCCTGTATTTTTCACGCACAGCCGTAGTGAAGGTTTACCATGAACAGTGATACGCGTAAATGACTTCCAGTAATTTGCGATTTTGTAGGCGAAAACAGCTGATACATCACAGATGTCAAAGGAGACTGACTATATGGTCTGATATATGTTGCATTCAGATATGACCATCGGACACCAATGCTGAATTCTACAATGAGATGTCGGACTGGGGTCAGTCTGTGCGCTGGCACGATTCACGATAATCTCCTCTTGATCCACAAGCTATTTTGGTCTGCAGGATCACTGATTTCTGAAAGTTTTGTTGCGTGTCGCATCATTAATGGTAAACCATCGCTACGGCTGTGTGTGAGAAGCCCAGAAGTGCGGGCGTTTGGGAGATGCTTGAATCTCCATGCCTGGCGACAACTATTATGCCACGTGTAACGTACCTACCTCACAGGTGATACACATGTCCGAAAGTAGAAGCAATAAGCCCTTGCCTACGTAGTTTAATTGGGTAAGCATTCGGTTCCAAAGCAGAAGGATGTGGTTTCGAATCACCACCGCCAAATTTGGATTTTACATAGGCGCCCGAACGTAAAAATGGACCTGCTGACGATTGGCTTTCTAGAAAAATGTGTGATGATTCTTCCACATATCGTCTGTAATTAATGAGAATTCGTTCTCCGCTTCCAAAAATGCGTGATGCTTCTTCCACACATCGTCTGGAATTAAAGAGAATTCTTTCTTCGCTTCGAAATATGTGTGATGTTTTTTCCATACATCGTCTGGAATTAATGTGAATTCCTTCTTCGCTTCGAAAATTGTGCGATGTTTCTTCCCCACATCGTCTGGAATTAATGAGAAGTCCTTCTTCGTTTTGAAAAATGCGTGATACTTCTTCCATACATCGTCTAAAATTAATGTGAATTCCTTCTTCGCTTCGAAAAATGTGTGATGCTTTTTCCATACATCGTCTGGAATTAATGTGAATTTCTTCTTTGCTTCGAAAAATGTGTGATGCTTTTTCCATACATCGTCTGGAATTAATGTGAATTCCTTCTTCGCTTCGAAAAATGCGCGATGTTCCTTCCCCACATCGTCTGGAATGAATGAGAAGTCCTTCTTCGTTTTGAAAAATGTGTGATGCTTCTTCCATACATCGTCTGGAATTAATGTGAATTCGTTCTTCGCTTCCAAAAATGCGTGATGCTTCTTCCACACATCGTCTGGAATTAAAGAGAATTCTTTCTTCGCTTTGAAAAATGTGTGATGTTTTTTCCATACATCGTCTGGAATTAATGTGAATTCCTTCTTCGCTCCGAAAAATGTGTGATGCCTTTTCCATACATCGTCTGGAATTAATGTGAATTCCTTCTTTGATTCGAAAATTGTGTGATGCTTTTTCCCTACATCGTCTGGAATTAATGTGAATTCCTTCTTCGCTTCGAAAAATGCGCGATGTTTCTTCCCCACATCGTCTGGAATGAATGAGAAGTCCTTCTTCGTTTTGAAAAATGTGTGATGCTTCTTCCATACATCGTCTGGAATTAATGTGAATTCCTTCTTCGCTTCGAAAAATGTGTGATGCTTTTTCCATACATCGTCTGGAATTAATGTGAATTCCTTCTTCGCTTCGAAAAATGCGCGATGTTTCTTCCCCACATCGTCTGGAATGAATGAGAAGTCCTTCTTCGTTTTGAAAAATGTGTGATGCTTCTTCCATACATTGTCTGGAATTAATGTGAATTCCTTCTTCGCTTCGAAAAATGTGCGATGTTTCTTCCCCACATCGTCTGGAATTAATGAGAAGTCCTTCTTCGTTTTGAAAAATGTGTGATGCTTCTTCCATGCATCGTCTGGAATTAATGTGAATTCCTTCTTCGCTTCGAAAAATGCGCGATGTTCCTTCCCCACATCGTCTGGAATGAATGAGAAGTCCTTCTTCGTTTTGAAAAATGTGTGATGCTTCTTCCATACATCGTCTGGAATTAATGTGAATTCCTTCTTCGCTTCGAAAAATGTGTGATGCTTTTTCCATACATCGTCTGGAATTAATGTGAATACCTTCTTCACTTCGAAAAATGTGCGATGTTTCTTCCCCACATCGTCTGGAATTAATGTGAATTCCTTCTTCGCTTCGAAAAATGTGTGATGCTTCTTCCATACATTGTCTGGAATTAATGTGAATTCCTTCTTCGCTTCGAAAAATGTGCGATGTTTCTTCCCCACATCGTCTATAATGAATGAGAAGTCCTTCTTCGTTTTGAAAAATGTGTGATGCTTCTTCCATACATCGTCTGGAATTAATGTGAATTCCTTCTTCGCTTCGAAAAATGCGCGATGTTCCTTCCCCACATCGTCTGGAATGAATGAGAAGTCCTTCTTCGTTTTGAAAAATGTGTGATGCTTCTTCCATACATCGTCTGGAATTAATGTGAATTCCTTCTTCGCTTCGAAAAATGTGTGATGCTTTTTCCATACATCGTCTGGAATTAATGTGAATTCCTTCTTCGCTTCGAAAAATGTGTGATGCTTTTTCCATACATCGTCTGGAATTAATGTGAATACCTTCTTCACTTCGAAAAATGTGCGATGTTTCTTCCCCACATCGTCTGGAATGAATGTGAAGTCCTTCTTCGTTTTGAAAAATGTGTGATGCTTCTTCCATACATCGTCTGGAATTAATGTGAATTCCTTCTTCGCTTCGAAAAATGTGTGATGCTTTTTCCATACATCGTCTGGAATTAATGTGAATTCCTTCTTCGCGTCGAAAAATGTGTGATGCTTTTTCCATACATCGTCTGGAATTAATGTGAATACCTTCTTCACTTCGAAAAATGTGCGAAGTTTCTTCCCCACATCGTCTGGAATGAATGTGAAGTCCTTCTTCGTTTTGAAAAATGTGTGATGCTTCTTCCATACATCGTCTAGAATGAATGAGAAATGCTTCTTCTGCAAATAATTATTTCAAGTATGGTTTGCGGTGGACACCGGAAACCTGTGATTTCGTACTCTCGCCTTTCTCAGTGGAGGGTGGGGGTATATGTGACGTACTACACAGGTGACTCACATGTCAAGACGGGCAGTAGCGGTGATAAGCCCTTGTCGGTGTAGCTTAATTGGAAAAGCCTTAGGCTCCAGCGTAGGAGGATGTCGGTTCGAACAATGCCACCAGCAAAGCTGGGTTTCACACACGCTCAAAGTCACTCTAGCTCTTTTTTCTCCATTTCGATTCTCTCGACGAGCTGCTCTGCCTGATGTACACCGCACACCATGCTCAAATAACCAACTTACTTGCTGCAGTCCAACAACCATCTTACTTGTTGGACTGAGATATTTATGTGACGTGGGAGATATACCTAATAAAACTGGCATCACAGAGTATGTGTTGATAAATCTACTTGATAGCTATTTATTTGTAGTCGTCAGTGAATATCTTAATATACAGTAGGTAACGTGACATTTTCATGGTGTTACACCCTGCTTAAAAGAACATTACTGAATCTTTACGGTAACTATGGTTTGCACTTAATAAATTTGTACTTCGGGTTAGTGGGCGTAGAATATCGAATCTCTCTCTCCATATTTACACTTCAGCTGTTTGGATATTTTGATTACTATCAAATGAAAATCATGTTAATTTTGTTTTTGTTTTTTAATCAGTGTTTTATTTTCGATCTTTAAAGTTTGGGATGATATTACGCTGAAGTTTTTGACTGAAAACCTATTTCTCCAATTGCAGAAATTTGTGGTGCCATCCAAAATGCTCTCAGCGGAAACGATGGGTGAAAGTTCGCAATCGGAATGCAATCTCTCGCCACCGCCCATTTTAAATCCATCGAAGGAAAAGGACAAAGGAATACAATATTTATCTTCCAATTGTGTAATCTTTACCTATTACTCAGGTGATATATCTGCAGTGGTGGACGAACACTTTAATAGGGCTCTCAGCCAACCCAGTAGTTACAGCCCTGATCAAGGAAAAGTTCCGACGAAAGGTAAGTAAGCTTGTTAAATACAATGACCTGCAACATTTTTTAAGATTTTAGTTAAGATTTTAGGTGGGACATATAAACATAAAATAATTGTGCGCTCTAAGGAAAAACGTTCTTAATAAAGAAAATATACTGCTTAGCGCAAAAACAAGCGCAGTTGATTATTAACTCACGAAGGTAGAATCGTTGTTGAAAAGCATTCTCTTCGTATTATGCTTCAAAAGTTCATTCGAAGATCACAGAATAGAGTCTATCCATTATATTTTCCTAATGCTTATTTCTACTTTGGCGTGAGGTTTGAAGGAATTTTTAAATAACATACCAGAAATTGTTTTTATTCTGTGGCCTTCGTATTAGCTAAACTCTTGAGCTCTTCAAAGCATAACGATTTTTTTAGGAGCAACTTAAATTTTTAATTGAACAATGGAATTTAGAGGAATTAACATAAAGAGAAAGTTGTTTTAAACTTCGCTTTGATTTTGTGTTTTTATGCCCTGAAATTTCACAACGTGACGTACTTCGGGGAATGGGAAGAACTTTTGCTGCTGTGAACGGTGAGATTACGCCAGTTCGTAGGCAAGAATTTGAACCTCTGTATCGCTAAGAATTATTAAGTATACTTTTTGCTGTTCATGAAGATCCTCTGTGGAATTTTTTTCAGAATCGACTCAAGTATTTCTACTGCAACACTAAATCAGAGACGTGTGCATAAATGGATAATTGGTAGGGCGTGTTCTTATTGCTATCACGAAAAGAACGCCGAATAAGAACTTTTTGTTCAAGCCGAAGACTTTTATGAATGCAACATTTATTGCTAATAAAAATTTTCCAAGACGGTAAATTTCCAAAACATAATTTTTTCAGTAAAATGCAGCAATAGTTTCAAAGTGAAAGTTGGATGTATCTTCACTCTATAGCATAATAATTAAAGAGAATGTGTGTGTGTGTGTGTGTGTGAGAGAGAGAGAGAGAGAGAAACATAACTCATCGGGAAATCGTATCAGAAACTTCAAAATTTGGCACGTTGTTTCTCATCACTTTCCGAGCTGCAATGACTGGTTTCAAGTTGAAATTCCAAAAGGCAGGGTTGCTTGAAGCAAAAATACTTCTCATGCTATTTTTACGGGAAACCAAAGGACAACCGAGAAAGTGTATTTTACATGAAACATGAGTGCCCTGCCAATGGCACGGCTGTTAAAATTTTATTTTTTACATGAAAATCGCTAGAATGCTAAAAATACTAAATAATTAAGGAGACTGCGAGTTAGTGAAGGGTGCCATTTTATCCCCTGTCTGGAAACAGAAGAGTGCGATTTGAAAGGGGCGCTATACACCTTTTGCAGTCTCACTATATCCACTGTCCGGAAACAGAAGGGAAGGGACATCCCGAGAAGCAAAACAGATTCCCTTAAATGGGTGTTATTATTCTATCAATGGTTGCAATCTTTTAGGGTGACAAGGGAACGACACTCTTGCGAAGCATGCAGCGCTACACAATCGGTCTCGAATTGGGTAAATTATTTTATCTGCGGTCCATAAAAGATTATGCAAAGTGTGTATGTAAAATTAATTTTCAATACATTTTTCTTCAAAGATGAAATTCATAGCTGTAGCTAGAGCTATGGAAGCAGAAGAAGCAAGTGGGCAGAAAAAGAAGAATTTTAACGAATAACGGAAAGACGATTGACATACGCGTAGTTTATAAAAAGGTATTATGAACTCAGATTGTTCTGTAATCATGTATTACTGCAGTAACAACGAAATTTAGACACACAGAGTGCATAAGAAACGAATATTTTTCGTGGTTAGGAGGTTCAAGAGGTAGTACTCGCAAAACTTAATCATTTCGTGTATCAAAAACTCAAATGTATGGCTTGTACAAATGCCGTTCCATAAAAACTGAGAGTAATTTATTTTGAGTTGGCAACAGTGCAAAAGGGGAAAATAACCACACAGACGACTAACTGAATTAAGGAAGTATCTACGGCAACAGTTATTAGCCGCGGCAGACGATCCTGGTTTTGTTATTGCACAGTTGTTTAAGGTACGTCTACGTTTCGCTATACAACTATGGAGGGGAGTGATTCAGAGTTAAAAAGTGAAATCCGTTGTGCGATAAAATTTTGCTGTCGTTCGGATAAAACGGCTCCAGAAGCAGTTGATTTATGAAAGAAAGTTTACAAAGATAAATGTTTGGGTGAATCAATGATTTTTATATAGCATCATGATTTCAAAAAAGGGCGTTTTTCGGCAGATCTCGTTCCTAGGCCTAGTCTACCTGAAAGTGTTGTTACGGAGGTATTGTAAACACTGGGAAATCCTGCAACAAGATCGAGGATTGACGTGTGAAGACAGCGGCGTCAACTAATATTTCAAAAACGTCGGCATTCAGTATTCTACGCGACAAATTACTACTGCATCGTATGTGTTCCAGGTGGGTACCTCATCACATGACGAGAGAACATTTGTTAGCCAGAATTCAGGTGTGTCATGAGTGGAAACAAATTATTGCAAAGTATCCAAACTTTCTAAACACAGTAATAACTGCCGATGAAACATGGGTCCACTATTTCGATTCCCTCACAAAGCGCGCAATGAGTGTCTGGAAACACTTCAGGCTCGCCTCCCCCGAAAAATCCGCCAAACCGAATCAACTGGGAAGGTGATGATAATTTTCTTTGATTTTAAAGGTGTAGTCTGCCAGCATCCCGTTCCTATACAAATTACTATTAGTGCTGAGTATTACATTTCAGTTTTGAAGTGTCTACGACGACACATATCGATTAAACGACAGGGACTGGTAAGCAAGTGGACCCCTGATAACGCCCGCTTACATGTGTCTGCTTGTGTTCAACAGTTTCCTACGAAGTGCAGTATTGAAATCATGCCACAGCCTGCCTACAGTCCTGACCTCGCCCCGTGCGATTTCTGGTTGCTTCCTACAATGAAGAAGAAATTCCGTGGCGCAACATTCAACACAGATGCTGACGTTATTCAAGCTGTACAGGGGTCGCTAAAGCAGCTTCCACAAATTGCATTCGCCACATGCTTTGAAAAGTGGATTGAACGATATGACCGTTGCATATCATCCGAGGGAAGATACTTTGAGAAAGAATAACATATATTTTGCTGTACCTATATTTTTTTAATTTTGAGTGATTTTACTCTGAGTTTTTACGGAACGGCAGTTGTATTTTAAACGTTGACAGTTGTATTTTAAACTGGAAAATCAGGGCTTTTGTCAGGACTGTCTGAGGCCTTTTCCCTGATTCTCCCTTGCTGTTCTCTTTAATGCAAAATGTTGATGTATATTCATAAATTCTGAACGTAACAGCAAGAATAAAAACATTATTATTATTATCATAACTGGGCTACTCCGAGTACAATTTAGCTAGTTAGAAGGAAGTCCAAAATTCAAATCTATAGACGAAAGGAAGTAAAAGAAGAGAATGTGTCTATACAGAAAAGCAACGACAGTACTTTTCAATTTAAATTTTTATGGCAACTACAACGAAGTGAATTTCTCCGTCACCTTTGTTCACGCCGGGCATCGAATCCGGGTCCCATCATTCCGGAATAAGTCGCTCTTCCAACTTAGCTATGCGGACGTATGCTCTCGCTGCTATCTGCCTTTATCTCATGTGCGTTCTTCGGTGCAGGCACGTCACACAACTGAACAAACGATCTCGTTTGCTCAACGCCGTCACATTGTAAATAGATCGAAACACTTTACTGTATGTTGTGGCCAGAATTTCAACATTAAATAACAACCTCTTAGAGCAGTAACAGACACACATTGATTTCACTTCAAAAGTGATATCTACAAAACTGGAATGTGTCCTCGCCCTCGCTCTGCGAGCTTTCCCCCTTCCCGGTCTTAGCTTTCCACGAGCCATACTCACCCTTTCTTTTCCATGGCTATCTTACAATACATGTTGGTAAGCAAAGTCCTTACCCAAGGCAATTACCCGAAAAACAAGTAATCCAACCAACGTGGATGTAAGGTATTCATGTGAAAAAGTTGGTAATCTCTTCTTGATAAGCGTCATTGCAGAGCACCTAGCGGTGAGAAGTGATACTTATGAAAAATCGTGAAATATCGTGGACTGCAGAAAAGTTCCAATTGCAAACTTGCAGAGCTGTACTCATGACCAAAAAGCGGATTATAAGCATGCACTAAAAAAAAACCCAGAAAAATATGCACTTAAAGCATAAGTAATATTCCCTTAAAATGTAAAATATGCATTTATAATTTTTGTTTATTTTTCTTCAAATAAATGTTGTGGACCTAAAAACAACTTTTTGAATATTAATTGATGAATCACACACAAATTAATTATTCACATTATTGTTACGGAGATTTAATACTAGAATTTTAGGCAAAGATATTAAATCTCATTCCGCAAGTTTTATTTCGCTTTAGTGCTCCATTTCCTTTGTTTCCACAATGCGTGAGAAAATTTTGCTTCGTCACCAAGGTATAAAAACATCGGAAGCACGGTTAATTTAGAGACGCCAGTTTGTCTCATCTTAAGGGTCTGGGTCTTTGTATTTCGTAGACGCATTGGTATTGTCCAGCTCATTTGATCTTTTGCCTTCTTAATTTCAAAGCAGCCGACTGAAGACGCGAGCCCTTAATTTCAACCTTGAAGTTTGGTTAAGCCGACGCCGGCGTTTCTCATGGTTTTTGTGGAAATAAGGGGGTTAGTTTGCTTGGAAACAAGGGGGTAGCTAGGACAGTCGACTTGAGGAATTGGAAGCGAGCGATCGCAGGGTAGGGAGGCGAGGAAACTCCTTAGGTGTTGGAACGCACGTCTTAAGCTGGCCGGGGGAATAGGATTCTTTTCTAAACTTGCGCGAGGGATAGACGAGGGAATGACCGAAAAAGGAGGGACACAAGGAAAAGGCGATTCACGGAAGGAAATGTTGGTTTCAGAGGAACGGGGAGGAACAATAGAAAAGCTGAGGACAAACTTCTGCACTTAAGTAAAGAAAAGAATAAACTGCTTTTAAGAGATCTAAAAGGATTGCATAAAAATTATTACTTATAGCTATTATTATTATTATTATTATTTTATTATCTTCAAATACGCACGACTATGGAAGTTAACAAATGCAAGTTAATATTATTCTTAAATGTAATAAATAATATTGAGTAATAACTGATATGATTAATAAGCAAAAGCCCCTTAAATGACATAGTTTCATACATCATCATTTTTGTTGCAATACATAACAATATCTTTTCTAAGTGTTCAAATATTAAGTTCTTCCTTTTGTCATCCAAAACCGCTTTTATTGCAGAAAATATTCTCTCTTCGTCTGCAGACGTTATTGGTCGGTATTTATAGTGTTTCTCTTTCATGGATGAAACTCGGGATGTCAATTCACAGCTGTCCCTTTTGTTAAAATCATTTACTTTTTTTCGATTCCTGAAAACCAGATTTAAACATCCTTCACTTTCCCTTTAATCCCCCCCCCTCCAATTTCACCAGAACGGTGGAAATGGCCCTTTCAACTTAATCTCTTCCATCGCATTACTCACTTAAATGTAGCCAGATTCCAGCTTTGAAATGCTTGCTGGTAGCCAGGAAGAGTGTGTCTGGATTATTAACATATTTTTTCAAGCGAGTTGCCAGAAATCATGTCCTAAGCAGAAAAATTGGCAAAGGCCGTGCACTATCTAACGCATTTTCAAAATTACTTACAACTCACAAATTTTGCTCATAAAAAACAAAGTTTCATTTATCCTTGTTCTCCACCAAGTCAAAACAGGATGAGGTGGAAGAGAAAAATTGGGATACGTGTATCTATAAAAACATTCTTGCTGGGCCAGCACTTGAGCCAAAACTGGCAGCCAGCAGTGGCCCAGCACTATGTTGCCGCTGCCCAACCTTCAGTAAAATATCCCGGCGGCCACCGCACTGGCCAGCAGTTTTTTGTGTTGTTTTTTCGCTAACGTGCAGTGAGCGACAGCTTTCAGCCAGCAGTTTCCCAACACTTGTGTTTTTGCTGGAGTTAGTTAACTGGAGTGAAAATTTCTTGAATCTGCCTTGCAACACGACGGAGCCAAGTACTAAGCAAGTTACATGTAAATTTTAGGACAATATACTTTCAATGCGGCCGACGCTTTTCCATGTAAGAAGCACGATCACTAATATGAACGAAAACTTTTTCTTAACACGAACCACTTTCTGGCCGTAAAAGACTCAAAGAATCATTTATAAATCTACTGTTGTCGAATGATCAGCTTTTTCCAGTGCTTTACAGACAAGCAGATCTGTACGAGATGGTGTGTCCAGTTTTCCACAAAATGAGTGAGCAGTATAGCCACATTTGCCAGCGCATATCCAAACACAGTCGCGTCTGATATCTTTTCGAATTTCATTAAGAATATAACTGTAAATAATATCAAGGAACTTTATCGTGAATGCTGATTCATTCAGCACTGTTTATTTTCCACAGTATTTCTCCCGGAAGTAATAAGTTTCCTTTGTTTAATTTGTTGAGTGGAATATTGCTTCTTACCATAGCATTGGATAAAATAATCACAAAATCATTTCTGCGTTTGTGCGACGAAAACGATGTTGGTGTTAACAACGCTTGCACTGGGGTATAAGGTCCTTACTTTTCTTCAGTTGTTTAACAGGGATGTGAACGGCTGTTTTGATATGCTGACAGATTTGACTCTTTTTCCGGCATGCGACGTTTCATTCAAAAAACGCACAATATATAATTTTTCCATCAATAGTCAAATCATTACTGTATTCGAAAATTCATGCTTTGATTGAAACTTTCTTGATTTAATTTTAAGCATTTTTGTCGCTGACTCACTGTCAAAAGCGCGTTTTCCAAAACACTCAGCTATTCATAGATTAAACGTACAGCACACATCTAAGGATCCGTTTTGTAAATTTGACTTTGATAACACTTGGTATGACGTTATCATTAAGTCTGAAACCAGTTCACAAAACTAAATGTCGCATGCTGTTTTTGTGCGCACTTCCGTATGAATTTCATCTTAACTTTGGGGGAATTGGAAGGAAATTTCAGCCAAACATCTGTCGCGAGTGGACCAAAGTAGTTTATTATTTTTTCAATCGCTTGGTTTCGGTGATAAATCGCCTAGAAGTTTTTTTGAATTTGGGCTATCGTTTACTTTTCCAGATCTTTTTTTAAAGTAAACTTATTAAGTAAGCTTACGTTAAAGTATCATATAAAATATATAACAGTATTGTTTGAAATATGCGTTTTAGCGGTTAATATGCGCGTTTTATGCGTTCATATGTACTAATGTCAAAAATGTCTTAAATATGCAATTGCATGTCATCCAAACTCTACTGATCACACAAAAACGGGTTACAACATCCTTATTCGAAAAACAAGGTTGTCCCAAAACAACTGAGAATGTCTCTATTAAAAAAAAAGTATGCGTAACTTTATTATCAAGGAGTGGTCATCTTTTTCGAACTACTGTCCATTGCATCGGATACAGGTGTCACAACGTTACTCCCACTTTTTGAATCTCTTCTGGAATTCTTCTTCTGAAGTGCTGTTAAAGCACACCTGCGCATCTGTAAATAAATTGTTGATCAGTCTGAAATTGTCGTCCCCTTAATGTCTTTTTTAAAATGGGGAAAAACCAGAAGTCACTTGGTGACAAGTCTGCACTATACACTGAGTGGCCACTTTATTATGACCACCTGACAGTTTTAAGCAAATGAGCTATGGCTGCAAGCTGTTGCCGCCAGAGGGCGAGGCTAGTATAAAAAGGGAAAGCTTAGTGCTTGCGACAGTAGTAGCAGTGGTTTTTGGGTTACGAGATGGGTAACAAATGCGATTTTACGTGACTTTCAACGTGGGATGATTGTAGCAGCTCGGAGCCATGGAGCGAGTATCACCGAAACCGCCGCATTCGTGAAATGTTCCAGAGCAGCTGTTGTTAAAGGGTTTAAAGACTGGACTGTCAGCCAAAAAACTGGGTATCTACGTGCAACGTGTGGTCGTCATCGACTAGTGACTGCTCGGGAGGAACGGAGAGTGTCCAGACTGGTAACAGACAACAGAAGGGAAACAGTGCAACAAATTACAGACCATCTTAATCAAGGATCCCCTCAAATGATCTCTGCACGCACTGTTCGCCGTACACTCCATCGGATGAGATATGGCAGCCGAAGACCTGTTCGAACACCTTTGCTGTCTGCAGTTAACAAGAGAAAACGTCTCCAGTTCGCACAGGAGCACAAGGATTGGACAGTCGATAATTGGAAACAAATTATGTGGTCCGATGAATCACGTTTTCAGTTGCACCATGCCGATGGCCGAGTGAGAATTTGGCGGAAACAGCACGAAAGCATGAACCCCAAATGCATTGCTACAACCCTTCAAGCTGGTGGAGGGTACGTTATGGTTTGAAAAATGTTTTCCTGGCATACTTTGGGCCCTTTAGTTCGTGTTGATCAACGTCTGACTGGCGCATCATATCTAAACATCGTTGCGGACCAAGTGCATCCTTTCATGTGGATGGTTTATCCCAATGGCGATGGCTACTCTCAACAAGATAATGCGTCCTGCCATAGTGCTCGTATTGTACAGGATTGGTTTCAGGAACATGTCGGTGAGTTTACTTTGCTTAGGTGGCCCCCACGATCAACAGATCTCAACCCCATTGAGAATTTGTGGGATGAAGTTGAAGGAGCCATCAGATAGCTGGATCCACAACCCTGCAATCTCACACTCCTGGAAAGGGCTATTCATCTAGCATGGTCTCAGATTCCACAAACCACTTATCAACATCTCGTGGAGTCCATGCCACGAAGAATCGACGCAGTATTAAAGGCAAAAGGTGGCCCAACGAAGTACTGAGTCGGTGGTTATAATAAAGTGGCCACTCATTGTGTGCCGGTTGGGGCATCAACTTTATATTCATTTTCTCCAAATAAGAAACGATAGAACTGGCCATATACGGCTTTGCACTGGGTCGCACATGAAAAGAAATGGGGAATACAAGTTGAATAAACTCGTTTCATGTCCAAATGCTTAGTTAAAATTCTGTGAAATTATGATTTTGAAATGTAAACCATATCTTCGGTACGAGGTCCGATCAAAAAGTTCCGAGACTAGGCCGATATAGAACAAAGTACTTACGTTACTTAAGTCTGCCTATGATCTCACTCAAAGTAGTCTCCTTGGGCAGCGATACACCTCTGCCAGCCTTTATGCAACTGTTGGAACGCTCCCTGGGAGTCCTGTTCGCGAATCGTGTCAAGCACCGTCTGTGATTCGCGCTGGATCTCGTCCACGATTTCAAAACGGCGACCCTTGAGCGTCAGCTTCATCTTCGGGAACAGAGTAGTCATGCTGTTGCGGCTGCAAAACTGGAGTGTTGCAAACACTCTACAAGGTGCTTCATTGTCGTGATGGAACAGGAAATCGTCCCTGCGCCACATTTCAGGTCGTTTGCGGCGAATGTGCTCCCTAAGACGCCGCAGGACATCGTAGTAAAAAAGGACGGTGACGGTCTGGCCCTGGGGGACGAATTCACAGTGCACAATCCCACAAATGTCGAAGAACACGATGAGCATGCTTTTGGTTGAGCTCTGGACATGTCGGGCCTTCTTCGGTCGTGGAAATGCCTGGCTCTTCTACTGAGACGGCTGTTGTTTGGTCTCCGGGTCGTAACCGTAGACCCAAGTCTCGTCGCCAGTGATGACGCGCGACAGGAACGTTGGTTCATTCACCACCTGCTGACGAAGATCTTGTTAGAGTTCGACACGGAGCACTTTCTGTTCGGGGTTCATAATCTTTGGCACAAACTTTGCAGCAATGCTATGCATGCTCAAAACCGACGTCAGATTTTCTTGTGCTGTTCCGTATGACACATTGATGATAGTAGCAATGTCTTGAATGGTTCTCCGATGATCCTCATACACCAGTGTCCTAATTTTGTCCACATTTCCGGGGGTTTGCTCGTGGATGGGCACCCTGAGCTCTCATTGTGTTCGAGTGCCGTTCTGCCGCTCTTGAAGCGCAAGTGCCACTCAAAACACCTCACACGACTCATTGCTTCATTGCCATAAGCCTGCCGCAACATTTTATGCGTCTCCGTTCCCGATTTGCCGAGTTTGAAGCAGAATTTGATGTTCGCTCGTTGCTCTAGTTTGCAGTCCATACCGAAATCGCAGCTGTGTTCTGCACGTGGTCACCAAATATTTTGTAGCACAGCTCCCAATGTTCACAGAACGACGCCACTCGGCCCAATGACTCATGAAGGTCACTGCCCTCGACCGCTGCTCGCGCATCCGCGTACTACCATCTGTTGGCTCGCTACGTACCTTGTCTTGGAACTTTTTGATCGCACTGAGTATCTCCACTAGATAGGTGTCTACCTTCCTATATAATAACACGTATTGTATTGATGTTTACCTCTGTAACATTCGTTAAAGGTCTTCCTCCATGCGCAATTAAAGCCGCCGCCTACTCACGGCCATCCATAAATTTTTTATGCCATCTGTAAATTGTTGAATTTCCTAGACATTCATCTTTCTAAGCCTCTTGCATAAGACGGAAAGTCTCTCCGACAGACTTCAGAAGTCGAATTTAAATTTAATGGCGGATCTTTGTTTTTCTTTCACATCAATTTTTTTGAAAAATCACAGCGCGAAAACACCTGTTAAAGGGCTCACGAAACAACGTTTGTTAAACTTACCAAAGAAACAACGTTTATTAAACTGGGCACTACCGAAAAACAACGTTTATTAAACTGGGCACTACCGAAAAACAACGTTTATTAAACTGGGCACTATCGAAGAAACAACGTTTATTAAACTGGGCACTATCGAAGAAACAACGTTTATTAAACTGGGCACTACCGAAGAAACAACGTTTATTAAACTGGGCACTACCGAAGAAACAACGTTCTTCTGTAGGAGCCCTTACCACCTGTTAAGGGCTCACGAAACAACGTTTGGTAAACTGGGCACTACCGAAAAACAACGTTTATTAAACTGGGCACTATCGAAGAAACAAGGTTTATTAAACTGGGCACTACCGAAGAAACAACGTTTATTAAACTGGGCACTATCGAAGAAACAAGGTTTATTAAACTGGGCACTACCGAAGAAACAACGTTTATTAAACTGGGCACTACCGAAGATACAACGTTCTTCGGTAGGAACCCTTACCTAAACCTGTTAAGGGCTCACGAAACAACGTTTATTAAACTGGGCATTACCGAAGACGCATGCATGATAAACTGGTATGGCCAGTTGCTATGGTTACCGCAACAACTACCATTGTTTAGAGACTTGTGCCAAGGTCGAACACAGTAGTGCACATTTTTTATAAACATATTCGCCGTTGTTTTGGGACACGCTATGCATGAACTGCGAAAACAAGTAATCAAATATTTTGTTTTCAGGCATGTACACAGTGGCCCTATTCGCCACAATACAGTTGAGCTTACTAGATACGTGCAACAATGCCCAGTTGAACTGCTCCATCGATGGTGCCGCATATGCGTTGCTTTAAGTCTTGCAGATCAAATGCCACACCCGGAAATATTTGTCGTAGCGCCATGAAAATGGTGGGTATGTGTCGACAGTTGGATTATGTCGACGACATAAATCAACTTTTATTTCCCTCACATGACAGATCAGGGAAATAAAGGGGGGGGAGGCTCGGCGCAGCAAAATTTGGTCGTCCTCACCTGAGCGTGTAAACCACTACATCGATGTTTCGGTAGCGAGAGCACGTGTAGGAACAAGAATACTTAGGCGACAACTTCACCAGAGGCTTCGTCATAGGGCTACGTAGGCCGGTAGGTCCTTGCGTCGAGAATTCCAGCTATCACATGGATACAACAACTGTCAGACGAATGTGGCAACAGTGGCGGGAGGAAGCTAACGTGCGCCACCGTAGTGTGGGACTAGTACACGTCCGAACGCCAAGACCTCCGCATTCGACGACAAGCCATAGCAACTCCACAATCCATAGCGCAAGACATCCAACGAGGTGTACAAGCAGCTACGGACATTCCGTATCGATACGGACAGTAAATCGCAGATTTACTGAGGCGAATTTGCGTTCTCGCCAGCCACTGCGATGACTTCCACTCATTGCAGAACATCGTAGAAAATGGTTGCTCTGGTGCCATAGCAGGCATGCATAGAAGGACAAATGGAGTCATGCATTACGCGATGAGTTTTGCTGCTGTCTCAGCGCAGACGATCGCCATTGAGAATCTGGACACAATGTGGTCACCGGGACAATCTTGCTGCAATCTGTGAGCCTCATCCGTTCACAAAATGTTGTAATGGAAATAAGACGATTCTTTCACAGCACTCAGGAGGTAATTGCCATGTTCAGTCTCTGTTTGGCGTCACCGCATACACGTAGTTGCGCGATTTATCAGTTTCGACTCTAGCCGTAGTGCTTTGCTTATCGCTACTCGGCACGCACCGTACCTTGCGTTGCTATATGATAAACAGCCTCGTTCAACTGCGTGCTAGCCGGGAATATACTGGCAATGTCCCGTCAAATGATAATTTTGCATTGCATTTCTTTGCTGTTCTTTTTCTGTTTTGGGAAGTTGTAATACCGACTTTCTAAGCAATATGTTTGGCTCTAAACTTTATAATTGGAACTTTCTTTTTTTTTTTTTTTTTTTTGCAAGTTCCGTATTTTCCTTGCTGCGTGCGCGATGCAATCTTGCTTATCGGAAAATGCTTACCCACTTTCCTATGCGACTGCCTGATTCCCACGTTGGTTAGATTACTTGCTTTCTAGTAAAGACGCTGGGGGTAAGAACTTTGCGTACCACCCTGTATATCGTGTACGATTAAGATTTTTTTTTTCTTTCACCGAAATGGCAATACACCACTTCAGTAGAATGATTTCGTATCATTTTATAGAACTTTTCTCTTTTACACCAGGTTTTATCTTCTTAATGCTGTTCTATTTGTTATCTGTAGCCTGAATGGTCTATAATAATGGAAAGAAAAGTTGCTAGATAAAATAGGTTGAATTCCTGAATATTTCCACAAAAAGCAATAATCTAATGAATACCCTTTTAAAAACAGTGAAATTTAATTAATAATTTGTATTTCTGAATAGTTTCTGGACTTCCAGTTATTTGGAATTAAAGGGAAATTATTTTTTTAGGCAATGAGAAAAAGGACTACGACACTAACTTCTGATTTGCAATTTATAATACAACTCACACATTTTTAATGCACAGTAGTATGATAAGTCCCGTAAGCCTTTCGTTCATAAAAATGTTCTGAAACTGATTACTGGAATATTTGCTTTTCAGACATGCAAACATGTTTCAAAAGCAAACATTACTTTTTAAAAGACTAAAGAAGTTTCTTTTGGCTCTTTACGGGACGCCCAACATATCACACTCCACGCATTTCGAAACATCTTATTATAAGAGCTGAATCTGTTGTTCCGTGCAGGCAGTTAGGCATTCAACATAATACAGACCAGCGCAATGGCTGTTTTCCTGTTTTGTTAAAAAATTATCCTTTTCTTTTTCTAGTTTAAATAGTTACATAACCCTACTGGATGGAATATACGTAAACGTGGTTTGTGAAATGCTCCTGATTTTTTCTGCAAAATTATACAATAAACAAATAAATAAATAAATAAAATTATTCTCGAGTTTCCAAATACATATTCAAACGAGAAATGAAAAACTTCGTCTTGCGCCTGTTTCTTTTTGTAAAACCAATGTTACATGGATTGCTTTTTTGACTTTAAAAAGAGCGTTCAGTTCTCTAAGAAAACCTCCCACTAATCCTCCATTGGGTTAATCGGGTGCCTACTTCATTTTCCGTTAGATCTTGAATATTTTGCAGTTAATCAGTTTTTTGAACAAATGAGATCTGGACAGCGTAATAATCAGGGGTAGTGGCCCATTGTATATACATACAACATTACAAACTACGCTGTTGCAGTGAGATGACTACGCGTACCTGTAACTTATGCTTGGAGCAAACCTGGATTGCTACTTTTACAGTTAAAAAGCCTTTAATTTGTTTTACTACAAACCTCCTGATGCTTCATCATCTAAGAATGCTTTCGCACTGCCTGGTATGTTTTTACAAGGATGTCTACTTTTGACAGCAAGTGAGAGGGTTTAAGTTACGTTTTCCATTTCCTTAATGACCACAGTACATCTTTAAGTACATCTTTACTTTTTGACAGCAAGTGAGAGAGTTTAAGTTACGTTTTTCATTTCCTTAATGACCACAGTACATCTTTAAGTACATCTTTACTTTTTGACAGCAAGTGAGAGAGTTTAAGTTACGTTTTTCATTTCCTTAATGACCACAGTACATCTTTAAGTACATCTTTACTTTTTGACAGCAAGTGAGAGAGTTTAAGTTACGTTTTTCATTTCCTTAATGACCACAGTACATCTTTAAGTACATCTTTACTTTTTGACAGCAAGTGAGGGAGTTTAAGTTACGTTTTCCATTTCCTTAATGACCACAGTACATCTTTAAGTACATCTTTACTTTTGACAGCAAGTGAGAGAGTTTAAGTTACGTTTTCCATTTCCTTAATGACCACAGTACATCTTTAAGTACATCTTTAAGTACATCTTTACTTTTGACAGCAAGTGAGAGAGTTTAAGTTACGTTTTTCATTTCCTTAATGACCACAGTACATCTTTAAGTACATCTTTACTTTTTGACAGCAAGTGAGAGAGTTCAAGTTACGTTTTCCATTTCCTTAATGACCACAGTACATCTTTAAGTACATCTTTACTTTTGACAGCAAGTGAGAGAGTTTAAGTTACGTTTTTCATTTCCTTAATGACCACAGTACATCTTTAAAGATTGCGAGGAGTGAAAAACTTCACAAAATTTGAGGCCGCTGAAAAAGGACGATTGAAAAGGAATGCGTAAAACGAAATAAAAAGAAAATTGTAGACAATGACGTGAGTCACCAGTGATAAATTCAGCCGTCGTTATCAGTTGACAACGATCTTAGAGTACTCCTGAAAATGACGACGCACTTAAAAGTCTGTTCTTCGCTCTAACAGAGAAGCGATCAGGAGCAGAGGGAAATTCGTCGACGTAAACAGAGGCCAATTAGTTCCCATCTCGTACGGAGTTTCGCTATTTTTGCTCCCAGCAAAGGTGTCTTTTGTGTCGGCCAGCAGAAGACGCTCTTACCGTCGACGAGGGAAGTTGAGGTGCCTTTCTCCGTTCATCTGGAAGGGAGCGTCGAAGTCAGGCGGGCAGATTGCATGCCTCGCTGGCCTGCTAATGACTCAAGAAAACTCACCCGTCGTCCGTCGCCTTTGTCAACATAGTCATCATTCTCGTGCTGCGAAGAAATATGTATCCATGTACCAACAAAGGGGATACTCCATCTGCCCTCCTCTTAACAACCTCCTTCCTTCAGCACACTCGGGGATAGCAACCATTTTCTTCAGCAGGAAAGAGGTCTTCTTTCTCACATGTGCATCAATGGACAGGTGTGTTGCTCTAACTGATGCTAACTGTATCTACCACTTCAACGTATAATGCGCTTTCATATTATGAACTCAACTGCAAGGGAACATTCACAGTCAGTGACTTCCTCGAGAAAATAATATACTCAAAACAAGCTGAATCAGACATATTCAAACTAAAGCACTGAAGTGTAACACCACTTATTTGTCAAATCACGAAAACTTGGCAAATGGAACTTTGGATACCAATTTCTGCGGGATGGCAATTTTTTTCCTCGTTTGGAATGGAGCATTTTTAAGAATAGTTATGTTGTAAACTATATGTATAAACGCCAACTAAATTCATAATGCCGCTAGGTTAGAGTAGTATTTTAAGCGCTGGCTTCTGATTATTCGTCCGAGATGGGTCCAGGTTCGAATCCCGGCGAGCATGGCACTGGCTCTTTCCTGTCCCTGGAATCAGTCGTCCTAAATTAGGAAAGAACGACTGCTTATATCCCATCAAGTTGCTCACGGTGGGCGTTGAACTCCCAAACAAAAACAAAACAAAACAAAAAATTCATAAAGACAATCATATCTTTGTCTTGTTCTTGTTTAAACAAGATTTAAGAACAGAATGTAGAAGACAGAGAACGCAGGCAAAAGACATTCTGTAGTTTTCGTACATTTTTGACTTGTGATAAACTGAATTGCTGCTAGCAATGAGACTAATCTATCAACTGCTGGACGAAGGTCTCCCCAAATTTCTTCCACAACTTTTTGCCATGGGCAAGTCACTTCAATATCACTCCGACATGCTTTGGATTTCATCTACCCATCTACCGTATGGTCTTCTTAGTTTTTTTCTGCCTTTGGAATCCAGTTCAGTATTTCAGTTGTCCAATGATGGTCAGTTCTTCTAGCAATACGTCCAGCACATTCTGATTTCAGCGATTTTACTTTGATCACGATGTCTCCGACTCCCGTTTTTTTCCTGATCCACGAGCTCCTCTTCCTATCCTTTCTGGTTATGCCAAAGAAGCACCTGTAGTTTGCAGCCTTTGGATGTCCTTTTTAGCTAAAGTCTCTGCTCCATAAATAAGAACTGGAAGGGTGCATTGATCAAACACTTTTCTTTTAAGACATAATGGCAAATTGCTCTTGAAGATTGTACTGTTTCTTCCAAATGCTCTTCATCTAAGTTTATTAGCGAAATTAATTGTTTTTATTAAAGTGGCCTTTGCTTAAAATCTGGTGTCCAAGGTAAATGTAGGTATCGGTTACCTTTAGATTTTCCCCATCAATTACAAAATCTTTAATTCTTGTAAGCATAGTACAACAATTTTACTTTCTGAAAGTTCATTTTTAATCCCGCTTCTTTATTCTTGTCAGCAAGGTCCTGGATCGTACACTGCAACTCTGAATGGGTAGTTGAAAAAAATGACTATGTTCTCAGCAAAACGAAGGTGAGTTAGATAATCTTCCAAAACTTAGGAATGAAACCTGACGAATACAGAGCTCCGTGGTGTTAAAAAAGCCTCCTAAAGTACACATACGAGTAAAATGTGACATATGATGAAGACATTGAGTGATGCGCAATCTGTATGCACTGTATCCAAATTTGCTGTGAGCATGTGACATGGGGTTTAGGCGGAAGGCTGATTTGTGTCTCACATGAGTTCATTCTGCTTTTCATATGTTTCTGCGACGGAGCGGGAAACTGCGTGTCTAAAGTAATAAAGAATTGTTCCGGTTTCCTAGAACTGCCTATATAAAGATTAGAGACCACTCGTCTCGACTAATTCAGCCATCCTGCTGACTCAGCTTGCAGTTGCCCTGCATCGAATCTACCAATAGCTTTCCACTGTAAAGAGTCTTCTAAGCGATTGTGCGGAGCCATTCTTCCACTAATAGTCCAACTCAAGCTTCAATTGTCGCACCCCGCTCAGAACAACCTTTATCAAGGTCAAGTGCCTTCCAGCTCGATGACGTACAGTCCTCATTTGCATAGGAGCTAGCACAGTGTTGCTTGGGTACGTCGACTTAGTGTTTCCTCTTGCACATGTCTCTGAAAAAATCTTTATAGTCTGTCGTCTCGTTTTGGAAGTATTATCGAATTTGTATTTGTTACGTTAATTTTGGTCACCAGTGTACTTTAAGTTATTCATACTTCAAATCTGGTCGTAAATGTCGCAAACATTTTTTTTTAGAAATTGTGAACTTTTTCACCACTTCAAGAAATGTATGCTTTTCCTTTCGCATCAACTTACCGTTGGCGAATTTTAAAGAAAGAGCTCCCAAAATTGACAGTAAACCGCTCTCTGAAACAAGATGAAAAAGAAATGCCAATGTTATGAGGGTATTGAGGTCTGAGATATAATTTCGATGCAATCTATGATTCATTATATATGCGTTTTAACGACACTTTTGCAGAAATTGAAACAAGAAATTTAGCCAATATTTATTTATTGACACACACACACACACACACACACACACACACAAAGACATACAAGTTTATTTGCTCCAGAAGGACTTGGTACACTATTTCAACAAAAATTTATGCTAATAGCAAATTAACGCCAAAATCTGTCGTACTTACAACAATCATAATAGAAATGTTAAAACAGTTAAATGTTTTTTTGAAAGAATGTAGAACAGACGGTTTAAAAGGCATGTTAGCTGAAGATAAAGCAATTGCTAAGAAAGTAGATCGTATTTCCAGCTGTTGGAGTGGTTACATCACGTAAGAAAAAAAAAAGAATTTTTGTATGCCAAAATACGGTTGAAATATTGATCTGCTGAAAAGAAATTAAAAAAAATTTTTTTGCTTCATTGTTTCGGGTACAACGATATCCAAAATAGAAGACCGGTTCAAACACCTGAACATGCATAACGAGACTTTTCGATTTTTAAATGACCTTTTTTTCCTTATTGGCACTAACAGGACACAACAGAATAATATTGTCTGGATAATAAAATTGTCGGATACTGCACAAAAAGAATCTGATATAACTTTTTCAGATTTGTGTGACGAAACTGAAATTCTTTGGACTTCAGTTTTACCGTCATATGTTACGTACATTAAGTACTTTAGAATACATATTTTCAAATGATCTCGCGAACGTGTTTTCCAAACATTTCAGTAGCTTTGAGAATATTCTTTAAGATGCCTGAAGAAAAGGGTGGTTCCCGGGGAGGGGGGTTGAACGGGAAAAACTGAATTTTCCGGATTTTTAAACTGTTTAAAAATCAACCCTTTTTTCTTGTTGTTAAGCATGAAATCGAAAAAAGTCTTGCAACTTATGATGTTCCCTTTTTCGTTCCATGGAATTGATAGTGATAATGACGTGCCCTCCCTTTTCAAAAATCTTCTAACTTAAGATCATAAAAAGTTACTTTCAGGGCCAGCTGGACCGTAGGGGCAACCGAGACTATCGCCCTTGGGCCCCGCAATTTGGAAAATAAAAAAAAACCTTTCAAACTTATATTTTTAGTGGGTTTTTTTTTTTTGGTTTGCAATCCCCCCCTCCCACACACACACTTTGAAATAGGTTACTACCCTTCGTTGAACAGACACTGAGATTTGCAGATTTCAAATTATTATTTTTATAACCACGTTTTTTAAACTTTTCGACATTAATGAAATAGCTAATTGAATTTCACCATTTTGTGACTCCCTGCTATATGTTCAAAAACCAGATACTTACATTTAGAAAAATAAAAGGAACCATATCAAAGTTGTTTTTAGGCTACATGATTAGTTAAGTTAAAGTAATCGCAAATTAGTTAGTTATCTTTCTTTTATTTTGTGAGGATGTTTTTATAAAAACCCCAATGCAACCTAAACCTCCTTCTCCTTGGAAGGAAAATAACATATTGTAGCACTTTTTACCCACACACACACACACACACACACAATCTATCCATCTATCTGAATTTTTAATCCGTATTATGGTCGTTTTATTAGGCTCACAGCAATTTGTGATAAGCATTTTTCTTTATGATAGTTTTTTTTTCACGTAATGGCTTTATTAAACTATGAGATTTTTTTTCAAGGGCTCGCAATTAAATTTTGCTCCGGACCCCGCAATAAAATTTCGCCCCGGGCCCCGCAAAATTTCCATCCGGCCTTGGTTACTTTCAATCAAATAGGAAGCAGGATCGACCTTTCACAAATAAACATTGTTAGTATTTAAAACAAAATTGCTACAAACTTAGACATTTTAGACAATGTTAAAAAGTTGGCAAAAAAAAAAAAATTACCTGAAACTACGAATGATTGTTTGCGTGACTTCTTGAATCTTCAGTTTTAAGTTTATAGAAAAAAAATTTTATTGTGAAAAAAGTTATTTCGGAAATCTGTATATATCATCGGACATGACAAAACGTTTCTAGCCGATAAGCAGACTTTTAATAAATTGACAGAGAGAAAACAGACTTCTTGGATTATTCTGCCACGTCTTTTGAACTAGAATTTTGCAGATTTTTTTATGAACTTCCTAGGAGACATCCGTGTTTTGAAAAAATTCTTAATTTAGGGGAAATAGAACATTATGTTTCTAGAGATAGTTATTTCCTTTTTAATACGTAAAAAAGAATTAAGATTAAGAAAATATTTTCTTGCAAGGGGTGGTAAATCTGGGCTTCCACCCGGAAGGCAAGTGCCGTTGTCTCACTACTGCTACGTGAAAAGGGGACCTTGAGGATCTCAGGAACTACAGACCTATGAGCCAGCCTACTAACAGTTTTTTACAAAATCTTCACTGAACATAGTGGATGGTCAAGACATAGCTCAGTCAAAAGAACAAGCTGGATTCAGGAGTGGCTACAGTGCTATAGTAGATCATATCAATGCTGTTGTAATTGGAAGAACGATTGAATATGAGTTCCCACAATGTATGGCTTTTATACATTATGAAAGGCTTTTCTTTCAATGAAATCACTACAACAGCTTTAGTCTTTGAAATTCTGCAGTGGGTTGAAGATCTAGACATCAACATTGTTGCTAATGTCTATGAAAATTCAAGTGCAAAATTTGACTATTCGAGAAGACTTATAAAATTTGGAAAGGGAGCAAGAAAAGGTGACATTTTATCTCTCGAGCTCTCAATGTCACAGTGCAGAATGTCTTCCAATCTTTAAACAGAGAAGACAGGAAGATAAAGATGAATGGAGGATTTAATCCATCTTCGTTTTGCTAAAGACGTATTCATTTCTGCAAGTAGCCCCTTTCCCCTCCCCAGAGCTGAAGAATGTGATCCATGAACTCGCTGACGATAGAGAAGCGGGATTAAAAATGAATTTACAGAAAACAACTCTGATGTACAAAAACTGAAGATTTGGAAGTTGGTGGGGTAAATCTAGAAGTAACCGATGCCAACACTACCCTTTGACAACAGATATCAAGCAAGGGATATCTATATAGGAAGAAATTAGTATGCTTATAAAACTTGGTTGAAGCGCATTTGGAAGAAACAATGAGATTTCCGAGAGGAATTCACAGTTATGTCTTAAAAGGAAAGTGTTTAATCAATGATTCCTTTCAGTTCTTACTTACGGTTCAGTAATATGGACCTTAACTAAAAAAGACAGAATGGCTGCTAGCAACTGAAAGAAGCATGAAGAGATAGATCCATGCTACTTGTAACTCGAAAAGATGGAAAATGGAACACGTGGATCAAAGAATGACAAGAATTGATGACATCATGAGCAAGGTAAAAACGCGTAAGCGGCAATGGCTTGACATATTGCTCGAGGAGCTGATCACACAGTTGGACAGCTGAAAAATTACACTGGAGAGCAAGGAAAAGGAAATGGTCGAGAAGAAAACCACGTGGAAGATGAAATTTGAAAGCATACCGGTGTGACATGGAAGAGACTGCCTAAAGATAGAAAGTTGTGGAGAAAAGCCTTGGGCAGAGCTTCAGCCAGCAAGAAATTGATAATTGCTGCTGATGATGATGACAATTATATTGTTACGCCCCGGGTACCAGACTATTAAACAAAATCACTATACTAATTAAGAATGTAGGATGTCAGGCATTGGTAGAAGACCCGGAGGTAACATTAGAATTTTGAATAATTATTTCCGTTAGTTATCGGCAAGATAATTTAGCTTATAAGTTTTGCCAATCAAAATAAAGAAATTCCTTTGACACTCATAAAATATTGATGCAACTTTAGGACTGGCACAAAAGACATTTAATCAATTAAAATAAAACAAATAATCAAAATGATGAAGACGTCCATATACAGAGGAAGAACGAGGGGCGTCCAATAAATTAGTACCCTTTTGGGATAGCACATAGGTTGAATTTATCTTTCAAGTTCAACGATTATTTATTGGAGTACACTATGCGGCTTTGAAAAGTTCTCATCAGATGAAAGTCTATTGTCTGACCGAAGCCAATTTACTCAGCAACTGACATGCATAAGGAAATACAGTACTTGCAGATATGCAGCTTTTTCTCTTAGGTATCTCCACATATGAAATTTACGCTCTGTCGAAGGACACACGCATTGTTCGGTGTTTACATTCATCTGGCTCGACCAATTAACACACAAACTGTTGACGATAGGGAGAGGAGTCGAACTCCATTTCCTAATTACACTCGTGCACACACGCACACACACACATGCACACACACACTGGTTGACTGTAGGCATTCATCTGTATGACGCCAAGTACTCATCTACGCGCACTAATGTCGTCGACTTGAGGAGAACTCCATGGTTCGACCTTTCAGAACCCTACAGGTACAGATGTGCTGCTTATCCTCACAAGTCGTCTATTCTAGCCATTCGGGGATTATCAATTCCATCACTTCGTTTCACGACCAGGATGCTGCTTTTCCGGTAGATATTCCATTGCAACTCTCAAGTCTTACATGCAATCATGCATCAGGAAAGGTATCTCTAACCTCTCTATTTCGCTAGCGGCAACATAACCTTCCGGCAGGCTTCTTAATACGGGTCCTTTTCTACTACATAGCACTGCGCCCCAGGATCACCTTGGTCCCGCTATGGAATCCAGCTTTCTGCCTTCCCAGGCTTGTTTAAGACTGCCCTTTTCTCCATCATTCATTTTTTGCCAGTTCTGTTGACGCAAGCGTGCGTTCACTCAGTCGACAATTTTAACTACTCTAAAAGCATTTAGCACGATGCCAGAACGTTAATAGTGCACAGCTCTGCGCTCGGAACAAATGGTAGTCATGTCGCGTATAAGAAGGCAAATAACTAACTAACTGGCATTTCTTCGTCTTCGAGAACGCCATTAACTTTCCGATCGGTTGAAACCAATCGTTTCCGAAACACTTCGAAAAAAAGCTATTTCAACCATTTCGGAACAAGTCCCCCCTCCCCCAAGGGAGCGAAGGTAACACGTGGGGCCACAATGTATTCCCCTACAAAACCAGCGTATTTTTAGATCTCTCCCTCTCAAACAAAGGGAATATAAATGTATACACACCCAACCATTCCATTATGATCACTCCCAGCCTAGAGAAATGAGCGCGCCTGAAGACCGAAAGGTGGTGCAGGAGAAGTTCACAAAGCTGTAGATATACAACCTGAAGACCGGCTTTCGGTTAGTACAGTGTTCGGAGTCAGAATGGGAAAAGCTGCCGATTTATCGGAGTTTGATAAACGAGAAATTGTAAAGGCACGGCGCCACGGAACTACGATTTCGTAAACGGCGCGGCTTGTGGGTTGTTCACGTGCCGCTGTAAGTATCAAAAGTGGTGCATAGAGGGCTAAACGACAAACCGTCATCCAGTCGTGTGTCTTCCAGAGCTCATCGATGCCAGAGGGGAGCTGAGACTATCGTGTATTGTTCACAGAGACCGCAGGGCCACAGTGCGACAAATCACTTGCAGCCGTGTCCCCATGCTCACTGTACGTTATCGCCAACAACGCATGAAATGGGCCCAAGATCATCAAGATTGGACCGTGAA
Source organism: Macrothele yani (assembly GCA_039090855.1). Taxonomy (NCBI): domain Eukaryota; kingdom Metazoa; phylum Arthropoda; class Arachnida; order Araneae; family Macrothelidae; genus Macrothele; species Macrothele yani. The sequence continues at coordinate 181,746,267 of CM077030.1, read as the reverse complement.
TGATTGGAAGAAAGTGGCCTGGTCTGACGAATCAAGATTCCTGGTGCATCATGTAGACGGCCGAGCGCGGATACGCCGATTTTCAACGGACGCTATGGTCCTTGGATGCACTTTTAGTCGGAAACAAGCTGCCAGCGGCGGTGTTATGCTACGAACAATGCTTTCTTGGGACACTTTAGGCCCCATTATCCCAATAGCACAATCCCTGACAGCTGTCATGTATCTGAACATCGTTGCGAAACAAGTTCACCCATTCATGGCAACTGTGTTCCCTGCTGGTGATAGCCATTACCAACAGGATAATGCGCAATGCCACATTGCCAGAATCGTCAAGGAATGGTCCAAGGAACATGCTGATGACTTTCTGTTAATGCCCTGGCTGCCAAATTGACCTAACATGAACCCAATCGAGCATTTGGGGTTCGACATGGAAAAGCGAGTTCGCGCTAAATCACTATAACGTCGAAATGTACGGGAGCTGGAGGACCTGTTGTTAGCATTATGGTACCAGGTAGCCCAGGATAGCTATCGCCACCTCATCGAATCGATGCCTCGCCAAGTGTAGCCGCTGTGTTGCGGGCTAAAGGGAGTCCTACGACTTATTAGATAGGTGATCATCATGTAATGGCTCATTGTATAAGTATACGTACTTACTTAGTTGGAGAGCTTTGGGAAGAAACAGTACAATTTTAAAGAGCAATATGCCATTATGCCTTAAAAAAATGGTTAATCAGTGCATCCTTCCAGTGCTTACGTACGGAGCAGGGACTTGTTGGACTTCAACTGAAAAAAAATCCAAAGGCTGAAGACAACTGGAAGAAGCATGGAGAGATGCATGTTTGGTGTAACCAGGAAAGATAAGGTGAGGAACTCGTGCGTAAGGAAAATGACAAAAGCAGAAGACATCCTAATCAGAGTAAATCCCTAAAATGGCAATGGGCTGGACATATTGCCAGGAGAACGGACCCGATGGACATCCGAAATTTTAGACTGGATGCCAAGGGACAGAAAAAGACCCAGAAGAAGACCACATGAGAGATGGATGGATGAAATTCGAAAGCATGCCGGAGTAACATGGAGGAGACTGGCTCAAGACAGACAGTTGTGGAAGAAACTTGGGGAGACTTGCACCCAGCAGTGGACTGATAATGGTTGACAATAATCATGATGATGATATATGTGTGTGTGTGTGTGTGTGTGCGTGTGATTATAATTATAATATAAAAAGATAGCGTAGATCCGGAAAAGGGAGTTAGAGAACCTTCGAAGTATGACTTGGTTGGCAGTCTCGCGAATCCCAACCAGTTGGCTTTAAACTGCTTTTTAGTACAGTACTACTTCGTGCATTACGTCATCTCCAGAAACGAAGACTGAAACAAGAGATATACATCACGTTTTATATAAAGGTGTAGAAAGGCCCCACTTAAACACACAAAATGTTTCAAAAATCTTGTTAGTTTAAAGATTTTAGGACAGGTTTGGAGAAGGTAAACTTCAAGGTGGACGACAGGTAACGACCTGCAGTCACGGATTTGTTGACAAAATATGCAATTTGCTAATTTTCTAGCATGTAACAGCCGATTAATACTGAGAGTGCTATCAAGTAAGTCAAATGTGAAGAAGAAACCAACAAGGACCATAGTTTTGAATAGTGTAGTTGGTGCACGAGAAAGCGCTTGCTCACACAGTGCTCGCCGTGCACAGTTTCTGGGTCACAAGCAGGTTGCAGTGCTCAACCATCCTCCATCCTCCCCTGATTTGGCACCACCAGACATTTCTGTTTCTCAATTTGAAATTGGGATTGAAATGCCGGTTTGATAGTTTTTTGACTTTCTCAGAAACAGGACAGCAGAACTAAACCTTTGCACAGTAAACGAGTGATTTTAATCTGGACAAAATTTGTTCCAACTTCGGAAGAAGTATATTTGGCTCTTTGGGAAATGTTTCAAGGAAGAATGAGTGAGAAAATTATGATACATTCGGATGTTTTGGGTAATTTGATCGGGTTCGGCATTCCTTGAACACACGTCATACATACAAACCATTACTTAAATAATTACACCACCTATGAAAGTTTCTTTTCCTTAGACATCATGTGACAGTTTCTTATGAATTAGCTGCACGATAACTCGAAGTTAGTATACAAGTAGTATAATAAACTGTCACCCTCTGTCTTAGTTATCGAAGGGCATATCATAGCACTTTGGAAACTATTACATCGAAATCATGCTTTGAAGAAAATTTGAATGACATCAGATCCCCCTCCCCCAAATGGAACAGAAAAGTTGTTTAGAATGTTAACACAATTGATTGAAAGATGTTTGAATGGTGAAACAATCCCAGATGAATGGAAGATTGGCTTCCTAACATCCATTTTTTAAAAAAGGGGAGAGGAACAGATGTGAGAACTATCGATGGATTACAGTGACATCGACTTTTGGTAGACTGTATGGTCGAATTATTATAGATATAATTGAGGAGAAATATCAGCTAAATGAACTGGAAGAACAATGTGGATTTAGAGCAGGCAAATTTTGCATGGATAATGTATTCTGTCTTAAACAAATAATAGAGAAAATAATTGCAAACCGGAGAAGAAGTACACTTATTATTCATAGACCTAACAAAAGTGTATGATAATACACACCTATTACAAAACTATGGAAAACATTAAAAGATACCAATATTAATACTACGATTATCAAAGCAGTCAAAGATATACATACGAGAATCAATAACAAAGATGAAAATTGGTTAGAAAACTTCAAAAGGCTTCCTAGTGACTAAAGGACTAAAACAGGGATGTTGCATAACTCCAACATTATTTAAAATTTACGTGGAGCCGGCTTTGAAAAAATGGAAAAGGAAGTGTCGAGCAATGGAAATTAATTTAAATGGGACGATGGTATTAACTCTACAATTCGCTGATGATCAGGTACTTCTTCCAGAAGATAAATTTCATTTGGAGTATATGACTAGGAATATAAAAGAATATGAAAATGGGGATTAACTATGAATTTAAATAAAACAAAATATTTATGCATCGGAAGTAATGAAACAAACCAACAGCTAGAAGATAACGAACAAATTGAAAGATGTGATCATTATAATTACCTAGGTGTTAAAATTACATAAGAAGATAGAGATACAATGGAATTAGGAAATAGAATTGCACAGGGAAGAAAAAGTTGTTAAACGCCTGAATGGAATCTGGTGGAGTGAGGAAATAACCAGAAAAACGAAATGGAGTATTTATAATAGTATTGTTAAGAGCATCTTACTACATGGGGCTGAAGCCTGGCGATTAACAGAAGCGGATACAAAGAAAATAACAGCTGTAGAGATGGATGCTTTAAGAAAATTATGTAGAGTATCTAGAAGACAGAAAATAACGAATGAAAGGATTAAAGAATTGATGAAAGTGAAAGAAAAAATTCTAGAAGACATACAGAAGAGACAGTTACGTTACATTGGTCATGTTGAAAAGATGACCAATGAAAGATTGCTCAAAATTGCCATGAAATTTAAATCAAACAAACGAAAAAATAGAGACCGACCTAGGAGAACATGGTCTGATGGAATAAAGAGAGTACTTAATCAAAATGGCCTGATGGAAGAATGGTTCTTAGATAGAGAAAGATGGAAAACACTCTTGGAGATCGGAAAGCGACGTCAGACGCCTTAAACCGATTATTAAAACCCCAATAGCATTTGATTATTGATTTAATTCCATTCTGACAACAGCAATGGCTTTTCTTCACATTTTCACCAAGTTCAGTGTCTCACTCGGTTTCTGAACTTTTCCTCAGCGCCCTGCTAAAACAGCTGATGCTAAATTCAGACGAGTTTTGTTTAATTCAGTTTTTCAATCAGTATATTTCGTTGGAGTTACTCTTATTGTGCATTCTCATATAATGGGAGCACTACTGAGGGATTACTAGAGCAAACCGATTTCTGGACCAGCTAATGATTTTCCCTGAAATTTCCAAAACACTTTTCAACAGTGCAGGAGCCTAAAAGTTTTTTTCATAAAGCCCGCTCAAATTGCAGGTGGCTTACATGCTAGCTTTAGTAGGATGTCCTATATAGCAGATCCGGTTTCTCCTGTTTCCTTGGAGTTCTCTGATTAAGCTTCAGACATTGATTCAAGAAAAGCCTGCACTAAAGAAACCTCTGGCCAGCTGGATTATCCTATGACATCAAGCATAGAGAATTGCTATGTACAGCATGACCTAACTCTGACGCAAGTGTTGCCACAGAAACTTTCTCGTTATACCACAAATCGAGCTGATGAAAGGAATACAAGCCATATTTTTAAAAAAATGCAGTTTGGCAGAAAACTTAAACCACTGTTAAAAATATTTCCATGGTTAACAACTATAAAAATGCCATCTGTAAAATAGAATTTGCCGGTGACGAGACCCCACATCCTTTTGCTCAGGAGCCGAATACTTCCCCAATTAAGTTACACCGGCACGGTCTTATCACTTCCGTCTTGATATGTGCGTCACCTCTGTAGTACGTCACACATCTTTCAACACAGAAATAAGTGAAAACACACGAGAGCGATACTTTCTTATTGGAAGCCATTGGTGTAATTAATTTTTCATTTATACCATATATGCGTTAAACAAATTGCCAGACTATACAAATGATCCAACAAGCTAAATTTATTCGCGATGCATAGGATATTAGCCTTGGTTTAGAAAGAAATCCATCGAAGCACATGTTTCTTTTCTTTTTTTTTCTTTTTTTCTTTCTGTTCTCTTAGAAATGTCAAAAGCCATCCCACCCAAACTGTGGCTTACATGTATTTCAAGATCCCAAGAAAAGAATCCCAGTCTGGCTATAGAATTTGTGTAAAATCACAACATACTGCGGTGTGTTCGGGAGATAGAATTGTTGTGAGTGAAAATTTGCCACACAATACAGTGCTGCATGTCTCTTTGTGGAATTGTGAAGTGATTATTTACCACCACAATGTGTGCTTTCCTGAACGTTTGCTTCAACAACGCATTCCTGAATATTTGTAACCACAATATGTTGCTCTGTCAGCAAACTGTCGTGTTTTCAACCTGCTGCAGATAAGTTGAACACAGGTATTCTGAGTCATTTTGCAATGTTGTAGTTCATAACATGTTTGCGCGTTTATTTTTATTCTGAGGCACTATTTACATAGCTGATACAGAAGACTGGATTTTTAATGCCGCTGAGTTTGGTAGCAGTGCACTATGTGTCAGTTCGGAGTGCTTAAAAATATTACCAAATAAATCGCAAAGAGGCACCGTTTGAGTCACAAGGAGAAAGTGATTTCCCTCTTTGTGTCATAGACTAAAACCTCTGAGCTGCGGCTTTCTAAACATCTAATTTTAATGACTAAACTTAGAAATTAAAAAGTGAAAAGAAATTTTCAGTTATCTACTCCAAACATTACACTGAAACAGAAGTAAACGCGTACGAGAAAATCCAAATGACATGAAGGTAAAACATTTTCGTATAAATAACAATAATTCTTAAAAGGCCGTTGAACACGATTAAAATAAACTTGAAGACCCAAATGTAAGGTAGGTCTCATCGCAGCAGTACTTGGCAATTTCATGCACAAAATTATTGCAGCTTCCTATGAAGTATCTAATAAAGTATGTTTTTGTTTTAAGGTTTTTTTAAACTAATAATTTTTATTACATCTGTGTTGAAAGCAGAAGTCACAACAGCCGATTTAACTAACTTTTCAAAAGTTACCTAAATCGCGTAAAGAACAGACGTCAAGTGTTCAATCACTTTTCTAAAGGTTAAGAAGAGCACAACTTAACAGAAATATACAGAAATGTGTTATTTAAATTGTGCAGAAAGGGCCTGCACAGGCAATCATCGTTTACTCTTTTCAATTTCTTTCTCGCAGCCGGTTACCTCCTACGCTTTGTGTCGTGCTGACATAAACACTGCTATCCATTGTCCCACTTCCTACATTTATGCCGCCCTACGCTCACCGACCATTCGTTTTGTGCACAGCTCAGTAAATGCAAATAAATGGTACACCATTCTCTATGCAAACTCAATTATTCCTGCTGCATCAAACCTTTGGGATTCCCTTCACGTGGTCACGGCTTCCCAGAAGATTGCAGCCTTCAGCTTTTTTAAATCAAGAGTAAATAAACTACTTTAAGATGATTCATGTTTCGAAATGTAACAAACTAATCACGGTGATATGCACTGTACGTTTTGTCTTTCACGATCTGTTCTCCATTAAAATAAAAAGATAAGAAGACACGCGATATTTATTAGGCAGTGCTACAGGAAACTTATTGCCTGCCTGTCTGAAAGTAGGGGTCTGATGAATAGGCAAAACTGAATTATTTGGAAAGAATGAAAAGTTCTAACTCCTTTTTAAGGGGTAATAGAAGAAAAGAGAACAATAATATTTTCACTAAAAATCAAAGGTATTTTTCGCGCTACAAATCGAAGAGGATGCAAGGGCTGTCAAAGCATGATCGTGTTTTGACAGCCCTTGCAATATTTTGACTATTTCCTGAAAAGAATCTTTTTTCTTTTGCTTTTCTTAATTCTGCCAAAAGAGCATACTGGCAGGGTTATACAGTCCTTTGCAAAAGTTTAAGACCACCTGTTGATATTAGGAGATTTCTGCCGATTGCGTCAGCTACTGTCTGTATTACTCAACTTCCTGTGGGTTTTGCATCATCTTACAACGGCAGCTGTTGATAGAGTTGGGGGAAGCGTGCGAGTGTCAGTTGGCATCTGGTTTTCATGTTGGGAGGTTGTGTACGTATTTTCTATATAGCGAATAATGGGCAAAAAAGCGTCATTAAGTGTTACTTAGAGGACACAAATAGTGACTTTATATCATGAAGGATACTCCGAACATGACATAAGCAGAAAGGTGAATGTCAGCAAGACTGCTATTCATAATACCATCATAAAATATCGAAATACAGGTGAATTTAACGACCGAAAGAGAAGTGAGAAGTGGAACCACACGTGATGACAGTACCATAAGGCGAATAATTATGCGTTCTCCGAAGAATTCGTGCAACAAAATCAAGGCCTTTCTACATTCAAAAGGCTCTGGTATTAGTATCAGCACTGTTTCCCGACGTCTTAGCAAAGATTTTGGATTAAAGTCTTACAAACCTGCACATAAACCTAGACTAACCTTTGTCATGAAAAAGAAGAAATTCCAGTTCGCCAAGCGTCATCAATTGTGGAATGCTGAAAATTGGAGCCAAGTTCGTTTTTCCGATGAATCAACTGTGCGTCGATTTGAATCACGTGAAGCACATGTTCGACGACCAAAAAGCAAAAGGTTTGTTTAAAAACACATTGTTAGCACCGTGAAACATACTGCCTAGTCAGATTATATGGGGTGCAATGTCAGCATACGGGACTGCTTCATAATCCTTTTTGTCGACAGGTGCTACCATGACTGGTCTTTATGTGGAAATGTTAGGTGAGAAGCTGTTAACTCATATGCAAGTGCACAGATGCACAATCTTTATGCATGATGGTATTCCATGCCACAGATCAAAGACAGTAAAGGACTACTTGCAGAGGACAAACATAGCTGTGCTTGAATGGCCCCGTAATAGTCCCGACCTTAACCCCAACGAAAATTTGTGAACCATTTTAAAAGACAAGGTAGCAGAAAAACAGCCATCAAATTCCCAAGCTTTGATTGACACGATAAATTACGTGTGGGACAAATCCCTATTGAGCGTATGCTGCATCGTATTCTGTCCGTTATGAAAAACAAAGGTGGCCACACAAAGTACTGATTTCGGTCTTTTTGTGTTCTAAAGAATGTAAGTATTGATCTGTGGTGTCATTTTTTCAAATACCTCTGACTAGTAATTAGTTGTTTCTTTGAAAATCGTAATTTTCAATAAATAGACAGGTGGTCTTGAACTTTTGCAAATGATTGTACATTCAACATTGTTAGTCCACTGCAAAAGAGGTTTGGGTCTTTCTTGTGCGTGTGGAACCTGTAGCTGGGGCGAGTGTGGTAAGCGTATTATTTTAAGCACAGAGATAGAAAAACATTGGACCAAAATCTTAACACACTTTCGCTTCAGAGAATGTGAAGGAGAAAAATGCCATCCAGGAAAACCAGTCACTAGATGGAGTAGTGGTATGAGGAATCTCGCAACATGGCCATTTCATGATTTTCAAGATAACAAGAATGATAGGACCGACACTGAGAATAGCAAGAGAAACTCTAGGGATGATATTCTACAGTACACTTCGGAAGAATTAATGGATGCTGCGTGTGGAAACAGGATTTTCTCGGCGACGAAGTTGGAAATACGCGATCCTCGCTCCAGAGGGAATTGTTCTACCGACTAAGCTGCACCGACGGAATGTATCGAAACCCGCGCTCCTCGATCCCGAGTGAGTTGCTCTAACCGACTAAGCTACACCGACGGAATGTATCGAAAACCCAGCTCCGAGCTCCCGAGTGAGTTGCTCTAACCGACTAAGCTACACCGATGGAATGTATCGCTGCAGATTTGTCGTCTTGACACGTGATTCACCTCTGTAGAACGTTTTGAGTAGTACGTAAAGAAATGTTCATTTGCCTTCCACGAGAGCACTCCATGAAATCAGAATTACGCAATATGAAATTCAGAGAAACATCTCTGGATGGAAGGCATCGGATACCATACGTGAATTTGGGTTCTCGATACCGCAAAGGACTGCCCCATTGTGTTTGGGTCTGCGTACTCAGTCAAGGGAAGCGGTTCACTCCGGAAGTTCTCCATCTTCACAAAACGGATGTAAGTTTCGGGAGCTCAGATGTGAATAACTCTAAAGATGCTTCTGAGTTCCCCACTGACGCGGCCCCATGACCACATCAGCACCTAACGTCGAGGAACACTACTGGATGGAGGGGTGAGAGGACTTGTGCTCAGCGCTGCCAGCCAACCGTGTATGATGTTCCAAAATTTTGTTAATCGTGCTTTTTGACAGATGTGCGTCAATCACGCGCAAACACACTCACTGCCGTCTTAATTCGCCGAGTATCCAGATAGTTGTCCTCTCAATTGCTTGTCACAATTTCGCAAGTGATGGACATATCCCATACCGTTTTCCTTGGCCTGAGTTTGCGTATTTCCGCTTGTTTTTTTTAATTATTTCTACCGTTTAACTCTCATTTAATTTAATATATGAGATTGAAACGTAAATTTTAGAAACATGAATTTGTATATTAGTAAATTAAACTATTTTCTCATATCAATGAGCTGAAATCGAGAAATCACACTACTTTAATTTGCTTTTCTATTACTCTTGGGCTTTTAGTCTTTCCGATTTCGGCCCATTAAAATCTATCAAATACCTAAAAGAATTGCTTGTGTTGGATTAGAATTACTGAAGATTTAAAAGCATGATTCTGAAACAGAAGATGAATGCTCTGTTTTTTCTGTCAAGGCCTACGGTTAATTTTAGCAGGCTTTAGATATGCTTTCGGGTTAGTGCTTTCAGTTAAATAAATCTTATAGATCCCATAAATGCTGTACTTGTGATTTTTAAGCAACGTATTTCTCACCAGCAAGACTCCAAAATTCAGCGCGAGTCTAATGAAAGGATTATTTCACTGTATTTTCTTTTCTTTATATCTCTGCTCTGATGAGTCTTACGAAAGGGTTATTTCACTGCATTCTCTTTCTTTTATATCTCAGCTCTGATGAGTCTTATGAAAGAGTCATTTCACTGCATTCTATTTTCTTTATATCTCAGCACTGAAGAGTCATACGAAAGAGTCATTTCACTGTGTTCTCTTTTCTTTAGATCTCAGCTCTGATGAGTCATGCGAAAGAGCAATTTCACTGTATTCTCTATTCTTTATATCTCAGCTCTGATGAGTCTTACGAAAGGGCTGTTTCACTGAATTCTTTTTCTTTTATATCTCAGCTCTGATGAGTCTTACGAAAGGGCAATTTCACTGCATTCTCTTTTCCTTATATCTCAGCTCTGACGAGTCATACGAAAGAGTCATTTCACTGCGTTCTCTTTTCTTTAGATCTCAGCTCTGATGAGTCATGCGAAAGAGCCATTTCACTGTATTCTCTTTTCTTTAGACCTCAGCTGTGTGACGAGTCTTACGAAAGGGCTATTTCACTATATTCTCTTTTCTTCAGATCTCAACTAAGATCTGGAATTCTTTAAAAATATCACTGAGCAGAAACATTTTTTAAATTGAAAGAAAAAAGGAAACTGCACTTTTAGAGCATTAACTGGCTACTAAAACAACTGCTTTTCTTCCTGTGTGATACATATACCAGAAAGCAGTTCAATATAAAATATCAGAAACCGTCATCCAACTACACTTACACGTGCATTAGTAACTAAAAAATGAAATACGCGATACATATTCCTAACTGAAAAAACATAATTCATTTTACTGGTAAAAAATAAGTTTTAAAAAGGAAAATATAAAGAAAATTCATAAAGTTCTGCAAAAAAAATAATAAGAAGAAACTAAGAAACGCCTGTGCCTAGTGCTGCAGCTTGTAAAATTGAATAAAAAATATACATATAAAAGTTATGAAAAAATAGGCAAAAGTGCATCTAAAGCGATCGTTAAATATTATTTAAGATCAGAGAATCAGATAAAAAGGATTTCGAATTTGCTTGGCTGGCCCCATACATAAAGAAAATGATTTGGTTATTCTGCTCTGAGATTTGGGGCAGAAAAGCAAACTTACCAGAAGCACATGAGAAAAGGAAAACGGAAATGCGCAAGCCCTCAAAAAGGGTAAATAAAACAAGGAAAATCAAAAACTCTATATTCAGGGTTAAAAATGTAGAAGCTTCTTCCGAGTATTACAAAACCATCACAGTAATTTAAGATTGTTTTTGCTTTTTATGTACTGTAACGTACCAGGAGATGTGACGTACCTGCCAGAAGGACGCACACGACATAAAGGCAGATAGGAATCAGAATAATCGTCTGCGTAGCTCAGTTGGTAGAGCGACTTGTTCCGGAATAAGCGGCCTCGGGTTCGAATCCCGAGGTAGACCAAAAATGACGGAGAAATTTACTTCGTTATAGTACCGTAAAATTGAAGTACTAATTTTTTTTGTAATTCCCGAGCCACTTTCCGTCATTCCTTTCGTGAATTAACGAAGCGTATTTCCCATACAAACTTTTCCGGGGAAAGATGAATTTCACGGATTTTTCGTACGCCAGAAAAATTCTGAATTTTCAGAAAACTTTCCCAATTCCTTTCTTATATTGACGGTAAACTGCCATTTTTAAGATGTGTTAATGGAAAATTATGAATTTTAAAACTCTTCCGCAATCCCTTTCGTATATTAACGGAAAAAATTATGTTCTCACTTTTTCCGGATCCATATGACGAAAATTTTCCAGTAATAAGAGCGATTCGCGGAACATTTGAGATTTTATTAACTGCTAAGTTTCAATTGCCTGCCGAAAGTTCTAAATTGCCTGCCCAAAATTTTAAAGTTCTGCAGAACGAATATTGATCTGATTTTAAAGTTCCAGATCGCATATTGTGGATAGCATATCGCATGAAATTTTCGTGATTGCGGCACCGGATATTCTTTCCCCTCTACCCCATTTAGTGCTCCAGCTACTGTGTATTGCGTTGCCGTAAGAAACCGAATCACTGCAGAGGTGATTGTAGGATGTCTATTCGTAAGTCTGTGCAGTTCTTAAGACAAAAATTATCATAGTTATCAAGAGTAAATTTTACATTTAGGAGTGTTTTAGAACAATACTATAAAACAATGCATTTCGTCTTTTCTTAAAGATAATTGAAAGTCATTGTCAGTTTGAAAAGATCTAATGCTTCAAAACATTCTGTTGCTTTGAAAAATCACGATGAAAAGATACTTAATTCGTGATAAATTCCCCTACAAAAAAAATAAAACCGTTAGGAACCTATTGAAAAAAAGAATAAGCTCCTACAGAAGAAATGGTTAATTCACTCGCATTAATGACAAAAAAAGAAATCATCATCCCGTAACTGAAGTTTTACCTTGAACGTGACTGGGACTTGCGAGTCTTTTTGGAGTTAAGACAGTTGTCTTTCTGGAGTTTTGAGTTAAGACACCTGTTTTCTGCTGAGCCAAGCTAAACAACCTGGGAACGAATCCCTCAGGGGTGGAAGGATGCTCGGTGTAAGGTCTGAAAACTTCAGGTTCTTCGATTTTACAAAATTTCTGTGTAAATACGAAAAACCCGAAACGGGCTTTTCTGAAATAAACGGAATTATTGACTATGAAAAATCTGTTAAAATACGGAATTGAATAAACACGGGAATTTTTAAGAACGGAAATTTCTTTAAAACACAGACACCTACCGGTAATTTTGCTGCACGTTATTTTCAGGAATTTTCCGTGAATTCACACCACTTAATTTTTATAATGGGGAAAACCTAATATTTATGCTACTTCGTAGTACACTACTAAAGCTTGTAGCAATGAAACCAGAAACGATCGAAAGACTAATGAACTTTCCTAAAGGCTATTTTAAATTTCCAAGAGTTTTTACTCCAATCATTGGCTACTACTTTGAATTTTAGTTACTTTTTTTTATTATTGTAAATATTGCCCACCAAAAAAAGTGCGGAAAATACCTGTTTTTCTTAAATATTGTGTAACAGGATACTCAAACTTCCGTAAGCACATTTAGAAACGTTCTCTCACACCACACAGCCCATAGCTTACAGAAAAAAAAGCTGGCTTGGTTTTCTTTATGCCAAATCAGCATCCATTTCATGAGTCAGTTCGTCAAGCCCACAATGCAACAACTATTTCCTCTCTCCCTTGAATTCTTTCTCTTGTCGCGTTGACATTTTTATTTGTGGGTTTAATGACCACCGGAAGCAACTCAATGGGATATAAGCAGTCCCCCCAGTCCGTAATTTGAGGCCACTGGTTCCAAGGAGGGGAGAGGGCCAATGCTGTAAGACAAGCACACCACCCGCGCCTCATCGGGGACTCGAACCTGCGGTCGAAAGGTCAGAAGCGAGCACTTAGATCACTGCGCCATCGAGGTGGCTCATGTTAACATTACTTTCATTTCATGCTGTTATTATCCTTATGAGTAACGCTTTGTTCTTGAGAAGAATGTCATGTTTTGCGGAAGAATGAAGTAACTGATCCGACTATGACCAACTATGACAAAGTGATTGTCAGAATTCGCGGAATAATATAGATGGAAAATGGTCGATTGAATATAAAATCACCGTAATTTCACTTTACGATGAGCATAACCTTGTAAAAATTTTGAAATCTGAAATTCACGATGACGTTTCGTAAGGAGTAGCACTTTTCCGCTTTACACTGCGCAATCGCAATGGAAGACTGAAGATCTCGTGGAAACTGATTATGTCTGTCAGCATGCAAGTGTCCACAGCGATGCTGTTCTCATCGCGAAAATTGTTAGTCTGTTGGGTGCAGAATGAAGTACCAGGGAATCAAGCTGAGCCTGTGACCGACTATCTGGTCTTTTTTCTTTCTTTCTCATTTTTTTTTTTTTTTTTACCAGATCACTCTCACTGTTGGTTCTATATTGCCATAACTGACGGTCCCCGAACCATAAAACCGCATCATTTACTCATACGCTTTAACCAAAGATTTCGCGGCTTTCTCTCGTTTAGTTCTAAATGCGTTTTCGGTCAGCAATAATCTCACGTTGGGATTTTGGAGAGCGGAATTTACCGCATCATTATTCCGACCCAGTAACTTTCCAAAGAATGCTCAACGTTTTAAATTCATCATTGACATTGGTTCGCACTACTTAGGCAATCTGTCCAGCAGCTGTGCTACTGAGTGCAGACAATGGACGCTAGCGTTGCCAGGAATGTCCTGCAGCTCACACATAGTAATATCGCAACACTTTTGTTTTTTCCATTCCTCCCTCCAAATCCATTGTAAGCTCTAGTAATCCGGAGTGAATCAAATAAATTAGAAACTGGAAAAAAAATTATATGTTTCCCATCTTTTCTCCAAAAACTGCACATTCTGGGAACACCTTTTTGACTGTCTGATAAGCTAATGAAATATAACTATATCACAAAAATTAGTACAAACTAAAATTTTCTGGTCCTTCGCAACACTCAAGTCATTTATTTGTGTTGCGGTCTTGAGATTCACATATTCAGATTTCTTGGAAATACCCTAAATTCTGTTGTATTCCTAAATCGCAACACTCTGCTCATTTTTTATTTGTGAAAATTCAAAGACCATTGCACGCATCGACATGAATTAAAAGTGCATTCATCACCGCTCTACGCATGATATGCTCCATCCCAATTTCTGCTGAATTTGGGAAGGATTAATGTTAAACAGGTCTTTTTTTTTTTTTTATTGTAGATTTAACGACCTCCTTGAGCAACTCAATGAACTATAAGCAATCGCCCGTCCCTAATTTAGGGTCACTGGTTTCAGGGAAGGGAAAGAGCCAGTGCTGTAAGACAAACACAACATCCATGCCTCACGGGATTCGAACCCGGACCCCTTTCGAACGAATGATCAGAAGCCATCACTTAGACCACTGCGCCACCGGGCGGCTTAAACAGGTTGATAATAAATATCAAATGCATGATGCGAAGTAAAAAGCTTTGACATTCAGATGCACCGCTTATATTTTCAGTTTTAATAAATTAAATTAATGAAGTTATATCAAAAACCGAGTTTTTGTGAATTAAATAAATGAAACGCATAAAAATCTTAGTTTCAACGAAACAAATAACGAAATTGTATTAAAATTTCAGTTTTGGGAAAAATTCAAATTTTTCAAAACGTTTTGGTTTCGTTCCTTGCTGTTGGAACTAAAAGTTTTATCGACAGCTATCTTTATTTCGCGAATTAAACATGATGAACAAATAACAGTGGTGGGAGTTTAAGTAACTTTGATAAACAAAAGCATTAGAAGAGTTTTCGTTATGACGGAAGTAATGGTTAGGCTGACTATCAGATTCACTTGGTTAAAAGAAAAAACTTGCTTTATTTCAAAAAAAAAAAAAAAAAAAAAAAAAAAAAAAAGAACTAAATGCAGTATGTTTTCCGAAAACATCTCTGCCTGAGTTTTACGACGTCTGTGAAGCATACGTTTCGTTTATCTGAAACACGATCGATAAATTTTTTGACTTCCATCTTGCAGACAGTTAGTTCAACCCCGTGTCTTCAGCCTTCGGATTTTAACTCAACACAGGGTTGTTTTTAAAATTATACATAAAAAGGTAGGCTGCAAGCTGAACGAAAAAATTTTTTTTAACAAAGGAGGAATAAATTTGAACATCATAATATGTAGGAATTCAGAGTAGTTTGAGAACCCTGAAGGCAGGATTTTTTAAAAACTTAAATGCTGGTAGGAAGAATAACGTTACCGTGTGTACGGACATTGTCTGCCGCCCTGCGGAAAACTTTTACGATGAACCTGACCAAGCACGTTGACCCAAAGCATAAAATCAGCATTTTCTGAATCAACTTTTTTTTCATTTACTTCAAAAAAATTTTTTTCATTTACTTCCCAACTTTTTTTTACTTCCCCACTTTTTTTTTTTACTTCCCAACTTGGTTTTTCTTTCAGAAGTTTTACTAAAAGAAATACTACACCAATATTAAAATAGGATTTTTCAAAAAAGCTGGAAATTTGACTCCTGTAACTAAGATTTTTAGCATTTTCGCGTCATATTCAGAACCTTCAAATATATTTTTCATTCTCACCTACTAAATCACTGATTCCATGTTTCTTTCTTGTAAGCGTAATTCCTCTTTGACTAACTCTCGGAGAATATCACGCACCAGTCTCAGATCTCCTAATTATTACCTGTATGCAGATTTTCTCTGTAAAGACTAATGAGCGCAACGTCCTATTCCACCTCAGGTAAGCAGAAGTTCTTTCAGCTGTTTTCATATGCTATGCCAATGTTTAATATTTTTCCGACCCGGCTGAAACCGAATGCTACCAATTTTGCGGTTAAAGAGCGGGTAATTTTTAAGTCCTGAGCCCAAACAATTTCGCTTGCTTGCGTTTTTCAGATGTTATTTCAACAGTATATTGTACAAAAGTTAGGCATACCATTGATCATTTTAAATGCTGATTCTGGAAGCACCTGTTACAGTATTTCCGGCATATAGCTGGCTCTACTGCGTGATCAACTCACCCCCGCCCCAAAAAGCAATGAAATTTGACCTTCGACGGTCTTTAATTCTATTGTTGTTTCCCAACATCATATCTGCACAATCTCGTGCAACACCAATAAAACAGTATTTCAAGTAGTCTTCAGTGATCGAGTGCGAATGAAGACATTCGTCTAAAGAATAAAAAATTCCTTAAATTTCTTTTAAAGCAAAGTTTTGCAGCCCAAATGGTCAGAGGCGCGGACTTTTACTAGTCAACCGTGCGCATGATCTACAGCGCTGATTTTGTCCCAGCTCAGGAGCTACTGGCATTAAATTAGGGACGAGGGACTCCTTATAGCCTAAAATGCTCGCATGGTCGTTAACCCCCCCCCTTCCAAATGATACGGTTGCCCTCAGGAACCCGAGGGTTCTTACCACTTGGGCAACAGAGTAGTGGCCCATCTGTGTTCCACGATCAACGTCGCTCAGATCACCACGTTTACTCATGTTCTTCGATTGCAATATATGTTGGGTAGCCCTGCTGTCCGTCTATTTATCGCCTGCGTTAGGTTTGGGGCTGTTCCACTCTGCGTGGGGGATGCCGATAGCAACTGTCTATCACTGTTTTCTCTAATGTTTTGTCTACTAAGTGTACAACGTATAAATAGATCAGATGCCAAGCTGCTTTGTAGCGTATCCTCAGCTGTGATGATTTATAGTTTGAGAGAATTCGATCGTGCGCACATAGTAGGTCTGGGGAAGAGGGAGGAAGTGCTTCATCTTCGGGACTGAGGAACGTCTGGGATTTCATCATGCGACCGTCGCACGTGTGTACCAGGACTACATCAAAGCCATCAATGGCGGTTAAAAAAACATGGCTGCTGACGTTCAAAGTGAAACGTCACCTTTTTTAGTTTCGGGCTTAACGTCTACCATGAACAATTGTAAGAGCTATAAGGAGTATCCCGTCCATAATCTGGGGCCACTGGCTCCAGGGAATAGAGAGATCCAGCGCCGTAAGACATACACACCACCCATGCTTCATCCGTGATTTGAGCCTATGCTCTGCTCGGACAACTAACGAAATGCCTACGTCCCCACTCGTCTCCAGGGGTGACTTGCATCACCTTTCCCGTATCGTAACGTTCGTAATGGAGGACCGTATTGGAGAAGATGACGTTGACGTTCGAAGACGGGGAACCTACGATGGTTTGTGCAAGATTAGGCTATAGCAGCCAGCACCTAAGCTACAAAGCCTTCGAGTCACCGGCCTATGAGACTGCAGTGAGTGAAAAATCAATACACGGGACCGCGGAAGACTGGAAACTGGTAGCTTGGTGTGACGAATCGAAGTTTTAATAACACGCAGACGGGAGTATGGTATGTGTATGGCACCGAACTACACCAGGCCATAGACCACAGTTGTCAAGTCGGGATGCTGTAGACTGGTGGAGGCGGTATAATGTTCTGTGGCGTGTTTATGTGGACCAGTTTTGGATCCCACATCTTAGTATACACACACACACACACACACATATATATATATATATATATATATATATGCAAAAGAATATTAACACACAAGCAACCAACTCTCATAAACAAATAACTAGGGCCTTATGACTTCCAGATGAAAAAAAGCACAGTAAAGAGAATTATAAAATGACAAAATAATATTAAATAAATTATTATAAATACACACTCAGAACCCCTGGCCCACTCTTCAGGGAAAGACATCCAGTGGCCCTGAGCATACAAATTCAGTTCAGGTTTCATGAGAATGATAAAAATCTCCAAAAAAGCAAACACAGGCGTCTACTTTAAAATTTTGTGTTATAAATTCCAATGCATTCTGTCTTCCCTACCTGAACTGTAGAATATACAAAAAAGAGTCACTGAAACTAAAAATGAACTATGAAACTCCTTACCAAAACAGTAATACTACCTGAACTGTTGTACATACGAAGAAGAACTACTGAAACTAAAAATGAACCATGAAACTCCTTACAATAATTGTGATCCCTTTAAAAAATAGCAACAGTAACTTAAATCCTTCCACTAAACCTCCCTTGACACAAATGTAAATATTCATAGAGAGTCACGGTTAAGACCCAAATCCAAGTCGGAATATCAAACTCCAGATGTGTTCAGAAAATCTCAGTGAACAAATTTAGCTGCTATTTCCTAGGTACGTTCTGAATTAATCCAATTTTAGCAATGTCGAACAAGTGTTTTTAGTGGATGTAAAGAACAGGTATTATAAGTCTCCGGGGTTATTCGGAGGGAAAAATTTTTCAAGTGTGGCCCTAAGAAGTGGTTAGTCCAAAGATATATTAGGGTGTAATGTTACAAAGTCTAATCTTGAAGGACGAGTGTAAATTGTAAGTAGATAAGAGATTACAAAAATAAAATTTACAAAATTTTAGTGTATAAGAATTATTTTTCAAAGTGGAAAAAAACTTTTTTCAGCTGTTTGGTGGTGTTATCTCTGTTATTGCAAATGCGAGTAATACGTAGAAATTGAGATATAATAGTATTTCTATGTAATGTTCTTGGAATTCTTGAAGTCCAAACACTCAGCAATTTAGGACTAAAATTAAACCTTGTTCTTTTATCAAATACATCTATTGAGAATATTCCACGCCTTAGTGTAATAGTGTAATCTGTAAGTCCCACATATATATATATATATCGTTACGTGGGCCCTTTATTTTGGGGCCCCTGGGATACGAATCCCTTTAAAAAAACAAGAACTGGTCCGAGGGATAGCTCCGAGCCTTGGATCCCTGAGAGAGATCAAGGGACTAACACTGACAAGCTCAGGATTTAGGACAACACAGGCACATTTAATTATTTACAACTATTTACAAATTATCTACAAATTATTTACACAGCTCATCTAGTTCTGGGAGCGAAGAGAGCGAGAACGCGCCCCAATAAACGCAATAGCGGTTCACAAGTTCAGATCTGCGCTCCTTAAATGGCAGTCCGCTCTGCTTAGGAACAGTTCTGCTAGATGCATGCGAGAATAATAACAGGTATAGTACTTACAGGTAGGTATCCTTCATGTGTTTCATTAATCCGTGATGGAACTGGCCAGCAATAACCAGCCTTGAGATGGCGCACGCACACACACACACACACACACACACACACACACACACACACACACACACACACACACACACACTGCTTTCGTAGTGTGCACACCAGCTTGCCGACGAGGTAGTAAGATGCAGGTTCCCGCGACAAGTCGTGGGTCCTGCCGTCGTCGGACAGAGGAGACAGAGCCGCTGAAAAATCTAGAGGGAGCTTAATTTTCTCTTTCCCTCTTTGACCAGAAGGATCGCTGGGCATCAACGATTCATCTCTTCAATTCGTTTTGTTCCTGGAACAGACCTTCTTCGCCGGATCCCAGTTGCACACTGCTCTTGGCTTCTCTTTTCCAGTGACCCCTTGACCCCCGACGCTCTTTCGAGGGTGTCAGGGATCTCTCTCAGTCGCACGCATTCCTCCTTCTCGCCTGCTGTAAACAAAACAGTTCAATGTCCTTTTAACGAGGAGTAGTGTGACTTACAGAGGCACGTTTTGGGGAGTTTCAGCTCCAAGCGACTTCAACAAACGCAAAACGGATCTTGTACAACTCAGCGCGAATACCTTATCCAATTCGACTTCGTAACAATATATACTAAGATCACCATAACCGCACAACGCTATGCAGACGCACTCGCCGACCACTTGCACCTGTTTATGGCAATCCATTTCTCACAGCAGGATGCTTTCTTGCAACAAGACGATTCCTCGGCTCACCACTCTCCTTTGGTGAAGGATTGGTTGCATCAGCATTCCAGTGAGTTCGCAACCCTCGAACGGCCCTCTCAATCTTTTTATTTGAACTCAATTCAACATCTCTGAGACGAAGTGGGGAGATGAATTAGATCCGGAAACCCACCACCAGCAACTCTCGGCGCTTTACGAATATTTGTAATACCTCGTACTGTCCATGACTTGGTGTGTTGTTGCTATTGTTCGGTGGGCTCACACTTTATTAGGTGGATGTGTTTATCGGTTGTCCTATCAGTGTGCACACAGGCAAATAAGGCATTACCTGGAACGGCACATTTCAGGCACGGAAAATGTTTCTCAACAGTTTCAAGAAAAGCACAGAGAGATCATCTGCACAATCATTTTAACACGCATAAAAAATGAGGAAAATACATTAACTTTGTTACATTATATCATGTCTAAAAGATTAAAATAAAAGTCATTGCTCTGCCCAAAATTCCATATAATCGAGGAGAATGTACTGCACGTGCTTTCAAGAAATTCTTAGAAACAAAAAGAGTTGGGTTTTTGTCTGGTAGCAAATCATACCCTTCCTTCAAAGATTCTAAAATCTTCAAGGTATTTAGGTCCTTTAGTGAAATTCATGGATGGAAAATAAAAGAATGAGCTTCTATCGTACTCCGAACCCGTTGTTCTATTGTACCAATGCGGCTTCTTACGTAACTAAGACACATTTTTGATTTTTTAAAGAAAAAAAAACTGTCAGGCATTCTGCTCCACGATAGTTCTGTTTAGCATATTGTACCACCTCATCACACAGGGCATACATTACCATTTTATCCAAGAAATCTCTCATCATTAATGTCATTTCTCCCTTGAGAAACTACGGAATCAAAAACAGCAGGAAGTTTCCATCGTCGAATGAATGTAGAAGAATATTTTCATTGTTCATGCGAATATGAAGTACCGTTAATGTGTATGTACATTATTTTTGTAACAGCCCTTTCAGAACTGCAGAGTATGATCCAGGAACTTGCTGATAAGAGTAAATAAGTGGGATTAAAATGAACTTTCAGAAAACAAAACTGATGTACAATGCTTTTACAAGAAATGAAGATTTGTCGATTGATGGAGAAAAGCTGGAGATAACCGTTACCTACATTTACCTCGGACAGCAGATATCAAGTGAGAGTCAAATTGATGTAGAAATTAATCAGCGTATAAAACTTGCTGGAGAGCTTTTGGAAGAAACAGCGCAGTTTTTAAGAGCAATATGGCATTATGTCAAAAGAAAAGTGTTTAATCAATGCATCTTACCAGTGCTTACGTACGGAGCAGAGATGTGAACTTTAACTAAAAAAAGTCATCCAAAGACCGCAGACAACTGAAAGCAGCATGGAAAGATACAGGCTTGGTGTAACCAGGAGAGATAAGAAAAATCACAACAGTGGAAGACATCATGATCAGAGTAAAATCCCCGAAATGGCAATGGGCTGGACATGTTGTCAGAAAAACGGACCACAGACGGACAACCGAAATTTTAGACTGGAAACCAAGGAATAGGAAATGACCAAGAAAAAGACCACAAGTGAGATGGGTGGATGAAATTCGAAAGCATGCCGGAGTTAATTGGAGCAGACTGGTGCAAGACAGACAGTGTTGGAAGAAACTTGGAGAGACCTTCATCCAGCAGTGGATTGATGATGACATAAATTATCATGTTATTTGAAAAATTAATTAGTTGAAACTGTTTCCTACGGCTGTAAGTCACTTAAAAATCACGCGTTTCAAACACGTTTTCTTTGTCAAATGAAATCTCTTGTAGATGTAAATTTCCTGAGCAATTGCAATTACTCTAAATGTCTTTAAAGATAAGGGTTATTGATGAACATCCAGAGCTTCCATACATCTTTTGTTGCCATCTCTGACAATAGCGAAGGTACGCTCGCTCTTAACTGCGGAAAACGTTCTATTATGAAGCCGCAGTAACGGTCTTGCAAGCACACATACAACACGCGATGGTGGAAAGTAAATGGAACGGAACTAAAGATAACCGAGCCTTGGAATCTCGGGCCCTTTCTAAAGTTGTAAAGAAAGCAATCTAAAATGCACTTCTAATCGGCGTCAGATCAGTTGCTAATGATGTGACTTCCTGAGGGAGAAAGCCTCACCAAGGATAGAAGGCAATTCCCCTTCCACGTGGGGAAACAATCGGGAAAAAAACATGGAATGAAAGAAATAAGTATCAGGAATATCGCACTCTCTGCCTCATACTCACGCGCATGTTCGACTTCGGGACATAAATCGTTTGAAAAATGGAAGGCAGTTCGTTTAAATTATGTGAGTAGTGAACTGCACATACTTCTGTGGCAGCGAAAAACAAATTGCGTACGAAATTCTGTTACTTCTCCTTCACTGATGACCAAACACAATTAAAAACGTGTAAGTGCAGAATTGTGCTGGAGGTGAATTAGAGCTTTCTGCTATTCGTACGCGAGATGCCCTGAGCGTTTTTCCTTTCATATATACAGTGTGAACAACATCACAACACTGCATTGTTTGCTGCTGGGGGTCTTGAAAATGAATGAGAAACATTGGCTACATACATGTAACACTTTTAAACATTCTTTTAAGAGACAAGAAATTTTTTAAACAATGAAATCTGAAGTTAATTACTCGCATGAAATGAAAAATATCTTTCAGGATTATCTGTGCCATTGGAAAGGTAGATTGGCTGAAAGAACACTAGGCAAGACACAAACAAAAGAAAATCAACAGTAATATTAATACTGACACGTGACTCATGGTGTCCCTATTTAATTTCGTGAAGCCACAGACAAAAGGTAAGACCGGAACGGTCGAGTTCGTACACTGAATCAGAGATCTATTAAGAAGACAATGTTACACTGGTATGTACTAGAGAGTGCGATATTTGAATAAATGGATAATTTTATCACGTTAATGCAACTTAAAAAGAAGCGAACACAATTTCGCTAAACATAGGAACTAGAATATGCATGTGCAAATTCAATTTATGTCGAATGCTTCGGAGATCGGAAAAAATAAAGTTTTCTTTCCGTTGAGAACGTGTACTGTTAGTACATTAGGTTTTACCACGAATACACGTCTACTGTGCCACAATAAACAGTCATCTTGTCTTTTAAAGCTCGTGTATTCTTATTTTTTGTATCTTTCATTTTTGTCACAAACCCGCGATTATTACTCCACACATTCCGCGTCTATCCCCAAAACTCCACTGTTCACTACCTCAGTATCGACTGCTACCTGTTCTTCATAAGAGGTCAGGGTCAAAACACCGAAACCCAAAACACCGACAGGACAAAAAACCGACACTCAAAATAGTAACACTCAAAACACCGACGCTCAAAAAACCGGTACCCAAAAGTCCAAAACTCTGGCAAGTTTTCAGCATTTTACTTTTTCTCACTTGCCAAGTTTTATTATGGCTTGTCCGAATTTTTTGTCCTGTCTGTGTTTTAGTTATTGATATTTTAGGTGTCAGTGTTTTTTGTCCTGTAGGTGTTTTGGGGGTATCGATGTTTTTTGTCCTGTAGGTGTTTTGGTGGTGTCAATGTTTTAGCAGGTACCCCTCCATAACATGAGTTAAAGCGATCATAAGACCTCTGTTATAAACACATACTGCATTGCTCTCGAAGAATCACTTGCGATCAGCTGTTG
Organism: Macrothele yani; assembly: GCA_039090855.1. Classification (NCBI taxonomy): domain Eukaryota; kingdom Metazoa; phylum Arthropoda; class Arachnida; order Araneae; family Macrothelidae; genus Macrothele; species Macrothele yani. The sequence goes on along the minus strand of CM077030.1, from coordinate 181,722,669 downwards.
GCAACGTGACTAGATCTAAGTACCCGACTTCAGCTGGACTAATGAACTTTAATGCAAACAAAACAAACTGTGGAGAAAACCCTCATTCTCGCGCTATTCAGTGGAGAGATAACAACAAAGAAAGGTTTTCTTGTTCCCAGAATAGCAAAGTCGACTTTCAACAAACACTGTTCACATAAAAATGAGTAAGCACTTAATTGCTTCTCAACTGATACCTTTGTCTTCGCACTTTGGACTAACGAATTCCCACATTCGAAATAATATTTTACGATGAAGCCGATGTATGTATCAAAAGGATTCCCCTTGGTTTTCTAATTGGATGATCTACAAAAGAAAAAGAAAGCTTTGTTTTGTGCATATTGCAAATATCGCACGAAACTTATAATGTTTTATACGATAAATCTCATACAAGAAGGATGTACTGTACAACATTTCCCAGCAAAACACAAAACTTTTCGCAGCACGTGGTGAATCATTCTGATCGCTGTATTTCCATTACACCTTTTGGGCTGTAATCGGTGAAGAACATACGTAGTTTAGCAGCTTCAACTTTCTGATAAAGCTAACCCAGTTTAATCATTATTGTTTAATTTTTTCTACATCTCATAGTATGCGCGGAAACATAAAAGGATTTGAACTAAGCACATTTTGGTATGTCGTTGACACATTCAGATTTAAATAATACTCTTTCGTTTAAATTATCTGTGCACGAACGAAATGAATTAAATTTAGCACGTCTCTTGAAAAGAAAAAAGCATGTTTATATATCACAATTATGTCCGTTCGTCCGTCCCTCCGTGAACACTACTCCTACTTGTCCTATTTGAAAAATTCCTTTTGCCTCGGGGTCTCTGAGTTGTGAGAAAGCGATGATTCATGACTTTCGGGATTCTTCCGATGCATAACTTCGCAGCTTGAGAAGTTAAAGGGAGCAAATGCAGATGTTATTGAATTTGAGGAAGCAAATGTAGATGTTATTGAATTTGAGGAAGCAAATGCAGATGTTATTGAATTTGAGGAAGCAAATGCAGATGTTATTGAATTCAAAAATGCATTTCATTTCTCATTGATTCTAAGTATCCGACTGAAACAATTCTTTATTCTTTCGATATCTTTTACCATTATGACTGCTTTGCGTACAGTTTCTTCTTTAAATAACACCCAGTTTTCTCACTAAAGAGAGCAAATTTGTACATTTTGTATTGCATTTTTCTCGATATCTTTTCTTCTAAAAGTCCGATCTGAGCAATTCTATTTTGTGGCAGGTAGCGTTTATGGTGAAGAGTATTTCGCATGAATTTTAAAAATTTTCGTATCAAACAGTTTTGCCACCAGGAGGCGTAATTTTACAGTTCTGTTAATAACATGTTTACACGCGACATCTACGCGTTTAAAACCCCGATTGAAGAAATTCTTTCTTTGGAAACTATATTATGTCCAAACGATACACAATTTCAACCCTTCCAGGGAGTACATGTATATTTTATTTTTCTCGATATTCCTTCCTTTAAAATTCCTATTTAAGAATTTTTTTTTTCGTCGGACACCACTTACTCGAGGAACTCTTTGCATATACAGGGTGCCCATAAAATCTTTCCCACATTACAAAAATTAATATTAAAAAAATCTATGTAAGTTGAAATGAAATGGTTGGCAACATAATATAGCAGCACTCGTAAAGTTTCTTTTTTTCTGTTCTTTAGGTGAGCGCTACTGTTGAATAAGACGAGCCTTTCATCGATAATCGCTTCCACGCAAGAAAAAGCGGTGTGCGTGTTGTGGTTCCATGAGACCAAATCGGCGGTTACTGCTCAGCGTCATTTCAGAAAAGAGTACCACCGGACCAAAAGAAGCATAAAAGCTTGGTATGAAAAGTTTAAAGCGACGGGTAGTGTTGGCGATATCCTCCGAGCGGACCGACCATCGGTTACACAAGAGACAGCTGCAGCTGCAGCTGTTCACCATTCGTAGTGCTTCACTGGAAACTGGGATTCCCGGTGCCACGGTTCACAAAATTTTACACAAACATCTTTATCTGTATGCTTATAAGGTACAGATCGTTCAAGCTCTTCAGTCTTATGACCGGCCACGCCGTGCTGCATTTGCTACGGAGATGTTGCAGCACTTAGCTCTTGATAGTGATTATCAGCACCGTGTCTGTTTCTCAGATGAAGCTACATTCCGCGTCTCTGGTACAGTAAATAGGTACAATGTGAGAATCTGGGGAACAGGTAATCCTCATTGTGTCATCAAACAACAGAGGGCTCGCCTGAAGGTGAACGTATGGTGCTACCTGATGCACGAGAGAGCCATCAGATCCTTCTTTTTACAGAACCCACGCTAACATGCAACGTGTATCTGGACATGCTGGAACTTTTTGTAGCACCTCAGTTGCAGTCACTCCAACCTTCGTTTTTTTTTTAACAACACGGTGCCCCACCACATTTGTCAATAATGGTTCATGAGTTCCTGAATGCCACATTTCCGGAAAGATGGATTGGCCGCGACGGTCCCATGACATGCCCACATCGATCTTCCGACATAACCCCTCTAGACTTTTTGCTGTGCGGTTATGTGAAAGACCAAGTTAACTCTAGCAGTGATACAGATGTCGTGACGTTGAAGAGCAGAATAACGAACGTCATTGGTTCTGTCTCTGCTGAGATGTTAAAGAAAACATAGTCTGAAATCGAATATCGCTTAGATGTTCACCGGGCCACAAATGTGTGGATGTGTACTTACACTAGAAAAATAAAAACTTTACTCGTGCACCATCATGGTCGTGCAATCCCTTTCTTGTACCTGTAATACATTTTTACATCATTTTTTGTAATGTGGGAAAGACTTTATGGACACCTTGTATTTTTGAATTTTTCATAATGCGCAGTTCTGCTGCTAGGCTGCATAAGTGGGCATTATTTCTTTTTGAAACTATATTTTTGCTCCTAAAAATCCGATTTAAAAAATATTTTTGTACTTTATGTCATTCGCTATGATACAGATTACGAACATTATCCACTTTAAATAATGCGCAGTTTTCCCGCTAGGGTCGTATATGTATGAAACTTTTTCTTGCTCTGCTTCTAAAAGACGTATTTGAAAAGTTTCTTTTTGTTGCATTGCTCCCACGATGAAGATCGTATATTTCCTACTTTCTCATAATGCACGGTGCTGCTAGGGGCCGTCAGTGTGAATTTCTATTTACAGGAGTATTTCTAATTCTAAAATTCCGATTAATAAAACAACAACCTTTTTTTTATTTAAGATATCCTTCAATGAAAGGAATGTTTGCGCTCATCTTCTCTTCAAAAACGCACGGTTTTTTCCCTCTAGGGAACGTAAAGTTTAGTTTCATTTTTCTCCATGTTTTCTGTTTCTAAAACACTACTTGCAAAATTCACTTTACTTCCAATATCTTCCTCTATGAGAATCATTTTGTATACAATTTATGATGTTTTTGCAACGTACACTGGTCTCCAAAATCAACATGACAAACACAAAATCATGAATAACGCAAAATCTACAGGACACAGTTCAATAACAATTGGTACGGACATACATTCATTGATAATGCCGCAATATACAACAGAAAAGGAATGCCATCAGTATTGATTTCTTCCATTCTTCTGAATGCACCCCAGAAGAATGGAAGAAATTAATACTGATAGTTCTCCATAAAAAAGGAAATGCATTTGAATGCAACAACTATAGAAGTATTGGGCTGATTAGACATCTGTGCAAAAATTTGATGATAATATTAACTGAAAGATTAAAAAGGCAGATTGAAGAACACCTGGCAGATGAACAAGCAGGCTTTCGGAAAGAACAGAGTACCATACAGCAGATATTAGCCTTAAGGGTCATTGCAGAAAAGGCACGACGAAAGAACAAAAAAAGTATTGACATGCTTTGTGGACTTCCAAAAAGCTTTTGAAAGCATTGAACAAAACATCACCTGGGCTGTGCTGGAATCACATGGCGTGGATGCCAGGATAATTCGGCTTCTGAAAGAAATAAACATGAATGCACAGGCTGCTGTCTGGATAGGAAACGGGTGTAGAGCTTGGTTTACCACCAGTAGAGGTACGAGACAAGGAGATCTACAATAATATCGCCAATCATCTTCTCTCACCTCTTGAGAGAATGTTGGACAAAATCAGGTATGAGGACACGGGAATTTCTATTGGAGGACAAAGATTCAACCACCTGTGTTTTGCAGATGACATTGTACTGATTGAAAAAGATGAAATGAAACTGGATAAAATGGTACGAGAACTAAATATAGAGGGTAAAAAATACGGACTAAAGATGAACATAAAAAAAGACAAAAACAATAGTATTTGGCGCAAAAAAGATCAGGAAAAAGATCATTCTGGGACGCAAAAAAAATGTGGAAAAATTCTCTTATCCCGGAAGTTTTATAACATATGACTTAAACAGCAAAAAAGAAGTTTTAATTAGAATTGCAAAGGCTATAACTCTGTTAAAAGCCATGGATGAAATTTGGAAGAGCAGAACAATTAGCCTCAAAACTAAGTGAAGCATTCTCGAGACATGCATTTTCAGCAGCATGCTGTATGGATGCGAGACTTGGACATTGACACAGGTATCAGAGAAAATGATACTTGCTTTTGAAAGAAAGTGCTATTGTAAAATCTGACGAATCGGATGGACCCAGAGGATAAGAAATGAAGAAGTGTACAGAAGAATACAACTAAAAGAGACCTTGTTCCAAAATATAATACAGATAAAACTAAGACTCTGGACATATCTGCAGAATAAAAACTGACAGAAAGATTATAGCACATTGGTGTTTGGCTTAATGAACGGAAGAAATGCAAGAGGATGCTCTAACCGTTTGTGAGCCGACGATATAAAAGACTGGTGCGGTGGAACTCTTCAAGAACTGAGCCACTTTGCAATGAACAGACTTCAATGAGACAATATAGTTAAAATGGCAACAGATACCTACGGGTATTGTACCCATGGTTGATGATGATAATGATGACGATCCCCGCATGAGGAGGAAGTACGTGTGTGACAGAATGACAGTCCAAAAGTGATGAAGCAAGTGGCGCGTATTTCTAGAGGAGTTTTATTACCCCGAATTGCGATACACCTCACACAACGAGCCCTCATGCTGTTTATAAGGCTATGAATGAGAGTTTGGAGCAATAAGTGCTACTCTTCTTCCAAGGCGCGTTGTAGTCTCGGGAGGTTCTGGGGTGGGGCTGCCGGCTTGCAATTGCGGTTTCCAAAGCATCGTAGACATGCTGTATCGGGTTTAGGTCCGGAAATTTTGCGGGACACTCCATCCTGTGAATATTCCCAATCTTCAGGCATTCGTCGACTAGCCAAGCCATACGGGAACGGGCATAAAAAGGAACTGGGGACAAACAGCTTTTCTGAAAAGCCGTACATGGGGCTCTAGAATGTCAGCCCTATAGCATGCAGCAGTTACGGTTCCTACTGGAAACAAGTGCAGCGGCGAGCTTCCATCCAACATGATGTCAACCCTAACCAGGATTCCTTCACTACAGTAGTGGTCAATTTCCCTAATTCTGGAAGGAATATTCCAGCTTCCCGCATATCTCCAAATGTACACACATCCAGAATCCCTTTTCAGGCTGTACACACCGCAACTTGTCATTGAAGAGAACACAGGCCCACTGATCAGAGGTCCAGAAGTAATGTTGTCGGGCCCAATACAGACGGATCCTTCTGAGCGATGCGGCGAGTTGGATACAGACCATTGCCCTTCTAGCATACAGACCTCTCTCGTGCAGTTTTCTCTGAACTGTTTGCCTCGATATCGACTTCCTGTGGCGGCGAGCTGTTAGAGAAAAGTAAAGGTCGTCTTGACTTGTGGCTTGTGGACGCCTTTGTCCCGGCCTTCTGGTTATTATTCCGGTTTCCTGGCACTACCTCCAGAGATTGAAGACCACCTGGCACGACACATTCAGCCATCTTGCGACCTCACCTTGCGATTGCTCTGTTTTCAATCTACCGGTCGCTCTCCACGGTAAAGAGTCCTCTAAGCGATGGTGCGGAGCCATTCTTTAACTAATAGTCCAACAATTGCCGCATCCCGCTCAGAACAACGTTTATCAAGGTCGCATGTCTGCCGGCTCTATGACGTATGGTTATCATTTGCATATTTTTATAGGAACCAATACAATGTTGCTTGGGTACGTCGACTTAGCGTTTCCCCTTGCAAATGTCTCTGGAAAATCTTTGCAGTCGGTAGTCTCGTTTTGGACATATTATCGAATTTTCCACGTTAATTTTGGACAGCAGTGCACATTTCCGCCACTGGTGAACTACTTCTAATTATCGGCTATAGAAATACAGTTGAAAAATTCGCTTTGTAACTGGTTTAATTCACTATGCTATACAGCAAGCTTTGCGCACTTTAAAATGAGCAATTTTTACGCAAGAGGTGTACGCCATTTAGTTTCCGCAGAATTTGTCCTTTTTTAAAAATCCGCTTTGAAATTTTATTCGTTTAGGAAGGGATTCAAAAGACGTATTCATTACAGCAGAGAATTCAGTATCATTATTTCTTGTTTTTTCATTTGCAACAATAAATATGCGTTTCTAATACTTCCATGTGATATAGTTGTGAGTTAAAATGAAGAATAGCTAGTTAAATGAGTACCTAAACTTAACGTGTTCTGTGACGTATACTCTAATATAACTTTTTTTTAGTCCTGTATCTACGTAAAGTTGGTTCGTTTTCCTTAAACACTTTCTAAACTTAACGCTACATTTCTTTCTCGAATGAATGTCTTGTGGCAACTTGAATTGAGATCAAGAGTAGAATGACGTATCAGTTCAACATAGATAAGAATGATGTTTTCAATGTATGTTAGCTCTAGACGGATGGCGTTATAGCTGGCTTTGGTCAAATGCTTTCTAGCTGGTTTTGGTCAGAGTGCTGTTTCTGGTCAGATGTATTCTGCTGTTCCACGTTAAATGGTTTTTTTTTTCATTGGAGTTTAACGATTACCATGAGTAACTCAATGGGCTAGAAGTAGTCGCCCGTCCCTAATTTAAGGTTACTGGTTCCAGGGAAGGGAAACAGCCAGGGCCGTAAGACAAACGCAACATCCACGCCTCACCGGGATTCGAACCCGGTCCCCATCTCGGACAAATGATCAGAAGCCATCGCTTAGACTATGGCGCCACCGGGGAGGCCGTCAAATGTTTTGAGTCTCTCGTTTCGAGGCTGGAGTGTGTTGGAAGTTGATTGTATATTGCTTTGAGATTATAACATTAATCTGTTATCAAATTTGATATACTTGAAGAGTGTTTCACGCTTCGAGTGATATGACTAAGTGTGCCAATCGTTAAAGTGACCAGCTTTGGATTATAATAAAGACGAAGTTTCATTAAGTTCAGACTTGCTATTTAACTGGCAATTTAGTCAAACAATGTGTAGTTAAGAACGTTTTGCGTTTACGGGAGCATCAGGTAAACACTACGGAACGTTTCAGTTACAGCAGCATCCTGAGTCACGTAATATAATGTTCTAGGGAAACACTTTTCACACATAGGTACATATAATTAATTAAAAAAGTTGTAATTTTTCCATTTTGAAGTTAGGACGACGAGGTACATCGATTTAGCAACACGCTCTCATAAATTACAATGGGATGTTTTTCCGAGACTGGCTGTACTATCGGTTTCAGGTCTTTGTACCTTGATCACCTTCGATGAGTTAAAATTTGAGGTATAGCCACGTGGAGCTTACAAGAATACCGCACAACGTATTCTCCATTTACCGCTGTTCTGTGTTTTCAGATCCGTAATGCATTGTCCAGTTGTGAAGTTTCTTTTTCTGAAACGCACACATTCATGACTGTCACGTGACATGATATTTTCTCGTGGAGGTAATAAGGAATTCATATAAAGAATCTCATAAAAAAAACTTGTCTAACTGAAATTTACTTTATTCAAACTGCGCACCTTGTTTCTACACACCCATTCTCACAAAAAAGTACAAATGCAGAACTTGTGCGTAATCTTACATACATACTCACACACATACAGTATATTGAAAGAAGTCACCGGACACCCGTTCAAAAACAAATGAACGGAACCGCTGCGTTGTTAAGATGCGTGGTACAGCTGCAAACAGTATAAAAACAAGCCTGCAGCTGACCGCGATCATATCGCACTGTGAGGTTGAGTAAAAATGTTGCGGCAGGAGAGAACTGACTTTGAGAAAGGAAAGATTATTGGGTGTTATATCATTGGGTTGTCCATAAGAGAAATCGAGAGGCGTTTAAACATACCCAAGTCAACTGTTTTGGATGTACTGAATAATTGGAAGACACATGGCGTGCCTGAAGCAACAAAACCTACCGGCAGACCAAAGAAAATCAGTGATAGAGGACGTCAAAGCCTCAGGAGAGTCGTTACAGCTAATCATCGGAGTACTACACAAGACCTCGGTGTACAGGTGAGTAAAAATTCTGGAACCTCGGTATGTACACGTACCATTCACAGAGAACTTCATTGCATGGGTTACCGTGGTTGTGCGGTTGCTCATAAGCCTTTCATCTCCACTCGGAATGCTACTCCAGGGTTCCCACTCAAAAGTAATAAAAAAATTCCCTGAGTTTTCCATGTTCTCCAGGTGGTTTTGAAAGTTTTCCAGAGTGGCATGTTGCAAAGAATTGTTACATTTCATTCCATTCCATTCATTTTTCTCACCAAAGCACACACTTGTAAATTCTTTACGTAATTTGACTTTATAAAATTACCTGCTTTTCATTAATAACAACTAACTGTGCACATTATTTTCTGTACCAAAGTTCCGTGAACTTTTGTGAATACTACCCACACGGAATTTGTAAATACATTCCTATAGAAACAGGTCATATGTAAGAAAAAATCTATCAGTTGAATAGTTTCAGTTTTTCTATAACACAATGCGCTAAGCTTAATGATGGAATGGCTCTGTTCAAAGAAACATTTTTCAAGAGAACCAACAGACAAAGGACTTTGATCCATCATTTGGTTGGTTCTTTTGTGAAGTGTTTCTTCAAGCAGGAGCCATTGTGCCTAATTGTCCCATAACAACTGCCCGCAGAAATTGAACAAAAGCTTAAAACTGGCAATTTTAAAAATTCAATTTTGCATCTTTTTTTAGAGAATAAAGGAAATACTTAATATAACTGAAAGTAAGATATACCAAATTCTAGGCAGGCAGTAATTGCAAGCAAAAGTTTGAAATATTGGAAAAATAAGTTTTTTTGGCAAAATAAAGTATCCATTGATTTTTACAAAAAAGGGGTAATTTTCCCCGAGTTTTCCCTGATTTTTACAAAAAAGGGTAATTTTCCCTGAGTTTTCCCTGATTTTTGGAACCATTTTCGAATTCCCTGAGAATTCCAGGTTTTCCCTTTTTTGAGTGGGAACGCTGTACTCGTGGTTTAGCATGGTGTAAAGAACATTTATCGTGGACCGTAGATCAATGAAAACTGGTCCTATATACTGATGAATTCAGATACACGATCCATCAGTCAGATGGCCGTGTGTGGATATGGCGGCAGCCGGGGAACGCTATTTACCACAGTGTACTGTTCCTACGGTCAAGTTTGGAGCTGGCAGTGTACTCGTGTGGGGGTGTTTTTCGTGGTATGGTCCCGGCCCATTGGTTATCGTGGATAAACCTGTTAACCAGCACGTTTACCTCGATATTCTGGACAATTATGCCCTACCAACTCTGTGGCAATATTATGGAACCGAGCCTTGTTGGTACCAGCAGGATAATGCACCGAGCGATAAAGAAAGGACTGTTATGGCGTGGTTTGAAGATAATTCCGTATGGTGTGTGGACTGTCCAACACAGAGCCCTGATCTTAATCCCATAGAGCACCTATGGGATGAATTAGAGCACCGCATAAGAAGTTTGGAACCAAGGACTGCTACGAAGCAACTGTTAGCTGCAGCATTATGTACTTAATAGAAGCGCATACCTATCGCAGTGTTCCAAAACCTTGTCGAAAGCATGTCTCGAAGGGTCAGTGCATGCATTAAGGCCAAAAGTGGACCGACATCGTATGTCAACAAATGCTATGTTGTGTTTCTCTTCTAGGTGTCCGGTGACTTTTGTCAATATAGTGTATATGCATATTTACATAATGAGTGAGTCAGAAGGGTGTTTTTCTTATTGCAGCCCTGGTGGGCAAGAATAATTTATGGTTGTAATACGGGACGCCGTTTTTAGTCCCGGATGGAGATGAGTGGTGGCTTCGTCCTACGGAGCTCTAGCTCTACCCCTTTTCTGGAAACGGAGGCCCCAAATTAGAAACAAGAAACTCCCTATAACTCCCGAAGCATGAGGGGCCGTTAATTTGGAAACAATTAAAAAAAACGATGCTTCAAAGGATGTGATTTCTGGTGATTCTATTCTAACGTAGTTCATTACATCCGATACTCTAGAGTAAAAAAATAAATAAAGTTACTACTATCGTTGGCAGGTACATACAAATTACGACAAGTCAAGTCTTTAAGGAAACTTCGTGAGAAAAGACAGAAAATTGGGAAATGTTGAAAGCATTCCAGTTTAATAAAAAGAAGGAATTAATTATTAAAAAAAAAAACGATTCGCCGAAAAACCTTAATGCCAGTTTTGAGCTTTGAATATTAATCGTTCTTATACACTTGTACATATAGAGCAGAACTTTTATATTTTTTTATTTAAACATTAAAATTACAGAAGAATTATCCGTTTTAGTCAACGCAAACTTTCATTGCTTTTAGAGAGAATTTTCTTTCTGTTTCAGTTTTTACTTACAGTACCCTCGCAATTTTAAATCTACATCCGTAAATCGCAGATTTCATCTAAACCACCAAAAGGAACCGAAATATTAAATACTGAGATTTTCCACAACGATTATACGGGAGCAATTTTTTTACAAATGAATATTACACAAGTTTTGAGTTGTTTGTTGAATTCTTAATTCTTGGCGGAGATGGCGACTGGTTCACAGCGAAGAAAAAGGTATTTTACGTCCAAATTAATCCCCTCCTCATGTCCTTCCCTCCATTACTACACCTTCGATTAAAACACATTCTAGAAAAAAAAGAAAGAAAAAAAGGAGGAAATGAAAAATGGAAGAAAAGATAATCAATGCTAAGCTTCTACAAAGCACTAAAGATTTCATAAGAAGCTTGCACATAGGCCTTCAATACAAAAAAGAAAAACCCTGTTTGCACCAAAAAAAAAAAAAAAAAAAAAAGAAGCACCCAGAAAAAATCATCCAATGAGGAGGATGAAAATGGGAATGTGCACTGTTCACTGGCGTGCAAAAATTAAGGACGAGACGGTTTTTCGAATGTAACGTCGTGCAGAAGTGCTCCACATCGACTCAAATCATACCATAAGATCCCCAAGATGTAAGAATATGGGACAAGTAAGCAAAACCGTCCAAACAAGGAATCCAAAGGATACAAAGGCACTTTTTTGAAAAGGTAGCTTCGAACACAACTGGACAGAAGACAGAAACGTCCATGTGACAGGCGGCTGCCAAGAAAATACCAGTCCTTAGTAGGGGATATGATCACCCCTGACTCTGCGTTGCAGGATTTACAATGTCTGTCCATGCTGAGGACGAGGTTGTCAAGGAGCTGTTGAGGCATCGCGGCCCATTCCTCTTGTAGCGCCAATGGCAGCTGCGGAATCGTTGCTGGCGGCTGGTGACGTGCTGCCAAGCGTCTCCCGAGAAGGTAACACGCGTGTTCGATTGAATTTAGGTTCGGGGACCTTGCGGACCAATCCATGCGTTGAATATCTTCACTCTCCAACAGCTCCGCGACAGCCACTGTACGATGAGGTGTAGCGTTGTCGTCCATGAAGAGGAACTCAGGAACCACAGTACCTCTAAACAGACGCACGTGAGGCAGGAGAACCTCGGTACAATAGCGGACACCAGTGACTGAATCTCCTTGGAAGATGTGGAGGTTAGTACGGCTACCAAGCATGATACCGCCCCAAACGAGAACTCCGCCACCTCCAAACCGGTCCCTTTCGATGATGTTGGAGGTGTGATTGCATGTTCCCTGCTCTCTCCAAATGTGTATACGTCCAGAATCTCTTGTCAGACTAAATCGGCTCTCATCCGCAAAGAGAACTCGACCCCATTGCTGATATGCTCAGTTCTTGTGTTCCCGGTACCCCAGAAACCGCCGTCTCCGATGAGCATGTGTTAATGGCCCACACCGTACTGGTCGTCGTGCAAATAAACCACCTTTGTGAAGCATCCTGGCCTCGGTAAAACGCGATAACGGACGTCCAGTTGTCTGTTGCACGTGCCTTGCGATTTCTCCCGCTGTCTGCCGTCTGTCTCTTCTCGCCTGTAGGACAATATACCGGTCGTCCGCCGCAGTGGTTGCTCGTGGACGACCACTGCTAAACTCTCTGACAGCTGTTCCTGTCGTTTGAAATGCTCTCCATGCTCGTGAAACAATGCTATGAGCGATCACGAACTCCTCGGCCACACTAATCACACTTCGACTTTCTTCCAACTTCTCAATGACGCGACCTCGGGTAAAGCCATCCAGATGTCGTCTACTGGATTGCCTGTTGGCCATATCACACGGTGGCAGCAACTCGACGTCGTTCAAACCGATGTACACCGTGCAATAGCTTTCACTGAATTTCTCAGCGTACACCGCCCGTGTGCTTTATACCCTTCCGACCCCTCCCTTACGTCATGCTGCATATATGCGCATGCCCTACCGTACCGGACCCTAGTCTATCCCCTGAGTGGCCTTTCGGTCCGTTCTGCCTGCTCGTTCCGCTGTTATGATAATTTCTCCTTTTCGTCCTTAATTTTTGCACACCAGTGTACAGGAATTGAAAAGGAAGTGATCGCAATTCCAGAGCAGTTGGCCCATTTATACGGATAAAACAGCTACAAGAGTTGGAGTGGAACAAGTCAGTACGTTGTAGCTCTATCTCTTTCTCGGATACAAGCGGTTATCCGGCGTAGCATAGACTCATACAGTTCACAAATACTGTCCTGAGGCATAGCATACCAGATGGTGCCCAAATTGCTGGCCAGCTCGCCGACATTCCGGGATGGGTGCAAGTGATCCTTCCATCATGTCTCAAACATATTGGATCATTGAGAGGTCCGGCAATCGGGATGGCTGTGGAAGGGTGTCGAAATTACGGAGGCAGACCTGGGAGAGCCATGCCGTGGGGTGCCGGGCATTATGCTATTGAAATATTACTCGGTGATTAAAATTATGTGGTGATTAAAAACTGCAGGAATGGCAACACGGCAAGTCGTAGAATGTCGTCGACGTACAGTTGAGCCGCAAGAATGGTACGGAGAACTTCCAAGGGTGTCCGGCTATCGTAGGAAATGGCTCCCCGGTCACTCACTTCCGGTGTGCGTGCCGTGTACCGTTCCACGGTAAAGGCAGAATTCGTGCGCTGGCCGGCTCGTCCCCAGATAATCGGCTCCAAGTACCAACCGTGATTCATCAGTGAATACAACACGGCGTCACTGGACACTATCCCACGCTGATCGGGCCTGACCAGAGGGCATCGCCTGGTGCCTCCTCGATTGTAGTCCCCGTGCCACAAGTCATCTAGCAACTGTCCGGATGACCACTTCCGTACCTTCAGACGACGCAACATGGCCACGAATGATTGAGAGCAACGAATTCGGTTCTGTTCGTGCGGCTTTCATAATCTTTCGATCCTCGCGTTCTTTCGTTGCCCTCAGCTGTCCACTGTTGGCGTGCCGCTGGGTTGTACCCTCCTCGATTCATTGACGCTAACAACGTCCGATTTTCACGTCGCTCAGATCCAAGGGCATAGCACTACGGCGACTTGACCAACCGGCCTCTCTGAGCCCAATTAGACGTCCTCTCTGAGCCCAATTAGACGTCCTCTCTAAAACTAGCTCAACTTCTGTGCACGGATCCGACGTCGAAGTATCCTCATAGTCCGTGGAGGTTAATGCAACCGAAATCCGCTGCAACAATTGTCCCTGTGTCAGAGCTTTTCTCTTGATATACCCTCCTCTGCGCGCGGTTTCCATGCGCTGTGGCAGGCCACTACTTTATCATTGGCAGTTATTTTTTAATAATTTGCATATTCGGCCGTGAGGTACTTGCAAGCGGTGTTTCATCAGAATTGAATGACTTTATCCGCGTGCTTCGTTCTTTTTTAAGAGGGTATTTGGCAGATAGATTTAGGCTGAATTTATCATTTTCTTTTTGCTATTACGGCTGAGTTGAATGTACGAGTAATTTGCCTATTCTTCTGAATGTAGGCCACGGATAGACTCACAGACATTCGAATGAAATGACTAGGAAGTAGACTAACTACAGGGTATGGCATTTATTCTTCTGAGGTGTTCTTCTTCCGACGATCACCAGGATTGAGCTGTAAGGAACACATAAAGAGATTAAGTTGGGCTTTTGCTTAGCTTTATGTAGCTCTATTTAGCCCACGCAACTTCCAGCCATTTAAATATAGAAGTCCAGTTCTTTTGCAAATGCACTTCATCAGTGTAGATAAACCAACTGAGCATTAAAATCTCCATTGTTGAGAAATTTTATAAAACAAAATTAGAGCAATTTAAAATTAAGCGAAAGAAATGTGTATGAAGCTAGAAGAACACGGATGAAAAGAAAAAAAAATTTGCGGTGAAAAGCATTTCTATGCTTAGATTTGTTCTTCTACAATATAAGAGAAGACGGGTTCAGGTCTTAACATCTGTTCTCACTTTTAAGAATCCTAAATTCGACCGAGGAGGACTTTATTTTGGACAACTCTGTGTTTGCGGTTCCGGCTAAGCTTGTTTCGCTCCACGAAAGTAATGATGATGGTGATGATGATGACAACTGTAGTAATTACACCCTGAAGCTGTGCCCCGACGCGTAAAAATAACAAAGGTGCAACTCCCCAGAGATTAGCAAAGACATTTTTTAAAAAATAAAATGGGCTTTCTAATGTTACTTCTCTAATCTAGAATCACAGTGATTCTTCAAAGACTAGAACGGAAGACAATCCTACCTTCCAGGACGAAAACATTACAAAAAATAATTTAGAGCTAAAGCTTGTTTGGCTTAATTATTTGGTGATTAAACCGAAATATACAATCATAAGCTGAGAATTGCGTTGCGATGGTACTTCATCGTACGAACAAACCATAAATATTATTTTGATAATTATGAATGAAATTAGTAAGAGAAGGTTGGTTCTTTTCTTTAGATCTATTTCAGTCATATATGAGTGAATCCCCAAAGAAGGCTTATCAGCTGGCCTGTGGGTTCTTCTTTATCATTCGATAAAAAATCATTAAAACTGAGCGTATTGGTTGTAGCTTGTTTAAGAGTATTCTTTTTTCTTAAAAAATATTAATTAAAATGTTCGTATTTGTTATGAAACATTTTTGGGTAGTTACAGCCCCACTGAGTTGAAATACTGTAGTGTCATGTCCGAGAGTACCTGATTCACTATATTTCTCAAACATTATATGCAACTTTTTTATATAGACGTATAGGTGTCATAATGGCAATCAGCTCTTCAATTATGTTAATGTTCTTGTTGTGGGCGGTTTAAGAACTCCATGGTCACGGGCGGCAGAAGGTAGGGGACACGGAAGTCCGGACCCCCCTGAAATTTCACGGTCCCCTTACTAGGGGGGATTCTTCCTATGAAACATTTTAAAGATTTGTCGTTCACATATGATGTAAAGTGTGTGTGTGTTTCTTTTTATGAACATTTTCTGGAGACCATCACCACTTTTCGCAGTTTCCTGAAAAACGTTTCAGGCACAACTTCGAAAATTGATTTTGCACAGAGCAGTTGGAAAGTTAACTCACCGTTGTGTTTTTCACTTTAAAGAAGATCGTAAAAGAATTCTAAAATAGCACTGGACTGGATATATTGCTAGAAGAACTGACTACAGTTAAGCAACTGAGATATTAGGGGATTTCTCCATGGGGCAGGAGAAGTCCCAGAAGCAGATCCCCTGGGAGATAGGTGGATGTAATTTCGAAAATATGCCGGAGTGACTTGGAAGAGATATGCTTATGAAGGCAGAAAGTTATAGAAGAGACCTTCATCCAGCAGTTGCTTAAGCGCTAGTTTCTGATCTTTCGTCCGAGATGGGTCCGGGTTCGAATTCCAGTGAGGCATGCCTGTTGCGTTTGTCTTATGGAGCTGGCTCTCTCCCTTCCCTGGAACCAATGGTCTTAAATCAGGAAAGGGCGACTGCTTATAACCCACTGGGTAGCTCTCGGTGGTCGTTAAACCTCCAATCCAAAAAAAAAAAAAAAAAAAAAAAAAAAAAATGTTGACGATGATTTGTACGAGTACTGGCATACGTGTTTTATTCTCTCTTTTGATTTTTATTGTTCTAACTCTCGGAGAAGTTGGTCCTCCCTGAAATTATTGAGTTCCGCCGTCCATGTACATTTAAACTGAGAGGCCAGTTCATTAGCTACGCCTGTCCTCTTCATATAAATGGCTTATTGCAACACGTTAGATGACACGTGATTGCAGTGTGCATTAAAAATCCGGAAGACTAGCTCGTCGATCATCAGTTAGTGTTCGATTGAGGGTCGCAATGGGCAAAACGAGTGATCTGAACGACTTTGAACGAGGCATGATGGTTGGCTTCAGGTGTACCGATGTAAGCATCTCCCAAGCGGCCTTCTCCCCCGGGGTTTTCACTCACAGCAGTAGCAAGGTTTTATCGTGAATGTTGCGACGCACAGGAAACTTCCAGCAATCCGCGATCTTGTGTACGAAATCAGCTGGTGGATCAGGGAGGGGGTCAAATCATTGCAGAATTCAGCACTGGTGTGCCGAGGGTCATCTCCGGATGAACCACTTGTCGGACCATGTCGCGAATGGGCAATGGCACGTGACTACCATGTGGCCAGTCTTCTTGGACCCTTCCGATCCACCAGCTCTTTTCATCCACAGGATCTCCGATTGCTGGAAGTTTTTTGCCTGTCGCAGCATTCACAGTAAACCTTTGCTGCGGTTGTTAATAGTTTGGCAGCAGTTTGGGAGATGCTCGAACTGAATTGAGCATCTCCCAAACTACTGGGGCGGGGCTCCAACAATAACGCCATGTTCAAAGTAGCTCAGATCACTAGTTTTGCCCATTCAGACCCTCCATAGGACACCAACTGATGATCGATGAGCTGTGAGGCTTGATTTGTGCCTCACATCATGCTCAAGTGCTGTCTTATGCTCTTAAGTGAGCCATTTATATAACGGGAGATTGGGCGTACCTAATTCATTGACATCTCAGTGTAAGGATAGCAGTCGCCCAACCATAAATGGCACCACTGATTTCAAAAACAGACATAACCAGGAACAAACGCACCCATTCCTCAAACGCGTTACCTGCAAAAGCAAAACGGAAACTGGCAAAACTTGCAGAGAGATTTTTTTATGGGGTTTAATCTTAATCTTTATTTGTCCTGGTTATCACACATAGGCACTCTTGATGCACAATACATACATATATATTTCATGGTGTGACACAAAGTATAAAAATAAATATTTTCAGTTACAACCTCAAAGTACATAGCTAACATTTAATACAGAATCCCATTTTATCAAGATAACCGAGAGAGCCAGTGAAGAAAGACAAACACAACATCCATGCCTCACAGAATTCGAACCCAGACCCTTCTCGGACGAACGGTCATAAGCCAGCGCTTAGACCACGTCACCACCGGGGCGGCTGCCCCTACAATGCACGTGCATTTATTCCGAGCAGAGATAATGCCAACAAATTGATTAGAATTCCCATGAAGTGTCTACTGAATGTTTCACATCTTTCCCCTTTTTTGTCTTTTGTACAGTCTTCAAAGTTAGCTATATCATTTCCATGTCGGTAAAAAACTACAGGGTAAGATATGCTTCAAATGTGCAAATAAATAACGTATTTGATTTTTTGTTTTTGAAGCACGGATATTTTTAAGTTAATATTCAATTGCTAAATTATACGATTCTTACATTTTTATTGGTATTACAAATATGACAGAAAGATAGAAAATAATTTAAATAAATAGGGGTTTTATTCTTGCAGATTCACCACCTATGTCTCAGAGAAATTTTCCTCCTTCCTTTTGGAATTGTAATTATCAGGGTAGTGCAAGCGGACTGAGCGGTTTAAGTTCGATGGCCAGCAGCGCTCATAGCGAGATGCCCTATCCTACGGAAGCCTACCATCCGGGAACTCTGCACACGATTCACCAGGGAGACCCTTGGCACTACACGTTATCACCGCACGCACAAGCCACCGGACCCTACACGCATCGGCCTGCTGTTCACGACCTTTCATACTCCGGTAAGTGATTTGCATTTTGCAGTGTAAGAAAACGACATGTCAGTAGTAAAATAGGGTCTTATGTTTCCAAAAAGAAAGTTTAAATCAAAGTATATCACGATATCATTCCCAAAGACGCTAGAGCAGCAGCAATCAATGAAAAACAGAGGAAGATGGCGATAGATGGACTATACTCGGGAATGACAACATGTAGAAAGCAGTGGACGACGGCAGTCGATAGAAAGCAGTGGACGACGGCAGTCGATAGAAAGCAGTGACTGGATGACAGTCATTCAGTCGATTGTAATCTGCCAAAAGCAAAGAAGGCAGAAAATCGATAGAAAGCAAATTGGAAGTTGATACGCCGTCATAAGTCACATGACGAAATGAAACCAAAAGCTACATAAACAACATAAGAAGTTTTGTGCGCCATTAAACAGCGTTTTTAAAATAAGCATTAACGGAAGCTCTCGCACTCTATAGTGCAAGCATTGGAAATTAAACACTATTCCATATTTAACCTCTAAAAATGCATGCCCAAAGCGTATGAAAAAATGCTTCACTTAAGAGATATTATACACTAGAAACTAAGTCAGATGTAACACCGAAGCTGTGAAATACCTGAGGAAAGTATTTCTCTTCGTAGGGCTATTGATAAAAATTGCTTTGTTTTCTTTCTACAAAAACAAATTTTCCAAGTTTTTCGAGGAAATGCTCCTTTTACAAAGTCACAGTATTTTATGAGGACGCTACATCTGTGTGTTCGTGATCGTTGTAATACTAACGCATTTTCTCTCAGAAAGCAGTGGATTCATTTGCTTTGCATTTCTTCGTTGGCTATCTAAATACTAATAGATCGAGGAACAATCTTTAATTTGGTTAGGAAAACTACTCTAGTAAAAGATTTTTGGATTACAGTTTCTTAAACATCATCCTTTCCAGGAAAACCTGGGACTAACAATATCTTCGACAGCAGCTTAATAAAGATATAGCCGTTGCAAAAATGAACCTGGTATCAAAAATATTATAAAATTGCAATCGTTATAATACTGAATTGCCAAGGAACGGTCATTGAAATATCACTCAAACGACATAACCATTACAGAGCCGAATCGGGCACGAAAGAAGTACCTCGTACAACACTTTGACAATATAACAACTTCAGAAGAAAATTGAACATCAAAAGCGCCTGTTAGGAAAAGGTGTAAGAATAAATAAAATTGCTACTGCGCCATCTGACTTAGCGGACCACATTATCATAATTGCTTTAAGTCACACGTTCGGGGATGTTTAAGAAATCCGAAAAGCTAATGTGCCCTGTACCTGAAATTCCATTTACTCAACAGTAATTTGCAAAAGTTTAAGACCACCTTTTGGTATTAGGAGATTTCTGCCGATTGCGTCAGCTACTGTCTGTATTACTCAACTTCCTATCGGTGTTGCATCATCCTACAGCGGTAGCTGTTGATAGAGTTCGGGGAAGCGTGTGAGTATCAGTTTGCTTCTGATTTTTGTGCTGAGAGGCTTTGTACGTATTTTCTATATAGCGAAAAATGGGCAAAAAAGCGTGATTAAGTGTTACTCAGAGGGCACAAGTAGTGACTTTATATCATGAAGGATACTCCCAACGTGACATAAGCAGAAAAGTGAATGTAAGCAAGACTGCTATTCATAATGCGGTCATGAAATACCGAGATGCAGGTGAATTTAGCTACCGAAAGAGAAGTGGACGTCCAAGGAAAACAACCACATGTGATGAAAATATCATAAGGCGAATAGTTATGCGTTCTCCGAGGAGTTCGTGCAAGAAAATCAAGGACTTATTTATTGATCTGATATTATTGTGTTGTATATTATTGGGTTGTCGGAAAAGTCATGACGTATTTTAGCCATGTTTTGCAAAGGTCATTTATTGATAGAAAGAACAAAGATCAATTAATGATATAATGTCTGTTTTGTTCGATAACCTTTTTCCATCTTTTAGTGAACTGCAGAATGCCTCGTTCATAGAAGGACCTGTCTTTCGTGGCGAAAAACTGTACAAGGTGCTGATTTACAACCTCATCTGAATTAAACGTTATACCACGCAAGGACTGTTAAAGAGATCGAAACAAGTGGAAGTCTGACGGCGCAAGATCCGGCAAGTATGTTGGGTGTGGCAACACATCCCACCCAAGCTCCAAAAAGTTTTGGCGGGTGATCAAACTTGTGTGTGGTCTCACGTTGTCGTGATGGAACACAACACCTTTACGATGAACGAGCTCTGGGAGTTTCTGGATGATGGATTCGTTCAAACTGTCCAATTGCCGACAGTACAAATTCAAATTGATTGTTTGGTTCCGTGGTAGAAGCTCGAAAAACACGACACCTTTAAAATCCCACCACACTGAGACCAGAACCTTCCGCTGATGAATGTCTGCTTTGGATGTCGTTTGAGGCAAAGCAGCACGTCGGGACCAAGACCGTTTGCGCAGCACATCCACTATTCGTCACTAGTTATCAGTCGCTTCAGAAAAGGATCGTTTTCCTCACGTTTAATGAGCATATCGCAGATGTTTATACGCGCCGTCAATTGAGCTTCTTTGAGTTCATGAGGAACCCACACATAGAGCTTGCTTACGTATTCCAGCTTCTTCAGGCGGTCGTGAACGCTTGAATGATGGATGTGCAATGTGTCTGTAATCTCTCGTGTCGTGTAACGTTGGTTTGACTCGATCAATGCCTTGATTTGGTCGTCATCAACCTCGGTGGGCCTTCCGGACCGAGGAGCATCGTCGAGGTCAAAATCACCAGCACGGAATTTTTCGAACCACCGCTGGCACTGACGTTGTTGTAGAGCATTATCACCGTACACTTAACGCAACTTTTCACAAGCTTGACGCGCGTTCTTCTCTTTACGGAAGTAAAACAGTAAAATATGGCGAAAATGCACAGTTTGGTCTTCCATCTTCAACTTGATGTCAAATCTCCGCAAATCAACCAAATCGCTCACTATTCCTTATAGACTGCAGCTAGAACTGGCACCTGTCAAATGCCATAGCGATAACAGAGCCGCGCATGCCTCTAATACTTCCAAAACCGCCCAACCGCCATCGAGTGCCAAAATACGTCATGACTTTTCCGACAACCCAATAGTATCAGCAGTGTTTCTCGACGTCTTAGCAAAGTTTTGGATTAAAGTCTTATAAACCTGCACATAAGCTTAGAGTAACCTCTGCCATGAAAAAGAAAAGATTCCAGTTTGCAAAGCGTCATCAATCGTGGACTGCTGAAAATTTGAGCCAAGTTCTTTTTTCCGATGAATCAACTGTGCGTCAATTTGAATCACGTGAAACACATGTTCGACGACCAGAAGGCAAAATGTTTGATGAAAAACGCATCGTTAGCACCGTGAGACATCCGCCTAATCCCATGATAGGGGGTGCTATGTCAGCATCCGGGACTGTTTCATTATCCTTTTTGCCGACAGGGGCTACCATGACTGGTCTTTATGTGGAAATGTTACGTGAGAAGCTGTTAACTCATATGCAAGTGCACAGATGCACAATCTTTATGCATGATGGTGCTCCATGCCACAGATCAAAGACAGTAAAGGACTATCTGCAGAGGAAAAACATAGCTGTGCTTGACTGGCCCGGTAATAGTCCGACCTTAATCTCATCGAAAATTTGTTGACCATTTTAAAGACAAAGTAGCAGAAAAACAGCCATCAAATTCCGAAGCTTTTATTGAAGCGATAAAGTACGTGTGGTGCAAAGACATTTCAAGGGACTACTGCAAATATTGAGAGTATGCCACATCGTATTCTGTCCGTTATAAAAAACAAAGGTGGCCACACAAAGTACTGATTTCGGTCTTTTTGTGTTCTAAAGAATGTAAGTCTTCATCTTTGGTATCATTTTTTCACATATCTCTTACTAGTAATCAGTTGTTTCTTTGAGAATCTTAATTTTCAATAAATTGGCAGGTGGTCTTAAACTTTTGCAAATGACTGTACAGCAAGGCTGGAATTGAGTGAATCTCAGAAACAGTTTGTCCTGACTGTGATTCACTTTATGTTTGCATTCAGAGCATATGATTTTTTACTTTATCATCATTATTTTTATTACTCCTTCTGTTCACAGTGATTCAATGGTACATCAGTGGTTCTATCCAACAGTCTAACAATCAGCAAGAAATCTCCGCAGATCATTGGCAAGTTCCAAGTAGTGCCACTTTTTGCAACTGTGTTGCTGTTAGCCTGTCAGCTCCTTTGTCTTCAAGATGCTTCATCATTATTTTTTTATTTTTTGGAATTACTCCTAATGCACAACGACTGCTGGAACAACTGTTGCTCTTTCTTCAAGAGGCATTGAAACCTCGATACATTGTGATCTTTTCAAATTCTTTTCTTCAACTTTACATTTCCCAGCGACGGCCAAGTCTATTATTATAACTTTCTCCTTTTCAACCACTGTAAAATCAGATATATAACGACCTAATTGTTTCGGTTGTTTGTGATTTGCATTCCCATAAAGTATTACCATCAGCATTTTCCACAATTTGTTTTTCAGTTTTTTGCTCCGCCAGTTTCTTGCTGATGGTAAAACATTCTTTTATTTTTCATATACGCCAGTGCAGCATATAGCAGCAACTTTGTTGTTACGTTTCTTGCCTATCTCACTGCATGAATTAGTTGTTTGGCCTATCGTTTTGTCTTTTCTTCGCATTCGCTGTCACTAGTAGCCCTTTCTATAGTTGCTTTCATGACATTAGTTTGTAGTGCTTGTTCTTGTGTGACAAAAATCAGGCCTGTTTCATTCTTCAGAAATCCATTTTTTTAGTTCCCAGTTGTTTTTCTTGACTACTTTGCCAACTGTGTCTTTCATGTATTAATCATGTGGTCGTTTGTTGTGCCGTGCATTAATTCGATTTTTTAAGGTTTCGTTTTAGTAGTTATTTTTCGTTTTTCATTCTTTAGATAATGCCTTGGTCACATACATCAGTCAAGCTGTTTTTTTTTTATGCTCTTGATGTAATCATTCAAAGCACATTTTCTGCTGCTGTTTATTTGGCCGGTAACAATGATCGTTCAGCATTTTTGTCCGATGCATAAGTGCGATCAATATAACTTCGGGGATGTGGGAACGTGCCTGCCTCATCTAAAGTTTCGAGTTTTTCCATTTAAAGTACTTAGTTCATCTTTTGTCTAAT
Organism: Macrothele yani; assembly: GCA_039090855.1. Classification (NCBI taxonomy): domain Eukaryota; kingdom Metazoa; phylum Arthropoda; class Arachnida; order Araneae; family Macrothelidae; genus Macrothele; species Macrothele yani. Next base: position 181,699,150 of record CM077030.1, on the reverse strand, counting down.
ATAATGTTCCAGCTGTATATAAAACTACTAGTATAGCCTACATGTCTATTGCACTAATAGTATTTGCGTCATTGACTTCAGATTTCAGAATTTTTCTAGCGCTTTTAATGCATCAGCGGTTTTGATTCTCATTGTTTTATATTAGATGTCTTCTACCTGAAGAATTCCTTCAAGTTTTCAATTTTCTTCATTGCTGCTTCATTATTATTGTTGTTGTTATTGTTGGCTATTGTTGTCGCCGACTTTCTTTCTCAGAGCCGGTGAGCAAAAGGTGGAGATATTCATCTGAAGCCTGGAAATTCAGAAAGTTTCTAGTGATATGGCAGGTTTGTAGAATGACTGCCTTTTGGATTTGATGAAGCAGTCTCTATGGCAATCCTAATTCCTCAAGGTTTTTCAGAAAGTTATTCGGCACCACTGAGGTTGCCGAAATGGCAACTGGTACGATCTGTGTTGTGCTTTGTTTCCAGATCCTCTAGATTTCCATTTGCAGATTCTCATGTTTCAAGGTTTTCTCAGATGTTGATCTTTGGATGTTTTCTGTAAGTGGAACGGCTACATCTGCGTGTCAGTTGTGTCTCCATTTTCTTTTATTTATATACAGTTTCAATGTCAGGTCGATAGTGGTCAATGGTCTTGTCTGTAATGATAAGCTTGCCATAGTGCATTATATAATTTTGATTTTCAAGAATAGGTTACGGCTAGTACGTGTAATAAGACGGAGGGTTAGAGGCCGTATCTATCGCTAAGCTCTTGATGTAAGATCTTAGCTACCTAGTTTTTCCCAGAGCATTATGGAATTTTGAGTTTCAAGAATAGATTCCTGTTGGTACGTGTAATAAGATGGAGTATAGCCTTGGGTTAAAGGCCGTCTCTATCGCTAAGCTCTTGATGCAAGATCTTAGCTACATAGTCGTGTCTGTTATGGTAACTAGACGAAACATGCAAGAAGAGAGTACCGGCTAAAATGTGTTCTAAGGTTTCATTGGCTTTTCTACATATTCTGCATCACATGAAAATTTCCTGATATGTTTCCTGTAGTTCTGGGTTGCTACAACGTGATCGTCAATCCCAATAAAGAATCCTTTGGTATCTGGGTAAAGCTGACCTTTTCTTAATCGTTGTAGTGAGGAGGTTTTATCAATGTTTTCCATATCTAAGGAATTTGGATATTTATCGCGAAAATTTTCACTTTTCCAACTTTGCAGTGGATATCTGAATTTATAATGAATTAGCTTTATTTGCTTTCCGCTAAGCTAATTATTATGAATGATTCTCTTCCTACCAGCTAGCTAATGATATACTTGTACTAAGCTTCAAAATGATGAATTCAAAAAGGTGTTGTTACTAGTTAATTACGAACTTAAACAAAGTCTCAACGCTGGTTATTTATAGGAATCAATAAATGTTATAAACCTAACAGCCAGACAGAGGTCTGACAAAAAAACTATGAATTGAGAAAGACTGAACTTACTGAAAACTTCTTTATTTATAGGACTCTTGGTCAACTAAGGCACACACAACACTTGTAGAACAATAATGAATAATCACTCCTCGTATTATAAACGCTCTCTCTTAACAACCACAAGCTCTCCTCATAACAACACAAAAGCTCTCGATGAACGCGCCTATATACGAGCTACCACCACGTCATGACTTACACTCATTGCCAGATCTCATTCAGCGGGTGAAATAATATTTCGTTCAGTAGGAAGATAATTTACATAGTAAAATAAAATAACCAGAGATAGTAAAATCAAAAGGAAAGTGAATATAGAGTATACGTTACAAATTGTTTTCTGATTGAGGAAGGAGCTCAGTAATATTCTGGTTAGGTGGGGTAAAGCCTTCGTCAGCTGCAGCCACCACTGTAGTGATGACATGTTTTCCCCTTAAGAAGTATTGTTTGAGTTGTCCTCTTGTCTCCTCCTCCTTTTCTTTTCAGGCATAGTCTTTGAACTAACGATTTTGAATGATAGCTTCCGTATTTAGTTACAGTTTTCTAGTGAGTCTGTCAAGTTCCTGTAGATCAGTATTGGTCCATTTAAGGATCTCAAAAGAGCACATTTACATAAAAATTGCCGTGGAGCTGACAACAATGATTTTATTTTCGGAATATAATTTAGTGTTCATAATTGTTTTAGGCGATTGGTGTATTTTGTAGTAAATCCCTCTTTAAGTGTGCTGTGATTCAACATTGTGTCTTCCTCTATTCCTAGTAACCTATAAGTTTGACCACCTTCAAGGTTGTTGTCAATCAATCGATTTTCTGAGGGTGGAATTTTAAGACATTTTTCCACTCTTGATATTCAGTATATCGCGCATTTGTCAAGGATATATTCCATATATTAATCATCAATGATAATTTTTTTTTGTGTTGATTAGGCTGTCAAGTTGCTTTTTTCTGCTGGTGTGTAGCTTTTCGTTGTTTATGCATAAGAAATGGGCAACTTTGCTTTGATGCACTTTATATTAATACGGCAGGCACCTGGATTTTGATTCAGCAAACTGGAAAGAGGGTTTCAAGGGAGGCAAAATTAGAGTGGGCTTAGTAAGTCTCATTGAAAAATGTCACGACTGATAGCAATATCTTCAATTTTCATTTTATTAAGTACAACATTTGTCTTCCAGTTTTTCATCAGAAATTGAAGGAGTTTAATAATTTTAGGGTGCATTTTGTGCATATTCAAAACTTTAAGAAGCCAATCACGTGATGCAGAATCGAGTGCTTTTCTATAGTAAATTTAGCAGATGGAAGATTCTTTGACTTCGTTTGTTCGTGATTCAGAATTACTTATCCATTATTAGTTGTTCTTCGCATTCAAAACATCTTTTAATGAAGCTTTTCTGTTTCCATGACAACACTTCATTGTTTTCGCAATGATCGTAAATCTTATTTGCAAGGACAGAGTTAAAAACTTACAAATACTTGGTAGGCAGATGACTGGTCGATAGGTCTGCGGTTTTATCCTCTCCTTCGTAAAGTTGAATAGTTGTGCCAGTAGTAAAGAATTTAGGCATTGCATTTGGGTCTATGAGTGCTTCGTTAAAAAAATGGTGTACCGACATAAACTTTTTCCACCAGTATGCATGTACATAGTCTGCTTCTGGGGCCGACCAGTTTTTTGAGTGTTTTATTGTACTGAATATTTCATCATAATTTAATGCATCAAAACACATGTCTTGGTATTTTACTGACTCCTGCTCAGTAGTTTTAGCCCTTATGCGTTGTGTATGTTTGTATCCCTTCGAATCCATAATCTACACCAGTACTTTTCTTCATTTTCTTTTGCTGGTGTCAAGAGTACGTTGATATTATGATATATCTTTATATTTTTAGATTGCTATAGAACTCTTTTTGATTGGAAAAGAATTTTTCAGTTTTTGTTTGTTTGTTTTTTGTTTTTTCGTCTTGTTATAGCCTCATTTTACCTTCTGGGTCCATATCCTTTTGCTTTAAGGGTCTGTTTCAGTTCATCCACATACACTCTCAGTTTGCTCTCATATGTTTCAGCGTATTTTGTCAACTTGATTTTCCTAATATATGTGGTGAGTTTTGGATAATTTCTATTTCTTAAGTGCTCTGTAATTTTCCCTGTATTTGTGCAGAGACTTTTAGGTGTTCAGCTTAAACGTATCTTTCATATTGGTTCTTTTTTTTTTTTCGGGTTTTGTTTATGCTTTATTTTTTCAGGTAGGTACAGAGTTTTCCGATCAAGTTGGGTTACAGCAGCTGCTGCACAGTAAACTAATAAATGCATGTGTTCAATGTTAGTTTTATCTATTAGGCTATCATGTATAAATTTGTTCAGTGTGTCAATAAGCAGGTGTGTGTTTTCATTTTCTTTTAGTTTCACTGATGGACCACAGTAGGCTAATTTATTATTATTATTATTATTATTATTATTATTATTATTATTATTTTCTTTATTAGAAATATACGAATCACAGCCTCTGACAAACAAAATAAACAGCAAATTATCATTGACTGGTATTGTTGAACTGATACGAGTTTACACCGGAGACCTGGGTATCAGTCAAGAATCGGCGTAAAATATATGATGTCCCAAGTAAAGCTGTCTTCTGCTGTTCTGTAGGTGGCATATCAGAAAGCTGCAATTTTTCAAAATGATTCATAAAATTTTTTGACATTGTTCCAAGTGCCCCGATGACAATGGGGACTACCGTTGTGTGTTTAGTCCATAACCGGGTAACTTCTATGGCCAGGTCTCTATATTTAGTCATTTTTTCCAATTCTTTTTCATTGACTCTGGCATCTCCAGGGATCGCTATATCAATTAGCCAGACTTTCCGATTTTCTGTGACTGTTATGTCTGGTGTATTATGTTCTATGTGTCGATCGGTTTGAATTCTGAAATCCCACAAGATCTTGACTTCATTATTTTCTATGACTTTCTCAGCCTTGTGTTCCCATGAGTTTTTCGATGCTGGCAGATTGTGCTTTCTGCACAATGACCAATGAATCAATTGTGCAACCCTGTCATGTCTAACTTTGTAGTCTGTCAGTGCAATTTTGCTACATTCACATATTAGATGAGACACAGTTTCATCTTTTTCTTGACAAAATCGACACTTTGTATTATCACTGACTTTCTGGATTTTAGCCTTCATAACATTTATTTGCAATGCCTGTTCTTGTGCAGCAAAAATCAGACCTTCTGTTTGTTTCTTGATGGAACCCGCTTTCAGCCATGCCCAAGTCAAGTTGTTGTCACTTTTCCCATCAATATTTTTTAGAAATTGTCCATGCAGTGGATTGTTCTTCCAGCCGTCTAATCTGCTTTCAAACTGTTTCCTCTTGTATTCAGCCTTGTTTTCTGTTCTTTTAAAGACATTTTCATTATTCACTGCCTGAAGTAGCTTTTCTCTGCTTCTGTTGACGTAATCATTCAGGCTTCTTTCTTCTTCCTCTACTACCTGTTGTACTTGTAGTAGCCCTCTGCCTCCAATCTTCCGAGGTAAATACATTATTATTATTATTATTATTATTATTATCGCTAGTGTGCGTTCGCCCAGGGTATTTAATTCAGTTTTATCATAGGAACGATTTCTTTACGGCTGGTAATGATTTTAGTATTCTAAACGTATCTTCTTATGAACAATAAGATCCCAATGAGCAAGAAAAATACATGAATTCGGCACATGCGTCATTTTCACCAATGTCTACCTGAAATTCTCACGGATAAAATTTGGATCTTCAAAACTCTTTTGAATCGCATCCTTCGAGATGATGTTGAAAATTTGCACACCACTGCCGAACCTGATCTTTTCCAGAAACTTTTTTTTTTATTTTGGCAAGTATTAATTTCGTATCTACTTTTTCTTCAGAGTGCGTTTCGGCTATGCATTTGGGTTCTCCTAAAAGGCTAACGTTAAATGGCAAACTTGCTTTGATGAATTCAGAAACGTTTGTGTGTGTGTGTGTGTGTGTGTCCACGTGCATGCTTGCGTGCGTGTGTGTTTTCGTTTTAGGGCTGCCATACTGCCCACAAATTCCAAACCACAGCGTTTAAAGCTATGTCTTCACTTTCACGTGAAATGAAAATTGTGAATTGAGGTACTTGTTATAATGCAAATTTTTAGTACACAATGCTTAATATTTTGTGACATAACTTGTGAAACACGAAGTACTGATTGTTCATTTTGCCTGATGCTTCCGTTTTCCTGGCAGAGAGGAGAATGAACTTTGAATTTTAGAGAGGAGAATGAACTTTGAATTTTGGAACGCGCACTTGCTTCGCATTGTCAATACTCGTTTCGTTGGTGCTTCAGATTCATGATGAGGAACGAAATTCTTAATTGAAGGGTCAGTTTCAAAATTAGAAAGCATCTTCGACAGTCATTAACATATTTGTTTTTCAAGTAAAAAGTAATGTAAAAGCAGAAACCTTTTTGAAGTGATTTCACAATATTTAGTGTGCAGTAGAATAACAACCAGTGTTTTGGTCACAGGCCTGCTCAAGTCACTAATAACAGGACATAGAAAACTTTCCATTAGCTCCGAAGTACCAGATTATGAGACAACATTACTATGACTGATTTACAAAGACACATCTCACCTGTTTCACCATAAAGAAACTAAAATGTTTGTCCTTGAAAGAAAAGCGACATCTGAAGAAATGTTTAAAAAATGCTTTGCTGTATATATCCATATCGTTTGAATAAATACTGTTTTGAAATACATTTTGTAACAGAAAGATCAATCTTTCCATGCGGAAGCTACACTAGTTCTCTCTCAAAGTAACACTGCATTTGGAAATTTTTCTTTTGCATTTTAAAAAAGTGCCCAGTCCCCAGGAATTTCTTTTTCTGGGTAATCCACCACTATGAGCAGCTCTTAGGACTATGGGCAGTCGCCTGTCCCTGATTTTGGGCTACTTATTCGGGGGAGGAGGAGGGAAAGCATCGCCAAGAGGAAGGTCCATCTGTGGCTAGGGTCCAAAGCGACTATCCAAAATCCAGCTCCTCTGACCGCTCGGCCACCTGAGAATTTTGCATTAGATGAGTAATCGGACATTCAGTGAAATGATAAATTCAACAGGCGGAACAAATCTCCCCGTCCATCCAAATAACTGCAAAAACAGCCGCACTCAGTGGCAACAAAGATGTGTACAGAATTGTATAATCTTTCATATTCAGAATCTTTGATGCTTACCATTTCATTTAAAGAAACGTGATTTAAAGAACTCACTGATAAATAAGGAGTAAAGAAAGGGAACTGATAATAATCAGTCCAATATTTCATCGTTGTTGTGACATTTCTTGTTTTTGATTGAAGGTTCAAATACCACCATGAGCAACTCGATGGGCTATAAGCAGTCGTCCGTTCCTAATTTAGGGTCGGTGGTTCCAGTAATGGGAGAGAGCCAGTGCTGTAAGACAAACACAACATTCATGCCTCACCGGAATTGAACCCGGACCCCTCTGGGACGAATGGTCAGAAGCCAGTGCTTAGAACACTACGTCGCAGGGGTGGCTGTGATATTTAAATTTGTGACTCATGCATACTATTTCGCATCACTACAAAGTCTTGCCTAGCTGCAATCTAATAATTTCTTTCATGTTGTCGCAGCAGGCGCGTTTTCTTTTAAAAACTCTTAGTTCCACGCTACTCGATCTTAAATAGTGCGTGTCTGTTCTGAAGCTGAACACTTGAACATAATCATTACATTGGAAACGCAAAAGACAGAGAGGAAGAGGAAAAACAAGAGGAATCAAGCAAATTCTTACTATCATACTAAAGTAATGTATATCGTAGAAGTCTTGTCTTACTTCTACGTTAATTTAAAACAGCAACATACTAAGGAATAGTTACTAAATGAAAGAAACCTTAGTGGCCAGACGAAACATGTAAACAACAGAAGTCAAACTTACGGAAAAGGTGCTTTATGCAGGATGTAGCAAACACATCGTAGCATAGCATATTGCACCAAACTCCCCACACACCACACAACGCTCTTTTCAATAATGCTCCTTTCAATAATCAGTTTACAACCCAACGCTCGTCAAGCAACAGATTAGTCGTCGTTTTTATCTCTTGTTCTTATCAAAACTCAGGCATACGTCACGTTCATTCAACCTCAATTATGTTGCCAAACGTATTCGTTTGAGAGAAAGATATCACGTTAAGAGTGAAGAATAACAGAATAAACTCAAGATTTACATAGGGAAAGAAACTGAAAAGGAAAGTTAATTTAGAATATACGTCACAAATGGGTGTGTAGTTTAATAGTGTAAGGTCAAAAAAGCTCACGCACACTGTGTGACAACTTTGTTATATGCCCTGCGTAATATGTCAATGGAAAAAAAACTGAGAGGGAGCGTATAGTTATCGAAATAACAGCTACTGTAAGAATGGTAAACCAGACGAAACCAACGTAAAAAGCTGAAATTTATTATCACTTCTTCATTTCATTTCGAGAACATAGTAACAAGTGTAATATAACAGCCCTCTGTATTACAAATTACCAAAATTTCATTAAGAATTATTAAACACAGCAAAGTCATTGTTTTTAGGAATTCAGCAGCGTGGATACATACTTTTTATTATGAGTTTTATTTGAAATACGTCATAAATTCCGTAGCATGTCCAACACGTTCTGAACAGGTTGGGGATTTGATAAATAATAGATATCGGCTCTTGAAATTGATTACATACAACTCCATTTCCCTTAAGACGTGAACTCTAATATAACTTTCATTTTTAGTTTCTTTTTATGTAAATTTGAGTTCATTCTCTTTCAGCGTTTTCAACCTTAACGTTATATCTTCTCGCTCGCGGAATGATGTTGGCATCAATCTTGAAGTCAGAGAGCGTGACGTATGCATATTGACAGATAAGAACGAGAGAGATATAGATAGTACAACTATACTAGTTATCGGAATTTATTGACGTAGATAAAATCAAGATTTCTAAGCTTCCGCACATCAACCTGATGGCTTTTTTTTTTATGCCGCGGCTACGCTATCTGGGCTCTATTCCTTACGTACCAAATGTTTCCTATTAACTCAAGAACATACTCAGAAAGATGAACCTTGGTGTCGGCAAAAGATCTCCGACATCTTTATATGCCATGCTTAAGCAAAATACTGACGAGCTCCCACTTTTCAAAGAAGCAGGTGTTTATGTCATCCCTCTACAATATCCGGATGGTTCCAAGCGATGCTACATTGGGATGGCGAAACGTTCATTTAGAATTAAAGTCAATGAGCATAAGAGGGACATAAAGAACGGAAAATTAACCACGGCCCTATCCAGAGAAGTCCAGTTCAAGTCCGCCGATCCTGTGTGCGATGACATAAAGAAATTAGCTTCCTACTCTACTCCTAAATCCACTGCCATTCGGGAAACATTATAGATCATTACCGACGATGAGGCCTACAACGATAGCGTCTCGCTAGAGTTACCACGAATTCGGAGCCAATTCTTCAAATAATGAATGCCTTTTTGTTTTCCTCCAAGAATTCCGCGTGCAAAACGAACAGGATGCCTCGTGTTTTTATTGAATAATTACGTTCGCATCTCTTCGTTTATTGTCAAGTCAAGTCACTGCGTTCAAGTTGTTGAAACGTTCTATTATCCAGTTTGCAGTTTGCTGTCAAACTTCCTTTAAAAAACAGTCGAGTTGATGTGCGAAAGCTTGGAAACCTTGATTTTATCTACGCCAATAAAATCCGATAACTAGAAAAGTTGTCCTATTTTATGTATAGTTGATGTACATTTGAGAGATATATAATGTGGAAGCATGCAGCCAATAGGGGGATGGAAGCTGCATTAGGCTGAAATTGTTTACTTTAAGTCTGCGTGTTCGAGTTGCGTTTATATATGTTTAGTGTTGGAGTTAATCAAGCGGTCTCCTAACTAACTTACGTTGATTCAACGTTGACTCAACTAAGTACTTATTGTGATATTGGAGCTATGCTTGAGTGAAGTGCGGTTGAAATAAAAGTAAACTGTAAGTAAATCATTCTTGAATTTTATTTGAGTGACTTTGTTTCACTTCGAGGATGTAAATAAGAAGAGGAAAATTATACGTACTTGTAGTGTTCTGAAAGCTACTTACACACGTTTTAAATAGTAAAGAATTCTATACTTTCAAAACTGTTATTCAAAACGTTACACTGACTATAAACATTCCCTTCCGTAGGCATGACGGTGCACCTAATAAGGTGATCGATCAGTTCATTGAACAGTAAAGAAAACCTTACCCAGATGCTTGCCTCAAGATGTTGTCGAGGATTTCATGCGGAACTATTCACGGAGATGATTTGCAATAAATGTTTGAAGAAGTCATATGTGCGATTTAGTAACTTCCAATCATTTCAGCATGACCCAGGCTTATCTTTTAGGGTCACAGAATCAGAAAAACAACAGTAGAATGCTCATCTTGTGCTACTTCAGGCAACCATGTGCAACCATGTGACGTAGTACAGAGGTGAAAACATGTGTCAAGACGACAAATCTGCAGCGAGACATTCTGTCCGCGTAGCTCAGCTGGAGAGCGACTTACTCGGGAGTGAAGAGACACTGCTTCGATGCCCGTCGCGGACGAATTTGCGTTTTCTCAGCTGATGGTTACGCAATACACTGTAAAAAATGTCCTGAAATTCGCAAGCCATTTCCCATGACTCCTTTCGTGAATTAACGAAATTTTCATATTCCTGATTCAACCTTTCCCGTGAAAAGAGGAAAAAAAAACAAGAAAAAAAAAACACTGAATTTCGCGAATTTTTCATAAGTGAATTGACGGAAATACTCAGGTTAATCTTTCTCAGGGTCAAAATGGGAAATTGCCGGGGTTTTTTTTTCAAGGAACCTATTTCGTGATTTAAATATTTCATAATTTTCAGGGAACCTGTTTTGGTGGAAAAAAAAATTTGAATTTACTTTGAGTATATTGATTATATTGAATTGATTGTTATTTATTCAAAGGCGTTATATTTATGCTGGTATTGAAATTCATATGGAAATTATAGAAAAATTAAATTTGGGAGATGGGTGGATGCATTTCGAAACAAAAATATTTTCTAAGTACTAGAAAAGGCCATGAACATCCTAAACAAAAATGCATCTGAAAATTTACATTCCACAAGAAGTTATTGGAAAGTTTGCGTTGTTTGTGTTCAAGCAGAGTTGAGTCACCTGAAAGTGCAAAAATAAGTGGATATTGTTGCATGTGTATGAAAATGTGTCACTATAAGTCATACGATAAAATGTACTCGTTCAATAACAACTTGTGGAGGCGGTGAAAGTCAATTTAAAAAGGTTAGGACAAAAATTGCAGTTATGAAAAACCTTATAATACCAGGATTCGGATCGATAGCCTTAGTCAAGCTAAGGTGGGGTACATGGGACCAAGTCATGGAAGACAACAGCACACAAAAAATTTTTCACACTGCACTCATTTTGAACTTTTTTTGAAAGGCTACTGCCTGTATTTATTATTTTTCTTTAAAAACTTAACCAGTTAATTTTAATGGACAAACAGATGGTATTTCCTTTTTCTTGTTTGCTTAAACACAGCAGTATAAAAACAGAATCTCAATTTTCTTTCTATTTCTATTTGGCCACTGGCCTTATGAACAGCACAACTTTACATATTTCAACACAGTTGGTTTGAACACTAGGCATGCATCCAAAATTATACCATGATTCACATAGCTTACAAAAAAAAAAATACTGGATTATTTTTAATTCTACAAGGTGGACAAATTCTGTTCTTTTGAAACGTACTCTCTTCTCTCTCACCCAGTTAGCTCAATGACCAATTTACAATCTTACACTTATTGATTTAAATTTAAACAATCTTAGCAAACTCCGCAATCCCCCAGACCAGATTCAAAGGCTTCAATTAAATTTACAGTTATTTTAAGAGCCACAAATTATACTTTAACAAATCTACTATCAGCAAGTAAACAAACCAAGTAAATTATCCTCAAAACAGAATTTACACTGAGCACAAGCATTAATTAACATTACATAACCCATAGAACTATCCTGAATGAACCTACTTCACTTATAAAGAAACCTCACTAACTAATCTTAAAAATTATCACTATTCATAACATCAACATAATTCAGAAATTCAAACAATCTTCTTGCACTAGCTTGCTCATAAAAATCACCTCACTCTGCACTTCACATAATAGCTCAGGATACTTAATAACTCTATACTGTAAACAAAAGCTCAAAATACCAATTAACTAAATTTCCAAACTAAATATCAAGTTCACTAACACCAACAACCAGAATTTAGAATTTACATCCCTAGCACTACAGCAAATCATAAACAAATAAATTTAGATACTTTAAATCACCAAACACTCTTGAATTTAACACCTGCAGTGAATTACTGAGGTAGCGGTGAGGCAAATACTCTCAGTTCAGACACTACCCTGGGTTTTGAGAACCAACACAGGAAGAAAATACCAAGTCAGGCTGAAGGCGTGAAATTGGGTCGTGAATCCACTTTCAGCCTATGCAAAGGGAAAGGAAAAAATCCTCAAGTGTGACACATCATCATCAGGCACAGAATTTCCTCTAACATGATCTCACCACATTTCTTGAAGCAACGCTCGACCGACCCTCGCTGGCAGTACATATCTCCGTGAGCAGCGAAACTACTGGGGGGGTTTGAAGACAAGTTTTCCCCCAAAAACCACGTCTTCAAGGATCTCCCCTTTTCGAACCAATGCATGATCCCACCTTGATCAACCACGCCTGCAAGAGCCTGTCGTACTTCAACCCTAAATACTCCAGGCACATCTGGCCCAGAACTAACACAACTATATCTCAGGAAAAATTCACTTATCTCTGTATATATCCCAAGAAATTCTAAATCACAATATCCACATATATCCCAGGAAAATTCACTTTTCTCTCTCTATATATATCCCAAGAAATCCTAAATCACAGTATCCACATATATCCCAGGAAAATTCACTTATCTCTCTATATCCCAAGAAATCCTAAATCACAGTATCCACATATATCCCAGGAAAATTCACTTTATCTCTATATCCCAAGAAATCCTAAATCACTATATCCACATATATTCCAGGAAAATTCACTTATCTCTCTCCACATATATCCCAGGAAAAATCACTAGCAAGGAAATTCTTCTGCACCATGGCAATGCGCAGGTCCACTTCAGACAATAACACTGACCATTTACATAACCCACTAAATATTTTCACCTTATTGAAAATTAAAATTACATTTAGACTTTTAACCTTATAGTAAAAACAAGAAAATTTAGGCCAAAGAAAAGAACAATTAATACTGGAACTGGTGAGCAAAAGTGTGTCTTCTCAACCCATGATGTTCATTCTTTTTGTGAAATACTAAACTTGAGAACAAAAAAATACTTTAACTTCTATTCTGCACATATCACATCCTGGTGAAAATTCCCTACTCAGAGCCCTCTGCCCTAGGACAAGTTCCCTGCTTGCCCTAAGATCACCCCTTTCCAATGGGAGATTAACACTCATCTGGAGCATGTAAAATACTGGTCCTCAATTAACACTCCTACCATCTCAATTTCGACACTCAACACTCCAAGAATGTAAACAGCACTTTAGGTTTCCAATTTCATCACACTATAATATGTTCCCAAAATTCCAATATAAATCATCCCATAATTTATCTTCACTCATAAAAAAAATAACTCAATGCTGTAAAAGACTAGAGAGAAATGTTTACTATTATTTTATCACCCACGACATCACAATAACACTGCTTTTCAATTATCACATGCCCAACTAAACTATTATCGAATGCACCAAAATTCACTGGGCTCAAACATTAAACTAAATTTTTCCGATACATCAAAATTTACTGGCCTGGGAAGTTGCTAAACTACCAGACATGACAACACAAAAAAAACATAAATGAAAGCATTTTCAACTCCCCTCTCTTTTTTTCCTTGCAATATATTTTTCCGACAGCCCCCAATTTTAAAATCAACTCGTTTTATAATTTTAAAGAAACCACAACATAATACAAAAAAGAAAATGCCGAGAGAAATTTACCTTTTGGACTGGGGGCAGCAACACTTCCTGCCAAGCACACTAACCGTCGATAATAAATAAAAAAAAGGTTTCACAGCCTAATAATAGATAAAATAAATAAATAAAAAATAAACTCTCCCTGAGAGAACACCACTGTCCCGGTTGATTTTCACTTCACTTCCAAGGTGCTTTTTTTTTTTTTCTTTTTTCTGAGACAGCGTGTTTGGCCAACGATACAGGAAACGGGCATTTTGGAACCCTGCTGGTGGACCCCTTGTTGTAATCAGTATGCAAAGGCGATGTCATTCACAAGGCCGTCCATGATAGCCATGGCTTTCTCCCCGAAGCCTGGGCGCAGCCCAGCGTTAAAATATGGAGGCAGCAACAACAAACCTTTTCGTGTTTTTTGTTCGTATATTAACGGGAAAATATTCTGCTCTCACTTTTTCCATATCCATATGACGAAACATTTCTGGTAGTAAGAGCGATTTGCGGGAATACTTGAGGTTTCGTCGATTTATAGGAAAACTGGATACTGTGGATTAGAGATGAGTTCGGGCTCAATTTTAGGAGCCCGAGCCCTCCCGGTCCAAAAGCCTAGAGCCCGGGACCGGCCCGCTTTCTTTGATTACATGTGTTTGCTGACACCTCCCCCCCCCCCCGGCCCGGATTCTTGGAAAATGTTGCTTATCAAGGCTTGCATTTATGCATTATACACTGGCCAAAGCTATGGCTCAAGCAAGGATTATAGTTTAAAAAGTTTAGTTCAGTTAATCCACTTCACAATATTAATATGTTTTTAAAAATACTATGCATAAAGCCAAATGTTCTAAAATATGGATTTGAAAATAAATAAATAATCAACGTGCCCTTCGACCGTATCAGGGGAATCGGTAATTTTGGTAAATGCTGAAGAAAAGAAAATCGTTTAGAAACAAAAAATTCCATTCGTTATTTCTTTTTGATTTCTAAATTTACTTTTATTTTGAATAAATTGCATTATAAAACGTACAACGCCGCACAGACAGTTGCAAGTGTTTAAAATTTTGACTCTAGAAAACTAATCTTTGCAACATAATTTACATATATACTAATTGGTAAAGGTAGTTTAGAGTGATGTAGTAGAATATAAAGAAAAGCATGTAGGGATATTTCCAAAATTAAAAAAAAAAAAAGAACGTAAAAGCATTTCAGACCAGATTATTCTGCATTTTGTAACATTAACAAAGCTTTGCGCTTAATAGTATAATAATCACAATATTATCATATGTGTGTGCAGTTTCCAGATCAAGTTCATCATGAAAAGAGAGAGAGAGAGAATTGCATCTAATGCCTCAGCGATTCAACTTGATCTTCTTTTCTCTAAAACTCGACCTGCTGAACTAAAAACCAACGTCACCCCAAAAATCACGGGAGTGAGGAAATTTTAAAAAATAAATAACAATACTTCTAACAGCACAATTTTGGAAATTAATACATTATTTTAAAGATAAGATTCTTGTTTTTTAATAAAATACAAAAAATGTGAATGTGATTTTTTCCCAGTCTTTCGATACCAGACCTCCTTAAACTAATCCTTGCTTGGTCCATAGCTTTGGACAATGCATAATGCAAGTCTTGCTAAGCAAAATTTGTCTTGCAATGGCAGCTAGCTTAGGAAATTGAAAATACTTCCACCATGGTAACAAATCCACAATGAAATTCAACACGCGTAATTCAACCGGGCTCGGAATTACACGTGTTGAATTAATTACAGTAATAAAATTCAAGGCGTGTAATTCCGAACCCGAGCCCGGGTTTTTCGGTAGTTAATGAATTCTAAGCCCGTCCGAGCCCGGGCCCGAGCTCATCTCTACTGTGGATAGCATATCGCATGATATTAAGGTTGTTGTGACAATTGATATCCCCGCCAGTTGGTGCACCTGCTATTGTGCATTGTGTTACCATACCATAAGAAGTGAATATATCGATCTGTGGACCCCTCAATACAAAAGCTATTATAGTTATCAAGAGTAAATTTTATATTTTGGAGTTCTGTGAAATAACACTATGAAGTAGGGAAGTTTGCCTTCTCTTAAACATAATTGAAAGTTATTGTCAGTTTAAAATAATCTTGAGTTCCAAAACATTGTTGCTTTAAAAAATCATGATGAAAAAAAATGCAATTTGGGATAAATCCCCCTGTAGAAAATAAAAATTATTATAACCTATTCAGAAAAATAAGAAGCTCCTACAGAAAACAAAATGATTAATTAACCTGCATTCATAGCGAAAAACATTTTATTATCGACAGTCCTTTTTGTTTCTACCTTTAACGTGATCTGGTGGTAAGTGTCTTGCTAGCTCAGTCGGTAGCGCTCCTTACTAGCGTGCAAACCAACGCGGATTTGGTCCCCTCCTTGAGCAAGGGGAACGATTTCTTCCCCTCGTGTCAGGAAAAGTTCTACAATGCAACTGGTGCATTTTGGCTTAAAAAAAGTGGGAACGCAAGTTCCTTCTGTAGAGGAAGCAAAAAAGTCAAAATCAAAGTTTTTAGGGAAAATTTCTGTATAAAAATAGAAAACTCCGAAACTGACATTTCTGTAAAAAAAAAAATGGAATTAATGACTATGGAAAATCTATCAAAATACTGGTTTTCGTTATTAGAAACAGAAACTTTTCAAAGTGGAAATTTAGTAAAGTTCGGAGATCTGCTGGAAACTTTGCTAAACGCTATTTTCAAGGAATTTTCATGAATTCACACACCTTTTCTTTTCGACGTCGATGAGCAACATTGACTCCAAATAAACGACAGTCACGTGTTCCGAATACTATAACTCGGTAATTAAAGAGCAACGCTTAGTGATTAAATGGGGCCTAGAAGTACCGCCAGTATTATACCGTAGGGACAATGAACCATCGAATTAATTACTTTCAGATTCTGTCACTTGGAAAAACTGCTCTGTGTACTAGCATCATTCAATATTCACATACGTCTCATCCCACTTCTGATGTAACGATCTCCAGAAAAAACATTTTCGAGGCTGTTGGTTGTAATGAAGAACGGAGTTAGCTGGATAAATGACTGAAACGGCAATTTTCATGTCATCTAACTGCTCACAAAAGGTAAATAAAGCCATCGAATTGGAAGGAAAATCTTGCTTTTATGTTACTCAGTTGTGGATTTTTATTCATTGCATGTGTGTTCCTTAACAAGTTCGTATTTCTATATAGTTCAGCTGTGCATTTATTCTCAGGTATGACAAGCAGCAGGTTCAGTCCTCAGTACAGTTCTCTGCTTCTTCAGCCTTCCGTTAGAAGTGCAAGGCTCCCAGCCTGTGCCGGGCTGGAGAAGGGAGAGTCCTGGGGTTCCTCCAGGTATCACGAGCCACTCGGACACGTGGAGGCGAATTACGGATCCACATATGGGCCTTCCATGGGAACCATACCAGGTAAATAAACGGATATTACTCTTCACTCAACCGTTAACACTACTTTTAATCAAATGCAAATTCAGAAATCTTACAGTGTGTGTTGACGATGGAAGATGCACCTGCAGTCGCTCCAGTGGCCGAGTGGTACGAGGAGCTGGCATCTAACCATTCATCCGAAATGGGTCCGGGGTCGATTCCTAGGTTAGACATGACTGGTGTGCTTCACTTAAGGCACTGGCTCTCTTATTTCCCGGGAACCAGTGGCCCTAAATTAGGGACAGACTAACCTTATAGCCCACAGAGTTGCTCACGGTGGTAGTCAAATCTTCAATAAACAAATTGAAAATGCTGCCTTTGGAGTTATTTCATAAAAAGCAGGTAATAGCTCTAACCAGTATAATAAATGCCCTGATATATGTATATTCACGTCAACAGTGCATATGCGAAATACACTGGTGTTCAAAATTAAGAGAATTTGCACATTTTGTTGATTTTCACAAAAAGTACCGAACCAAAGGTACAAATTATGCCGCCGAATAAGAATGCAAATTTGCAGTGTTGAATACGTAAGCGTACACGTGCGTGTGGGCGGAGCTGTGACAGCGGAGGCCATGAAAGCACACGTGGCTTTTTCCGCGATTAGTTCGCTCGTACTCCTCGGCGACATTCGTTGTGTTGCTTGCAGGAGTTGGCTCAATTTCATAATCAATCAGGTAAAATGAGTTTCCACGAACGTATTGATGACGGAATAAGGTGGAGAATCGTCTGTAGATTGGAGGCAGGGCAATCGCAAGTGCAGGTTGCTACAGAGCTCAATGTAACGCCCAGTGTCGTCTGCAATTTGTTGAAACAGTTTAAGGACACCTGATCCATATCGAGAAGGCCTGGGTAGGGTCGTCCAAGAGCCACGACGGCGAATGAAGATCGTTATTTGGCCCTTTCAGCGAGGCGCCACAGGACTGCTACAGCTGCACAGCTATCTCGTGAGCTGCATGCCGCTACTGGAACCCGAGTTTCAAGGGTTGCTGTTTCCCGAAGGCTTCATGAGAGAGGGTTTTTTGCCAGAATACTCGCTGTTTGCGTACCGCTCACTTCAGCACACAAGAGAGCGCGTTTAGCATGGTACAGACAACATCAGCCTTGGACCAGACTTCAACGGGGTAACGTTCTCTTCACAGACGAGTCGCGATTCAGACTGGACACTGATTCTCGACGTACTTTAATCTGAAGAGAACCTGGGACCCGATACCTTTTCTCCAACATCCAAGAAAGGCACCGCTATGGCAGCAAAGGTGTCATGGTCTGGGCAGGCATCATGTTGGACGGCCGCACACCTCTTCATGTGTTTGACAGAGGCTGCCTGACTGCTGAGAGGTATAGGGATGAGATCTTACAGCCATATGTTCAACTTTTCAGGTGCGCAGTTTGCCCTCGGTTCATTTTTATGGACGACACCGCTCGTCCACATAGGGCTCACCTGTTCGACGATAATCTTGAAAGTGAGGATATTCGCCGGATGGATTGGCCAGCCAGATCGCCAGACCTAAACCCTATCGAACATGTCTGGGACGCTCTTGGGAGGGCAATTGTAGCTCGCCATTCCCTCCTTGAACCATCCAGGAGCTGAAAACTGCGTTGCTGCAGGAGTGGGACCGACTGCCACAGGGACTCATCAACTGCCTCATTTCCAGTATGACGTCTCGCTGTGAGATCTGTATGACTGTGAGAGGGGACAGTACCCCATATTAGAGTCATTTTATGTTCGATCTTGCATCGTGGATTTTGGACATTCCTGCGCTGATGAGCCTTACTGACGATGATGAGTGCGTTCCATGACTGTTGTATGGTATAATTTTTTCTCTTATATAACTGTGTATCCATACCAAATTTCATTCAAATGTATCCATTAGTTTTTCAGAAATTCAACAAGATGTGCAAATTCTCTTAATTCTGAACATCAGTGTATTTGAAACAGCATTGTTACGAGAAACGTTTTTCAAAGTGTGTTCCAGAATGCAGTACATACCTCCGAGCAGTTCATAATCTTTTTGTAAAACAGAAACTATACGGAAATCTGTATAACTTACGTTTTCCAACTACCATAAAGACTGGTCTGCATACCTTTCGATGTTTAAAATCTCATTGTTTATTCTTAACGGATTTGTTTGCTAAATTCAGAAATAGAATTCCTTATTTTCTATAACATCAGACTTTTTTGACTTGGGCAAACGTTTATTTCCGGAAGTTAGCTTAGAATGGATAGGACTCCATAGTAATGTGACGTAACAACAGTGTTGCGGGACATATTTTCTTGCATTTTTGAAAGATATATTCACTGAAACAAAGATGGAATATATTATTTTTCATTATGAACGCTTATTTTGGTTAGCATGGCATAAAGTTAGGAGATTAAAACAAGTTGCCCCCTATAAGATGTACCGACCGTGTGTCGAAGATTAATGATTATAGAAGGGAAAGGAGAAGGAAATTACATTTGTTACTGCTATGGTGTTATAAGACAGCAAGGAACTGCAGCGACAAATGTATTGCTATTTTTGCCCTGAAAAGTGGAAAGTTATAGTGCAGAAAAGAACAACAACAAAAGAAAATTATGTATCTCCACGGCGGCCCATCAGCAATCTCAGTACAGTATCTCGTTGAGATGTTTGGTCCGTCCCCTGCCCCTTGATGAGTTGGAAAATATTCTTTCAGACACAGAACTGAGTGAAACAGATTCAGATGTAGAAACGGAGGTATATCAATCCAGAGTAAGTGATTCTACCCCACAGTTATTTGCTTATCATAAGCAGAGTCTCCACTCTTTTTCTTCCACAAACAATGAGCACTTTTTAAGAACCCAACAAAAATTTCGTAAGGACGTTACCAATTGCACGCACAAATAGACTTTTACACATGACTTAACTATAGAAACTGAAGTTTGCCATAGTTTTGCATATAATTTAATTTTGTGAATGTAATAAATTAGAACTTATGCAATTTAAAAGAGGGTTCTGCTTGTTAAATAAGTTTTCTTATCTGAAAGAATAATCATACACTGGCGGAAAGTGAAAAAGAACACCAAGAAGGAGACGTCTGATACCAACGAAATTTATACAGCATAATAACGGAATACAGAGGATAAAGTGATCAAAACATTATGGCAAAATACAGCTGTATTTGCTGGTAAACTGAAAAATAACATTTCCATGTAACATGGTTAGTACGAGGTTGAACCGCCATGAACTGCGTCCCACTGTGCAATTCTGGCATGGAGTCTGTCGTACAGATGTTGGATGTAAGTTTGGGGTATTGAGTTCCAAGCATCCTCAACCTGGACGCGTAAATCGGGGATGGTCGTGGCTGGCCGTGGAGACCGGATACGTCGTTGTCCCATAAAATCCCACACGTGCTCAATGGGGGACAAAACCTGTGAACGTGCAGGCCATGGAAGTTGTCTCACACCCTGAAGTACATTTTGCGTTGCACGTGCCGTGTGTGGGCGTGCGTTATCTTGTTGGAAAACACCACGATGGACCGACCTTACAAATGCACAACAACGGGCTGAATGATGTTGTTGATGTAGGAGGTGCTGTTTAACGTACCCGGTACAAACACTAGTTGTGTGCGGGAACGATAGCTGATCGCTCCCCACACCAGGATACCAGGTGCAGGTCCTGTGTGTCGCTGGCGGATGTAAGAAGGGTGGAGACGCTCCTCTGTGTGTCTGCGAACACGCATACAGCCATCGGAGGCTCCCAAGCAGAATCTGCTTTCATCGCTGAACACGACAGATCGCCATTGCGTTCTCCAGTGCAGACGTTGGCGACACCACTGCAGCCGTTCCTGACGGTGGGCTGGAGTCAGAGGTACACATGCCGGAGGCACACGTACACGTAGTCCTGCATCCAGTAGATGGTTACGGATTGTTCGCACAGTCACCTCAGGTGCAACGGCAGCTCGGATTTGCGTCGCAGTGGATGTTCTGCTTGACAACGCCGCTCTTCTTATGCGTCAATCGGTCCGCTCATCAGTCCGTCTGTGACTCCCGGTTCCACGTCTTCTCGTGTGGGAATGTTCCTCGGACCATCTACGCCACCATCGTACCACCACCGATACTTCCCGTCCAATTCGCTCCGCAAAACGACGATACGACCACCCGGCCTAGCGGAGTCCAACTAGACGACCTCGCTCAAAGTCCGATAACTGCTGAAATCGTACACGTCTTCCATGTCCAGGCATTGCAGCTTCTTCAGGGTCTTCGCACGTGTCCGTACGCCGACGACTGATTACATTCACTTCGCCGTACTCCTTAAATACCACTGACGATAATTTGCATATTATGCCGTGCTGTGGCGTTAGCGCTCACTGGTTGGTCCCGAAATTAACATCACACCTACGTAAACTCGACCCCATTAACATACGTAAATTTCATGATCGTCCGCCAGTTCCTTCTTGGCGTTCTTTTTTCACTTTCCACCAGTGTATATGCAATAAAGTGTAAATAAATCCCAAAACTGCAATCAAAGCTATGAGTTCGAGATTTGAATTTCATACAATAATCTCATGGTTTAAAACTCTGTGTTCAAGATTTCAACTGAATAACTGGAATTCATATATGCAAAATAGAAAGACTGAAGTGAAATAACTGTACCAAATGATGGCGATGGGCTTGTTCAGCGGATTCTACTAGATGTGTTTAATTCAGCAAATGGTCCTTCAGTTTTTTCAGCAAATTATTTATTTCACACTTTTTCAGTCATACACGAATTTCAATCATTAATGCTAACGCTCAATACAGGGAAAAAAGCCAGAAACTGGGCCGAATAGAACATTCGGGACAGTCATTTCCCCCTCTACAGCGTTAACCGATTTTCATCACGGTAAAAAAAAAAACATCTCCCTGATTTGTCTGTGTTTACTTCAAGAACTTCCGTATTTTAACTTGGAAGACCAGTTACTGAAGCTAAATGATTCGTTGCCGTTTTGCAGCAGTGTAGGTCAATGTCCAGAACCAAAATAAACAGTTCAAAGTCTTTTCCACTTACAACAAGCCACTGAAAATTCATCATAAAAAAGTTTTGCACAACAGTGTTCTGCACCGTGATTGCGCTGAAAGATGAGTGCTCTGAACGAGTTACACCTTCTTTGCAGATCTCTGTTGTTCTTCGATTCTATATCGTTTTTTACGCAAAATGCATTTTGTTTAAGGATCATAGCTGTTAGTAATAATATTGGTCCTATGAAAATGACTAGGTAAGACTGAATGACTTCGGTGTTTGAAGTAGGCTGCAGGAGTTTCCATATCTCCGTCTCTCGGAGCGAATCTAGTTGTGTACATTTTGGTGAAATTTAACATACCGCTCTTTCACAGATGTCAAGCCTTGACATTAAATGTGCTCTATGGATCTTTTTGACCTAGAAGCGTGTTTCACAGAACTTAAGCAATGGAATTTTGAACACAGAAGAAACACGATTATTTCTTAATTCTCTTCAAGAATGTGGTATTTTCATACCACACTGTAGAAATTTTACTTCTCTGGGTGAACAGTATTTTTCAGCAAGATAGTATATGTTTATTCTGTGGAGATATTTCGATATCAAATAACTTCTGCTCCAGCTTTCTAGGTATGTAAGTCTATCATGGGGCTAGACTTTTATCTGATACATCAAGAAACAGCGCATATGAAAGCGAAGAACATGATAAACGCTTTGTCAAAGGAGGCGTTGAGTTTCCTGATGAAAAGCGAAATGTTGCTGTTTTGCAACAGAAAGGTTTATGGGCTTACGAATGCGTCTAGTGATATCAAGTTTGTAGTGTGCGACGTACTACAGAGGTGAAAACATGTGTCAAGACGACAAATATGCAGCGAGACATTCTGTCCGCGTACCTCAGTTGGGAGAGCGACTTACTCTGGATTGAGGAGAGATGGGTTCGATGCCCGTCGCGGACAAACTTGTGTTTTCACATTGGCGCCCGATTGTGGAAAATGGATCCGCTGAACGTTGGGCTCTTCGAAAAATCTGTGATGTTTGTTCCACACATTGTTTGGAATTAATGAAAAATTCCTACTTCGCTTCAAAGACAAAAAAAAAAAAAAAAAGTTAAGAGGGAGATGATGTGACGTACTACAGAGGTGAAAACATGTGTCAGGAAGACAAATCTGCAGCGACACATTCTGTCCGCGTAGCTCAGTTGGGAGAGCGACTTACTCCGGAGTGATGGGACACGGACAAACTTGTGTTTTCACAAATGTTCGCCATCGGGTAAGAAACATCAGATGGCAATTGTAATATTAATCGAAATGCGACATGGCCAGGGAGATGTTTGTGGGAAAGAAATATTTAGTATATAATCGATCAAAAATAATCAAATAGCGGGTAGGCGAACGTCAGCTGGATTTGAGATCTCAAGATAGGTTATTCAAGCTGCTACAAAGTTATATGACTTCGAGGTAGACGGTAATTCGGGACCAAACTGTCCCACAAATGCAGAAGTGACGGATGCGTGAACGTAAGTGTAATTATTCCTCTCTACAGTATGAGTACGGTTGCAAAAAATGAAATTATTTACAAACACGTTTGAGGGAAACTTGATTAAGCAAATATAAGGCATGTTTTTTTAAGTATAGACGTGTTATGCATAACGCACAGTAAATCGCATTTCCTATTTTTATTTAATTTTTATTTACTGGAGGCATAAATACACTATTTTTATTGAGGTTTTGCACATGAGCTTTTTTCCTGTCGTCACATATTTTTCAATACTTTTGACATAGTGCTCCTGCAAATTTAGATTTTCGTATCTCTCTTTCATGTAAAATAAAAATAACTGCATTCTTTGCTTTTTCAAAAACAGTCTCTTTTTAACTGTGGCGTCTCCAAAAATAGAAGGGGCTTAGTGGCGGTAATCTGCTTGGAAGGGGAGGACACAGGACTTGTTCTTAAGCTCCCTTTGTACCACAAACATCCATAGGCGTCCACTGTGGAGAGGAGTCTTGCCCCTCCAATAATTTTACTGGGGGACAGTGCCCACTCGATATTTTTCGTCCTGTTTAATTAAATAATCGCTTTAGACTCATAAGGTGACCAACACCACCTTATGAAGCCAAAGCCATTAATTTCCAAAAAATTTAAAAATAACAAAATAAGTAAATTTTTTTCCCAATTCAGCATCACTCATTTGATAAGAAACTGGGTTGCCAGGCCCGTATTGTGTTTGACATGTTCTCGTTATGTGTGGTAAATATTTAAAACAATTATAGAAAATTAAATAAATAAAAATGCAGAAGCGCAAGCTTATAATCCAGCTCATTTATTTATTTATTTTTTGCGTTTCTTATTCTTTGTTGGAGCAACCCCGCTAATTTATCATATTTGTTTATAAACGTTTGGAAATGAAATCGAAGGCTGAATTTTATTTTTTAATATATTAATGTTCAGCAAAATAATATTGTTTCTATGTCTATTTGCTGATGAGCAATTACAACTGCGCTTTAAAATATATGTCCGATCTCGTAGTTTATCTGTTTGTCCGTTTTTCTTATTTTCCTCCTGAAAATGGAAGAGACGTGTTCCTCCCACGTGTGATCTCTTCACGCTGCTCCTCCCCATAATTTGGTGAAGTCGGCGTCCCTGCAAACATCCTGTTCTGACTTCGATTGTATGCTACAGAGCAATAAATTATTATTTTCCAATATTTTGTTTTCAAAACACATACTTTGCCTATTTTTCTTTCTTTTCGTTTATTATTGTTATTTTTGATGGTGACTTCGGAGGCGAATGTAGATTATGGAGGCTAAATCTCCCTCCCAATTTACCTCTTGATGGAGCCACTGCTTTTATCATTTTTACTTTTCCCAAATTTCTGGTTCCCTAAGGGAAAAAATTAACTCAAAGTACTTATGTCCTCTATATTACTTCAAGTTACCTTCCTGGAAGTTTCGGTTTCATAAGAGCAGTTGGTGTCATTTTTATAACTCTGCCTTTCTTTCATGTTGTGTCTGATTTCTGTTTTCTAAATTTGTATTGTGTGTGTGTGTGTGTGTGTGTGTGTGTGTGTTAGGAGACATTTTTTTGTGCAAATGCATTAGAGAAGAAACTACGTTTCCTAGGTACATAACGGAAAAAAAATCATATTTTACTTGAAATTAATGCATGAGTAAAATATCTATTGGGGGGGGGGGGTAGGTTAATGACCATCGTGAGTAACTCAGTGGACTAAGAAGTCCAACATGTCTTATTCGGGGCCACTGTTTCCAGGGAAAGGAAAAACCCAGTGCCATGCACTTTTGCACTTTTACAAACGCATCACCCATGCCTCACCCGGAGATTCAGGCCCGGATTCATCTCGGAAGAGTGATTGGAAGCCAGCTCTTCGTACCACTCGGCAACCGGGGGTGGCCACATCAGTTTAAAGGAAATGTGTCATAATTAATAATGTTACTTTTAATTTTTCTCCAATGATAGAAAATATTTCCGTAGTGGCTTTGCTTATGTGAATACATGATTGGAAGGAAATACGCAAGAGATTTGAAGTTAAAAGATATTAAAATTAAAAAATAATTGCCCCAAAATGTGGGAAAGATCTGACTCTTTGTGTAAAGTACCTGTGGTGTGTAGGATTACAGACAATGATGCATATAAGTGCGCCTGTATATGTAAAGTATTCCTTACAAAAGACAGGGCACATCATCGTTTTTAAACAGTTGTTTTCGAAAAGATAAAATGCAGTCACCAACATTTGACGACCTGAATCGATCTATCCATATGTGCCTGGATATCAACCTTTTCCTCGTTTGTTTACACAAGATTGAGAATAAATATATTAATGCGTTTGATTCGAGTGATATTTTGCCTGATCCCTGAGCAGAAGGAGGGGGGATTCTTTTCGCTCTCTCCCGGGCTTGATTTATTAAGACGCGGCGTTGCTGAGGGTGCGGTCCTGTAACGAATCTACCGCCAATAAAGAAGCTTCCCGCCCACATTGTCGGCTGATATTGCTTTGAGCATTTCCCGCCTCGCCAATCAATAGTTGCTGGGCAAGACGAAGTGGCATCAGCTTCACTGCATCCTCTCCTTAATATCTGCGACGCAGGGCGATAGGCAGGCGGGATGACGTTGTTGCTACTGGTGAATGATGCTGAAAATTCAATTACGTCATCTGCTATGAATGCTGGCTGGAGCATAGCTTCTCTGTAGAATAATGCGAGCACGCACGTGATGAAACACAGGATATCAGGGTCGTAATGAAAGCTGAGCCCATCATCATCATCATTTGCCGCTTCTGGGGAACCTGCACGATTAACGCTGATGAAACCAGGGGAGGAGGTTGAGTTGCCCATGCAAGAAGCATTTCAGCAATTTGTTTGGTTTGAAAGAGCCAACCATAATTTTCGGAGTCTTAAGTTTATTCCGTTGAAGACATCCCTGAATCAGACCAAACGTGATTGTTGTGTATTATTTTTTTGCATTAGAATAACGAGTGATATTCAATTTTTACTCAGAAAACTCAGACAGAGCTGTGGCTTTTCCTCTTTCGAAATCCTCCAGCAGTCTTTATATACCTGTGCCTAAGGATTCGCATACGATATGACGTTTTCGAGTCTTACTTGGAATCAATACCTGAGCCATGGAAATTTAGAAAAATTGAAATTTGACCAATCTATTACTATCTAAATTTGCTCGAGATATCTCGATGTTTTATCTGTGTAGCCGTACCCATAATCAAAAAGTGTTTTTGCTAGCTTTAGCTTCCCAGCCAGGGCCTAATTAAAGGGGAGGGGGCTATAGACTTGGGGCCCACCGTGATCAAGAGCCCAGGAGACATGAGTGGGCAAATAATTAATTGATGGGTAGACAGAGAGAGAGGGGGGTTTATAGTATAGTTTCACTTTTGTCTAGTATAATTTCCACTTGATCAGAAACAGAGGCTGGAAGGCAAACAGATTTCAAGGCAGTGACTCAACAAGGGTAAAGGTTTCACGTCACTGCATACAGCTGGGTCGGCGAGACAGTTTCAGCTTTTTCACTACCATTCACCCATACTTCCCAATTTGCACTTGGAACCGTTAGTGATCAAAGTGGCTTCACTTTACATAACAAAAAAGATACTCCAAGAATAGCATACAGTGGCAAATCATTAAAAAATTTCAAGACAAAACCTACGAATCTTATGTTTTTAACTCATGTTCTCATGAGAACAGTGGAAAATACAGTGCCTCATTATGAAAACTCTGCAGATAGTCTAATACTTTGAAGAATACAGTACGTATTAATTATCACAAGCATATTGGTACACTTCCGTGTTTTAACGGATTTCATAATAATTCCCCGTCATAATTCTTTGCGGGCGTACTCAGATGTTTTAGCCTTGGGGCCCATTTAAATGTCTTAGCTTAGGGGCCCAGTAAGGCCTTAATCCGGCCCTATTTCCAGCTCGTTAAACGTACTGCCGGTGAACTTAAGCATAATAAGGCCCACCTCGTACAATCTGAATGCAAAAGAAATTCGTTTGGTAGCATATGTTTCACCAACATCAAATGAAGACAGTTCTTGTGCCTTGATATTCTGGAAGTACTGTAGCATTGTTATTCGGTAGTCTCCTTCTGTTTTAATGCACGCTTTTGTTTCACTTTTAGTAGTCTTTGGTGATAAAAGTCCTCATCACGTCCCGCAAGCCATGTTTCTGAGGCACCCCGAGGCTCATCATTGTCCATGAAACGTGTTCTGTGGTTTTAGAGACAATGCACAGTGTCAATCAGAACACCTATTCAATTTTTTCTCTCGCCCAGGGCCGGATTAAGGCCTTAGTAGGCCTCTAGGCTAAGGTATCTTAGTGGGTCCTTGGGTTAAGACAGCTGAGTGGATCTCAAAGCTAAGACATCTGAATGCCCCCCCCCAAGCTGAGATATCTAAGCGGTCTTCCAAAGAACCTATGAAGGAGAATCATTATGAAGTCAGTTAAAACATAAAACTGTAGCAACATGCTTGTGATAAATATTACGTAATGCCCTCTTCAAACGTACCTGCAGAGTTTTTATAACAACTTACAGAATTTCCCTTTGTTCTTATAAGATCATGAGTTAAAAGCCTAAGATTCCTAGATTTTATCTTAGATTTTTTAAATGATTCAGCATTGTACTGTATAATACATTTTTCTTGTCGCGTCTTTCCATTATGCAATGTGATGCCGCAGTGGACTTCGACCATTAACGCTTCTAAGTGCAAGTAAGGAGGTGCACCTGGATAGTACTAATAAAGCTTCCTATCTTCTGATTCAAGGCTTCTTGAATTGGAAGAGGAACTACAAAGGATCAAGTGGGACATCGTCGGGCTAAGTGAGGTAAGGAGAAAAGGAGAAGATCTCATCGAACTGAAAAGTGGACATCTCTTCTACTATCGTGGGACAGATACTGGCAGAACTAGTGGTGTTGGATTTATAATAAACAAGAAACTGAAGGATAAAGTTGTAGAAGTTGAAAGTTCCTCTGACAGAGCTGCACGACTTGTTATCCAACTCTCGAAAAGATACCAGGCTCAGATTATTCAAACTTATGCACCCACCACAAGTCATCCTGAAGAAGAAATTGAAGAATTTTATGAGGAAATTTGTCATCTAAATAATAAAGGTAAGCAGCACTTGAAGATAATTATGGGAGATTTCAATGCAAAAATAGGGCAACGGCAACAGAATGAAACTTCAGTAGGTAAATTCGGTCACGGCAACAGAAACCAGCGTGGAAATACTCTCGTTGAGTTTGCAGAGGCAGAAGGGTTTTTCATCTTGAACTCCTTCTTCAAGAAAAAGCCACACAGGAAATGGACATGGAGACATCCAAATGGGACGACAAGTGAAATTGATTTTATTATGTGTAACAAAAAATTCGTCATAGAAGACTGCAGTGTGCTAAACAACTTCAACACAGGTAGTGACCATAGATTGGTGAGATGTAAGATGTACATCAACACTAAACTTGAACGTGGTAAGCTCATAAGACAAACAAAATCTATTGACATAACCAACTTTAAAAAACACCATAATACCTTCAAGTTGAAACTGAAGAACAGGTTCTCTGCTTTAGAAGGCCTAACATCGGAAGAAGTGGACATCTCTGAAGTTAACAGAAAAATAACCAAAGCTCTTATGGAAACAGCAACAAAATTAGCTGGGTCTAAGAACAAGTTGCATGTAAATAAATTATCAGGAAAAACGAAAATGTTGATGCAAAAAAGAAGAGAGATGAGGACAGCTAAAGAAGATGTGACTTCCAAAGTGGAATATATAGAGCTATGCAAGACAGTACGAAAAAGTATCACTGAAGACGTAAGAAAATTCAACTGTGAACTAGTGAGGAAAGCAATTGAAAACAACCAAAGCCTAAATATAGCAAAGGGACATCTCAGTAAGGGAAGAAAACAGATTATGGCACTGAGAAAAGAAGATGGTTCTGTAACAAGAAATAGAGGCGAAATTTTGACAAGAGTGAAAGATTTCTACTCCAAATTATATGAAAGGGATGATACATGCACTCCAGACATCATGAAAGATACCAGTACCAGAGTTCCTCCAGTCCTTCCAGCAGAAGTTGCACATGCAATCAAGAACATGAAGCGGGGAAAAGCTCCAGGAGAAGATGGAATTACTGTAGACATCATACAAGAAGCAAGTGGAGAAATCGAAACAGTACTCGCCCAAATTTTCACTCGATGCCTTAATGAAGGAAAGATTCCTGAGGATTGGAACACCGCTACAATGATCCTGCTACATAAGAAAGGTGACATTGAGGATCTCGGAAACTAAAGACCTATCAGCCTCCTATCAGTAGTTTATAAAATCTTCACTAAAGTTCTTTCACACCGCTTGAAGGCAACACTGGACATGGCTCAACCGAGAGAACAAGCTGGATTCAGGAGTGGCTACAGCACAATAGATCATATCCATGTGCTGAGAGAACTAATTGAAAGAGCGAGGGAATATGAACTTCCATTGTGCATGGCTTTTATCGATTATGAAAATGCCTTTGATTCGGTGAAACCATCAGCAGTTACAATGGCTCAGAAAACCTGCGGTATTGAAGATGCATACATTAATATTATTAATAACATCTATGAAAATGCAAGTGCAAAGATTAGGCTGTTTGAAAATGCAACACACATAAAAATTGGAAAGGGAGTGAGACAAGGTGACACCATATCTCCGAAGCTCTTTAATGCCACATTGGAGGGTGTTTTTCAGTCACTGATTTGGGAAAACAAGGGGATAAAGATTAATGGAGATTATCTAACTCACCTTCGTTTTGCTGATGACTTAGTCATTTTTGCAACTGGCCCATCAGAGCTGCAGAGTATGATCCAGGAACTTGCTGACAAGAGTAAAGAAGTGGGATTAAAAATGAACTTTCAGAAGACAAAAGTGATGTTCAATGCTTTTACAAGAAATGAAGATTTATCGATTGATGGAGAAAAGCTGGAGATAACAGATACGTACGTTTATCTTGGACAGCAGATATCAAGTGAGGGTCACATTGATGAAGAAATTAATCGGCGTACAAAACTTGCCTGGAGAGCTTTTGGAAGAAACAGCATAATATTCAAGAGCAATATGCCATTATGTCTTAAAAGAAAAGTGTTTGATCAATGCATCCTTCCAGTGCTTACGTATGGTGCAGAGACGTGGACCTTAACTGAAAGAGACATACAAAGGCTGCAGACAACTCAAAGCAGCATGAAAAGGTGCATACTTGGTGTAACCAGGAGAGATAAGAAGAGGAACTCGTGGATCCGAAAAATGACAAGAGTGGAAGACATCATGATCAGAGTTAAATCCCTGAAATGGCAATGGGCTGGACATACTGCCAGAAGGACAGATCATCGATGGACAGCCGAAATTTTAGATTGGATTCCAAGGGACAGGAAAAGACCCAGAAAAAGACCACATGGGAGATGGGTGGATGAAATTCGAAAGTATGCAGGGGTGACATGGAGGAGACTGGCACAAGACCGACCGTTGTGGAGGAAACTTGGGGAGACCTTCGTCCAGCAGTGGATTGATAATGGTTGACAATGATGATGATGATGATGATATGTTATAACGTAGTAAATCTAAATTTCGAAAAAAAAAGTGCTTCGCAAAAGCAAGAAATTACTATTAAAAAAAATGTGTTATACCTATTTACTACGTATATGTAAATATAACACATTTACCTAGGACAGCAGATATTAAACGAGGGAAGAAATTAATATGCGCGTAAAACTTGGCTGGAGAGCTTTAGGAAGAAACAATACAGTTTTTAAGAACAATATGCCATCGTCATAAAATAAAAGTGTTTAATGAATGCATTCTTACAGTGCTTACTACGGAGAAGAAACAAGGACCTTGAGTGAAAAAGACATGCAAAGACTATTGAAAGAAGCATGGAAAGGTGCATGCTTCGTGTAACCAGAAAAGATAAGAAGACGAACTCGTGAATCAGGAAAATGACAAGAGTGCAAGAGGAAGACATCATGATCAGAGTAAAATCCCTGAAAATGGCAATGGTTTTTGATTTTAAATCCCTGAAAATGGCAATGGTTTTTGATTTTGGGAACTGTGGGTACCAAAGTGGTACCCACTTTATTGCTATAATGGGATTACAAACATAGGAGATGTCGCTGAATATTGCAGTACAGAAAATATAAAGAGGAAAATGTAGGTATATCCCCAATGCAACACAAACTGGAGAGCAAACATAAAGAGCACAAAGCGCAGTGACATCGGTTTCAACACAGGCGGAATCAGTTGGATCACACCAACGCTAAAGAGCAGCTCAGCGTGAAAGATAAACAAATAAGAGGTCGGACCATAACATCAAGGAGCCGACAGTGGGAAGCAATGCCGGCAAAACATCGATTTGCACGTATAATAACAATACGTTGCACACAAATAAGGAATAGCATAACGGCATATCATCCGATACGAAGTAACACAATTACAACAGTATGAGCATATGTACAAGGGTATGATAGAACACCAACCGAGTGGAACATAACGACGGTCAAAATGCAAGGCACAGAACAGAAATGCACCAGCTACATTATGAGAACAAAGTGAATAATGGTAGCACTAATATAAACTGCGACGGAGGAAAACACTAGTACATCAAGGGTATATATACAATGAGAGGAAAAGAAAAACACAAGGCACAATAACGACATCAAAAAACAACATTGCAGAGCGAGAGTAAAAACGTGAAAGGAACATCACACAATTAGCAAAACAGTAGATGAAGAATCGCGAAACCAGAAAATTTCAGGCGACTACAAGGTGGAAAAGGTCGCCGGAGAGAACGAAAAGTGTTGGGTTGGGAAGGAGCACTTAAGTTCATCGGCTTAAGGAAGTAAGGTATCACAAAATTGCTTCTCAGCGAGGTCTTTCAAGGAGGAGAGACCGCGAGTGTATCGTATCATGAAAACCTGATACCTAGGATCTGTGATACTCAAAGATTAGAAAAATCACACATAAGCTTCGAATTGCATCACCGCTGCACACAGATCAAGATCAGGTGAATGGAGAAATTCTTCAATACAGACAAACGTACGATCAGTTTGGAAAAGGAATAAGAGTTGTTGTCTGGACAGTGGTCCAGGAACTAGAGGAAACTTATCAATGCCCTGTATAACCTCATCATCTGAGAGAGGATTGACAAAACCAGAACAGAGATGCATACTGTTCGAAGAGTCATCAGGCGGAGAAACATCTGAACATGAAACATCGGGAACACTAGATGAGGCCACAGAAGATGTTTTACCCTTTTCTGTTTCACAGAGCCTTTGGATGTTCCAGACCGTTTCGAAGACGAAGTTGAGGTGGATGAATCCATTGGCTGATCTGGAAAAACACCCGCAACGGGAGACGAGAAACAAGTTGCGCCGAGGAATCAGGATATACCCGATCAGCATAGGTGGATACTGGAACATCAGTCAAGGCGGCAGGGAGGTGCGACAACGGGAGAACAGCAGACATGGTCGTAGTTGGAGATCCGATATGCGAGACACTGACAAGAGCCAGTCGCTCGGAGTGCCGAAGCAGCACTCGACACATCTGAGTCGGAATACTCCGCCGAAGACACGTCAATAGTGGAAGACATCTCTGCTAACCCAGAAAGAGAATGTGCGGAAAAGGATCATTGTTCTTGACGAGAAGGTGCGTCTGACGGATAGGTCCCGTCAGGCAAAATATTCGAAGAGGGGATAGGTGAAGAACCAATGTGATAGGCTTTGGGATGCGAGCTGGAAGAAAGACCACGGAGTATGGGCACACAGGAGGCAGTGGTGTGTTCTTGTGTAAGACAATGAGTACAATAGTGAGTAGTGAAAACCTTGAAACTGTACGTGCGTGTTCCAATTTCAACAGTAGCTTCTGTAAGACAATCTGACGCTCTTCTTACAGAAGCTACTGTTGAAATTGGAAGGTGTTCTCAGTGGGAAAGACGACCAATAGCTGACGGCGAGGTCCTGTCACATGCAAATTGAGTTCCGCGTGGAGCGTCATAAAGGCGACGTACCTTGCCCACAATTTTGCAAACAAGATTGACAAGGAGAGGTAGCGTAGTATCAGGCACTTTCTGTGGAACAGGACAGAACGTGGTGTTCTTCGGATGCTTAGAAAGAGGCAAAGGGATGAGATGATTTGTTCCAATCGAAAGTACGTGTGCAAGAAAAAAGTCAGCATGCTCCTTGCACTGGAACTACCCTGAGGGGCACAAGAAATTCTGGCAATAGACGCGGAAGACACATGACCTGAGAGAGCCTCCATGTAGCGTGTCAAAGGCGTATTTGGTAAGGCATGAAAGAGCACACCTCTATCCAGGAAATTATGGAACTCATGGACGATCTTCGAATTTTCATCAATCGTTACCTTCACCTTGTCGTTGGATGCCTGAATAATAGGTGTTGATTCCAAGAGACCATCAGGTTGAGAAGAAGCTGACGTAGAAGCAGCGCCTCGCTGCACTGTAGAGGCAAATGACATCGTCGGAAGAGAAGTCCGTGCTGGCCGCCCTGGTGGCGCAGTGGTCTAACGGAGGACAATTCCGAAAGGGGTCCGGGTTCGAATCCCGGTGAGGCATGGATGTTGTGTTTGTATTACGGCACTTTCTCTGTCCCTTCCTGGAGCCAGTAACCCAAAATTAGGGACGGGCGACTGCGTATAGCCCATTGTGTTGCTCACGGTGGTCGTTAAACCTCCAATCAAAAAAAAAAAAAAAAAGAAGTCCGTGCTGAACCGGCTGACACAGAAGGCAGTGAGGGAAGAGGTTCATAGTCAGAAGGCAAGACAATAGTCACAGCAGTGCCCAGTGAGGGCACCGAGGCAGCAGCAAAAGCAGAAAAAGGAGGCGCAGCCAAATCAAGTGAAGGCACCGGAGCAGAAGTATCAGGAAGCTGGGAAAACACCTGAACAAACACATCTGGGGACGAGAGTACGTCAACTTCCATGGACCTGAGAAACGCGACGTGACGTACATCCGCCACGCCTAGAGATGATAAGAATAGACCGGAAGCCGTCATGTTTGCAGCTTCCAAACGTAAACAAACGAGCTAACGATATGAAAATGGAGGAATATGAATAAATATAAGGACAATTTCGCCAGAAAAGTAGCACAAAACGTACACAGTACCTTTAAACAGGCGGCGCACGCAACAGGTGAGTGCGAGACGAGGTATATAACACTAGAATGCATAAAATGTAGAAGTCACCAACACGACGTCTGTCAAGAACGGAAAATGGGCTGGACATATTGTCAGAAGGACGGACCACCGATAGACAACTGAAATTCTAGACTGGAGAATACTGAAATTCTAGATTCTAGAAAGCACGCTGGAGTGATATGGAGAGACCGACTCAAGACAGACCGTTGTGGAAGAAACTTGGGGAGACCTTCATCCAGCAGTGGATTGATAATGGTTGACAATGATGATGATGATATGTATAACAGTACTAACATATATTATTTCCTGGTGGTATGGGTATATTTTTCATCTTGATTCTCAGTCTTCCTTACTTATTTTCTCCCTTGTCTCCCTTCCCCAAGAAGCTCTTCACTTTGTCCGTTAGAAGCTAACCTTTACGGAGTTGAAAAGTGTATACTTCCATTGCGTAATATAGTTCCAGTCCAAAAGATCGTATTCGAGGTCCACTTAGGATAAAAAGTACATAATTGTTCTAAACGCTGTGCGTACGTACATTAAAATTTTTTTATAAAGATCTTGGTTTCGATCGCGTTTCTCAAAATACAGATATTCACATTTTGGCCACGCCATTGTCACTTATCCGTCAGTTATGTGCGTTAGAGAGGCTATACGCGGGAGGATATTTGCTGCTGTCGGGAGGTATGCGAACAGTCAAGTGATTTGGGAGGCTAGGTGTTACTCCTTTCTTCCTGGGGGGAAAATTGCTGATAGCATAATGAGCGCGAAGTTTACATTTGTTCTGACTCCCGTCATGGTGGCACTCCCTCCCGCCACAGTGTCATACTGCACCTCTTTAGTGCGGAAAAATACTGACAAACCATGACATTTTTTCGGTGAATTGCACTTTTCAGCTTCTACTCTATAGTCAGGTTAAGTTTGCCCCTAGTACAGTTTTTCGGAACAGAGGAACAATGTCTTTTTATTTATTTCTTCCATTTAGTGCTCAGCTTCTGCAAGTTGATACTCCTCTGTGTTCCTGCTTCGTATGGTATCCATCGCAAACGGTGATTTTGTCACTGTTACAAGTAAGACGGTGATGCGCACTTTCGACTTCTTTACAGCTCCGTAACCGCAGTCGTAAACGGAGATTTTGTCACAGTTACTTCCACGGAATTGTCACTGTCGTCACTGTGACAGGAAACTAAAATCATTGTTAAGCCCACCTCTGCTTTACTTGTCTCAGAAGAAAGACTTTCGCATACGTCCTTCCCGAACTCATGCAGTTCGTTCACTTTCAGAAATGGCGCTGCTGGCACTATTTATTTTTATTTAGAACAGTCATCCACAACAGGAAGGCTTTGGGGGGGGGGGGTTAACGACGACCATGAGTAACTCGATGGTCTATAAGCAGTACCCTGTCTCTAATTTAAGGCCACTAGTTCCAGGAAAGGGAGAGAATCAGCGCCCTAAAACAAACACAATATCCATACCTCACCGGGATCCGAACCTGGACCCATCTCGGACGAATGGTCAGAAGCCAGCACTTAGACCATTGCACCAGGAACAGAAAGATCGAATTCAATAATGTGCACGTTCGCTTTAATCAGCAGTTAAAAGTATGCTCTAAAAAGGCTCAGTATACTGGGCAACAAATTTTTACAAAAGTACTTTCCCAAGATTAAGTCGGATTTAAGGGTCTGATTTGCATCCGCCTGTTCCGTCAATTCGCTGACTCAGAAGGGATTGAAAGAGCTCACTGGACACGTTTACTGCCGGAAATGTTACGGTAATTCTCCCGAACTGAGGAACCAGAGATTCGAACCGGCGTACGGGTGGCGCGAACTGGGAGTCGTACGCGAAGGACAGTGAGAGCTAGTGAGCGTCTCTGGAGCATAAGTTCGCCGCGAACAATCTTTTATTTCTTTGAGAACAGGGCATTTAATCCATTACATTACGCTCACATGACACAACACAGTTACAATCACATTGAAACACAGTTCACACTGACATTGGCATTCAATTATCGATACAGAAGTATTAGAGAAAACGTTGCATGGTTTCTATGGTAACGCAGTCCCTTCATTCTTCGGTGGGAACGCAGTCCCATCTCCAGCTGTAGCCGATGGTTTTAGCTGTACGCCACTCGAGCTCGCTGATTAGCCAGTTCTCGCCTGAGGCTCGGACAATCCGAGTCCAGACTTGAGTGTGAGGTGTGCAGTCTCAACTTGAACTTTTCATTGGACCTGCTGCAATTAGGGAAGTTGGCATCATTCTGGCAATTCCAGTGCTTGTGCCCGGCCTGGCTTCAGGGGGCACAGCTCTCAAAATCGGCAGGACACCAGACACCAAGTCTTACAGTGTTCGAACCCGTGGCATTAGAAGCAACGCATCTCTCGGAGGAATTCACGGGCGGAGTGAACCCCTCAAGCAAGATTGACCTTGCCACTCTTCAAAACGGTTTTAAAGTCCACTGGGGCCAGCTCTATCGCCCAGTGGACTTTTTTCTCCTTTCCCTTGATGGAGAAGAGAACCTTGCATTTATCGGGATCCTTTAATTGGTTTTGCCGGGGGAAGTCGTACTGAACAAATATTTTCACCGAATCTTTATCGGAGCCGAAC
The DNA here is from genome assembly GCA_039090855.1 of Macrothele yani. Lineage (NCBI taxonomy): Eukaryota > Metazoa > Arthropoda > Arachnida > Araneae > Macrothelidae > Macrothele > Macrothele yani. Next base: position 181,661,921 of record CM077030.1, on the reverse strand, counting down.
TCAATTAATCTGGGTAGTTTTCTTTGAGGTCTCTTTACCTCATAAGTTTCTACCACATCCTCCCTTTCACTGTACGCTTCCACCAGCTCCTGCTCGCTATCCTCTTTCGTGCACTCAATCGCAATGTTTCCATTGTTTCCTTTTCGCCCACCTTTAATTCCGATCCCCAGCGCACCAGGATCAAGCTCCACGGTGATCGCATCCTTGACCTCGAATAAGGTTTTCTCCCGGTTTTTCGGAAAGACCAACAGGGTGTGCCTGGGTTGGTATTTTTTTCCTTGGATCTGGTTTGGGATTTTCTTTGACAGCTTCCGCATAGGTTCGCTATCTCCGCGGTTCAACCACCACACTCTTCTCCAGTTCTTCAATCTTGCCTTTTAAGAAGTTAATTTCCGTCAGTTGAGCAATTTGGACCTGTTGCATTCGATCCAAGATTTGACGAATGAGGCCTCTGGCGTTGTGTGACACTCTGGTGTTAGGGTTGTCCAGGAGTTGATTAAGCTCCACGAACAATCCGTTGAACACTTCTGTCTCTAAGCTCACACCAATCTCTGTAACACTCTCCCCCATCTCTGGGTTTGAGGGATCCGAGCACGATGGTCTATGCCAGATGGGTGACCCCACACTTGGCCCGCTCATTGGAACGGGGGACCTGCGCGACGTCGACGCAGTGGAGTCGGGTTGGCTGGGAGCAGTTAGCTCTCAAAAGAGCTTTTCGTCCAAACACGCACTGTACTCTACAGGTGCGCCTTGTGCGGGAACCTGACCGCACTACTTGCGCTTCCGTTCACAAACACAAAAAAGTTATCGCCTGTCAGCTCCCAATCATCCCGGCTAGATAAACCTAATCCGCCGGTCTTTCCAAGATTAAATTAATAATTTCTTATATATATATTTCGAGGTGTTGAACACGAATATAACAATAAAAATGCAAAATTGAACGGTTTTTGAGAGATCCGCAGTAGTCACTTACACTCTGACGTACCTGCCAGCAGGACGCACACGACATAAAGGCAGATAGGAATCAGGATAAACGTCTGCGTAGCTCAGTTGGTAGAGCGACTTGTTCCGGAATAAGCGGACTCGGGTTCGAATCCCGGCGTAGACCAAAAATGACGGAGAAATTTACTTCATTATAATACGTGCTTACCATATGTACCGATATATAGAATGCTTCACGAAGAGTGTCCGAAATGAATAAAAAAGTAAAGATGCAAAATAGCAAACGGAGGACAATTCAGCTATGATGGTTGCGCTTCCCGGAACTGATGATTTCCTGAAAATACGAAAACTAAATATTTATACTATGGAAACCAAAATTAATTAGTAAAAAACGCATTGAGCCGAATTAGGGGGAAAGAAATTTACCCGGACGCTTTAGAGAAATATTTCGCCGACATATCCATAGAAGTTCCTGGACGCATGCCAGCTTACCTGCAGTGAACATGAGCAGCGTTAACGTCCGCGAATAGTACATACAGACAACATGTCCTTTTTCCTCCTTTAAATGAATTTGTAGATGCACCCTATATTTCACCTGGCCCCAAAGGCGTGAACAATGTCCCATGGCTGAGCGTAATTCGGGCTTATACGAGCAAAAACATTATGACCACAGTACGAGCAAAACATTATGACCCCTTTCCCCATATTACGTTCGGATCGTTTCCAGCTCAGCTGTGCACACGTTTCAAATTCAAAGGAGCTATCTGTGACACGTGCAGTATCAGTTGGAACTGAAATGTCGGTTGTAATGGGCAAAGAACGAGATTTGACCCCCTTGTAAAATGGTTTGATCACTGGATACAAAGTAAAGGGTGGCAGTATTCCAAAAACCGAGAACTTTGTTGGTTGTTCAGGGACTGCCGTAGTTAAAGTGTACCGACAATGAATGGAAAGAGGCGGCTTGACAGTTTTGTTTGGAACAATAGGCGTGCTACCTTGTCACAGCTGACCATCTTCTGCAGCTAGGTAGCACAAAGCAGTGTATCCACATCTACAGTGCAATGATCCCTTTACTGTATGGGCCTATGGCGTAAACGCATGACTACAGGACTCTTCACCACAGCATGTCATCGGGAACAATGACTGGAGTTTCCCAAAAAAAAAAAATCGGGAGTAGACCGTGGAAGATTGGCAGAAAGTTGTCTCCTCTGATGAATCACGTTTCCTTCTGTATCGAGCGGATGGACGGCGGCGGGTAAGGCTAACTTCTAAGGAGAAGGTGGTACAAGATGCAGTGACTCCACGGGTACAAGCGGGTGTAATGCACTGGGAATGTTTTTCTGAAACACTTTTGGTCCTTTGATAGCGTTGAATGCTCTTCGAATGCCTCACAGTGTACCTGTCCATTATTGAAGCCCAGGTTCATCTTTTAAGCTTACCAAACCGAGATAGAATGTTCCAACAGGACAATGTGCCATCCAAAATTGGTTCGAGGAACACGAAAATAACTTCTATGTTCGCCGATGTCGCGCGACATGAACCCTATTGAATATTTTGGTAAAATATGGATCTGCAGCTGTAGCGTGTGAACTCTCCACCATGGACACTGGAAGAGCTACGGGAAGCACTTATACGGATATGGTACTGCATACCAGTGGACAACTTCTGGAGACTTGAGGAGTCCATGCATCTTCGCGTGGCTGCAGTGATGGCAGCCATGCGACTACGCATGGACTTCTAATGACATAGTGGACTCACTTATGCATCGCTTGCTTCAAACATTAAGGGTCCTTGAGAATCACATTTCTCAGGTTAGCATAACTGCCGAAAGGATTCTTTCTAGTCGCGAACAATGAATTTTTCTAGACTCCAAATGTTATGCAAATGTGATTGCTTCACATACAATTGGGAAACGAATTTCCTCGAAGAAATAATTCTTCATAAATACATGGTAGGCATTGTAATGCTATTATTGGCATATTTTCACTGTTTTCCATGTAACCACTTCCTTCAGAAAACTTGAACATTTTCATCGTCCTAGAATTTGTGACCTACATCCAACCCTGGATGCGAGAGAAGGTTTTTTTTTTTTTTTTTTTTTAATGGAGGTTTAACGACCACCGTGAGCAACTCAATGGGCTATAAGCAGTCGCCCGTCCCTAATTTAGGGTCACTGGTTCCAGGGAAGGGAGAGAGCCAGTGCCGTAAGACAAACACAACATCCATGCCTCACCGGGATTCGAACCCGGACCCCGTTCGGACGAATGATCAGAGGCCATCGCTTAGACCACTGCGCCACCGGGGCGGCGAGAAGGTTATGAGACGCTACGATGGGGCAGGAATAGCTTCGACTAGCGCAAATCTCAAGGTTCTCAGATATCTATGTTCAGTTACTTGGAATTTCCTTGTCTTGGGTAGTGTAATGACTAGCATGCTCAACCGGAAATCGGGAGATGCGGGTTCGATTTCGGCTCCAGGACGATGAAAGTTTTCTGAAGGAAGTGATTACTTCCCTTTTTTAATTTACTAAATATGGAATTCATTTGCTTTCTAACTGTTCAGAAGTATTTTTTTCAAATTTACTAAATATGGAATTAATTTGCTTCAATAACTTTTCAGAAGTTATCAGGATATTCACGCAGCAGCAGATGACATCATTGATCAGTAGCGCATAAATACCAATGGACAATTTCTGTAGACTTGAGGAGTCCATGCCTCGGATATGGTACTGCATACCAGTGGACAACTAAATCATCCTTAAATCATCGATGAAATAGTTTTACATGAAAATATAATTACTTCTGTATGTACAATTTTTTTCTTCAAATTAAATGAACACGAAAACACTTTGCTGCGAAATGTTCTAGAAAATGACTGCTTGAATGAGATGGATAAAAACCGAGCGATAATGGATAGAATTTTTGTCCCTTTTCTAGAAATTATTCAGACAATGACCTTTAATAAACTATTAATTAGTTTGCACGTGATCGTCGTAACCAGTGGTGTTCAAAGCACACGGACAATATGCAAATCAAGTGAAAATATATAAATACACTGCTTAAAACAATTAGGGGATATCGTGGTTTTGATATGAACTACTAACATAAACTGTTTGTATGCTAAGAGAAATTGAAGGAAAGTGATTAGAACGAAACTTTTGCTCACTTACAAACACCTGAGTATGCAAAAATTTTTGTGTGACGTTAAAAAGGGCGTGTTTCCGTCAGGAAATGAAAAGTGACATGTATCGTACGATCGTTTAGTCCAAGATAAAAACGACTCATATGCTTTGAATGTATGTTATTGATGAATGTGATGTCCTAACAACGTTATTTACCCGAATCTGTAGCATGGAGGGCTATCGGTCGCTTAGAAGCCGGTCAAACCCAATCGCAAGTAGGGGAAGCCATCGGAGTGTCTCAAATCGTGATTTCTAGACTTTGGAATCGATTTTCAGATACCGGAAATGTAAGGCGAAGACCAGAGCAAAGTCGTAGGAGAGCAACATCAAGAAATGAGGATTGGTTTTTAACACTGACTGCCAGGAGAAACCGGAGTATGAACGCCACTCTTCTGCAACGCGAACTCCCTATGACTACTGGCACAAATGTTTAAACTCAAACTGTTCGGAACCGACTCCTCAGTGTTGTATGCTCGACGACCTATGGTACGTGTTACTTAAACCGCATGCCACTGTACTGCCCGTAAACTTTGGGCACAGGACCATGCCGATTGGAGAAGAAATGAATGGAGCAATGTTCTCTTCTTAGACGAGTCGCGCTTTATTGTTCATCCTGACAATAGACGACTCATCATTTGGAGGGAACGAGGTACTTGTAACAACCGGTTATTTGTGCAAGAAAGTGTGCGATTTGGAGGAGGCAGAGTGATGGTGTACGCCGGTATTTCTATCAATGGTCAAACCGACCTGTACATCATTAGAAATGGAACACTTACTGCACAGCGGTATAGGGATGAGATCCTCAGACAGGTAATTATCCCTTATGCTGCAGCAATCGGAGATGAATTCATTTTTGTGGACGATAACTGCAGGCCCCGTTGCGCTCGATGTGCGTGGACGACTTCCTGTTTGACGAAGGAATCACCCGAATGGGTTGGCCAGCATGCTCCGTAGACATGAACTCCATCAAGCATGCCTGGGACGTTGTGGGGAGAAGGGTTGCTGCTCGATTAACCCCTCCACGAACAGTCCAGCAATTGGAAAGTGGTGTTCTGCAGGAGTGGGATGGAATTCCCTAATTCCTTATTGATGCTCTGATTGACTTCATGCCTTACAGGTGTGCAACATTGCTTTCTGTCAAGGGAAACCTTACCACCTATTAAATCCAATTTTCCGGCAAAAAAATTACCTTTATTTTCAGTTTTAGGATATGTTCATAAATATACATTTTTACGTTCGTCCCCTCAAAAATTATTAAATTTACTAATGGTTTCGGCCACATTTTTTCTTCTCACATAGCTTACTATGTCTGTAGTTACTATTCCAATCTCCGAAGTTTTCCGACACTCACAGTTTTCAAACAAATCCACGATATCCCCTAATTGTTTTGAGCAGTGTATTTAGATTAATGGAACTACTAAGAAAAGATTATTAGTTCCAGTAATCTGCGGGGCATGAACACCCATTATTTTGTTCTTGGCTACTCGATGCTGTCATTATGACATTTGGGAAACCGCCCATTTTGCTTCATCAGGTGCAGTTTAGTACCGTACTGAACTTAGAGTGCAGCGTATCAAATTTTCGATTTGAGCTGATGCTGCTTGAAGATTAGCGTTGCGTTTAATATTAACCAACAATCTTAAATTATTATGGTTTGAAATAACTGGACTGTCCAGCAGTTACCTTTATTATTTCATAGCTAACATTTTCTTCTGCGTACATAGCATTGTGAGTACTTGTGTTTCCATAGTTTATTCCCTTGGTGTAAGAACCAGGTTGGCCAGAGACCGCAACTCAAGAGATTCGATTTCAGTTAAGATCTTCCTTTGAACGCCTAATTCTAACGTGAAACCAACAGGTACAATTGATTTATTCACTGGGTACGAACAAGAGATAGATTTTTGCAATGGGATGTATTAACGAAAAATTAATAGAAATTAAAATGAGTTAAGCTTTATGTCGCATTTTATGGTTTGCTTTATGTCGCATATTAAAATAAGAACTTTCTTTTTCTTTCAGGTTTGGAAAGTCAAGTGCAAGAACCGAGCAAAGATCTTTACTGGTTCTGACAGTAATTGAGTTGAGATGAGCAAATCGTGGGGCGATAATTGACCATCCTGTTTACCACAGAGAGGATGAAGTTCTTGTGTTTTGAGCTCGAGCCCCGAGCATCTGCAGATGACGCTTGTTTTGTTCTAAAAAACAAGTTCCATGCACTAAATGAGAAGAAAACAACAGGAGAATCTATATGAAAAAACGAAACAAGAAGGAAGTAACAGAATGAAAGTAAAAAGAAATTGGTCCCGATGAATTTGTTCACTGTCATTCATCTCGAGATGAACATGCACAATGCCTGAGCGCTTCCATCAGCATAGTTTTGGTTCATAAATTTGCTATCTATACACATAGAGCTATTTTTTACTAAACGCAAATGTTTTAGTAAGCTTTCGAACGCTCTTCGGCATTTATAAACCCGTGCCAGTAAAACAAAAATAACAAAATTGCGTCATCAGGTGTAGAGTAAAATGGACCATTAACTAATTTGTAAATTAGTTTGGAATCAAATGTGCAAATGTAATCCTTTCCTTCCCAAATGCGCAAGATTTAAATATGATTGTGATCATGGGACTCAGAGTGATCGCAGAAAGCCCGCAGTTATTGTTTCCGCTGTATGATACCTCGATTTCGATTCCAGACATAATGCGGCACCAATAATGCCCTTACTTTACATCGTACGAAGCCTATGTCGAAGATACTCGGAACATTCAACTTCGGAATACAAACGAATGCTCGTGTGGTAATATTTCATCAACAGACCAGCATAGAGCAACATTACTTCTTGAATATGCGCCGTGCAATATTTCCCACTGTCTCAAAACACTGCTTTTGCTAACTCTGCTTTTGCGTGTGTTGATATTTGAATCCATTATAATTTTCCAACTGTTTATCCATTACGCGCCAAAAGCGACAAACACACACACAAAAAGGGGAGAGAAGAAGAAGAAGCGAAGGATATTTCTATAGAGGTGAAATTAAGGGACACAATTAATGTTTCGCGTACATTTGGTGTTTTGTTAAGTATGGTGAGACGGTTTTGTGGAAAGTTTAATAGGGGCTTCCATTAGAGTACCAGCTTTTGTGTAACTGAAGTATTATATTTTTTTCCAACCTACTTTTTGTTGCAATGACTGTATCGCAGTTATCCAACTTATTTCATTATAGTGGACAAAAAAAAAAAAAAAGAAAAGAAAGAAAAAAGCAGAATTTGCGCGTAGAAATTTTGAGGAAAAAAGTGTACAACATTTAAATTTTGACATTTTTATTAAGCACGTCTCTAAAAAATTTCACAAAATGCAAGTTTAAATTCTCATTAAATACTACAGACCATTTTGAAATCTGATGAACTGCAAATCTGTTGAAACAAAAGTTGGCAAAATGATAAGCTATTTTCGTTACTTATAGAAGGAAGGAGTGTTTCCTTTTTAAAACGTACTTTTATGAGAACAAATTGATATCATGAACAAGGTTCTCCATTGAGATATTTTAAATTCAAAGCCTAATTCTAAGGAGAACAGAGTGCATCTGCAAACACACACACACACACACACACACACGTATACAGTGATTGAAAAGCTGCGTTTTAAAAGTAGTTGCTACAACTACATTCTTGAGAAAAAGCAGACTGCTAAAGCTTCAACTACTTCTTCTGATAACTAGCTGCTCTACTTTTACGTTTAGGCTTAGGTAAAAAGTACAAATTCAGAGGGTGATCTTTATTTGTATATACTTACATATGACATTCAGAGTTAAATTCCAAGGTAAATTCCACGACTAACTTAGCTTCGCATTTACCTCGGGTCCGGTTATCACATGTAACACATTTTAATACATTCAGCAGTGGTATAGAAGAGTCTTAGCGTGGTTAGTGACGCCAAGGCACTTTTTCTCTAAGCTCAGTGCCTTAGCGCCATTGAACCCAGAGAAAAAGCGCCTTAGCGTCGCTAAGCCACGCTAAGGCAGTTATTGTCTAGGCTTAGCAGCGCTAAGGCACTTTTTGTCAAGGCCTACCGGCGCTGAGGCACTTTTTCTCTAGGCTCGGTGGCGCTAAGGCACTTTTTCTCTAGTCTTAGCAGCGCTAAGGCACTTCTTCTCTAGGCTTAGCGACGTTAAGGCACTTTCCGTGGTTAGTTGGCAAGAAGAGCAAGGCGAATGAATTTTTTTAGATAATCATGTAAAAAGGAACACTGGCTGATATGACGTATACTGGAATGTTAACAGAGCGTTCGTATTGAAAGGACGAAATTAAACTGTCGAATCATGATGTAAGGCGTGATCCAACTACGAGGAGGGGAAGCAACTCTGGAAATTTAAACATGCAGATAAACAGAGTGTCAAGTGGCTGGTACGGTGGCGTAGGCTTCTCACCGTTGGTCAGGGTGGGCTTGGGTTCGAGTCCCGTGCGAGGCGCGTGGGTACTGTGCTTGTCTTACAGCACTGCTTTTCCTCTTTCCCGGAGCCAGTGGTCCTAAATTTGGGATGAACGACTGTTTATAGCCCTTAGAGTTCCTCAAGGTGGTCGTTGAATACCTCCCCCCTCCTCCGAAAAACGGTGACAAGTGTTTTATGGTTGAGAAAAGCATTTCAGTTACACCGGTTCCAACAGAAGTAATGCCCTGAGCCCATTCTGTGATTACTTAGGAGTACGCAAAACGACACTCAGGTCCGAGTTGTCAGAGGCACTGGATTCTAACCAATCGCTTCCCATGGGCTCAGTTTCGGACGAGGCATGGGCGGTGCACCCGCCCCACGGCACTGGCCCTCCCGGAACCAATGGCTTCAAATCAGTGACTGGCGACTATGGCCCTAGATGATCACTGTGGTCATTATACCCGGAAGGATATAAAAGTTGATAAAAATAATTAGTAATATAATTTTAATAAAAAAATTAACTGGCGAATACAACAAATCAAAATTCAAATTGCTTTTGAGATATCTAAGGGCCTTCTTTCTGGGTTTGTTTCACCTAAACATTCACCGCTAAGGCACTTTTTTCTTAGAATTACGTCACTGACATTCAGTATTAAAATGTGCTACATGTTATTAAATGTGTTCCACGCTACCTAGTCCAGCTGCGAAGCCCGGATAATTCAAATGAAAAACTACAAGAAATATCTGCGTATTCATTCTCTTTGACTGAGAGAATCGAATATCGATATGAACGGTTCTGAACAAAACCTTTAGCGCGATCGTCTCGTATGTGTTGTCTTAGGAGCCTGACTGAGAAGACTTCTCAATAACAGTTTGGCTAACTTTCGTAATGTAGTCACGTGATTGTAGCAAAAAACACTCATCCGCCTGTCCCAGTCAGTAAAGCTTCGGGAAATCTGGAAACCACTTTTTCTAATAGCACGATTTGTAACGCAATGTAGCCAACCTTCTGCCCTGGAAGGTAATTTTTACTGAAAATGTGGCAAATGTTGTAACACTGATTTTTTGATTTTCATCAGGATCTGAACCAACTTCGTGTTATTATTAAATTATGCGAATTTCGTCAAATGAGCTCGAAGTTTTTCAATCTTTTTTCCAAAAAGGAATATGACAGATTTTGAGTTTCAAGGTCGGCACTCAAGCTCTGAAATCAAAGCTTTGGAGAATGTACAATATGCCTTCGACAGATTTTGTCAGGTTTGTAAATTTTGGTTTGAGTAATTCTCTGATAAAAAAAAAAAAAAAAGAATTAGTGTCAAAAGTATCGGAACCTTGAATGCGTTTTGCAGTCAAATGCAATTAGATGTTTAATACGATTATGTAAAAAAACTTGAACTTGATTAATTGTGGGAAAGAAAACATTAATTTCAACAGAAGAAATACCTTCACATAACATCGAACACACAAAGTAACCAAAAAACAGCAAGGAGTGTAAAACCTTTAACAATGGAGAAACGTTTTTGTAGTTCCTGTCGTTCGGAGCTGCAGCTTCTGCACTTGACCTCATTGTGCGGCTTCGAAAGACCGTGACGGATATTATTTTAGAAACGAAGCTAACGCAAGAAAGCAAAAGACATTTTGAACCGCTTCCCGTCTTCGTTGCAGCATACACCATTTTTTAAAACTATTGACATGAGACAAATGTGAACTTTTTCTTTTCATGACAAAAGGTTTTCACTCCGTAGTAGAGTTCAGAGCTATGCTAAAAACAATGAGCAAATGAAATGTATTTTAACGAAAGTTCTTATGAGGTGTGTGTTTTTTAATTCTGCAAATGAGTAATTCTTGCACGGCTTTATTTATATTGATGTATAAATCCAACATCTTTTTTTTCTGAAATAGATACAATTGTGACAAAAGGTTGCGCTTTCTTGCTCTTGTCTTTAAGCTAATGATTTTATAACTTCAACGAATAGTTTTCTGCTCATATGAGAGAGAGGCACATGCCGTTTGTTAATCATTTACGATTTTCGTTTTGGAAAATTTGGATTCTTTATTTAACATTGTATTTGTGTACATTTGAAGTGTTTGAAGAAAACTTCAATGTTGAGCAGCCTGTGATTTGTAGAGTGTCATATTACTGTACTTAGGTGCACTGTGATGTATTTATCATGAAATTACAGACAGCACCGCTTGCGTTTGTATGCTGTCATTCGACCGATTTTCGTTTGTTTTTCCTTTCGTCCTTCTTTTTTTATTCCTTTCCCTGTTTTTTTTTTTTTTTTCTGTGAAGAAATTACCTGTTCTTCGTTTTTCGGACGTGTGAACTGTATGCAGAAAGCTTATTCATTAATACGTAAATGTTTAGCTACCTCACAAATTCCAAGTGTACATACGCGTGATCTGCCGCTGTTATCTGTACAAAACTTAGAAGTGATAAATAAATTATTAAAGAAGTTTTCAATGTTGTCTTGTTTTGTATTGTCTATATGTTAATTGACGTGGGCCAAGTATGTCCTTCCACTTCCTAGCGAATGTTTATTTGTCAAAACAAAATCGTGGAAGAAAGAAAATTAGTGAACAGATTATTGGTGAGAAAGTAACACTGGAACATCTTAAACTACTTGAAAATGGCACCTAAGCAATACACTATTTTTAGCTACAAATCGATACTTGAAAATTATTTTGGCGGGATCAGTGCATGAACGTAAGAACATTATAAGCTCCTTCCTAGAGTATTTTAAGAGATGTTTTCATATTAAGAAACTAACTTACACTGCGGAAATCAGCATAAAAGAAAGGAAGCAAAAGAGCGAATAAAGAGGTTGAGCTACATAACTGGTTCTCAGTTCTGCCCGTCTTACTTTGAGAATGTAGTTGGTTTGTACAAATGATTTTGGACTAAATGAATACTGTCATAGAGTATAAGAAACAGCTCACATACACCATATTCACAAACGTCACCGGACACCCCTTCAAAAGCAAATGAACGGATCCTCTGCGTCTTTAAGATGCGCAGTACAGCTGCAAATGGTATAAAAACAAGCCTGCAGCTGACCGCGATCATATCGCACTGTGAGGTTGAGTGAAAATGTCGCGGTGGGAGAGAACTGACTTTGAGAAAGGAAAGATTGTTGGGTGTTATATTAGTGGATTGTCCATAAGAGAAACCGAGAGGCGTTTAAACATACCCAAGTCAACTGTTTTGGATGTACTGAATAAGTCGAAGACACATGGCGTGCTTGAAGCAGCAAAACGTACAGGCAGACCAAAGAAAATCAGTGATAGAAGGCGTCGAAGCCTCAGTAGAGTTGTTACAGCTAATCGACGGAGTACTGCAAAAGACCTCAGTGTACAGGTGAAAAAAATGCTGGAACCTCGGTATGTATACGTACCATTGCAGAGAACCTCGTTCCATGAGTTACCGTGGTCGTGCGGCTGCTCATAAGCCTTTCATCTCCACTCGGAATGCTACTCGTCGTTTAGCATGGTGTAAAGAACATCTATCGTGGACCGTAGATAAATGGAAACGGGTCCTATGGACTGATAAATCCAGGTACACGATCCATCAGTCTGATGGCCGTGTGTGGGTATGGCGGCAGCCGGGGAACGCAATTTACCACAGTGTACTGTTCCTACGGTCAAGTTTGGAGCTAGCAGTGTACTCGTGTGGGGGCGTTTTTCGTAGTATGGTCCCGGCCCATTGGTTATCATGGACAAATTTTAACCAGCACGTCTACCTTGATATTCTGGACAATTATGCCCTACCAACTCTGTGGCAATACTATGGATAATGCACCGAACCATAAAGCAAGGACTGTTACGGCGGGGTTTGACGATAATTCCGTATCGTGTGTGGACTGGTCAGCACAGAGCCCTGATCCTATTCTCATAGAGCACCTATGGGATCAATTACAGCGCCGCATAAGAAGTTTGGAACCAAGGCCTACTACTAAGCAATAGTTAGCGGCAGCATTATGTACTGAATGGAAATGCATACCTATCGCTGTGTTCCAAATCCTTGTCGAAAGCATGTCTCGAAGGGTCAGTGCATGCAATAAGACCAAAGGTGGACTGACACCGTACTAATGTATGTGAATAAATGCTATGTTGTATTTCTCTTCCAGGTGTCCGGTGACTTTTGTCAATTTAGTGTATATAGGACTTGATATCTCCCGGTGGCCTTGTAGTTGGCTTCGAGGATTAAAATTTTCCTTCTCAAGAGAAATGTAGGAATTGTGTTTGTTTCACGTTTTCCACATGGTAAGTGATCAAAAATGTTATAAGGTCGACAAACTCCCAAAGCAAGAAACAAAAAGAACTGTGGGGCAGTCATTTCTCCCAGCAACGATATTCACCAAAATTTAGAAAAATGCAGTTCTATGAAACTATTTAATGCATTTCTATAGAAAAAATGGTTCAACAATTTTCAGTAAATTATTTCATACTCAAAGGGCCACAGTGTTCAAGGTGACAAAAAAAATACTGTAATTTTCAACAGTGTTAGTGTTACAACCGCACAGATTTTTATTTCATAGTACAGCGTAAGATACGATAATTCACTAGGTATACAAACGATGATGAAGCAAAAGACGTACACTGACGCCACACAAAAAAATCCCAAGACAATGATCCAAATAGAGAGTGAGCTTTCGGAATATGTGAAACTCACGAATTTGTCATCTTGAAGCATGCTTCACCTCTGTAGTACACCATATCATCTCCCTCTTAATCTTTTTTTTAATCGAACAAGGAATTTTCATTAATTCCAGACGATGTGTGGAAGGTATAAACATCACACATTTTTCGAAGAACCAAACGGCCAGTAGATCCATTTTCCACAATCGGGCGCCAATATGAAATCCACAAATTTGTCATTTTGACACGTGCTTCACCTCTGTAGTGAGTCACATCCTTTCATACATGTTCTTGCGATTTGTATCTAACAGTCCTCAGGAATAGCATACAGGTCGAGGTGATCCTTCACATCTTTGAGGAACTTTAACGATCCAACTGCACCATTAAAGATTATGGACTCTGCATTAAGCAAATAATGGGACAAAATTTTACGTCTTCTGAGAGCAGACATCAAAGTTTGTGTGTGTCTACTCTTGGGTTCGCTGTCTACTGTAGCAGTTTGATTTACGTGAGGAAGTATGGTCGACTTTCCTGTGATATTATAAACAAAACCATCAAACTCGGAATCCGAGAAGTTGGAACCACATGTCTCATAAAGTTGGCGTCGCCGAGTACTATCAGAAGTCGGGCAAAGATGTATTGCAAGCCCGCCCGAAAGAGTCGGCATATTGAACATCTTGAAACTGCATAATGATGAATCACTAAAACCGGGTGTTCGAGAAAATTTTCGGGCGCCAATGTGAAACTCACAAATTTGTCGTCTTGACACGTGCTCCACCTTGTAGTACGTCACAAATACAAAATTAGGGTCAGTATGGAATGTGGCTCCTTCTGACACGGATGCTTTTTAACACCGACGATTCATTTCCTCAATCAAATGTTCCATTGCGGCGGAGGGCAATAATTGCCACTCCTGTACGAGAGCGGAACGTAGCTCCTGGAGGGTGTCCAGAGATGGTTGGCCGGTAGTGTACTCTCCCGAGGGCATCCCAATCCCAGAGATGTTCTTCCAGATTAAACTCGGCGGAAGCAGCCCGCCACGCTATCAAGTGAATACCTTCGTCCAAGCCAAAGCCAGTCGGGATCTTTGCGGGCGTGCGTTGTCGTCCTTTAGGAAGAGATCCGGACCGACTGCACCCGCTTAAGATCTGACATGGGGATGAAGAATTTCATCCTGATACCTTACCGCCGTCAGAGAAGCATCTGATGGCACATGTAGGTCAGTGAGGCCGCCCAATGAAAATACAGCCCACACAGTTACATTACCGCCACCGAAAGCATTGCGCTCGATCTCTCCACACTAACACTAATCTACTGTTTGAATTCGGGGAAAATCTAGATTCACTCGTAAACAGGACATTGCATCAATTTTTCCCGGTCCAGTTGATATAATCGCGACAAGATTGTGAACGGTCGCACCTGCGCCTGGAATGCAACCAGAGCCGTAGTTACCGGTAGGGCTGAGAGGGCGGTTGCCCTCCCAGATTGGTCATACTAGGGGGGCAACTTCATGTTCTAAGGGGCTTAAGAAATAGAAATGCACAACGTATGAACTAATTTACTGAAAATTGTAACTCAAAAAGAAAGTTATACACTTCAGTATCTTATTTTTAAAAACTTGAGTTAGCCGCGTACGGTATCCCGTGCTACTAACCACGGTACATACCAGGGCCGTAGCTACCGGAAGGGCATTATGAGCGGTTGCACTTCCACAATGTTCATTCCAGGGGTATAAATTAATGCTCTGAGGAATGTAAAAAATAGAAATTGTAACTGAAACAGAAAGTTATACCCTTCAGTATTTTCTTTTTAATGACTTTAGTTAGTCTCATACAGTATTCCATGCAGTTAACCAGGGTGAATGATCGTGTGTAGAAGATTTTAGGAAGGGAGAGTCTGACCCCAGGTCTTAAACAACCCTTAGAAATAGGAAACTTGGAGATTTGGGCTAGAGCGCCTGATAGGAAAGTGACACGGAAGCGAGGTAGAAAGAGCGAGGCCCTTATTTATTACCGGGGGGCAGTACCCGGGGTCCGACTGCTTAACGTGCCCATCCGACGCACGGCGGATATTTAGTGGTTCGAACATTCGTACCTGCCCAGGATCGAACCTAAGGTTATCTCCATGGCAGTCACGAACGCTGACCACTAGGCCACCCGCGGCCCGGTACAGAGCAACATACACTATGAGGTGTGAACATCTCATATCCATGAAGGGAATTTTCTGAAACAGTGAATGGAGGCGTGGAAAACAATATGCTGATATGCCTAATCTCCATGACCTTTCTGAGCATGAAGAGCTAATTAATATGAAGAAAGGTCGTAGAAAGTTCTCTGAGTGTTTGACCTTAAATGGAATTTTTCCAAGCCCTACTTCTAAAGCTTTTTTTCCATTGTTACGTTCACTATCCGATATTCATTGGCTCTGCTCTCGTTTGCTTTCCGTTCTGCATTTCTGCGGAGTGTTGTGTTGTCGGCATTCACATAACATTTAAGCTTTACTTGGTACAACCTTTACTTTAAAACCTTTGGTGCTTGGGTATTTATCAAGTTTTTACATTTTGAATAAAATCATGTCAAAAACCTGAAATGCGATATTTGAACGATCATAGTACTTTCCTTAACGGCTGTGGGTGAGAAAGTAAAAACTCGTACTATTTGACTGGAACTCGAAGGGGCGTTAATTTTGAACACGAAGGGGCGTCAATTTTGAACACGAAGGGGCGTCAATTTTGAACTCGAAGGGGTGTAATTTCAAGTCTCGCCCTCTCGGATAAGAAAAGCTTGCTATGGTCCTGAATGCAACGGTACACAAATTGTTGGTCTTCGCGCATAGAGGCCACGCAACTCAGAGTAGTTGTCAATAGAAGATTTCCTGTGGTTTCAATGAGGCCCGACGTAGAGCTGGTGTTTTTTCTCGCCCGTGACGTTTCGCCAGTAAACCAAAGCAGCATTCCTCGGAAGGGTTCGTAGCTGTAGAACGTCCCGAACCAGATCATCTGCTAACTGTTACACTACATTGAAACTGTGGCCAGATTACGGAATAGTGCACACTGGAGAAATAAGCCACCTCCGAAATAAATTGGCAAGTGCGTCATTCAGACGTCTTCTACAGGACATGACAAAGAAAATGGCAATTCGGGATTTCCGCTGCAACGTTCCCAGTTGCACTGATACCCATCGACAGAAAAAACTCCTTTCATCGGGCTGTAAGATTTTCGTATTTTGCGCTGCACAAATCACTATTCAACACGTGTTTCGGCATTTGCACGTCCTACTTATTATAATGGCACAAATGGCCTATGAACTCTTAATACTCAACAGCTACTTATAACAGTACGTGAAATAACTTTAGCCGCCCCGGTGGCGCAGTGGTCTAAGCGATGGCCTCTGATCATTCGTCCGAACGGGGTCCGGGTTCGAATCCCGGTGAGGCATGGATGTTGTGTTTGTCTTACGGCACTGGCTCTCTCCCTTCCCTGGAACCAGTGACCCTAAATTAGGGACGGGCGACTGCTTATAGCCAACTGAGTTGCTCACGGTGGTCGTTAAACCTCCAATAAAAAAAAAAAAAAAACTTTAGTACATTAATTTGAGACTTCTTGCCAGAAGACATGCTCATTATCTCCGAGAATTCGCTTCGGTGACATGCTTTTGTTTTCGCTGTGAGAAAAGGATTCGCCGGCTTTAGTTTGTTCATGGGAAGAGTTTGGTTACCGTTGGCTGTGATTAGTTGGCGCTGATACGTTGTTTTGAGAAAAAGCGAAGACTCGTTATTTGCCTCTTCCTCGGCGAAGGAAAATCACTCATCCGTTCCTACCAACGAGCAGTCTGCGTTCTTATTTGGTGTTCTCACTAGTTTGTTATCAGTAGTCGAATGATGTTCAGTTACGTCACAAGCCCTTTAAGTGGCCGATGCGCCTGAACCAAAATGGTGCCCAAAATTTTCTGCGTTCCCTAAACTGAAAAGTTTACATAGTTGCCGGTTTGGGGAAAACTACGGCAAAACAATTCATCTCACCTCAGCAGTATAGGCATTAAACCTGTCGCAGGTGATGATCGCTTCCTTCTAATCTCTTATAATCCAAGGCATGATGGGCAAGGGCTCATAAACCATGATATACATGTTATAATTCATAACCCAAAGCATGACGGAGAATGGCTCGTCCCCCAGTCGGAACATCATGCAACTGGGTAAATGCAATTGGCCCAAACGTCTTATCCCTCCTTTCTTAGGTTCACCACCATTGTTATAGACCATTTAGTAAGTAATGAGTCAGAAAAAATTACACTCCTCTAAATGACCACTTTGAATGACAAAACTAAAGGAAAGCAACGATTTCTGCTGCGCAGATTACACACCCGTTCCAGTAGCGTTCAGGCGACTTTTTTGACAGCGTCAGGTCTGAGTCACCAACAGGCCTAGAGTCACCAAATCTTGACCCGATTTTATCTCCGAATAAGACAAAATGGCACCATATCTCCCAAGCTCTTCAATGCCCCATTGCAGAATTAATATATTTATTACTACGATACTTGTGACGTTGAGATAGAATAAATCAGCAATGTTTATTCACAATTAACTATTTTATTTTAAGATATACTATAGTTTCTGTGAGCGTTTGGCTCGGCTTAATCAGGACAAATGGAGCGTAACATTCAAATTATTGTGACATCATCAGCGCTCTGACGATCACGGGCTTTGGTGAGTTGTTTCCACGCGCTTGAAAGAAATGGTTTACCTCCTCAGAGCTTGCAGGGTATGATTTGGAAACTTCTTGACAAGAGTAAAAAAAAAATTGGTTTAAAATGAACTTACAGAAAACAGCACTGATGTACGATTTTTGCAAGAACTGAAGATTTAGAGGTTGATGGGGCCAAATTTCGAAATAACTGATGCTTACATTTAACTCGGACAACAGATATAAAGCGATGGCCACATCAAAGAAGAAATTAATAGGCGTATAAAACTTGGATAGAGAGAGTTTGGAAAAAATAGTACAATTTTCAAGAGCAACATTATGTCCATTATGTGTTAAAAGAAAAGTGTTTAATCGATGTACCCTTCCAGCTCTTACTTACGGATCACAGACATCGATTTTAATCAAAAAAGACACACAGAGGCTGCAGACAACTGAGAGATGCATGGAGATGTATGTTTAGTGTGACCAAGAAAATAGAAAAAGCGACTAGCGGTTTAAAAAATGACTGGAGTTGATGACATCATGATCGAAGTAAAGACTCTTAAGTGGCAATGGGATAGACATATTGCTAGAACTGATCATGGAAAACTGAGCTGCCGCGTAGAAGAGGGCGTGAATAAATTTCGAAACCATGTAGGAATGACATGAGAGAGAGTTGCACAAGACAGAGAGTTGTGGAAGAGAGTTTCACAAGACAGAGAGTTGTGGAAGAGATTTAGGGAGACTTTCATCTAGCAGTGTATTGAGAATTTATATATTTGAAACACAAGGCTGTTTCTTTCTACAATCCGCCAGCGCCACCCACTGGAGCGGGTTTCATGATTTGTTTTTAAATGAAATCTACTGACCCCCAGATTTGTCATTGCTAATGTTTATTGTTATAAGTATTTTTTTTTATGTTACCATGGTATTTTCTTTGTACAATCCGCTGTTCGTTATACTGGCGTTTGTTCTCGCTTGAGAACTTGCAGTGACATCTGCCTATCTGCGGTGGTCGGACTTGGAACTAAGCATTCCGCTATCAATTACGAAGTTGTACTTATCCGAATAGGTTTAGTAGTTTTCGAGATTAGTTAAAAAAAATCGGTATATTATCGTGAACTTTCACGTTGGGTGTGATCAGGTTGAATGTAAACAAAGCGGAACGATACACAGGAGATTGGGAACTACTTGAAAGCGATCTGATTCGGTAGTACAGCCAAAAATAATAAAAAATAAACGAAATAGCCTATGTCCACCGGAAAGAAATAACCAATACAGACACTTGACGTGGACCAGGAACATCAAACAGAGGTCATCGTCTCTGTTTGATGGTCTTGGAGAGAGAGATGACCTCTGTTTGATGTTCCTGGTCCACGTCAAGTGTCTGTATTGATTATTCTTTCGCCTTCTAATTATTTGTTCTGTTGCTGCTTACCATCTTTGGTGAATCCCCAGCATTGTACGGGGCTCCAAGAAGCAACCTGCCCAATTGGCTTGGCAGTTAGTGTATGTGACTCTGGAGGAATTCGAGGCCACTGTGGTGTAGTGGAAGCATATCCGGCGCGTAACTGGAAGACCCTGGGCTCGATTCTCGGTGGCGGCCGATGAGAATTTTTCCGTATCTCACTTATAAACGTGGAGAGAGCGATGACCTCTGTTTGATGAGGAAAGAAATAAGCTTCCCACCGGTGAAAGAATTATCCAAATCGGTTCAGTAGTTTTCGAGATTACCTCAAACACACAAACGAACTTTCTCTCTTTATATATCACTATCGATTATATAATTATACCAAAAAAATGTTACCAAATTGTCAAAATAAAACACATCTTAAACCCCATTGTGTAGTTGTTTAGACACGATATCATTTCGGGTCACTGAAAGAATGCCTCAATACTCCAATACACGAATGTCAACGACGGGTAAGCACATGTTTATACAATAATGATGAACGTCATCGTTAAATTCGTATACGAGTTTAGATTAAGATAATACAACGTAGTTGTCACAAATGTTTATTTTTTCAAGCCGACCATAGTTTCGCTGTGTATTGACCTAGCTTCATCAGGACGAAGGGCCTGATGAAGCTAGGTCAATACCCAGCGAAACCATGGTCGGCTTGAGAAAATAAGCATTTGTGACAACTACGTTTTATAATCTTAATCTATATATAATCGTCACAAGACTGTAGTCTTTGAGATAAAGAATCGTATACGAGTAGTTGGAAAAATTAAAAATTAATGGGAATATTACGAAAATTTTGTTGTTGGTGACTCATCTTATATACTGCCCATTAATAATTCAACATTGTGCGGGGCTTCAAGAAGCAACCTGCCAGATTGGCTTGGCAGTTAGCGTGTGTGAGTCTGGAGGAATTCGAGGCCACTGTGGTGTAGCGGAAGCATATCCGGCGCGTCACCGGGAGTCGAACCCAGGGTCTATATGAAGCATATAGACCCTGGGTTCGACTCCCGGTGGCGGCCAATGAGAATTTTTCCGTGACTCACTTATAAACGTGGAAAGAGCGAAGATCTTTGTTTGATGTATTAATAATTCAACCATTTATTATAGATATGCGTTTTATTACGATTCGTGTTATATGACAAGAAAAAAATTCAGTAACAGTTTTTTCAACCGTGCATGGCACGGATTACGGAGTAGTGGTTGATTATGATGAGATAGAGTTACCTATTATCAGAGAGAGGCACTGCATGACTACAGTACAAAATGCATTCTGATATTTCTGCAGCAGTGTTTCAGTTTAGAATCCAAACACGAAAGGAAAAGAATGACACTTATACTGATGTCTCGTTAAGTTTTCGGAATTCCAAATTACAGTATTTATTTGTCAGCTGGTTTGTCATTGTTGGCACGAAGATCTGTCTATTTTAATGTCCTTTGATTAATGATATATTATCCTGCGGGAGCAACAAGCAAAATATGGAAACAGAAACAATTGTTCGGGAAATCCCCCTTCCTCGTTTCTGTGTAGCTATTCTGTTTTAGTTTCGCAAGTAAGTAAAAAACAGGTAAAGAAAAAACACTTCTTGTATTTGCTGAATTTAAATTACGAGAAAATTCGTGATATGTTCGTTGCACCAATTTTTTGCGCTGATTTTTTCTCTTTCCAGTAATTTCAGAGTTCGTTTTGTGCTCGTGGGCACGCTAACAGGTGCATGTTCGTGATTCTTGTGTGCACCTGTGTTTTCAACTTGCTGGCTATCTCTTAAAATGCCTTCAAAGATGATGGAAAGCACTCTTCAAAGATGGAAAGCACAGATAATCCCCACCATCATTTTCTTGGCACGTCGCCTACAGTGGGGCGTGAGATCGTCTTGTTGTCCTCACTTATTGTTTTAAAAATTAAGTGGCCGTGTAAAAGATAGTATATCTTCCAGAAGTCATCGCGTTTCTCTGAGCTACGAAAGAAATTAATTATGTTATTTTAACTTACGATGGGTGACGGACCGCAAACAACAACTTTCATTACTTGACAGCCTCTTTTTTAATTCCACACGAGTAAAAGCATATGCGAGGATAAAGCACATGCTATTTTAAGAAATTGTGACAGAAAGATACTCAGTATGACAGAATGCAGGGAAAAGGCGCTTATTCCACGGATTTGTTAATGAACACAAATGCTATTTCGAATGACAAAGGAAGCAAGAACTTTGAACTCTCTTAAACAGCTGAACCATATTAATTACAATAAGGGACGAATAGGGCGGAAGGAATGCATGGCAAACACAGAACATTAGAACTTCATATGTAGATTTTTATTTGAAGTCAAAGAAATTATTATACATAAGGGCTTGAATACAAACGAGACACTCCGGTGGCACAGTGGTCAGACCGGATTCGAATCTTGAGTGAGCGGTGTGTTTGTCTTACAATACTGGCTCTGTCCCTTCCCTGGAACCACTGACCCCAAATTAGGAACGGACGACTGCCTGTACCCGATTAGGTTGTTTACGCTTAGAAACTTCGGCTTACGGATATTAGATTTAGGCATGTAAAGTTTCCAAAAATGCTCTCGTGCCCGGATCTGAAAACCATTTTTTATACATTATTTTAAATTTTACATCAGAATGTAAAACCACACTTCCGTGGATCTTGTATGGTGTATGAAAAAACTGCTTTGTAAAACTGAAAATACACTGACGGAAAAAAATCCCAACACCACGAAAAAATAGTTGTAGAGGAATGAAATGGCGGCAATACATTTGTATAGGTAACATATTTAATCGATTAAGGTTTCAAGATCACAGCTTATTGTAAGCGCGAGAAGAGCCTTTTTAAATGTGAAATGCTGGTACATTAATAACCGGTGAAACCGCCAGAATGTTAATGCAAGCACGCAAACGTTCATGCATTGTGTCGTACAGGTGCTGGATGTCAGTTTGTGGGATGAAGTTCCATGCTTGTTGCACTTGGTCGGTCAATACAAGGACGGTTAATGCTGGTTGGGGGTGACGCTGGAGTTGTCGTCAAATGATGCCCCATACCTGCTCGATTGGTGAAAGATCTGGTGATCTAGCAGGCCACGGCAACATATCGACACTCTGTAGAGCATGTTGGGTTACAACAGCGGTATGCGGGCGAGCGTTATCCTGTTGGAAAACACCCCTGGAATGCTGTTCATGAATGGCAGCACAACAAGTTGAATCACCAGACCGACGTACAACTGTGCCGTCAGGGTGCGTGGGATAACCACGACAGTGCTCCTGCTGTCATAGGAAACTGCTCCCCAGGCCATAACTGCAGGTGTAGGTCCAGTGTGTCTCGGCCGCAGACAGGTTGGTTGCAGGCGCTCACCTGGCCTCCTTCTAAACAACACACGGCCATCACTGGCACCCAGGCAGAACCGGTTTCCATCAGAAAACACAACAGATCTCCACTCCGTCCTCCAATGAGCTCTAGCTTGACACCACTGACGTCGCAAGCGGCAGTGGTTTGGAGTAAGTGGAATGCACGCTACAGGGCGTCTGGCTCGGAGCTGTCCTTCAAGCAACCAATTTGTAACAGTTCGTTGTGTCACTGTGGTAGCAACTGCAGCTCGAATTGCTGCCGCAGACGCGGTACGATGCGCCACGGCCATACGCCGTACACGGCGGTCTTCCCTCTCAGTAGTGCCACGTGGCCGGCCGGAACCCGGTCTTCTTGAGGCAGTACCTTCCCTTGACCACCGCTGCCAACAATCATGCACAGTGGCTACATTCCTGCCAAGTCGTTCTGCAATATTGCGGAAAGATAATCCACTTTCTCGTAGCCCTATTACACGACCTCGTTCAAACTCCGTGAGCTGTTGATAATGGCTTCTTCGTCTTCTTAAAGGCATTCTTGACTAACATCAACACACTACGTCGAATGTCAACGATAACTAGCGCTCACGAACGTTACAGCGCGTATTTACAGCAAACCTGCTTTGCATGTTCCGAGGGGCGCTACTAGCGCCACACGTATGCGCCGTGAGCGAAATTTGCATAGACGTCATCTTACAGATGTACTCTCACCGCCTACCAACTGCCGTTTATCTAACACAACCCCTTCTTGGTGTTGGGATTTTCTTTCCGTCAGTGTATTTTCCCAGTCTTAATGAAACCATATATCTTGTTCCCAAAATATTCTTGCTGCAGTGTTCAAACTCATTTGCGGCAGATTGAAACTCCTTGCTGTTTATTATAAAAAGCGATGTAAAAACGCAAATCCTGACATCCAGAAAAAAAAATCGATGTTCAAACAAATTTTCTGTTCTTTCCACATCGGCTAATCATTTGGTGAGGAATATTCCCTCCAACTTGTCTTCGAATTTCCGTATTTCTTCAACTCCGAAATTTGCCTAGAGAAAAAGATGGGATTTGTCTTTCGAGCGAAGTGATATTTTTCCTTCGAGTAATTTTGACACTAAGTAGTAATTCTACCTAATCTTGGAGTATTGTTCTTATATTTGCGCACAAATCAGTGCTAACGCCTTATAATTAGGGATACGAAAGTTTTGCCATAAAATTTTCGAAATTTAGCAAATAAAATTTTTTTAAGTAAAAAATTTCGCATTTATTCGCAAAAACTAAAGATACAAAGAAATTGTTTTTCAAAGTTTACTTTACTTAGTTTTCTGCTTTTCAAAGTTTACTTTGAATATTTTTAAAAAATTACTTAGAAATATTTTTCAAAGTTTACTTACTGGTAGGCTAAGTAGCAAAATACTTAGTTAAAAGCTAACAACATTGTAATAGTCTATAATCTCTTCCTTTAACCTTTGCCTTCTGTCAGTAATAACGATGCTGTACATTCTAAAATATCTCTCAGTATCCACGCTGTTAACAGAATTATGGAAGCTTTGAATAGCTGCCTTCGCATAGTTTAGGTAACAGCATTTTGTTGCTCTTAAAATCTGTATGACATCAACAGTAGTCTCTTTGTTGATCACTGTAAGTAGCTGTCTGTGAAAATGATGGTATCCATCGATGAGCTCATCCCATGGTATGTCTTTAAAAAATGGTATTTTAGAGAAGCTTTGCAATAATAAATTTGTGTTCAAAAATGATGTGGGTGTGGTCACGGCTGCAAATGGAGAAAATGGTCTGCCAATATGCTGGTAGGCTTCATTTGTTGTGTTAGATGTCATGTGGAGGGTCAATTTGCCCTTCTAGACGAACATTACAAAGTTCGCACATCACGATATTTGTATCGCTTAAATACAATCCTTGTGGTCAAACTCTTTCACTCTATCAACTAATTCCTCCTTAGGGCGGGCCATGTTGATATACGTCTATCAAACAGTTCGCGAGCGTTGTAGTTTGTAGTCTACTAGAGAATTGCAAAAACAAACATGTGTTCATTTGCATTCTTTCAAGGCCAGCCAGTGCGACTGAGCGGCGCTGGCTGACTCAGCGAGAGGGAAAGAGGCTTGACCTAAGGTTTCCCAGGTAACGCACGCTGAGTAGGATACGCACGGCGCAAGTTCTGCGCAAAATTACGCCCTATTTTTGCTTAAAAAATGTTAATTATCGAGATGTCGCGGAAAAGTAGTTAAAATCAAATTTCCGTATTTATTCGCTCATATCGGCAAATTTCGCATTTATTCGCATCTATTTCGTAAATACGAAAATTACGTATCCCTACTTATAATGTTTGCGGGTTGAAACACATTACTTGTGGAAATAAAAGTCACTTACTAACTAAATGCTTAACACAATACACTTTTTTGGGGAGAGGGACTAACAACCACCGAGAGCTACCCAGTGGGCTATAAGCAATCGCCCTTTTCTAATTTAGGACCACTAGTTCCCGGGAAGGAAGAGCGCCAGTGCCGTAAGACAAACACAACATCCACGCCTCACAGGGTTCGAACCCGGACCCATCTTGGACGAATGATCAAGAGACCACTGTGCTACTGGGGAGGCTGCACACTAAAGCGACTCATTTAGCAAAAAATAGTAAGAAATGGAACACGCAAAGAGGTTGTTTATTCAGTTTCCTGATTGTTTACTTACAGCTCTCCCAATACCAACACAATTTCCTTTTGAGCAATGACTTGCAGCCCGAATCACGTGATCAATCTCGTATATTAAACTTATGCAGTGTACAAATCATCAAGAGAACATTCGTTCGAAGTAAATCATCGTTCGTCGTACCATCGTACCACACTGTCTTTTACTTCACTACGTGGTTATTTCATTTACCTTCGACTCACTACTAGTCGCTGCCAAAAAGTATAAGAAAATTCAGGGAAGTGACGCGTCGCTCAAAAAAATATCTAACGGAGAAGTAGCATCATTTACATAAGAACAAAAAATTCAAAAACGGAAGATTAAATTAACGTCACAGCATCTTAATGCTACACAGGAAAAAACAGTTCGGCTGATTGAGGATTTTTCATTCACCGATTTCTCTTCAATCCCTTTGCTACACAGACATACAGTCTTGTTCCTTTTTTTATTTATTTTTTTTTTATTTTGGGGAGGCTGGGGGTGGCTTAGGTCTCCGGAACTTAGCTACACACAGTTGAGCAGCCAAGTGTTTTTCTCTTTCTTTTTTTTTTTTTTTTTTGCAATGGCAAAAAGTTGATGTATGTTTTTTTGTGCAATGTAGGCCATATCACGGGAACAACGAAATTAAAAACTCCACACTAACACGTATATACTGAAAACTCAGGATCTACGGAAAGTTTCATTTTCACCAAGGATCGGCTGCAATTTAAAGTGCATATTAGATTTCGTTATCAGAGTAGGATTATGATTTGAAAGCCCGTTCGGTCCACAATTTGATACAATATAACATTCTCGCGAATTGCCATTTCAGCAAATTTTACTTCAATAACAGAATAAAAGCTGGGACCACTCACTGCATTTGACAAGCTCCTTTCTTCACGTGAGCATTGCCTAGAATTCAGCGTGGAATTGGAATTAATGTTTCAAGATGTCATCGGTTTGATTAACAGATCAATTGCTAAATTTTGGCATTCGCTACAAGAAATCTCAACACGATTACTCGGAATTTCTTGCACTTCTCAATTGTATTATTTTACTTCGCTGGGTGGAATATTTCTGGACGTCATATTACGGAAGGCCTTCAAACGAGGAGTAAAGAAAAGTTTTGAGTAATGACATACAGGCCTCAGAAATGAGTATTCGTATTGTTTTTACTGATATAATAAAAATTGCACTTGGGATAATTTTGAAATAGATCTGAAGATGGCAAAACACATGCTATTCATGCCCATATATTCAATCCCCACTGAGCTCACATTTTTTTTTAATTCTAGAAGATGGCATCGTCAACATACAGAAAACAAACTAATCTCTGTACCAATTAACCCAAATGTTGGTCACTTATTTATAAAATGCCGGAATGAAAGCATTTTTGAGTGCAACACGAGTGAAAAGTTCAAAATGATATAAGCCCAGGGCAAAGCCCCGCTGTTTTTGAATAAGACTGCGCATAACAATATTCAGCTTCATTTCTTGATGTAGCTATGGCTTCATAATCTGGAGCTTCATTTCTTGATGCAGCTTTGGCTTCATAATCTTGAGCTTCATTTCTTGATGTAGCTTTGGCTTCATAATCTTGAGCTTCATTTCTTGATGTAGCTTTGGCTTCATAATCTTGAGCTTCATTTCTTGATGTAGCTTTGGCTTCATAATCTTGAGCTTCATTTCTTGATGTAGCTTTGGCTTCATAATCTGGAGCTTCATTTCTTGATGCAGCTTTGGCTTCATAATCTTGAGCTTCATTTCTTGATGTAGCTTTGGCTTCATAATCTTGAGCTTCATTTCTTGATGTAGCTTTGACTTCATAATCTTGAGCTTCATTTCTTGTTGTAGCTTTGGCTTCATAATCTTGAGCTTCATTTCTTGATGTAGCATTGGCTTCATAATCTGGAGCTTCATTTCTTGATACAGCGTTGGCTTCATAATCTTGAGCTTCATTTCTTGATGTAGCTTTGGCTTCATAATCTTGAGCTTCATTTCTTGATGTAGCTTTGGCTTCATAATCTTGAGCTTCATTTCTTGATGCAGCTTTGGCTTCATAATCTTGAGCTTCATTTCTTGATGTAGCTTTGGCTTCATAATCTGGAGTTTCATTTCTTGATGCAGCTTTGGCTTCATAATCTTGAGCTTCATTTCTTGATGTAGCTTTGGCTTCATAATCTTGAGCTTCATTTCTTGATGTAGCTTTGGCTTCATAATCTTGAGCTTCATTTCTTGATGCAGCTTTGGCTTCATAATCTTGAGCTTCATTTCTTGATGTAGCTTTGGCTTCATAATCTTGAGCTTCATTTCTTGATGTAGCTTTGGCTTCATCATCTTGAGCTTCATTTCTTGTTGTAGCTTTGGCTTCATAATTTTGAGCTTCATTTCTTGATGTAGCTTTGGCTTCATAATCTTGAGCTTCATTTCTTGATGCAGCTTTGGCTTCATAATCTTGAGCTTCATTTCTTGATGTAGCTTTGGCTTCATAATCTGGAGTTTCATTTCTTGATGCAGCTTTGGCTTCATAATCTTGAGCTTCATTTCTTGATGTAGCTTTGGCTTCATAATCTTGAGCTTCATTTCTTGATGTAGCTTTGGCTTCATAATCTTGAGCTTCATTTCTTGATGCAGCTTTGGCTTCATAATCTTGAGCTTCATTTCTTGATGTAGCTTTGGCT
Source organism: Macrothele yani (assembly GCA_039090855.1). NCBI lineage: Eukaryota > Metazoa > Arthropoda > Arachnida > Araneae > Macrothelidae > Macrothele > Macrothele yani. Next base: position 181,633,897 of record CM077030.1, on the reverse strand, counting down.
TCATAATCTTGAGCTTCATTTCTTGATGTAGCTTTGGCTTCATCATCTTGAGCTTCATTTCTTGTTGTAGCTTTGGCTTCATAATTTTGAGCTTCATTTCTTGATGTAGCTTTGGCTTCATAATCTTGAGCTTCATTTGTGCGATGCGCAAGAGATTCTGGGCGCAGTATTTTTGTAAATGTTTGGCTGACAGCTGCAGTGGTAAACTGGACCTTCAGTTCGTGGAGGCCATAGGAATGTCTTCCTTAGTCCCATGTGTTGGAAAACTGAATTTCCTGATTAATTTTTCTGTTGGCTCAACTTATTGTGTCATGAAGATTAGCATACACCTCCCTAAAATATCTCATCACTCGCTATTCACTTAACCTGAAGAACAAGCCCAACGTGCATCTTCGTGCAACTGGGTGAAGCAGCTTGACTTACAGTACACTGTGAAAATTTTGTGCCACTTTCCGTGATTCCTTTCGTGAATTAACGAAAAATATTTTTGATACAAACATTTCCGTGAAATCACAGAGAGAACCTGAATTTTACGGACTTTTCGTAAGCCAGAGAAATTCCGAACTTTCAGAAACCTTTCCATAATTTCTTTCTTACATTGACGGTAAATTGCCATTTACAAGATGTGTTAACGGAAAATTCTGAATTTTCAGAAATCTCTGCGCACTTCCTTTTGTATATTAACGGAAAATCTCCGTTTTCACTTTTTCGGTAATAGGAGAGATTCACAGGAATACTTGATGTTTGATTAACTATTAAATTGAATTCAATCACCTGTCGCAGGATCTGGTTTTGAAATTCTGTAGCAAGATCAAATATTGTGGATAGCATACCACATGAATTTTGGTTCTTGTGGCACAGGATATTTCTTTTCCTCTCTCACATTTTGAGCACCAGCTAATATATATTGTGTTACCGTAAGAAACCGGGTACTTAAATTATTGTAGAGGTTATTGCATGATGTCCATGTATCAGTCTGTGGAGTTCTTGAGACAAATGCTATTATAGTTATCAAAAGTAAATTTTATATTTAAAAATTTTGTGAAAAAACACTATAAAACAGTATATTTCATGTTTTCTTAAAGATAATAGAAAGCCATTATCAGTTTAAAAATATCTCAAGTTCCAAAGCATTCTGTTGCTTCAAAAATCATGATGAAAAGTAATTAATTTGAATAAATTCTCCTACAGAAAAAATAAAATTATTACAAACCTATTCAAAAAATAGTGAGCTCCAACAGAAAATAAAATGACTAAATCACTCGCATTAATGAAAAAAAAAAATGTCATAATCGCAGAATTAGACTTTTACCTTGAACGTGAGTGTGATTTCTGAGTCTGTCTAGCTGAGTGGTTAAGACCCGCGTTTATTGTTGAACCAACCCAAACGATTTCAGTTCAAGTCCCACCGGCGTGAAAGATATATCTGGTGTAAGGGATGAAAAATTCAGCGCCTCCGATGATGCAAAATTTCTGTAGAAATCGGGAAAAAACTGAAATGGACTTTACTGAAATAAACGAAAGCACTAGGCTACGAAAAATACGGAAGCTCAACAAAAAAACAAACGGGAACCTGTAAAAACAGAAATTTTCGTGAATTCATAAACTTATTTTTTTACAGTGTACTCAGTGGTCTCGCTTTTTTTCTTTTTTCTTTTTTGCACGGTCTGGAATATGTCGAGGGAAGTCACAGAGAGCACATGCCGAACCTCTTCAAAGTTCAGTTCCTCGTTTTACTTTAAATAACATTTTAAATCATTATATTTTATCCGAAAAATTTAAACACGGAAAAAAATTGCATGTAAGAAATGTCCGCTGACCTTTTTTTTTTTTTTTTCTGTATAGTAACAAAAATTCCATCAAAACTGAAAATTTCCACGGCATTCTATTTATTCTGAGGACGGAACGAAAATGGACAAAGTAAACGATGGACTAAATGAACAGTGGACAAAGCGAACGGTGGACGAAATGAACTGGATCAAGAGAACGTGAACGAAATGAACACGGACAAAATGACAGAGAACCGTCATTTTTTCGGTACGCGCATCTGAGATCACTCGTTCCCTTGTTGCGTTAAGGGAAAGAACAAGCACATCATCCATGTTTTACCTGAAATTCGAGCTCAGGTCCAGCAGGTACCAATGATTACAAGGGACTTCCTGAAAGTAATGCCTCCTCCTTAATAACTTTTGAAATTTTGAAATGATTTTAATGAAACTGCACTGACATGTACTATGATGTGTTACCAATGTGGGAACAAATTTTTTCAGAATCGGAAATCAAGATCATGAATGACAGAGAAAAGCAGTAATTGAATTCCTGGGGGGGAAGGGATGTGAGGCACCAGATATCTACAGAAGAATCCTGACGGTGTATGGAGCTGTCACAATTGATATTAGTAATGTCCAAAGATGGATCAAGAGGTTTCGAGAGGGAGAAAGTTCAATGTCGGGCAAACAGCGGAGTGGAAGACCCGCAACTGCAGTGACAGATGCCAACAGGCAACGAGTGAAAGACCTCATCACAGCTGATCGTCTTCTCATTATCCAGAAGAAGTTGTGTGATGCAATTCATTGTGGTCATAGTGCTATGGAAACATTAATTAAGGACCTGGGCTACAGAAAAAATTGTTCAAAGTGGATCCCAAGAAACCTAACCCGTGAACAATGTGAGCAAAGGGTGGACATGTGCCGGAACCTCTTGGACTGCTATGAGAGGGAGGGTGAGGTGTTTTTCTCTAATGTTGTGACAAGGGATGATACCTGCGTGTTTTTTCATGACCCAGAAACAAAACGTGCGTCAATGGAATGGTACTGCACATCTTCGCCTCGACAGAAAAAGGTGAAAACAACTCGTTCCGTAGGGAAAGTGATGGCAACAAGTCTCTGGGACAAGCGTGGTGTTATTTTGGCTGATTTCCTTAAACGGGGTGCAACAATAAACAGTGATCACAATGTGCAGACGTTGAAAAAGCTAAAGGAAGCTATCAAAAGGAAAAGACGTGACATTCTACTTTATAGTGTAGTTTTACAACATGATAACGTACGTCCTCACACATCAATAGAGAATTCACAGACTATTGCAAAAATGGGGTGGATGGTGAAGCTCCGAGCCCCCAGCGTCCTGATTTGGCTAGCTCAGACTTTTTCCTGTTTGCTCCTTTGAAAAACACCCTTCGTGAGGAACATTTTGACGATGTGACAGACGCTAAAGTGGCTGTGAACTCATGGGTGAAACAACAGCCTCAGGAATTTCCAAAATGGATTTTACGAATGTGTTGAAAAATGACGGAAATGTATAGAAAGTGATGGACAGTACTTTGAATAGAGCTAGCATTATTAACAATATGTCCAAGTATTTTGCCACCAAGTTTCACATTTCTGTTTCTACAAATAAAAATCTTATGAGGGACGAGGCATTACTTTCAGAAGCCACGCCCGAAGCTATACTGGCCCATCAGGGCGATCCACCGTACTTAGTCTCTCATGATTCAAAAATTGATAAGATAAAAATGGGGAATAGGCAGTTTTGTTTGATGCATAATGTGTTTGGGTAGGACTAAACGTTAACGGCAGTCAATGTTTGGTCTAGGTTTACGCAATTCTTAATCTCAGGAAAGCAAAGCGTTGAATTATCTTCCGAAACTCAGAGTTGCGATAGCATTATTTCATATAAACATACATTTAAGTGAACCAAGTCCGGGTTTGCTCTGCACAATTTTCCTTCTACATGAGAATAAAATAAAACAGAGTAAATGTTTCCCTTGCTTGTCTTACAGTCATTACATAGTTTCTTAAAGAGAAGAGCAAACTCGAAAATTATGAGTCGCAATTTCAGTTGCGAGGACACGGAAAGAAAAAGCTCCGCCAAGCAGCCGGGAGTGTGGATGAGTAAGCATTTTAATTAGTGCTGTATTCAACTCATTTTGGGTGGGCCTTTGTCTTCCCGAGCAGGGTCTTAAAGAATAAAGAAGAGCCAAATTAAGGGAGGGAGGCGACATTACAGTGTCCCTCTGGTAGCACAAATGAGAGTCATTGTCTTTGGAACTTGGAAGCGAAATTCCTGAGCATATCTTCTTCATCAATTTGCTCTTCTTTCTTTTTTGTTTTGGTAAATATCTCTCGGATCTTGCTCGTCCTCTGACAGCCCAGAGAGAATTAAATTCTCTCCTCTATCAGGCATTTCTCGGTGTTTTTAAGGTACTTTGTTTTAGTCAGGATTAATTACGAAAATGCGCAGAGGCGTTTATTATCTAATGGGTTGGAATTTCAGATTTGGCGAGTGGCATCGCTTTGCTTGGGTCGTAATTGAGGTCGCCTGATGCACTTCGTTCCCCAGGGACGCTTTTATCGAGATGCTAAATTCCGAAAGGGCCGGTCGCACGACGCTTCATCGTTTTGCATAAAAATATTTCACCAAGAGGCAGGCATTTCAGATATTCATTTCATTTGAGTTCTTTAGAATGCGTTAATTGTCGGTTGTAAAGAAAAACAGCCGACAAATGAGGGGCATACGCTTAGCAAATATTTATAAATCACATGCGACTAAGCCATTTGAAAGAGGGCGAATAAATGATCTTGGTAACACCGAAACAAAAAGAAGAATGGATTCTTTCACTCCAGCTGACAGAAGACACAGAACCACGACATCACGGATTAGTCAAGTGATTCCGCTGGTGCTGTAGTCAGAAAAAAAGTTATTGGTTCAAGTTTTGGGGTCAAGAGCTCAAACCATTTACTTACTTCTGAGATCACATTTTTTATTAAGATCACGTGTACCCGAAAGATGGATTGGACATTGTGGCCTAATAACACGGCCTCCAGGTTTCTTATAGGCTTTAAATGCATTTCCTTGTCTTTAATTTCAGACCAAAGTGTGCATCGGACAACCTTGAAAAATAAAGATTCCAATCTTCATGCTGAGAATTACCACCGTTAGCTTCGATATGACAAACTGCTCTCAGACGAGAGTTTCTCAATACGATAGGGCCTGCTGCTAAATGCAACGCATACATTTTGAACACTGACTGCAAAAATACAACAGCTTTCTGCACTTACTGTAGATATACTGTACTTAATTTTAAAAACATTCGTTTTCTGAATCTCTCACTGAAACTTGGACCGCAAAATGTTTCTGCTTCTCGAGCGAAAGCCACAGCACTTCGGCGCATTCTCCCTGCGCCGGTTAGTGATACCTTCGTTTTCTTTTCTTTTCTTTTTTTTTTTTTTTTTTTTTTTTGCAGGAAATGGAGTTAATGACATCCATAAACTTATTAGGCTATTTATTTGGAGATCCATACCTAACTTGGAGCCACTAGTTCCTGGAAAGGGATAAAACCAAGCTGCAGGACAAACACATGAATCTTGCTTCTTTCGGGACAGAGCTAATGGAACGGCAAGCTCTCTTTCTTTCAATGATGTTGATACTCGTGCAATGTGTAGTAAAATAAACTACACAAAAATAGTTAGTGATGTAAATATTTAATGCACCAGGTGCGGCTTTATGCAGATGTTGTCAAGTTACAATGTAGCTGGGAGACTACAAAACGCCACGGTATGTAGATTTCTGGTTTCGCATTGCTGTCACCTACGCGCAAGCAGTCAGTGTGCTGGGGTGTGTCTTAAGATTGAGGGTATGTAAACCCTCCTGCAACACTGCACAAGACGCAATAGCGTCTTTTGAACATTGCAGTCCCGGAGCAGACAAAACAGCTGTTGCAGCAGTACTTCGTGCTTCCCTAAGTGCGATAAGTCCCCTCGTTGTCAGGTGCAGCCGATGTCGCAGATCGACAGAAAAGTTGTCGTCCGAGAACAACTGCTGTCCGGCAAGATAGGTATCTCACAATAAACGTTTGTACAAATCCTCACTATGTCCAGCGACTACATCCAAGACGTTCAGAGATGTGCCACCAGCGTGGTGGTAAGAAAACAAACTATCCGTAATCCACTGTATCAAGAAGGTCTATGGTCGAGAAGTCCATTGCACAGAATACCACTCTCTGTGGCAGTCTGGCAAGAAAGATATGAGTTGCTGCGACAGCAGACACTGAAATAAGAAGAGTGGTAAAACGTCCTATTTGCTGTACCGGCGGCCGAGGGCTCGTAGGGTTTGGTTTCTGGCTAGTCCTCCGAGCTGGTCACATGCCCGAGTCCCGGAAGAAGCATGGGCGGAGAGTTTGTTCCACGACGCAGACCCCCCCCCTCCCCTTCCTGAAACCAGTGGCCCTAAGTTACGGACGGAGGACTGCATATAGCCCTAAAATTTGATCACGTTCGTCGTTAAACCCCCCACTCCACCCCACAGCATCCAATTCAAATGCGAATTCAGATTTGAATTACGTACATTCCGATAGTCGGTGAAAAAATCTCAGAAACACGCCGCAGACAGCATTTTTCTTAACGTGTGCATCCCTTACTCTACAGCTTGTTTACAGCGTTGAGAGGAATCTGCTTCTACAGCTCACAGTTCTATATGTTCGTCGAGAGCACACGAACTCGGGCGTCTACCTCGTCAGGAGAACTGTGACACTTTTCTACGGTGCTATAGACCCTAATTTCCGCTTTGCGAACTATAACGCACAATCTCATGGAGACCACCATGGTTCGCTGTATTCTGCCCCTCCCCCACTTCCAAGGTTGTAACAATACAGGAATAAAATACACTCCTTAAAAATACTACCATAACACTATTTTTGAGGAGTATATTTCATTTCCTGTATTTCTTGTATTTTGAACAAATGCCGAATCTAACAATCTGACCATGCTGTTTCCAAAAATTTGGAAATTGAAATTCTTATTTATGAGCCTTTTCGTACTTAGAGTAACCCGGGGTCTTGCGCACAACATCGGTTTTGGGGACCAGGCCTCACTTAGAAATATAATGCTTTTTTGTTGCCGTATACTCCCTCCCCACTTTAGTTTCTTAATGTACGAGAAAGTATTGCAATCGGAAAGAATTCTGTGTGTGGTTTGTGGTCGCTTTAACTCAAAAAGTGCAGCTATTAAAACGAATTTTAATAGTTAGGGTCTTTGTAATACTCTAATGACAATCCTAATGGGGGTTTTAGCAGAAATTATATGTGGAGAAGCCTTTGTTAAGGAAGAAAAGTCCGAACTTTTGTACGGATGGCCACTGAAGCACAGTACCAGCATTTAACATTTTACGTATGGTTAGTTTATGGTACTGCTTGACATTCACGCCGCATGCGATGTGTGAACTGATGTCGAATATCATCAGATTTCACCCGATTCCGTTCCGAAAGCTTCCGTAAAGAATCCGAACATGAATGAAATCTCTTCCCGTGTCTCCTAAAGCCAGCTTTTCCAATGACATTTTACTCGTACAGCAACAGTCTTATGATTGCCGTTTAAATTGGACTGAATGAGGTAAGAGAAATTTCAAGGGAAAAATTGGCCAGAAATAACACCCCAATTTCTGAGCTCAGTTGTAAGGTAGTATTAAGTAATATTACTCTTTAAATGATTTCTTTTAGTGAGCGTACATTAAAGCTAGTAAATTCACGCTTGAAAATAACATACTTTGAGTTCGGCTAGACATGCTCCCAAACTCAGAGCATAAAACATATCCCACGCTGTATGCTTCTTCCTTTTTAGGAGGGTAGAAGTAAAATAAAAAAGAATGTGAAGAAAACCGTTATTTTCGACGTCTTCCAGGATCGCGGGTGCCTGTTCTTTGGCTTCCCTGTAAATCTGCTTTTTTCTATGAGTGAAACGAATCTTCTGATGACACATACAATGTACAAATTCAAGATATCTATCGTAGTTAAAGATTCTTTTCGTGAACGGAAGTGAAAAGGTATCCTTTGTTAGATAGAAGTCATCGATCTTTCCACGTTTATAAGTGAGTCACGGAAAAATTTATCATCGGCCGCCACCAGGAGTCGAACCCAGGGTCTTCCAGTTACGCCCCAGTGGCGGCCAATGAGAAATTTTTCCATGACTTACTTATATAAACGTGGAAAGAGCTTTGACTTCTATTTTATGTTCCTGGTCCACGTCAACTGTGTATTTATCATACCTTTGTTAGGTTACACAACAAGTCTTCAGAGCGGAACGCAAAACTTGTACATACTTGTTAGCAGGCTGACGAACTGTAGCTGCCAAATTTTCCGTAGGAACAGGACTCCATTAACTCTTTACAGAAGCGCCTGAATACGTCGTATAATCACTAATTTTTACCGAAGAACATAAGCAAACCTTTATGCTATGCAGTCAGTCATTTTCCTGAATTACTGTGGGAAGAACGCATGAGCCACCCCCGATCCCCGAGTGGTCTGAGGCGCTGCGCTGGCCTTCAAACTCGTCCTCGGGGCAAGGTGCGGATGCGAAATGGATGGTATGTTTGTCAGATGGTGAACGCTCTTCCCCTTCCTTGGAACCAGTGGCTTTGATTTAAGAACGGGTGACTGCTTATGGCACTCAGAGTTGCCCATGGAGGTCGTAAAAAAACCCGAAAAACAAAGTGAATGAGAGCAAGAAAAGCGGCTCGGCATTCTGAGTCTAACAGTCAGGCTCCTGAAAACCATCTTTGATTGTATCAGAACAAATTCAATGGAAGTCTTGACGAGAAAACCCTGCGAGGCAGAGATCAGTCCGAATCAGTACGCAGTATTCTGTGCTTCTCCTGCATAAGAGAAAATAAGGGAGCCTGACCACAAAGATGCCGCGAGCAGTGACTCTCATGTAATCAGAATCTTTTACAGCTGCTTGCATGATCAATCAAACCTGCGATTTTCGTGGCTCATAACAATTACTCCGCTTCAACTGGGATCGTCCTTAGCTTACATCGAAACTTCGCTGTGGTGTTGCGAAAGCTTGCACACCAAACTACTGTCTAATAGAAGAAGGGGAGAGACAAAACTAACTGATTCTGTAGGACGCGAGAAAATTCAGTTTCTCTCGACCTGAAGATGATGGACAGTGGACATGCCAGCAGAACCTGACTTCCAACAGCTCGGTCGAAAACATTCTGAGCTTTTGCTGTGAGCTCGCTGCAATGGCATAGCGAAATTGTTTAAAGCATTCATTTGAACTTTACAGCAGAGTAGCACAAGGGCCCGTAACGCTGTATCCAACTGAGTATACGCAGAGTGATCACTGAATTATGACCACCCCTATCAAAAGTAAATGCGGCCCGTTGACCACGTTATTTCCGAGAGGGCGCGATTAGTCGACCGATGTACCATATATAAATTATGGGTGGAACAGTAGGTAGTAAAATTTGAAGCGTAATGGGTAAACGGAAGGATATATCGGACTTTGAAAAAGGGCAGATTATGGGAACTCGGAGTGAGGGTGCCTCAATTTCCCAAACAGCTGAACTGGTGGGTTTCTCGCGAGCTGCCGTAGTTGAAGTGTATCCGGACTGCCTTAAAAATGGTTAAACAACGACCCGGAGACAAAGATGCACAGAACAGCGAAAGGTTGATATGAGAGGGCAGCGCCGCGTCCGACGACACCTACAGGCCAACAGACGCAGCATTGTTTAACAGTTATACCTAATACAACAGAAGTCAACCCGAAACAGCATCTGTCATGACCATGAGTCTCACTCTCGCACCTATGGGCTATAACAGCAGACGACCCCAACAACATCCTCTCCTAACCAGGGTTAATCGGCGCAAAAGACTCGCCTGGTGTAAAGATCATGCAAGTTGGACGTCGAATGACTGGGAATAAGTGTGCTGCTCTGACGAGTGACGTTTTTAAATCCACTTCGTAGATGAATAAACAAAGACATCGCTCTTGCCACGTTCATCAACACATAGCAACCCAAAAATTGTTATCCGGCCACCGCTGGGATCGTACCCCAGATCTCCCGATATCTAGCCGAGTGCGTTCGCCTTACGCTACAATGGCCAATAATCAACGGCGCTATGTACGTATATCTGTCAGCTTCTGACATCACATATCCGTTGGATGGGCTCAGCAACTGAGACGTCTCCATCTGGTGGGCATTAACGGCACAAGTTACATATTAGTTATAGCAAAGCAATCCAAAGGGCGAAAACAATCGTGAAAATCCTCTAAATACGTGGTGTCAGTGAATAAACAAAGACATCTGTCTTTCCACGTTTATCAACACATAGCAACCGAAAAATTGTTATCTGGCCACTGCTGAGATTGTACCCCAGACCTCGCGATACCTAGCTGAATGCGTTCGCCTTACGCTACAATTGCCAACAATCAAGAACGCCAAGTGCGTTTATGGTCATGCACGTATTTGGCGCAAACAACATGAGGCACTCAATCCATTCTGCATGGTCTCCACAGTGGAAGCCGGTGGATGCGGTTGTACGGTGTAGGGCATGTTTTCATGGCAGGAACTTGGACCCTTGGCGCATGTGGGACAATGCGTGACTGGTTCCCCCTATCGTGAATTGCTTGCTGACTCTGTACACCAAGCAATGTTGCTCTTTTTCCCGAATGGCGGCGGTGCCTTCTAAGATGATAATGCGCCGAGCCACAGGTCCAATGTTGTGCAGACATGGTTTGAGGAACACAGTATAGACTTTCAGCATATCGATTGACCTCCAAACTTTGCCAATATCAATCCCATAGAGCACTTGTGGAGCACTACGCTATGGAACGACTTATCAGGCGTCTGGATATACCAATCAACTCTATACCTGCATTGCAGTGATTGCTGCTATGAATTTTTAAAAGAAGGAAACTTTTAGCAGCTGTTATTCGGTTTCTTCCTTCTGTTTCATGAGTTTAGTGGTAAAGCACGCCGCTGTGTTATACCACCAGACCCACACAAAGAAATATGGCACGTAACATTTCACTAAATATTACTAGTATATATATTTTTCTTTTTTTTTTTTTCAACCTTTTAAAATATGGCGAAGCCCGTGTTACCACACCCACACGCACCAAGATGGCGATAATCGAGCAAATAACGTTTGTTATTGTTCTTGAACTCTGTTTAGTAACCATTGTTTAGAAAGAAATTTCTGCTTCGAACACCTATAAATTGGTAGGAACAAAGTTTTCGTTTGGGTCTGCATTAAAAATGTAATAATATACCTGCCATTTTCCGTCTGTTAACCGACTCAGAATTCAAAGCATAAATAACAGATGAATTCAATAAATAAGAAAAGCATTGCGATAGCCTATAGCTGCTTCCTAGTCCGCAACAAATCTTTTTCATTCAGTTTGCAGTTCAGATCAAACGTGGAAGCATTGAAGCATCTCTTACAAAATGCATTTTACGAAGAGGATTAAAAATCTGTAGCACGTCGAGAATGAAGCGAGAAATTTACATTTCGGAACAAATTTCAAAGGACTTTTTAGAAGAAATCTCCATTTCTCGAACACCTTCTTCAGCGGCGCAGAAATACTTTTAAATTTTGAAAAGTCCGTAATGAGGCGATTAAGATAAGTAATTCCGTGGCTATGAAGCAGCGAACAATGCACCCGAGGCAAGAGCAGAAAGGAAAAGAGAAGACCCACGTTCACACAACAAAGCGTTATCCATCATAACGCTAGTTGAAAAGCAGCTATGAATTTTAGGTGACGGCATTACTCACATCAACAAGCGCCATTCTTCATTTTCATTCTCGCCTGTTGAAAAAAGTTTGCACCTTGCTTTCTGAGACTGAAAAGGAAAAATTGGAAGAATCAAGAGGGAGAGCGTATTCTGTCTTCTTTTCAGAGTGCATTCTGTAGGACGAAAGTCAGAAACGGAGATTCGCAACGGGAAAGTATTAATTTTCCTCTCGTACACGATGAAAGAACAGGGAAACACCGAGAACATAGAAACCCGAGTTTATCAATAGCAATACTTTCTTAAGATTGTTTTACAAGTCACATCTTTCAGGGTTTAAAGAATATCATGATATCTATAGCTATAAGGAGCTGGCTGTCCCGTAATTTAGGGTAACTGATTTCGATTTGAACCTTAGCCCAGAAGAAAGACAAATGAGCACGGCCGTAGCTACCAGTACGGGGGTGGGGGTTTGCCCTCCCAGAATGATCACACCAGGGACGTAAATTCAAGCTCTGGGGGGATGTAAAAATTAGAAATGTAACTAAAAAATGGGGGTAGGTTGTGTTCGGGACACACCCGCAGGTTTTATTTACGTGGATACGTGTTTGACGGTTAGGTGTTTGAGGTAGAAGTCGGTAAATAAATGAAAGAGGAATGCAGTTAGACTATAATTTTATTTATTAAAGGGCGATTATACGAGAAGTAACAAACATATAGCATACAATTCATATCTATGTTTCGTACAAAGGTTAAGTCGATACAAGTATTGCCTAAGGTAGTTGGTGGAGAATTTATATAAGTCATGCCGAAATTGTCTTTCATAAACTTGAGTAAGTTGGTGCTTTGTTGCACATCAATGTTAAAGTCACCAGTGAGAATGATAGGCACTTGGGTATCCGGTACCACACTTGGTATGATTTTATTGATGTTTTCATAGTAATCGCATAGCATTCGGAAAATGAAGACCTCGAGTGATGTTTGTGAAACGTTGGGATGAATGTAAACCGAGCCAAGTATGAAGCGAGTTTGAGCAGACACTGTCACATCAACTAGACGCATGTCATCCACATAGTCATCTTCAATTCTCAATCTGTTGTTGACTGAGACATTTATGGATTGGCAATCTGTTTAAACTATTGATGTTTCTGCAAATGACAACTCCCCGCAGTTCGTTTTGTGGGCCGTACGTTTGGAAGTGGATGGTTTGTGTTGGACAATTACCTATTTCTTTTCGCCTTCAATTCGAAACCGACAAATGTATGGGACTAGAATCATCTATCCAAGTTTCACTCGCGGCTAAGTAGTCCATTGATTCACATGTACTAGCTGTAGAAGTGCTTGGTTGTGGCTCCACGCGATGCGCCGCTTCGGCTTTCTTCTGTCTATAAGCCCTACATTGTTCTGCGTAAGTCATTTTGGGATTATTCGATTCCTTTTGAGTTCTTCTTTCTTCTCATATACGTTTGTAGTATTTTGATTCAGACTTTTGCTTCAAATATTTAGATATTTTGATTTACTCACAAATATATTTTCGTTTATCACTTATAACTTATAAAGTACTATTAGTTTTCAGATAGATTTCATCCAGACGAATCGTTTGAAGACTAATATCACGATCCTACCTCTACGCGATCTCGAGTTATACTGATTTCAAGGCACTTGACTCAGTGTATTCGACCCCAAAATAACGGACGCGCCTCCCCTCTCCCCGCGCATGCGCATGACCTTGAATTTGATATTTTCAGAATCATTGGTTATTACTCTTTTTATGTCATTTATTAGATTTTATCTATTTGTTATAATTTAGAAGTTATAAGCATTTGATCAATCGTAAGAAATTATGTCGATCAAGTTTTCCTAGTGGGTACCGCCAAAATACCGATTTTAAAGACGTATCCACGTCAAAAAGAAAGTTACACCCTTCAGTATTTTCTTTTTAGAGACTTTAGTTAGTCTCATACAGTATTCCATGCAGTTAACCTCTGTACAGAGTAAAACACACTATGAGGTGTGAACATCTCATATCCATGAAGGGAATTTTCCAAAACAGTGAATGGAGGCATGGAAAATAATATGCTGGTATGCCTCACCTCCATGACCTTTCCGAACACGTCGTTGGGATGAAGAGATAATTAATCATTTGTGCTCTGTCGCAGAAAGTTCTCTGAGCGTTTAACCTTGAAAGGAATTTTTCCAAGCTCCACCCTTAAATCTTCTTCCTATTATTACGTTCACTATGTACCCGATACTCATTCGTTCTGAGCTGGTTTGTTTTTCGTTCTGCATTTCTGTGGGGTGTTGTGTTGTCGGCGTTCACATGATGTTTACGCTTTTTACTTGGTATTTACAACCTGTGGTTCTTGGGTATTTACAACCTGTGGTTCTTGGGTATTTACCTCATATTTACATTTTTTATAAAATTGTGTCAAAAACCTGAAGTGCGATTTTTGAACGATCATCATACTTTCCTATATAATGGCGGTGTGTGAGGAGTAAAAACTCGTATTATTTGACTGGAACTCGAAGGGGCGTAATTTTAATTTCAAATCTCACCCTCCCAGACAAGAAAACCTTGCTACGGTTCTGCAAATGAGAAGCCAGAGCTCAATACCTCTCGACCACTAGGCGTCAGAGGGCTTTGCATTACTTCACAAACCGAATAATTAGCAATTGAAGATACATGAGCAAAAAGCAGTAAAATATTTAACACCGCCTCGGTGGCGCAGTGGTCTAAGCGATGGCTTATGACCATTCGTTCGAGTTGGGTCTGGGTTCGAATCCCGCTGAGGCATGGATCTTGTGTTTGTCTTACTCTAACTTCCCTGGAACCAGTGGCCCTAAATTAAGAACGGGCGACTGCTTATAGACCATTGAGTTGCGCGCGGTAATCGTTAAACCTTCAATAAAAAATATATAAATTTTACTTCAACGTAGTCCCGCATAAACTGTTAAAAGATTTCCTTGGTATTTCAGCCACATGAGAATCTACCGGGTGTCTCAAAAAAGATTAGAAGAGGCTTTTATTTCTTTAACGGCAGACCACTGATTAATTCTGTCAATTAGAAAAATATTCAAAATGACGTAAAGACTTACGATATGGCAGCTGCACCTGTGGGTGGCATTTGCATAAAAATAAAAAATAAAAAGTTTTTAATAAAAATAATAAATAAAAGCAGAAAAAAGTTCAATTACAAAAAAGTCGCGCAATGTACTGATTAGTAAAAAATGTGTTAATTGTAAAAATGTCTTAAATTGTAAAAAATGTATCGTGTGGAACCCCGTTTGCGGTGAACAGTAGCTTGAATGCTTCTCTGCTATGCAGCGAACCAAACTACCGTTCGCCGTAAACGGGCTCTAGACGATACATTTTTTTTTTTTTTTTTACAATTTTCATCACCAACATGTCGCGAGTTTTACAAGCAGAATGACATGGTTTGTTGTTTAAACTAATTAGAACATTGCGCAACTTTCTTAATTGACCTTTTTTTTCTGCGAAGGCTATATAAACAAATTACTATTTGTTTTTTTACTTTTAAGTTAATACCCCCTACAGGAGTGCAATTGCCATGTCGTAAGTCTTTTACGTCATTTTGAGTATTTTCCTAATTGACAGTAAGTATGTATCTGCGATCAACCGTTGAAGAGATGAAAGCTTGTTTCCATACTTTCTAAGACACCCGGCAAACAAAAACTGCCTTACTCAACTCGTGTCTGCGACAATGTACAATGACTTTGAAATACCTTTTCTACAAAAAACTAAACTGCGGAGTAGGAGACATTACTAATACATAGTGTACATTTAACAGAAATTCCTCGTATTGTGGAAAGAGATGTAGGTTTCAAAAACTGAAAGATCAGTTTCTTATATTTATATTCAGAGAAAGTGTTCATGTTATAGGGAAGCAGCAGGCGCGACGCTACCCAACAAAAACACAAGTGTTGGGAAACTGCTGGCGGCCCGCTGGCAGTGATTGGCAACTATTGGCGGGGGAAGAGCCATCAGTTGGCAGCCGTTGATGGCCCTAAGCATCGCCATAAATTACGGGCCTCCAAGCAAGCGGCTCTAGTGGGCCGCGGGTGGCTTAGTGGGCAACGTTCGTGACTGCCACGAAAAGGACCTCAGGTTCGATCCCAGGCAGGTACGGACGCTCGATCCACTAAATATCCGCCGTGTGTCGGATGGGCACGTTAAGCCGTCGGACCCCGGGTACTGGCCCCCGATAACAAATAAGGGCGTCTTCCTCCCCCTTTCTACTTCGCTTCCGTGTCACTTTCCTATCGGGCACTCTAGCCCAAATCTCCTAGCTTCCTATTTCTAAGGGTTGTTTAAGACCTGGGGTCAGACACTCCCTTCCTAAAATCCTCTACATATGATCATGATCAAGCGGCAGTAGTGGCCGGTAGCTGGCAACTGAAGTAACCCCAACACGAGGTGGAAGCAGCGAAACTGCGCATGCGCAGAAGCAACACGAGTACAATCTGTCGTGATACCAGTTAGATAAAGACGACGCCATCGCCATCGTGATATTTTAGTGGATGTTAAGAAAAAAAAAACCATACGGGTGGACTTCAGCCCACCCAAATTTCCTTTGCGCCCACTCTGTAGCCTCCCCCTCCAAAAAACTTAAAGCAGTTGGAAAAAATGGCGGGTCTATCTAATATTTTAGGGAACTTGGATAAGCCTACGTGAATTCCTCAAATTCACTGAAATTTTGTTATATAAAATAAATTTCTTGTTACATTTAGTGTTCGTATTTCTGGGAAATAGATGGAGTCCGTCTGGGTGAATTTCTAAGAGAGTAATCGAAAAACACCATTACTGTAATTATAGTTTAAAAAGATGAGAGAGAAAGAGAGTGAGTGAGAGAGAAAGAGAGAGAGAGAGAGAGAGAGAGAGAGAGAGAGAGAGAGAGAGAGAGAGAGAGAGAGAGAGAGAGAGCGAGGAAGAGAGGGGGGGAATGTATATAGGTATCCCGTGTCAGTTACAAACTAAAATTCATAAACAGTCTTATGAAAGCAAATAAAAAAAAACGACCTAAGTTAGCTAAAATTGCGAAGAAATAGTAACTTGCCATTGAGATTCGTACACATGGTTCCCATACCACATACATTGAATAAATAAAGTACTAAGCACAGTATTCCTGTGAAAACGTTTTTTTACTAGGGATAACATTATCAGCGTCAGATAAACTGCACAGCAACGGAATGTTTCGCCAAAATTTCTGCCAAACACTTCAAAATCTGTGTCCTCCCCCCAGATCATGCTTAGCCCCTCTAATAGCCCACCGACTTCGGGGCGGCTGGAGCAGCCACTCAGAAGCAGGTTTCCAAAATCCTCCAATTTGGATACCGAATCTTCTGCAGAGCCACGTCCTCTTAATCTTCATGAAAATGAAAAATGATTATGATTCCAAGTGTAAAATATTTCACTAAAAATGAGTAATTTTAATCCTCTTTTCAACCCAGACTGCAAGATGTGTAACCGTGAAATGATGGCGAACTTTTAAAGTTCGTTTAGTAACCCAGATATGAAAATGGCTCCGAAAGCAAAGTGGGTCTCTTCTCTGCTTGCTTAAGGAGACATAAAATATTCTCCATTAAAGGAAATCCCATGAAGCGGGGAACGAAAACAGCAGCCCAACACTTTATGACAATGGATCACTCACAAAGGGAAGTAGTGTCTCGAATATGCGAAAGGGCAACAACCGGGCGACTCTTGATTGAGAAATTCAGGTGTGTGGCTGACTGACCCTGTAAGAGAAGTGTGTGCTATAATGTGAGCTCAATCAAAGAGCAAACATTGGGGTTTCTGGATTTTTTAGGTGCGCGTTGTACAGGCAGCGAGATTGAACCGGTGAGCAAAGACCCAGCCAAGGCAATGGCACTCATCCCCTCCAAAAAGATAACATCATTATTAATACAGTACGCGACACTGGGCATGGAAAACAGCCTGTTTCCTCTTTTCGTGAACTCTGACCTTTACGAACATTCATGAGGGCATGAACGAAATGCGAAAAAATGTAGATGGGTTCTCAAACAGCGGAGATTGAAGAACACAACTTCACTTAGGAATTGCAGTAATGGTAAAACTATTTAAATCAAGCAGGTGTAAAATAGATTCTATGTCGTTGTTAAATTTGCACTACTGTGCGTGCTGTATTTCCAACGTGGTAGATTTAACGTGTGCCAGGACTGAATTCGAACTGACATCTAAATCAGGAGAGTGATAATTTTGAACAATCGCCAACCAAGTTCCAGTTCCAGGGCACAAAGGGCGATTGAATTAAATATATTTTTTATTTCCTCTTTTTATCTGATGTGAGGACAGATGCGATTCGCACAAGCGGCTGTCTGTGATGCCCACTGAAGGAAAATCTAAAATTGTACTCCTTCAGCACAATGCGGTATCACAATCTGAGGCACGTCTACGACAGATCATATCTTTTCCTTTAATTTTTTTTTTATTTTATTCTTTACTTGATAAAACAAAGGAACAGCGACATCATTATGCAAAGGGCTTTCATTCTTTTTCTCAGTCAGCGAAGAAGTGGCTGATCTTGCGCATCAACGAAATAAGAAATGAATCATTCCGTATTGAAATTCAGTTATACGTTCTTTATCGTAACAAAGCAGCGATTCGTTCTACAGCATATTGCAAACCGAGGAAAAAGTGATTTCTTCGGTATCTAAACGAAGAACTGATTCCTTCACCCTCGAGGAAGAAGTTATGATGCTTCAGCATTCTAGTGGATGTCCCGTTGCGTTAATGGTAAAGTACCTTCAAATAGTTATTCTTCTATCTACCCAACATTATTATTAGGTCACAGAAAACGCACTAATTTCCGAAAAAAGTTTCTTAAATTTCTCTGAAATGTTTTTCAAGAATAAAGATATAATGTGAACATGTAAACAGTTAAAAAGTGGAACTGCTCTTTGAAAAAATCATTTATACTCACTATTCACTTGAAATTAGATCTGAAAATAGAAATCCGCATCACTACAGAAGCGTACCTAGAGCAGGGCAGACGAGGTGCCCCGCCCACCCCACCCACCCCACTCAGGGCGCAAAAACCACTGCTAGCAACCTGATTAAAATTGAAACTTTTTTTTACCAGTTTCTGGTGCACTTAAAATTCGAATTGCTTTCTCAAAATGTTCAGGAGATGCTAGTTACTCACATTCAGAAATAAAGAACAGGCTCTATAGTCTGTTCAACTAAAGGGGAACCGCTGCCTTTGTCGACAATAGGGACCGCGATTTTTCTTTAGTTGGATGGATTAATTGGAATTGAGGAACAGAATTTCTGCTTCAGAAGACTTAATATCGAAGAAGTAGACATTTCTGGAGTTAGCGGAAAGCTAACCAAGGCTCTTATAGAAACTGCAACAAAAATGAGTGGTACTAAGAACAAGTTGAATATGAAGAAATATCAGGAAAAACAAAATTGCTGATGCAACAGAGAAGGGAGTTGAGAACAAATAAAGACTTCCGAAGTTGAATCTATACAACTATGCAAGGCAGTACGAAAAAGTATCACTGAAGACATAAGGAAATTCAATTATGAACTAGTGAAAAAAGCGATTAAAAACAACCAAAGCCTAAACAGAGCAAAGTGACATCTTAGTAAGGGAAGAAAACAGATTATGGCATTCAGAAAAGAAGATGGTACAAGGAATAGAGGCAAAATTTTGACAAGGGTGAAAATTTTTCTGATCTATATGAAAGGGATGATACATCTACTCCAGGCATCACGAAAGGTACCAGTGCCGAAGCCCCTCCAGTCCTCCCAGCAGAAATTACACATGCAATTGAGAACATGAAACGGGAAAGAGCTCCAGGAGAAGAGGGAATTACCGTGGACAGAATACAAGAAGCACGTGGAGAAATTGAAACTACACTCGCCCAAGTTTTCACAGGACGTCTCAATGAAGGGTGGATTCCTGAGTATTGGAACAATGCTACAATGATCCTGCTATCTAGAAAAGGTGAAATTGAGGATCTCAGGAACTACAGGCCCATCAGCCTCCTATCAATGGTTTATAAAATCTTCACTAAGGTTTTTTCACATCACTTGAATATAACACTGAACATGGCTCAGCCGAGAGAACAAGCTAGATTCAGGAGTGGCTACAGCACTATAGATCATATCCATGTGCAGAGAGAACTAATTGAAAAAGTGAGGGAATATGAACTCCCATTATGTATGGCTTTTATTGCTTATGAAAAACCCTTTGATTTTGTGAAACCATCAGCAGTTACAATGGCTTTGAAATCCTGCGGTATTGAAGATGCATACATTAATATTATTGATAACATACATGGAAATGCAAGTGCAAAGCTTCAGCTATTTGAGGATACAGCACCAATAAAAATTAAAAAGGAAGTGAGACAACGTGACACCATATCTCCCAAACTCTTAAATGCCACATAGTAAAATATCTTTCAATCACTGAACTGGGAAAGCATAGGGATGAGGATTAATGGAGGTTATTTAACTCACCTTCGGTTTTTATGACGTAGTCATTTTTGCAACTACCATTTCAGAACTTCAGAGTATGATCCAGGAACTTGTTGACAAGAGTAAAGAAGTGGGATTAAAAATGAACGTTCAAAAGAGAAAGTTAATGTACAATGTTTTTACGAGAAATGAAGATTTATCGATTGATGGGGAAAAGCTGGAGATAACCGATACCTACATTTACCTTGGAAAGCAGATATGAAGCGAAGGTCACATCGAGGAGGAAATTAATTGACGTATAAAACTGGTTGAAGAGCTTTGGGAGAAACAGTAAAATTTTTAAGGGCGATATGCCATTATGTCTTAAAAGAAAAGTGTTTGATCGGTGCATCCTTCCAGTGCTTACGTATGGAGAGGAGACATGGACCTTAACTAAAGAAAGATATAGAAAGACTGCAAACAGCTGAAAGAAGCGTGGAGAGATGCATGCTTGGTGTAACCAGGAAAGATGAGAAGAGGAACTCGTGGTAAAGGAAAATGACAAGAGTGGAAGACATCATGATCAGAGTAAAATTCATGAAATGACAATGTGCCGGACGTGTTGCCAGAAGGACTGATCGCCGATGGACAACTTAAATTTTAGACAGAATTCCAAGGGAAAGGAAAAGACCCAGAAAAAGACCACGTGGGAGATGGGTGCATGAAATTCGAAAGCATGCCGGAGTGACATGGAGAAGACTGGCTCAAGAGAGAACGTTCTGGAAGTAACTTGGGGAGACCATCGAGCAATGGATTGATAACGGTTGACGATGGTGATGATATATATTCATAAAAATCAGGGACATGATCAAAAAAGGACTCGCAAGAACGTAACTGTCCTTTATGGAAGGCTCTGAAATTGGGCTTATCGGAAAATAAACATATTTAAAAATGTATGGCATGCGGTAAGGAAGATACGTGATAGAGGCAATTTGACATGTAAATTACATTCACTCGAGAAAGCTATTGTATATGAAAAATAATGCAATTAACATACTGTATATTCACGCGAAATCGTTGAAACGAAATCTTAGTAATTAGAAATAGGCTCAGAGTGTAAGTGAAGAGATAAAAAAATATACAATATTACTACTGTTATACGTTATAGTTTCCTCTCAGCTAGAAAACTTTGGTGACATGAAAATAAACCAGAAAGTGAACTGACACGTCATCTAGTTAGAAGCCGGTTGATAGATGCACGACTCCAGAAAGGGAAAGTAGAAGATGTGCATAGATTCCAAAACAGTCTTTGGAAGTAATAATAAAGCTTTGTATAACATCACATACAGTATAAGAGAACAAAATATCGCACACTTTGCAAAACAAAAAATCATTTTAAGCATGAGTTTTAACGTTGAAGCACAAATGAAAACATTTCTCATCTAACAAATTGCCCCATCCGGAAGGATTACGGCTAGGATTATGAGCTTAGTATGGAAAGGCGGGAGCGCGGCACAAGCAAATAAAAGAAAGATTGCGGGACTGGCTATATTTAAAATACGGCGGATAACACGGAATCCGTTAGTTGTAGGAAAGGTTGTCGTTGGGGGGGGGGAGTGTAGAGTACAGAAATCGAACGTGAGGTGCAAACCTTATAACCAAGAGTAAAGCAGTTTGTACAGGGAAAAGATATATATCGGACGGATATCTACAGTGTACAAACTCGTCGCATAAAGCATCTTGCTTTAAAAGGACTAGCAGGTCATTTTAAAGCAAGATGCTTTATGCGACCAATTGCAGAGTATTTGTAGCATGACTTGCAAGCAGTTGGCTCTGCTGGAAGTGAGAGACACAGGGTGATGTTTCCCGTTGTCTTTCAAAATCTGGCCGTCCTGGAGAGACTACAAGTCGGGATGAATGCCAAATGGCTGCCAGAACCATCAAAGCGACTGACGGATAGCTATCCAGTAACAAAACGACTGATAGAGCACTGCCGGTATTCGCCAACACCATTCATCGCTGCTTTCCCGAAGCTGGTATGCGAAAGAGGCGCAATCTCTTCTGCATATGACTCACTCGAATAAACAGATATGCCAGGTCGCAGTGGCATATCAGATATCAGATATGCCAGTTCTCTGGCGAGGGCTGTATTCTGCATGTCCTAGTTGACACTTCGCACGTGTTCTTTACATCAAGTGTCCAAGGATCACTTTGTCATTCCGATATATATCTTTTCCGTGTTGTCAGGATGTACCAACGGTATAGTACACACCTGCCTTTTCTTTTTCACACTGTATCTCCTTGCAGCTTGATATCATATGTAATAATGGGGTCGGAGACTTCACAGCTATTTATATGTTGTATTTACGTAACAAATTCTTTAACCAACATGGAAATCTTGGGACATGTGTGATAGATCCTGCGTATCTCATTTTTCTCACGTCGCAGCGCGCCGTATAATTACGTGCTAAAAATCCTGTAATATGCTCGTGCTATCACCCACGTTATTTTCAAAAATCATCTTTGTTCCTTACGTGTTCCGATTCCCTGCATTTTTATGTCTACCATTGCCTTGAAAAAGCCTTCCAATGGACTGCGAAAGCTTTGCGAATCTTCGTACTTATTACGGCATAAAAATAAACGGATGTAACACTCTATATGCGTTTCTTGAGTGTTCACATTGTGATGTATAAAAATAACGTTATCGTCGTGCTGTCATTGTATCCACTATGCGTACGGAGCAGTGAACGGCTGTTGAAACTGAAACTTCCTCAAATCATCACAACAGGCTGAGGAGCCGTATGACTCTTACGGGTGTCAGAAAGATCAGCCCGGTGACCATGTAGTCTCCATACTCTCAATCTGTGATAAATAGCGCTGAGATAGAAGTGAGACTCATCGCTGAATATGACATTGCTCCATTCGTCCCGCAACCATTGCTCCATTCGTCCCGCAACCATATGTCTGGTACAACAATATTGCGACCTTGCGTGACGATGTGCTGCGGTGAGTGCAGAACTGTCTCAGCCAATCTTCGATTCACAGTCCTTGTCCATATGGGCATGTCCACAGCTGTCTAAACACCACGTCGAGTGTCGTCCGCTGTGGATTGTGGGGCGGCTTCCGCTGCCTGCAGTGGAATGCGGCGATCGAGAAGTTTTGACGTCCACCTACTTGCACCAATCCCCCAACGGCGACGCTCTTTACGTTCCTCCAAACACTGTCGCCACATTCAGCTGCCAGTTGTTGCATACCGATGCGTTTCCGCCACGATGCGACACACTGAACAACCAGCCTACGTACTCCTATGATGAAGTCTTTGATAAAGGTGTTTGTGTGATGGCAGGATTCAGAATGACGCATCCTAGGCATTCTCACTCATTACACGTACTTTCGGCACCGAGATCACTCCGATGCAATAGCCTATACGCCCAGGTGTAAACGACCAAACTTAGCTACGCCAAGCCGTTTTACCCATTTGTCTTCCTCAGATATCACGTGACTGGTTTGCAACTGCAATCGTGTGCATAACCCAACTGTCGATCCTTACTCACCAATTTGCATGGCGCTCCGATAAGTACGCTGCTGGCCATTAAAAGTGCAACACCAGGAAGATCGCATCGCAGGGTGAGCGAAAGTTGGCAGATGGGCAGAACACGAGCACACATGTAAATGATTAAATTGGCAGCACATATGGAAATCATGTGGAACAGTAACGCCTCCTGGGTCGTATAAGACGGGTTAACAAGGAACCGATGTTAAGCACTCGAAGTGTGTTTTCTTGTCGTTCCGGGCCACGGACAGCTGCAGCGTGACCCGTCGAAGACAACGGCAGCCCTACCAGCAGGTTTCCGACTTCGATCGCGGGAGAATTGGGGCATATCGGGATTGCGGATTATCACTCCAAGACATCGGGGCTCGTGTGGAACGGCATGCGGCTACGGTGGGGAGCATATGGCGTCCGTGGGTGGTGGAGGAACGAACGCATTGACGTGTGGGATCCCAATGGTCCCGTCACCCTACCTAACGAGAGGACCGACATTTGGTGCGCATGGCTCTGACGGATCGCACACCCACAACGACCACCGTAGCTCACCAGTTCGGGTGCGTGGCACAACACCCAGTCTCCTTACGGACGCTATGACGTCATCTGCAGCAGTGATTGGCATTTTTGCACAGTGCCCATTGCTTCGGCTACCTTTGACAGTACAACACCGGCGTCTGCGACTACAAAGGTGCCAGGAACGTCGCACATGGAGGAGCGAATGGCAAGAAATCGTGTTTTCCGACGAATCCCGCTTCACTTTGCAGCACCATGATAGACAAATTCGTGTTTGGCTGTACCGCGTCAACCGGATGAGTGAGTCCTGCACTATGCTGCGCCATACCGGCCCGGCACCCAACTTTATGGTATGGGGTACCATTGGATTCCACTTCCGCACGCGCCTCGTCCGCATTACCGGTACGTTGAACAACCATCGTTACATCACTGAGGTATTGGAGCCTGTTTTTGTACCATATCTTCAGGGATTGTCTGGTGCCATTTACCAACAGGATAAAGCGCGACCGCTTGTGGCACGCAACGTCCAAGACTTTCTGGATCGCCACTATGTGCTACGCTTTCCTTGGCCTGCGCGATACTCGGATATGTCGCCTATTGAACACATGTGGTCCATGAACGCCAGACGACTGGCACGTCACCGACCAATCCCGGCTGCAACGGAGGAACTGTGGCATCGCATCGAAGCTGCGTGGATGAACATTCCCCAAACACACATCCAATGTATCTTCCTCTCGATGCCGAGCCG
The DNA here is from genome assembly GCA_039090855.1 of Macrothele yani. Lineage (NCBI taxonomy): Eukaryota > Metazoa > Arthropoda > Arachnida > Araneae > Macrothelidae > Macrothele > Macrothele yani. The sequence goes on along the minus strand of CM077030.1, from coordinate 181,609,141 downwards.
TATAGTAGCTCTAATTGCCGCCCATGGTGGCTACACCAGATGCTGACTGTCATGTATTCCCCTCGTCTCACTGTGCTGCATTTGTAATCGATCCACCCTTGTATCATCTGCTTTCTGTACAATAAATATGGCTTTGATATCTCTTGTCTTTCGTGGTGTTGCACTTTTAATTGCCAGCAGTGTACTTCCTGGCGTGGCATTTTTTATGTCGAGCTGTGTAATAATTGCCCCCAGAACTGAAAGACACAGATAAAAAATCGTTATTATTCTTGTTAAGAAGGCCATCCTGCATCCAAAAACTGCTGCTTCCATATTGCAACCAAGAGGTATGGAAAAGCATACGATGAAAGTTAGAAAGACACCTGCGTGAATTAGAAAGTTAGAAAGACATCTACGTGGATTAGAAAGTTAGAACGCCACCTGCAGATGATGTTCAGATTTAGAACGACATCTGCAGATGATGTTCAGATTTAGAACGACATCTGCAGATGATGCCAGCGAAGCTGTAGATCTCATTATACATGTAGGTATGTTCTTCTCGGTCGAAAGGAATACCTAAAAGAACAACAGGGTGAACAAGATAATCCATGAAGGTTTTTTGCATTAAATACAGCCTAATGTAAGGCTGTCATCTGTTTTATTGCAGATACAAAGAAGAATCCGTTTTCTTAAACGAGTCGCATCCCTTAGTGTGACAGATCTATCATCACAGATAACATAACTGAGAACAATCGATCTGAAATCAGAATTCTGAACAAGATACTAAGGAAGAGAGAATTAATTGAAGTGGCGGTTTCTCTTGAAGAAAAAGTTCTCAGAAACTGTCTGTCTGAGAAAATCTCCGATTGTGAAAATCAGAAACAAAAATAGAAATTCAGATCTGATGCACAACACATATAACATTGATTCGAGTTGCAATTTCGTCTACTACAATTATACCTAACGAGTTGCAATTTCGTCTACTACAATTATACCTAACAAGTTCCTAAAAGAACTCGGAGATTTTTAATATCCAAAACAATTTCACAACTATAGTTTCTTCACTCAGTCCAAAAGGCAGTCTTTTGTAGATCTGCCATTTTACTTGAAAATTCGTTAATGCCCAAGCCCAAATTGAATTTATTTTTGCGATTTATGCCCACATGCCTACATAAAACAAATCAAGACTCAAAGTAAATAATTGTGATGATAGTATTAGGCTTTATGCGCTCTTCCTCTTTTGAACTGTATACATTGAAGTTTTTAAGTTAATACCCGAGTAACACGAGATCAAAAGAAGTATTCAACTCTTGATAACAATCATAACTCTTAAGAAGTAGCAGGCGTTTTCCTTCAGAGCACGTTTTGCTGCCACACTATAATCACAGTGCATCGTCTTTTAAATCTTTGCAAATAGCTTGCGAAAAGCGCATAAAGTAGAAACAACAATATTTGTAACTCACAGTATGAAATGTATGCGTGTGTATGGGTTTCTAGTTTGTATTACACTGCAGAACTTCCCTCTTTCTCAACCACAGCAGGAAAACTTCCTTTCTTTTTATCCTGTAGACTAAGCGTATATTCATATATGTTTGAGGCTAAGATACCGTATTGTACACAACAGAACAATACACAGATGAAACGGCACGTGGCCGTATAAAGGTGTCACTGCTAGTAAAGTTCTTTGCTATTCGAAACTCAAGTTCTCTCTCTTTCCCCTGCCTCTCGTACTGAGGTGATGAGTTTCAATAGCCCAGAGAGAGCAGCAAGTGACCACGAACAGCATCGATTTCTGTGAGACGTCCCAGTTTCCATGGTTACGCATCAGCGAAAAGCATCAATCATCAAAGGAGAGAAACCCCGTGGACCAGTTATTACAGGGAAAGGTATGCCACTTCTCCGGTGGTAGTTGCTGTCGCCATGCATGTTAGACAGACTTCCCCGGGGACGCAGCAACGGAAACCACTCGTGAAAGCAATCAACTTATTATATGGTCGAACTACTCCACCTTCTCCGCCCCCATCCCTTCCCATCACCCAGGCTCATCGTTCGGAGTTCCACAGTTGAACTCGACATTTTTCTTTCTTTTTCATTACGATCTCATCCAGTGCAAGTTTAGATTACGTATCACAAAAACATATCGTGAAAAACTGGCACATTCGATGCCACTTTAAGAGCAGAGCCCAACCGGTTTACATTAAAGCTAATTTGCATGCAAGTCTGTGCACGAGAGGTAAATAACGAGCTTCAAGCTCAATCTTCATCTGTAGCGACAGCGTTGGAAAATTATTCCCAAAGTAAACTGCATAACATGCTTACGATAGTTTATGTCATCTTCATTTCAAAGCGGTACTGAAATGAAAAAAAAACAACAACATTACTCTGACCGAGATTTGTAGCGCTGAAAAAAATAACTAAAACCTCAAATTAAGAGCCTTGAAATTTGTAACGTAATGGATAACACTTCGGAATTTCCATAATAGCTCCCTTATGAAGGCTTTCGGGAAAATCATGTAGAAAGAACAAGATAGACCCAGAAATGATTTTTTTTTTTGTAGTTAATTTTACTATCATCTGAAAAATACGATGAAAGTACATTCAATTGCACATCGGCATTATGATATTTAAGCAATAACCGATCAACGTTCATATCCCTTAATATTGCATCAGTTTTGTAAAACGTGTAAAACAGAAAATGCCTATAATGTTCAAATGGACATTAAAATTTTTAGACATATAATTCCATTTATTTTAATGAATACTTCTCCGATTTATGTGGGACATATTATTTTAATAACGATGCAACAAGAAACATATAATCACTATTTGAATTGTTGTACGTAGCTTTTGCAAAGACATCCTTTGGGTATGTATGTACATTTATTGTGCTTGAGACTAAAATTAGGTCGTTTTTCTGAAGACTGGGTGATCCCCATGAAACCTCTTTTCTTTCCCATAGCGAATTTTATCGCTTATCTGATCAATGAAGTATTAAAAGATTAATTGTAGACGTAAAAGATATTAACGTAACATATATGAGCATAAGTAATAGTAACAACACTCGCAAAAAAAAAACTATTTTAGAATATTGCGTCATTGGAAAATTGTCACATTAACAGAATCCATTATGCTTTTTGCTTGTAGCAAAATTTAATGGATCATAAAAAACGTGTAAGTAAACAATGCCATATTGCAAGAATTGCGTTACTTACGACCAGGGATCATCGAATTATGACCACCCCAATCAAAAGTGGATGCGGTCCGTTGACCAATTGATTTCCAAAAGGGAGCGATTAGTCGACCGACGTAGCATATAAATAAGATATGAGTGGAGCAGCAGGTAGTAAAATTCGGAGCGTGATGGGTAAACGGGTAAACAAACAACATGAGGCACTCTATCCATCCTGCATGGTCTCCACAGTGCAAGCCGGTGGAGGCGGTTGTATGGGGTGGGGATATGTTAACCTGACCGGAATTCGGACCCTTGGTGCATGAGGAACAACGTATGACTGGTACCCGTCATCGTGAATTGCTTGCTGACTCTGTAAACCTAACAATGTTGCACTTTTCCCCGAATGGCAACGGTGTTTTCCAAGATGAGTGTGCGCCGAGCCACAGGTCCACTGTTCTGCAGGAATGGTTTCACGAACACAGTTCACACTTTTAGCATATCCATTCGATTGTCCTCCGAACTCCCCAGATATCAATCCCATAGAGCACTTATGGGACACTATGGAACGGAATATAAGGTGTTTAGATACACCAATCGCCTCCATACCTGCATTGAAAGTCACATGACACACGACTTGGTTGGCCATACCACCCAACTGCTTCCGGCATCTTACCGAATCGATGCCACGTCGGATAGCTGCTGTACTGAAGGCGAAAGAAGGACCTACAAAGTATTAGGTAGGTGGTCATAATTCAGTGATCAGTCATTGTATGTTGAGTCGATGCCACGTCGGATAGCTGCTATACCTACGAAGTGTTAGGTAGGTGGTCATAATTCAGTGATCACGCAGTGTATAATGACTGCTTGAATTGTTGTACGTAGCTTTCACTAAGACATCCTTTGGGTATGTACATTTATTATGCTTGAGACTATGATTAGGACATCTTTCTGAAAGTGAGGTGATACTCATAAAACCTCTGTTCTTTTCCATAGCGAATTTTATCGTTGGTGCGAATAGTGAAGTATTAAAAGATTTGTAACAGTGAAAGATACTGACATAATACACTATCTACCAACAAGTAATTGGACACCCCTGCAATCGACGATATCTGCGGTCCTGATACACGTCACGGCCGCCGCCGTTAAATATCGTGTGGGAAACAACAACGCAACCAGTCGCATGCAAGATGCCACGCAGTTCGGAGCTCTCTGATTTCGAGAAAGGTGTAATCGTCGGGTATCACAGAAATGGCCGATCCATACGTGACATATCCAGCGAGTTGAAGTACCCAAAATCGACAGTGGCCTACGTGATTGGCAAGTGGAAGATGACAGGTGACTGTCGGAATGTGCGCCGACCCGGCAGACCCACAAAACTGGGAGTTAGAGACCGATGGGTGCTGGCCAGAGAAATTCGAAAGAACCGTGCCAAATCGATGGGCCACATCCGCGAGGAGTTTCAACAGGCATCCGGGAGTGTTCTTTCGATGAATACCATCCGTAAGGAAGCCCATCTGCTTGGTTATCGTGGACGTGCTGTCGCCCACAAGCCTTTGATCACCAAGTCCAATAGCGCTGCTCGGCTAACGTGGTGCAAAGAACGTCGACAGTGGACCGTTGAACAGTGGAAACAGGTTCTCTGGAGCGACGAATCAAGGTTCATCCTCTATCGTTCGGATGGCAGGATCTACTTATGGCGTCTGCCTGGAGAGCGCCTCCTGCCGGAATGTATTGTGCCAACTGTGAAGTTCGGCGGCGGGGGAATTATGCTATGGGGGTGTTTCTCCTGGTATGGCATGAGACCCTTGGTCGCAATTCCTGGTAGACTCAACGCCGAAACCTACTGCACCATTTTGGATGACCATGCGCTTCCTACGTTGTGGCAGTTTTACGGGGTGGACCCATGTTACTTTCAGGATGACAATGCCACCTGTCATGCTGCGAGGCGCACCATGGCTTGGTATGGTGACAATGGGGTTAAACGAATGGACTGGCCTGCGCAGTGCCCGGACCTTAACCCTATCGAACACCTCTGGGACGAGTTGGAGCGTCGACTTAAGGGGTGCCCCCACCGTCCGAAAACGGTGAAGGAACTGACCTGTCTTCTCCAAGCCGAGTGAAAGAAAATACCGCTAGCCGTCGTACAACGCCTGGTTGAGAGTATGCCCCGGAGGGTCGCAGCTGTAATCGCCGCTCGTGGAGGCTCCACCAACTACTGAAGGTGAATAAACTTCGTTTTCCTTTGCTATCACAGGTGTCCAATTACTTGTTGGTAGATAGTGTATATATCAGCAATTATACAGTAATTAGTAGTACACTCTCAGAAAAAAATTAGTTTACATTATTGCGTCATCGGAAAATTGTGATATTAACAGAATCCATTGTACTTACTGCTTGTAGTAAAATTTCACAGATCACAAAAAAAATTAGATATAAGCAAAGAATATTACAAAAATTGCGTTACTATTTAATAAAGTATTGCCCCGTCTCGTGCTTTCTTTCTTTTCATTTTTTTTTCAGACATTCAGGAAAAAGGTGTCGATGAACAAGTCAGAAACCACACAAAGGAGTGCGGATTTAATCTCCATAAATTTCTCTTTCGTTGACGGGAGGCGTTAAGTTTTTCTTTCAGCAGATATGCCAAAAATAACAAATACTTTAAAACAAGTAAGCAACACATATTTTAGCTTTCGCTTTTCACCGTTTTCTTCTTTAGTAAAAAAATTATAAATAATCAGAAACAGTTACCTAATTTTTCGATATGTTCAACTCAAGATTTTTTGCACCAACGCATGAACATATTTTTAGTCTGAAAGCAAATTCTTTAATAACTTTATCATTCATCAAGTTTTTGAATTTATTTTGAACTTTTCAATGACTGAATTATGATGTTTTGTGAGATAACTGTTCATTACTAGTGGTGTATATATGCCGTCATTACACGATCGGAATTGTTCAATGTACAAACTCGGATTAAAATTAAAGTATTTGATTTTAATTCACGTCATACGTAAAAGGTACAAGATCTCTCAAAGTGCCAATCACTTAATCGTCAGGTACAACGTTTTAACTGTGGAATTAGAAGCTAAACTTTAATCCAAAAGATATACACGAGCTGCAAGACAGTTGATCTCGTATAATGCGCATGCGTACGCGAGCGACATCTTAGGGTGGATTATGTTACAAATACGTTCCGCATGTTATATCAGAAAAACAAAAACAAAAACGATAACAGGTTTTATCATTATTACTGTTTATCGCAATTAATTTGGTGGAGAATCAGGTGTGTGCCTTGGTCGTTGCCGAAGTAAGGTAGTCCAAGGTGCGGGGATGTTCAGAGGGTTATCTTCGTTGCAGCATTTAGAATCGAATTGTGAATCAAGGGACTTTCGGTGAAAAGCAGGGTCTTCCTCGTTCGTGTTGTTCCTGGGATTTTTACCTGTGTCGATCCCGGTTTGTGTGCTCCATCATTAACAACACGGCCCAAAGATGTTTCTTCAGAATGGTTCATTATAGCATACTTGTGTTCATAGATTCTATTGCGTAGCTGGCGTGAGGTGGACCCAATGTAAACTGTGTCCTCATGTTGATTGTTCTCAGACTTCAGGGGTATGCAGTAACATCATCATCATCATTATCAACCATTATCACTCCACTGCTGGACGAAGGTCTCCCCAAGTTTCCTCCACAACGGTCTGTCTTGTGCCAGTCTCCTCCATGTCACTCCCACATACTTTCGAATTTCATCCACCCATCTTCCATGTGGTCTTCTTCTGGGTCTTTTCCTGTCCCTTGGAATCCAATCTAAAATTTCAGCTGTTCATCGATGGTCTGTCCTTCTAGCAGTATGTCCAGCCCATTGCCATTTCAGGGATTTAACTCTGATCGTGATGTCTTCCACTCTTGTCATTTTTCGGATCCACGAGTTCCTCTTCTTATCTCTCCTGGTTACACCAAGCATGCACCTCTCCATGCTTATTTGAGTTGTCTGCAGCCTTTGTATGTCTCTTTTAGTTAAGGTCCACGTCTCTGCGCCATACGTAAGCACTGGAAGGATGCATTGATCAAACACTTTTCTTTTAAGACATAATGGCATATTGCTCTTGAAAATTATGCTGTTTCTCCTAAAAGCTCTCCAGGCAAGTTTTGTACGCCGATTAATTTCTTCATCAATGCGACCCTCACTTGATATCTGCTGTCCAAGATAAACGTACGTGTCTGTTATCTCCAGCTTTTCTCCATCAATCGATAAATCTTCATTTCTTGTAAAAGCATTGAACATCACTTTTGTCTTCTGAAAGTTCATTTTTAATTCCACTTCTTTACTCTTGTCAGCAAGCTCCTGGATCATACTCTGCAGCTCTGATGGGGTAGTTGCAAAAATGACTACGTCATCAGCAAAACGAAGGTAGGTTAGATAATCTCCATTAATCTTTATCCCTTTGTTTTCCCAGTGCAGTGATTGAAAGACATTTTCCAATGTGGCATTAAAGAGCTTCGGAGATATGGTGTCACCTTGTCTCACTCCTTTTCCAATTTTTATGTGTGTTGTATTTTCAATCAGCCGAATCTTTGCACTTGCATTTTCATAGATGTTATTAATAATATTAATGTATGCATCTTCAATACCGCAGGATTTCAGAGCCATTGTAACTGCTGATGGTTTCACCGAATCAAATGCTTTTTCATAATCGATAAAAGCCATGAACAATGGAAGTTCATATTCCCTCGCTCTTTCAATTAGTTCTCTCAGTACGTGGATATGATCTATTGTGCTGTAGCCACTCCTGAATCCAGCTTGTTCTCTTGGTTGAGCCATGTCCAGTGTCACCTTCAAGCGGTGTGAAAGAACTTTAGTGAAGATTTTATAAACCACTGATAGGAGGCTGATAGGTCTGTAGTTCCTGAGATCCTCAATGTCACCTTTTTTATGTAGCAAGATCATTGTAGCGTTGTTCCAATCCTCAGGAATCTTCCCTTCATTAAGGCATCGAGTGAAAATTTGGGAGAGTACTGTTTCGATTTCTCCACTTGCTTCTTGTATGATGTCTACAGTAATTCCATCTTCTCCTGGAGCTTTTCCCAACTTCATGTTCTTGATTGCATGTGCAACTTCTGCTGGGAGGACTGGGAGAACTCTGGAACTGGTACCTTTCATGATGTCTGGAGTACATGTATTATCCCTTTCATATAATTTGGAGTAGAAATCTTTCACTCTTGTCAAAATTTCGCCTCTATTTCTTGTTACCGAGCCATCTTCTTTTATCAGTGCCACAATCTGTTTTCTTCCCTTACTGAGATGTCCCTTTGCTATCTTTAGGCTCTGGTTGTTTTCAATTGCTTTCCTTACTAGTTCACAGTTGAATTTCCTTATGTCTTCAGTGATACTTTTTCGTACTGTCTTGCATAGCTCTATATATTCCACTTTGGAAGTCACATCATCTTTAGTTGTCCTCATCTTTCTTCTTTTTTGCATCAACATTTTGGTTTTTCCTGATAATTTGTTCACATGCAACTTGTTCTTAGACCCAGCTAATTTTGTTGCTGTATCCATAAGAGCTTTGGTTACTTTTCTGTTAACTTCAGAAATATCCACTTCTTCCGATGTTAGGCCTTCTAACGCAGAGAATCTGTTCTTCAGTTCCAACTTGAAGGTATTATGGTGTTTTTTAAGGTTGGTTATGTCAATACATTTTGTTTGTCTTATGAGCTTTCCACGTTCGAGTTTAGTGTTGAGATGCATCTTACATCTCACCAATCTATGGTCACTACCTGTGTTGAACTTGTTTAGCACACTGCAGTCTTCTATGACGAATTTTTTGTTACACATAATAAAATCAATTTCACTTGTCGTCCCATTTGGATGTCTCCATGTCCATTTCCTGTGTGGCTTTTTCTTGAAAAAGGAGTTCAAGATGAAAAACCCTTCTGCCTCTGCAAACTCAACGAGAGTATTTCCACGCTGGTTTCTGTTGCCGTGACCAAATTTACCTACTGAAGTTTCATTCTGTTGCTGTTGCCCTATTTTTGCATTGAAATCTCCCATAATTATCTTTAAGTGCTGCTTACCTTTATTATTTAGATGACGAATTTCCTCATAAAATTCTTCAATTTCTTCTTCAGGATGACTTGTGGTGGGTGCATAAGTTTGAATAATCTGAGCCTGGTATCTTCTCGAGAGTTGGATAACGAGTCGTGCAGCTCTGTCAGAGGAACTTTCAACTTCTACAACTTTATCCTTCAGTTTCTTGTTTATTATAAAACCAACACCACTAGTTCTGCCAGTATCAGTCCCACGATAGTAGAAGAGATGTCCACTTTTCAGTTCAATGAGATCTTCTCCTTTTCTCCTTAATTCACTTAGCCCGACGATGTCCCATTTGATCCTTTGTAGTTCCTCTTCCAATTCAAGAAGCCTTGAATCAGAAGATAAGGAGAGTCCATTATACGTAGCCAAGGTCAGCATCAGATGGCAGCCTAGTCCGGTCCTCCGGAGATTCTTAGCACCCTCTGCCTTCATGTCGCACTGGCCGCTGCCTTGGCCAGGTACATTCCAGCTGCCGGAGACTGAGGGCCAAGATTTAAGTTGTGGAGCCATTTTGGAGGGGTTTGGCCATAACTCACCACGCTGGCCAAGCGGGTTGGTGAGTGTGGGATAGCATTTCCTCTAATCCCGATGGTATAGTTATACCGCTATTGGCGGTCGTCAGAGCCCCTTTAGTGGGAACAGGATGTACCACGAGAAGGCGGGGTTGACATTTGTCAAGGAGAGGCTGTGATGTTACGCATCACCTGACCTTACATGCAGTATACAGTATACATCACCTGACCTTACATGCAGTATACACCGTGCCTACTGAGCACAGAGAATAGCGTCTCGATCATTTTTACGATGGTTAGAATGTTTCTTGTTCTGTCACCAAAGGCCGACTGATGCTTAGTGCAGATATTCTTTCGGATAGATGAGATCCCGGGTACGAAGTCTACAGATCCAATATATCTCATGACCTTAGTTTTCCTTTCTAATGTACTGAAATCAGAGCGTAAAACCTTCGGGATAAGCTTGTTAACTACATGATTGTTGTATCCATGAATTTTAGCGATCACATGAATTAGGTTAAGTTCTTGATTTCTGGTGCTGTCGCTTGAGGAATGTGTGAAGCAACGTCGTATCAGGAATTCCAGATATGAAATCTTGTGCCTATTTGGGTGCGCCGAATCCTTCAGGATGATGGCATGATTATGAGTAGGTTTTCTGTAGACTGAGAACGAGACCATGTTACAGTTTCGGTGGCGTTTTAGGTCGCGGTCCAGAAAAGGTAGTGTGTTGTTAATATCATATTCGACAGTGAATTTGATGGACTGGTACTGGTTAGAAAGTTCGGCAATAAAGTGTGCTAGTATGAGGACCTTACTATGTGGCCAAAAGATCAGAATGTCATCTACATACCTAATGATGACATCCAGAGTTATACAACTCTGGTTTCTATTGACAAGTACGTAAAACTCTTTCTTCGAGGCCCTGCATAATCAGTTCTGCTAATATCCTTGAAAGTGGAAAACCCATAGGGGCTCCCTCCGAAGCCATTGAAACGATCAAGAACTATGAGCACAAAGAAAAACCATTTGTGATGGTTTCACTAGATGTTGTATGACTTTACACCATCGTACCCATTAATGAGGTATACTCTATTATTAAAACACGCCTGAAGGCATTGAATGACATTCTACAAAGTGAGATCCAAGCCATAATAAAAGCTCTACGCTACATCCAGAAACACACTTCTTTCGTTTATGAAGAAATCATATACCGCCAAATGGAGTGAGCCCCTATGAGTTCTCCACTTTCTGGATTATTAGTAGAACTGATTATGCAGGACCTCGAAGAAAGAGTTTTAAGTACTAGTCAATAGAAACCAGAGTTATACATCAGGTATGTAGATAACGTCCTGATCTTTTTGCCACATAGTAATGACCTCAGAGCACACTTTGTGGACGAACTTTCTAACCAGTACCAATCCATCAAGTTCACTGTCGAATATGGAATTAACAACACACTACCTTTTCTAGACCGCGACCTAAAACGCCACCAAAACAGCAAGATGATCTCGTTCTCAGTCTACAGAAAACCTACTCATACTCATGCCATCATCCCGAAGGATTCGACGCACCCAAATAGGCACAAGATTTCATATCTGGAACTCTTGGTGCGACGTTCCTTCACACATTCCTCAAGCGACAGCACCAGAAATCAAGAACTGAATCTAACTCACGTGATCGCTAAAACACACGGATACAACAATCATGTAGTTAACAAGCTTATCACGAAGGTTTCACGCTGTGATTTCAGTACATTAGAAAGGAAAACTTAGGTCATGAGACATATTGGTTCTGTAGACTTCGTACCCGGGATCTCCTCTATCCTAAAGAATGCTTGACCTAATCATCAATCGGCCTTTGGCGACTGAACAAGAAACATTCTAACCATCGTAAAAAATCATCGAGACCCTGTCTCTGTGCTCAGTAGGCACGGTGTATACTACATACCCCTGAAGTCTGAGAACAATCAACATGAGGACACAGTTTACATTGGGTCCACCTCACGCCAGCTACGCAATAGAATCTATGAACACAAGTATGCTATAATGAACCATTCTGAAGAAACATCTTTGGGCCGTGTTGTTAATGATGGAGCACACAAACCGGAATCGACACAGGTAAAAATCCCAGGAACAACACGAACGAGGAAGACCCTGCTTTTCACCGAAAGTCCCTTGATTCACACCTCGATTCTAAATGCTGCAACGAAGATAACCCTCTGAACATCCCCGCACCATGGACTACCTTACTTCGGCAACCACCAAGGCACACACCTGATTCTCCACCAAATTAATTGCGATAAACAGTAATAATGATAAACCCTGTTATCGTTTTTGTTTTTGTTTTTCTGATATAACATGCGGAACGTATTTGTAACATAATCCACCCTAAGATGTCGCACGCGTACGCCTGCGCATTATACGAGATCAACTGTCTTGCAGCTCGTGTATATCTTTTTGATTAAAGTTTAGCTTCTAATTCCACAGTTAAAACGTTGTACCTGCCGATTAAGTGATTGGCACTTTGAGAGATCTTGTACCTTTTACGTATTACTTGAATTAAAATCAAATACTTTAATTTTAATCCGAGTTTGTACATTGAATATTCCGATCATGTACTGACAGCATTTATACACCACTAGTAATCAATGTAACACGATAATACAAGTCTAAATAACTGTTCATGTCTAACAAATACGGTTATTGTAGTTTTGTTTTCGTGTTTTTGTTCACACAGAGCAACTTTTATATTTTCTTTAAGGAAAGAATTCATCACATCAGATACATAACTGTTTTCGAAGTATGTACAGTAGAAATACTTAGGTAAACAGATCTGTTGACCTTCATTTATTTGTTAGATGATTGAACAAAAGAAAATGTTCACCTTTTCTTCTTTAAACTTTAAGAAAAATATAATCTTTAAAATATTCCGTTCATGAAGCATTTTTTACAAAGCTGTCACATTCCAGCTTGACTTTTTGTTTGGATACGGAAATTCTCTAACTTTTATTGTGTGTGTGTGTTAATTACCTTCATGAGCATCTAAGGCAATAAGGAGCTGCTCATCCCGAATTCAGAATCTTTTCTTGGGGAAGGGAAAGTTAACGACCACCGTAAGCAACTCGATGGGTTATATATAGGCTTAGGTAAACAGAACTGTTGACCTTCATTTATTTGTTAGATGATTGAACAAAAGAAAATGTCCACCTTTTCTAATTAGGGTCACAGGTTCCAGGGAAGGGAGAGCCAGTATCGTAAAACAAACACATCATCCTGCCTCACCGTGATTTGAACCCGGACACAACTCGAACGAATGGTCAGAAGCCAGCGTTTAGACCACTGCGCCACCGGGGCGGCAAATTTAGAATCACTGGCTGCAGTGAAAGAAAAGAACTAGCGCAGTAAGACAAACGCGCCACAAATGCTTCATTCAGAGCTCGAACCCGAAAACATCAGCGGCCGATCAGTAACCAATTCACTAAAACACTGTTGTTCTCATTTTTGTAAAAGTTTTTACAAGTTTTATTTTTGATAAATTCCTTTCTTCTCTTATACAAAATGAACATACGGTAAAAACGTTTTTCTTGGATAGTTCTGAGAACTGAACAAAAGTTAACACTATTTAACTTCATGCTTTAATAGACGACAGTGAACTACGAAATGAGTCGTACTTCAGTACATTGAGGAGCTGAGCATGAAAAAGTACTGAAATAGACTTTGCCTAGGGGCAAAAAGAAAATTAATGGGTAAAATAATATTCACGGTTTAGAAAAAGAAAAAGACACTTCTGGTGATCCGCAAAACAAAAACCCAAATCACTTATGGGCAATGCAGACAAAAATGATTGCACGTGTCATTAAAATCAGAAAAGAACATGAGTATGGATAGCGAAAGATTTGAAAACGAATTCTAAAAAGAAAAGTGTTTTCAAATGTTATTTAAAAGTGCTCCACAGTGGTAAAACTTTTGAAAGACCACATGCCAGAGTGTGTTTTGATCAAAGAAATGGCACAGTAGGGATGCCTACAAAGAATTCTCACTGATGTAAAAGACAATGTGGAGAAAAGTAAGAGTACGGGGTAATATATCTAGTGTATCTCAGTAGGGTCATACCAAAGGGAAGGGTCCTAGAAATCCGGTGCCCCTCCCCCCTCGAAAATTTTCACCTGCCGTATTTTTCTTACTGTTTTCATACAACCATTTCAAAATAAGTATTTTTTACATAATTATGTAGTTTGTGCTTTGTTTTTCTTTTCAAGTTTGAAAGATAATGAGATTGACTGTAGTTATTATAACTGAATTCCGAATTTACAATATGTTAAACGTTCAACAATTTTCTGTTACCACTACACTATTTGCACATGTTGCCTTCTCCTGCTTTTCTCTCTCTCTGTCTCTCCCGCTCTGCTCACGAGAACTCCGTCTCTGTGCAGTAGGGACTGTAAAGTATCGCCGGACAAAGTCAATTTACCGCATCACTTTAGAACCTTATTTTGGAAGTCTGCGGTTCGTACAACAGCATGGCAGAATATCTTATGTCATGTGAGAAATGAAAATTGAAAGGGAAACAAACACCAGAAAAATTGATACCCGCCGATTTTACTACAGCTCTTGCCTGTGAACAGGAATTGCAACCAAGTAGTTGGAAGCTATTAAAAGTTCTGGTTAGCTACATTTTCAACAGCAAATTAAAAATCCTTTTCGGGGATGAAGATGGTTAAATCGAATTTAAGGAACAAAACTGAATAGCAAATGCTTCATATGATTTGATTCTTCTTTCAGTACATTCAGATGTTCCTCTTCATCATCGAAAAGTGTAATGTCTTACCGCTCAAGGTGTCTTTCTTTTGGTTATATACGTCACCAACCATTATCAATCCACTGCTGGAACAAGGTCTATGCAAATTTCTTCTACAACTATCAGTCTAGTTCAAGTCTTCACTATGCCACTCCAGAATGCTTTCGAATTTCATCCACTCATGGCATTCGTGGTCTTCTCCTGGGTCTTTTTTGTCCTTCGGTGTCCAGTCTAATGTTTCAGTTGTCCATCGTTGGCTAGTTCTTCTAGTAATACATTGTATGTCCATCTCATTGTCAGTTCAGGGATTTAACTTTAAAAATGACGTCTTCCACTCTTGTTTTTTTCCTGGTTAACGAGTTCCTCTTCTTATCTTTCCTATATACGCCAAGCATGCAGCTCTCCATGCTTCTTTCAGCTGTCTGCAACCTCTGTATGTCTGTGTTCCATAAGTAAGAACTGAAAAGATTGATTAAACACTTTTCTTTTGATACTTAATGGTAAATTGCTCTTGAAAACTGTCCTGTTTCTTCCAAATACTCTCCAACCAAGTTTTATAAACCGATTAATTTTTCTTCAGTGTGGCACTCGTTTGATATCTGTTGAAATTTTTTCAGAGAATATAGTCAGAAGAATTTTAAATATAATTATATAGCAACGAAGAAAACTCAAACTGACGTAAGAATATACCTCAGGGATTCTCAAAAATAAGCTACAATTAATAGATTATATAATTCAAAAATTAAAAGATATGTATAGTAAAGTCAATTTTAAGGTAGAGTAATTAACCTAATATTTGTAAAAGCGCAATAAAATATAAATTTAAGATCACGCGTGTATTCTGTGCTATCCATTGTTTAGATAACTGAAAATAAACTGTAGTTAATGTATGAGTCGTTGAAATCAAAATTAATATGTTTCCCTTACGTGAAGAAGTAATCACAAACAGTTGGGAGCAACCTGTCGTACATACACTCTTCGCAAAAAAAAAAAAAAAAAAAAAATAGCTAAGCACCCAGAAGAAATGATACAATTGAGATGAAAATTGCAATCATTTCCTTTCCTATACATGTGCAATGCACATGTATAGGAAAGTAAATGATTGCAATTCCAGAGCAGTTGAGCCATTTATTCGGATAGAACAGCTACACGAGTGGAGCAAGTCAGTACGTTTTAGCGACACCTCTGGCTCAGATACACGCGGTTACTCGGAGTGGCATAGGCGCATACAATTCTTGGATACTGAACTAAGATATAGCATGCCAGATGGTGTTCCAATTGTGGGCCAGTTCGCCAACATTCCGGGATGGACTAGGTGACGTCCGATCATGTCCCAAGCATGTTCGATAGGTGATAGGTCAGGCAATCCGGCGGGGCACGAAAGGGTGTCGACATTACGCAGGTCGGCCTGGGAGAGACGTGCCATGTGCGGCCAAGCATCTTCTTGTTGACAAATTGTTCCGTGACGATGCGACAGAATGGCAACACAACAGGTTGTAAAATGTCGTCGACGTACCGTTGAGCCGTGAGAGTGGTATGGAAGACTTGCCACTGGTAGGTAGGAAATGGTTCCAAAGAAAATCACTACAGGTGTGCTAGTCGGGTGCGCCGTTACACGGTAAAGGTAGGATCCATGCGCTGGCCGGCTCATCTTCAGACTTGTATAGGCTGGTCATCTGTGCGAAGTGCAAACCGTGACTTATCACTGAAAACAACAGGACGTCACTGGACACTATCCCACGCTGATCGGGCCCGACACCACTGCAACCGGTACCGGCGATGCTCGCTGGTCAGTGGTAGGTGGTGGGGTGGCTTTTTCGAATGTAGTCCCCGTGCCGCAAGTCGTCTAGCAACGGGCCGAGTGGCCACTTCCGTACCTGTAGACGACGCAACATGGCCAGGGATGGTTGAGAGCGACGAACATGGCCACGGATGGTTGAGAGCGACGAACATGGCCACGGATGGTTGAGAGCGACGAATTCGGTTCTGGTCGTGAGGCTCCTACTGTCGCTCGATCCTTGCGTTCTGTCGTTCCTTTCAGCCGTCGTTTTGCAAAGAGTGTATATTAATGCATTCAATGCCAGCATTTTTTTCCCCCAAATTGCGACACGATCTACTAGAAACTGGTTTAAATTTTTTTTTTCTCCCTGAATTCATCGATTTTCCAGGACAAGATGACACTGAATTTTATTCGTATGGAGAAGTACTGCTGGTTATTATGCATCAGCTACCTACAACCAACTAACTTACCCCAACACTGATCCAGGTACTGAAGCGTAGCAATCTCATTTTTTCAAAAGTGTCTGGATTTCTGTAAGATCTCTTTGAAAACATGGAGTGGGGATGAAATATTTTTATCATAATGACGATAGCAGTCATTGTGTTTTCGTCTGGTTAAATTAATTTTTCAATCGAGCGTAGATTAGCTGTAAAATCAAATGCTAATCTTTCTTTGTTGTTGTTTTTTCATATGTAAAAATTGACACCTGGTTAAGCAGAACATTCAATATTATTTTGATTTGCTTAAGTCTTCTTAGTTGAGGTAAGGTGACTTAATGACTAATTTTCAACGTAGGTTTCACCTCCTTAAACATTTTGGACACTGCAATTGAAGAAAATTTCCTCTTGCTGTGTTTTGCTGATACGTTTAGTGCGAAAGAACTAACTGCCAATGGCTGTGCTGAATTAAGACCAGGGCCGTAGCCAGGAGGGAGCCAGGAGGGAGCCAGGCTGGGCAGCGCCCGACCCGAGTTTCGTTTTGCTCGTCCTAGCGACTCACGCCAGTGCGCGAACTCTATATCTTTTGCCCGACCTCCTTCTAATTATTTGCCCGACCTCAATCATCAGCTTCCTCTCCGAACTTCTCTGCCTGACAGTAGAGGTTGCTGATTCTCTGTCCCTCCGAACATCTCTGTCTGACTGTAGAGGTTCCTGATTCTCTGTCCCTCTAAACTTCTCTGTCTGACTGTAGAGGTTCCTGATTCTCTGTCCCTCCGAACTTCTCAGTCTAACTGTAGAGGTTCCTGATTCTCTGTCCCTCCGAACATCTCTGTCTGACTGTAGAGGTTCCTGATTCTCTGTCCCTCTAAACTTCTCTGTCTGACTGCAGAGGTTCCTGACTCTTGGTCCCTCCAAACTTCTCTGTCTGACTGTAGAGGTTCCTGATTCTCTGTACTTCCGAACTTCTCTGTCTGACT